>CM053582.1:48790449-49023847 GCA_028627135.1 Pseudochirops cupreus | reverse complement strand
CTGCAAAACCAGTCTTGGCATTTTTGATTTGCAATTGACTAACAAAAATACTTTCGAAGCAAAGAGGCAAAAAATTAACTTTTTATCAAAAGAGATAAATAAACCATTCCCAATAGAAAAAGACAAACTTCACAATATCTGAATATATGTTCCAAATCTCGGTAATAACAGAAGGAATACATATCAAAACAGCTCTGAAGTTTCTCTCAGATCCAGCAAATTTGTAGTGATGACTCTAGATCTTTACTATTTAACTGAAAAAGTGTATTAGGGCTAGTCACCAAATTAAATCCATTCATTCAGGAAACATTTATTCAGCAGTATTTGTGCAGAATGCCCTGTGCTCAGGCATTGTTGCTATCTGCCCTGCCCTCATTAGTTTGGTAAGGTACTAGATTTTAATTAAAGATGATCTTGATAGTACATTCTGAGGTGAACCAACCAACTAAGCCTTATTTTTCTTCATCTGTCAAATGTAGAGACTGAATTAATTAGAGGTCCTTTCCAGATCTAACTCTCTATGAACTTTATACCCAAGGAAAAATTATTTTCATCCCTCAAGACTAGTGTTTTATTCTTCAGAAACTTGATTCCAAGGACACATTCCTAAAAAATGGGACAGAATGGACAGACTACTCTGGGACTTGTGACAAATGATTAAAAGTGACACTATCTCATTGTCTAAATCAGAATCAAAGAATTTCAGAGTTGGAAGGGACCTCAGTGGTCATTTAGTCTCATGTAGTTTTCCAAAAAAGAATCCCAACTACAATATACCTGTCAAAGGGTCATCTAGCCTATGCTTGAAGGAACCCAAAGAGAGGGAAAACCTACCACCTCCAGAGACAGGGAATCCCAACATTCCATTTTTGGAGAGCTCTAATTGTTAGGAAGGCGCAGTGCCAGGCCTGGAGTCAGGAAGACTCATCTTCCTCAGTTCAAATCAGGCCTCACACACTTACTAGCTGTGTGACCCTGGGAAAGTCACTTACCCTGTTTACCTCAGTTTCCCTATCTGTAAAATGAGCTGCAGAAGGAAATGGCAAACCATCCCTGTATATTTGCCAAGAAAACCCCAAATGGGGTCACGAAGAGTTGGACATGACTGAAAAAACTGAACAACAATCGTTAGGAAGCTTTTCCTTATATTATGCCTAAATCTGTCTCTTTTCAACTTGCACCCATCCTAAGATTCACTCAGATGCACAATTTAAGACATAATCTCCAAAGTAGCAGCCATTGGTTCTTAAATATCCTGGGGATATTTAAGAAGTGTTATAAAGATAGATCACAACTGATATCTATTTCAAGATAAACACTTCAGTTTAAAATGACATTGTACCTATTTTATGAGTTTATTTTATTCCTTCACTTTGGATGCTAGTAAGAGAACCAAGCCACTGAGCATTCCACAGTGAGCTCCAGCAAAGCCTCCCTGTACGGGGAGTCCCTTCCTTGGCATTTGGGGCAGACAAGAGGATTTGAGAATCCCTGGTCATGTCTCTCCAAGAGACATCAAAGAATAGAACTGAAGGCTAATGAAGGTGTCTCAGAGCAGACACAAGAATATTTCTCCAGGGCCTTCAATCCTACAGTCACACCCCTTCTTTGCTGTGTGTATTAGGATGCCATTGTATTAAGGCTGAAAAAGCTGCTCACTTTGGAGCAGATTTCTCACACAGCCATGTTGGAATCCCAGATTGATGGAAGGGATGCTAAATCTTTACTTCTCAAATTTTATTCCAATCACGTATGAACCTGTTCTGATTAGACACTTGGGTCTCCTAAAGCAATCACAATCCCTAACCTTATAATTCAGGTTGAATTTCCATATCAATTATGCTTTCATTGGATAATAGCCCATATTTGTGTTATAAGATCAGCATCATAAGATCACATATTGAGAACTGGAAGGAACCTCAGCAACCCTCTAATTTTACAGAGAAGGAAACTGAGGTTCAGGAAGGGAGGTTACGTGCTCAAGGTTATGAACAAGTAGTAGTAGAAGGTGGATAACACCACTTTCTTCTGCTTTTTCCTCCCATAAAAGGTCTTTTATTTGTAATTGGTTTGAGTTTAGAAGAACGAACATCATAAAAGTGAAAAAGACCTTAGTGATCCCATCCAGTTCCCTCAAATGAGGAGGTCCAGAAATGTGACAGTGCAGTGATTGGCCAGGGCAACACATATCAGCCAATGGGAGAGCTGGGGGAGGATTCCAGATTTCTTTGGGCTCTCGTGTGATACTACTTGAAACTTTTTTGGGTACTTCTAACAATTCCTAATACTATTCCTTAATACAGTTCACTAATCTCTATTTCCAGAAAGTGCTGTCTCCAAAAGACTCTCAGATTCTTGATTTCAGGCCTCTTGGTTCTGACTGCCACCATGAAACTCTTGGAAAAGACTTCAATATCTTTGTGTTGGAATCTTTCCATTCATCAAGCAGAATTCTTTTGTCAACACTGGGAGGACTGTCTTTAGCTCATTGCTGCAGACAGCAGCCCATTTGTCTACCTTGATAGCATTTATTTGATAGTGATACAGTTTCCATGGGGTCATTAACTCCACCTCCTAGTCTTTGGCTCCTGACTGTGCACTATGGCACAGCAGAGACCTTGGGTTCCCAAAGTGTGAGCTCTGACAGGCTCTTTTATGTCTGCAAAGCTGTAGGGCCCAGTGACATCCATAGTCAAACTAAATCGGGAAAGGCTCATCACCATGCTGGCTACGAGGCGGTGAGTTCTTTGACCATAACAATTGTAGGAGACCAGTGGCTAAGTTATATAGAGGCAGTGCTCTGCATTGATAAAGGAAGTATCCATATTCAAGAAAGCACAGAGCCTTGAAGTATTATTAAACCAAAACACATCACCATCAATATGTTTAGCATATCTTAAGTTAATTATAAAATTTAATAATAAGACTTCAAGCATTATTAAACACTGGACTAAAAAGTGAGGTTCTGATAGCTTAAGTATCAATCATTACATGTCATAATTTGCCTTTTGCTGTTGTTGTTGAGTTGTTTCAGTTGTGTGTGACTCTCTGTAACGCCTTTAAGGGTTTTCTTTGAAAAGACACTGGAATGGTTTGCTTCTCCAGCTCACTTTACAGATGAGGAAATTGAGGCAAACAGGATTAAGTGACTGGTTTAGGGTCACACAGCTAGTAAGTATCTGAGGCCAGATTTAAACTCATGAATATGAATCGTCCCGATTCCAAGCCCAGTTCTCTATCCACTGCACCATTAGCTGCCCTATAGTTTGCTTATCACATGACATTTTATAGATTTATGCACACATACATATGTACAGATGAAAATCAGTGGGGTGTAGTGGATAGATGGCTGACTTGCATTGGAGCCAACTGTCTTTGAACACATTAATGAGAAAGAAATTTTTGGACATGCCCAATGTGGGAATCTGTTTTGCTTGTTTACATGTATTTACTGTAAATTTTTTTTTAATTAAAAAAACATTAACCATACAGAAATACCTGTCTTGCTTCTGATGCATACTAGTTTTGTGACTAAGATGAGTTGAATTAAGTTCCAGGTGAGATTCTGAGTTGCACTGATGGGTTAGGGAGTGTTGTTTTACATCTGCATTAGTGGGGAGTTGGCGGCAATGGTTCTTCATACCAATACAGTCACAAGTTTGTACCAAATACCCCCCCATACACTCACACACACACACACACACACACACACACACACACATTGAATGCATACACATTTATAGCTCTTGTGGTGAAATAAACTGTGGAAAGCTCAGATCCAACTGTTCGCCCCTTTTCCATCTAATGTTCATCACAAAACATTTTTCCAAATATAAGTTGTGTTGAAGCATTTATTGGAACATGGGCTAGGGTCCCAGAAATCTGGATTTTAATGACTGCTACTAGCTTTTTTTTTAAAAAAATTACTTACTGATATCTTTTGTTTTTACATCATCTACTTTCCCCAATTTTCTCCCTTTTAAATCCCATAATAAAAAAGAGGGGATAAACAATTCAGCAAAACTAATCGACATATAAAACAAGTCTGACTTTTTCAAATGGAAAGTGTCTACTTCAATTACATAGTGCTTCAATACATTCCAGTCAAATTTGCACTCTATTCCACTTTTAGCCACAATCCGATATTTTATTTCAAAAAAGAAATGCCCCCATCTGTCTCCTTTTCATTGCTGCCAGCACTGGATTATGGGTGCCATGAAGGGCTGGCTGCCACTACATTTTCCTACTCATCTCATTTCCTATATAAGAACTGCTTATGGAAGCAAGAGTCTTGGCTGGTGCAGCCTCTGAGCTAATTACCACTTTAGTAATTGCTAACCCAGCCAGGGTGATGGGAAATCAAAGAGCTTTCTCTACAAGGTGGTAGGATCTAACAGATACAAGTACCTTTCCATCAGCTCTACTCTTCCTGGGAAGATCGTTATTCCTTGGTCCTCCTTCCTGGGCATTTTCAAACACAAGTTATGCTAGCCAGAACTCCAAGAAGCCCTCCCCCCCCATCAGAAAGCTCAAGGCTGGTATCTTTCTTTAATTAGATTAGTTCCTTAAAATTGTTTAGTAATGACTATTGAAGACACAGCAGAGGAATGCAAACACTGTAATTATAGTATTTGACAGTCTAACAAATTAGGCACTAGAAGCCTTTCTGTATATCAAGCACTGCCTCTTTTCTCCTGTCCAAATGATACACTTAAAATGCTCGGCCACAAGTCCTGCTTGAGAACTGCCATGGCAAGGAGCTCACTGTTTTCCTGGACGATTTCACCATGATCCTCAGTCACTGGCACTTAGTGAGTCCTGAAACAAATCTGACCCTGTGTTGGTTTTATTAGGCAGGAGTTCTGTAGTTAATTAGCACAAGCTCAAATCAGTTGGTGCTTCATTAAAAGACAACTAATTGGAGGAATTAAGAACAATTCAGCTGACCTTTCCTTCTTTTGCTTTTCAATTCCCTTAGTGCCAATAATTTAAAACAACAACACTGAGGATGAGGACAAGAACAACAACTGAGATGCCAAGACCTTTTCTTCTACTCCTTGTGTTCTCCAAAGTGCAAATAGTACAGTATGGCAATGACCATCACAATGACCAAGTCAACTGAACGAGGACTGGGAAGATTCTACTTTCTTCTTTCTGCCTTTTTCTCTTGTTGCCTTTCCATCTCAAGAAGATGAGGCTGCATTTTCACTGCATTAGCTTAGCTGCTAGAGTTGGAATTTGGCCCAATTCAATCAGCCTCTATGAATTTCAATTTAAACATATGTAAAAGGGAGCCGTGGACAGCTAGGTGGCACTGCAATTGGGGTTGAGCACTGGGCTTGGAATCAAGAAGACTCATCTGACCAAGTTCAAATACGGCCTCAGACACTTACTAGCTTTGAGATCCTGGGCAAGTCACTTCACCCTGTTTGCCTCAGTTTCCCCATATGTAAAATGAGCTGGATGAGAAAATGGCAAACCACTCCAGTATCTTTGCTAAGAAAACCCAAAAGGGGGTCATGGAGAGTTGGACATGAGTGAGAAACAACTGAACAACACAACAGCAACAAAAGGGAGGTGATAATTACACATCCTCCCCTGCCCAAGAATGGTACCATGAGGGAAGTAGCTTGTAAACCTTAAAGTATAATATGAATATTATTCTTTTATTTTTGAGGAAATAGTCTATTTTTCCTAGTGTCTACTGAAAATGACTATTAGTATACTTCATGCATCCAAAGAAGAGTATAGCTACATGAAAATATAGCTCATCATTCTAGAAAAATTTAAAGTACTACAAACTGTCAGTTAACATTATTAGTGTTATAATTATTTTTATATCACGTATAACTATCCACTGACATTTACGTCAAAGAAATGTATCCTATGTACATGTTCAGAACCTCCTTGCCCCCTATCAATATGTGTACATTTAACAATGTATCTCTTATTTGAGAAGGGAAAAAGGGAGTTGATCTTCAAAGAAGTGAAATAAATGATAGCTTATATTTTATATCTTTCTCTTTAAGTTTAAAATGAACTGCATCTTTTTAAAAACAATGTTTGTATAATGCTTCTCAACTTTTTTTTTCCTGATCATCCTTTGTTCAGAGTTCAGAGATAGCTTAAAGATAACTTACTCCAGGCCACTAATTTTACAGATGAGGAAAGTGAGGCACAGAGAGGTCAGGTGACTTATTCAAGATCAGACACATATGAAGTGGCAGAGTTAGGATTTGAACCCAGGTCCTCTGAATCTGAATTGGATACTCTTTCCATTATGTATTCCACACTACCTCTCTATGTGGGCTGAGGGGTAAGAGAGAAAGGAAAAGAAGCCTTTCATTATATAATTATCTGATAGAAGATAAAGGGAATAATAGGTTTCATCTCAACTTATATTTAGACTACATTTTACTTCCACTTGTATTCAGCAGGACAGAGAGAGAAATTAGAGAAGGGTAGAGCATATGGCCAGCACATTCCTGTCCATTCCACTGTTTCTCTTCAAAACAAAAGCCTCAGATCTGAGCCAGTGTCCTTTCTCTCTGCTGGCAGTATGTCAGAATTTAACATCCCTGGAATTCCTCACTGTGATGTTACTCAAGTTTTACTCCTTAGAGATTTCAGAGAGTTAATTACATTGGTAAGCAAAGCAGAGGATCAAAATCTAAGATGAGGAAACTGATCTTAAAGAAGGAAAGTTATATTGAGTCCATTTAGAGAGAGATGCATAAGAAAATGCAACCGTGAGTATTTAACAATTTTTGGTGGCATGCCCATGGGACATGGTGGTTACATTTTTACATTTTCCACATTATAAAGAATTGCAAACTTAGAACTCTCTCTCTCTCCCCCCCTCTCCCTCCCTTCTTCCCCCCTCCCTCTCTTTGAAGAACTACTTCACAGACTTTTTATCTGAGTATTTTAGGGAGGGGTAAAATATTTAGTCAATATTTCAGTGTGAGCTAGTCAATGAAGTTCTCCCTGATGCCCCCAGGTTGTTAATGCTTGCTCCCTCCTCCAGTAATGCTGGAGTCAGCTATCTGTGCCCAGGAGAATGTAAACTCCTTGAGGGCATCTTCTGTGTTGCCATCTCTAACATCCAGCACAGTATACCTTTCATATAGAAGATACATATATACATACATAATATACACACACACATATCCATCTCTCTCCCCCCGTCTAGTAATTGTTCCTGAAATGAATGATTGCTTTTTCATGATACTCTATTCTATGACAAGACGAAGAAGTTATTTTGGTGATGGGGGAGATAGGTATAAGGAAAAGGACACAGAAAAAGGAGGTGAGAGAGTGCCAACCCAAAACTTTGCCAACAGTGTGTCTGCCCTATGGACAACTCCTAAAGGAAGACGTAAGGGGATGGGGAAACACAGCCAGTGATAGGTTAGAATTTCATCATCAGACTATGCAGTCTGGGGATGGGGGAAGGAAAAGGAGTTGGATTCTTTGAGCATAGTATTGACCACAGAGAGGTCCTCACAGGTGTTTAATCCTTTTTGCAATGTCTGGTAACTATAGTGCAAGTTGAGTAAAAGAAAACTCCTTTCTCCTTCTTTCAAGTATATGGACAAAGTTAGGAAGAGGAGAGAGAAATTCCCACTTTCCCCTTGTCAATGGGGTCTCCTCTACAGGCAACTCCCAGTTTATAATCTCTCCCACTCCTGAACTGGAACGCAGAAATTCATTTGGGGCTTAGCTACTTAAAGTTTCTAGTGGTTTCCCTTCTTTACCCAATCAGAGGTTTTCTGACTTCAAACAGGGAGCCTGGAATCTTTTAGTCAGTTTCCACCTTCTTAATACTTTGTGATTGTATTTCTGGCCTTCTGGTAGGATATCAGTTGAGAATAGGAGGGGATCCCCCTTTTACATTGTTGTATTCTAATAATTCTTTGAAAATTGACCTGCCTCATATATATTAAGAGCTTTGATTTCACTGATGGTCAAAGTCCCTCTCTCCATGCCCATCAGCACCCAGCCCGAGACTCAGAAAGGTTTAGTGATTTGTGCAATTTGTGCAGGGCCACAGAACAATAAATGTCAGGAGCATGCACAAAGTGAGTGCTTGTATTGATTCAACCATGGTTTTCCTGACTCCATTTCCAGCACCGTATCCACTTAATGGCACATTGCTTCTCTATATGCAGCATGAAGGCCGATACATTTGATATACTGGAACATCTCATTCCCAAACCATGCTGGCTAATTGCTAGAATTTCCTTGGGATGATGAGCTAGCTATATTACAGGCCAGCAATGGTTAAAGGATCACCTTCAGCTCAAGTCTGTTCCTATTAAAAAACATAAATGGTGCAGTGCAACAGAACTATCACCAAGTTGAATTTGGATGAGGGGGAGTAGAATCAGAATTACTCTGTGCCTCTATATTGCCTTTAACTGAAAACCACTGACTTTATTACTCTGTGCCTCTATATTGCCTTTAAGTGAAAAACACTGATTTTGCTGTTTTAACAAGGTGTTATTGATACTCTGCAGTATCTCACAAAGCAGTGTTTTTCAACAATTTTCATTTCCACAATACAGCAGACTTAATAAATAATGGCATGATACAAAAGTGTTAGCACAAGGCAGAAATGATCTTTCCAATGATTTTCAACCCAATATAGATATTTTTCCACCTCTGTGCATTCAAGTGTATAAACACGATTTGATTCCTTTGCCAAAAGAAGAAAAGTAATGGGAAGCACATGCATTACTTTAGCTGGAGTTAATGGAATTTACTCAATAAATAGAAGCTTTCTCAATGTGTACCATGGATGAGTCAAATGACATCAAAATAGGTGTCAAGTACCATGGAAACACTGTCCATTGTCTTTGTTTTGCTTCTGCTTGTCTTCTTTGTGTTTTTTGTTGGAGCAGTGGGTGCCAATATTTCAGAGTGGAAGGATCTCTTTTAAAGGGGAAAACATCTTTTAGGTTCCCTGCATGAAAGCAGGTGAACTATTGGCATGTGTTTATTAATTACAGCATGGCTATGGCAGGGCAAATAAGAATTCTGGCTGAGAGTCCTAGCAATAAGCCCACACCCTCAAAAGACAGAGGTACCCTGGATGTTTATTTCTGATTAGGAAGAACTACATTACAAAAGCTGGGATGGAGACACTGTCGTCAGTACCTCTGCATCTTTGGAGGTGAAAAGGTATTAAAGAAAAATGACAAATACCTGTAACCATGAAGACCTTCTCATGATGACAGAAAGTTGCTTGCATTTTTTTATTTAAAGGAAAGAAAAATTCCTAATAAATTACATGCTGAACCTTGGCTTAAAGAAATTAATTGCTGGGGTGCGCAGTGAATAGAGCACTAGCCCTGGAATCAGGAGGACCCGAGTTCAAAATCTGACCTCAGACACTTAACACTTAGTAGCCATGTGACCTTGGGCAAGTCACTTAACCCCAATTGCCCTGCCTTCCCCCTTCCAAAAAGCAAAAAAAAAAAAAAAAAAAAAAAAAAAAAGCAATTAATTACTTTGGTGGGGGGGGGAATGTGGTTTTATTCATGTAGTATGAGTCAGTTTTGTTGTTGTTATTGTTTTGTTTTGTTTTGTTCAGGTATTTTCAAAGAAAATTTTCAGGTTTTTTTGTTCAGGTAAATTTCCAGGTATTTTCATTTGGTAAGATCTTGTTTCTTACTGGAAAGTCGGAATGACATAGTGGATAGAATGCTGGCCTTGCTAATCTCACTTCCAATACACTATGTGTATTCCAATACGTGTATTCCAATAGCTATGTGACTCTGGGAAGTCACCTAATGCCATCGAGCCTCACTTTCCCCATCTGTAAAATGGAGATCATTCTACTTGTCCTAGAAGTCTCATGGGAGGCTTGAATAAGATATTATCTTATAGTCAAACAGCTTTGAAAACTTCAAAGTGCTCTAACAGCAGCAGTTGAGAAAGAAAGTAATAAAAATAAGATGCCCACATGTGCACTGGAACTTCAAGTTTACCAAGTGACATTTATTCAAAGGGCCCTGGCAAAGCTGTTCTTTTTCTTTTCTTCGTTTGCTTTTTTTTGGAGGGGGGAAGGCAGGGCAATTGGGGTTAAGTGACTTGCCCAAGGTCACACAGCTAGTTTCGGGTTAAGTGTCTGAGGTCAGATTTGAACTCAGGTTCTCCTGACTCCAGGGCCGATCCTCTATTCACTGTGTCACCTAGCCACCCCAAAAGCTGTTCTTTTTCTGAACCCACAAATATGTAAACAAGTAGACAACATACACATGCTGGCAAGACTCTTGCTGTCTGGAACAGGACTCTTGAGCATTATGCAACCACAGCAAAACAACGTTTGCTCTTCCTTTGCCATAGATCCCATCCCCACAATCTGTTGTTACAAACCGCTCCACCTTTTGCTACATGACAGTGTGTTTGCCATATGCCATGGGAGACCGAGTTGCTTTTTTATGAACAAACTTCATTTGTAATGGAAAACTGGTTCTAATTGTTTTATCAGTTTCCAGCTTTCTAAGGGCAAAATCTGGTTCCCAGTACATTTTTAATACATTTTATATATATATATATAAATCACATCTTCTATGTAAATTACTTTGCCATACACATCTGAAAGGATAATTAATAAATGGCAAGTAATGTGTTTTAGTCATATGCAAATTAAATTTCCATAGATTAACATTGCCTTCTCAAATAATTTCACATAAGAAAACCTAGAAACTTCCATTGTTATTTTTAGCTTGTGCAATACAGCTAGTTAATTATAGCCTACAAATATGAAACTGATTTTAAACAAACTTGACAACTTGGGTGGACAACTTCTTCAAACATTTAATTTTTTGCTTTTGCAAATGACAAAATTAATTTTGTCCCCTAAAATCAATGTATTGCTGGGCTTACTGTACACCACAGTTCTCTCTAACATGCTTGCGCTTTATGATTCTGAATTGCCAAGTGCATTATTTAGGGAATGGAAGTTTCCTAAGGCCAGAATATGAGACTGTTGAATAAGAGGTCAGAAGTCAATCCTTCTTAGCTTGGGTTCCTTACAATAATCTTGACAATGTCTCGACTCACAAATGAATCTTTGAAATGGGATTTCAGGGGAGGCAAAGTAAAATACATGAAGAGCCACATGACTCTTTTGTTCCTTTGGGTCATGAGGCCTTTTGTTTTCCTGTAAGAAATGTGTGGGTGGGGGGGGCGAGGGGGGGAGGTGCGGCTAGGTGGCAAAGTGAATAGAGCACTGGCCCTTGGAGACAAGAGGATCTGAGCTCAAATCCAGTCTCAGACACTTGACACTTACTAACTGTGTGACCTTGGGCAAGTCACTTAACCCCAATTGCCCTCCCCTCCCCCCTCCAAAAAAAAAAAAAAGAAATGTGTGCCGATTCTCTCTGGTCCCCATTGCTTTTGATTCCTTAATCTCATATTTTCTGTTTCAGCTAATGGACACAACGCCCTTCTCTTGTCCCAATATGTTCTAATACCCTTCATACCCCTCCTCCTCCTAGCTACCCTTTATGGGGTGCTTTAAGCTTTTCAAAGTACTTTATCAATATCATCTCATTTTATCCTCATGACAACTTTGGGAAGTAGAGGAAGAAACTGAGGCAGACAGTGGTTAAGTGACTCATCCAGGGTCACACAGCTAGTAAGTTTTCTGTGGCTTGAGCTCTATCTACTACACCACCGAGCTGCCTTTTATCAACATAAAATGCCAAGAACTAAGTATGTAAAATGGAATAGATTATAGAAAGTTACTCCAGAAGATCAACGAGTTAGTGGCCTGCCTAGATAAAGCACAGATGAATAATGAATCTGGGATTTCATCAGCATGGAGAAATCCTAGTGTGGGGATTCCATTCATTATTAACACAGGTCACAAAGAGATGTGAACACAAGTCACACCTGGGACTTATCTACTAAGTTCTAGGCAGGTGCTTGAGGCACAGGTAAGGAAAATTCACCATCCAGGGCCACACAGCTAACAAGTGTCAGAGACAGGACTTGAATCCAGGTCCTCTTTACTACAGATTCAGTACGCTAAGCATTATGCCTTGCTACTTGTTTTAAAAGAAGCACTACAATGAAAAAATAGGGATACCTTTGCATAGAGCTGTGGAGAGACTTTGCCAAAAAATCCATTTTGCTAGCAGCATTGCAAACAAGGGGACTTTTTTTTTCAATCATCCAGGTAGTATTTGCATTTCACTACTTTTAAAATATGATCTCAATTTACTGTAGTTTTAGAGATTGCTGCAGAGCAATACTAACGAGCATTTAGCCCTCACCTGTGCTGGGCTTGTTAATTACTGGATTTCCTATGAAGATAAGCCCCTCCCTCCCCCCTCCCCATACACACAATCTTAACGGAACCTATGATTAAGAAAGTGCACAGTACATTTTTCTATTAGGAGATGATTGAATTGTATACTGGGATGACGTGGGAGAAAATCAGAAGGCTAATTACTACAAGACTCAACTTTAAAAATATAGTATGCAGATTATTTTCTCCTCACAGACACAAATCTGGTTCCTGCTAAGCAACAATGTAAACACGAAGTTTCATTTAAAGAGTTATTTCCAGTTATTAATCCTTCTGAGCTAAGTCTACACAGGCACTTTAGTTACACCTGAGTGGCATCTCAGCCAGCCGGGAGGTGTGGACACTTGGAAAGTCTAGCATAAGCTTTTGCCACACTAATAGAAGATCTGTTGTGTTCAAATGGTAAGAAGTTAACAGGCTCACTCAAGTCTGTGTTGGTTAGTTAACATTCACAGGCACAACCCAGACACGGCCATGGACGCTAGGGGAGGGAATAGTGTCTAAGTATTAGGCACACATGTTTTATGCAGTTCTCCAAGTTTACAGGGGCTGTTGACTTGGAAGGAAATTCCTTCTGCCAAGAAGCCACTTGGCTGAGACATGGGGAGGCCCAGTAGTTGAGATGGAAGAGAAGGAGAGCTGCAGGCCTCACTAGACCCATATGCTTCTCTGTGGTCTGTTGGAAGGTACTGGAAAGTAGGAAGAAATAGGATCAGTTTACCAAGGGGGAGGTTATGTTTCCCCTTACTTCCCTGAGGTGTTGCCTTGTAATCAAGCCAACACCTTCTTACCCATCCAGGCCTTCATAGCTTCCTTTCTCCCTGCTTCTGTTTATCTCCAGTACTTAGGACAGTGACTGACACACAGTAGGAGCTTGGCAAATGCTAATTGACTTGACTTCCTGTTTCCCCTCTGTCAGTTGGGAGGAGAGGTATTGGGAAGGGTAGAGGTTCACCCTAGGCTGCAGAAACACTTCTTGGTATATTGCTGTAACTGCTGGAGCATTAAAAATTAGCCACAATCATGCCTCATCACCAGTAATACATGTATGTATCATTAGAAATCAAATAGCTTTCAATGGAAGCTTAGTTGTGACTTGTTAACTTAATTAATTCATAATGTTATCTTTGAAACTAATGGGTAAGTTGCATCAGTCATGATTGGTTAGCAACTATTCTCCTTAAAATAATAAGAAATTATTCTAAGAGGTGACAAAATAATCATTTTGCTAACACTAATGGAGTTAATGAATCATCACAATCATTTTGCTGTCATCATTATCCAAAGGAAGTGCCCCAGACTCTTATTTATTTTGTTGACAGCAAGCTAGTTCTCTCTGGAAACAGGAAGAGAATAGGTAACATACTACAGGTCAATCTTTAACACATAAAGGTACACATGTACTGCCTGAGACAAACAAGAATTTTGATACAGATTTATTTTGTGACAGCAGTGGTCATGTGTATGCTTCTGTTGACATTAGGTTAACTTGGAATATAGGGCTTGGACCAGATAAAAGTGGATTGAACAGATTTCCCCACCTTTCATTAGTTCTCTGATAAATGCTTGATTTTGGGTCATACACATGTTTCATTTTTCTCTTTCATTGTGTTCTTAATTGTCTGGTATTCAAAAATGGGTTTTTACTACAAGGGAATGTGAAAATTTTATAGCTCTTAAAGAGCATACTTCAATGACTGTTAGAGCTGTTACACTACTGGTCTGTTTCAAGGATCATTTAAGCCACAAATGAAACAAGATTAATCTCAAATGAAGTACAAAGATTAGAGTGGTTGAAAATGAGAAACAAAACAAAATAGAACAACAATAACTGAAAAACTAGTGCTTTAAAACAACCTAGTTGATCCTTAAAAAACAAGCTAAGATTTTCAGTGGGACCTGTCAGCTGAGAAGATTGTGATATTTTACATTATGGTTCAGACTTTTCAAAGATGGAAGAAGAGTGAGAAGATGATTTTTAAAAAGAGAAACAGTTGATAACCATTTCTGTGAAGAGACAATGCATGCCATAGGTTATACAACACAAATATTGAGTACTAAAGGAAATAATTTTTGCTGATGACACCAACTTTTTCATTGAAAACCATGCCAAAACCACTATCAGACGTCTAATTGACCCTATGAGGTCAAGACACCTCAATCAGACTATAATAACACATTCATCCAAAAAACTGTTTTGGCAATTAAAAAAACCCACAACCTTTCAGTGGGCCTGGAAGTCTTGTGACCATTCAATGAATGATGAACTCTGCTAAATTTATTATTAAGTGGAGTAGGAGAATACTTCAAAAATGATAAAAATTCCCAAATGGAGATGAACTGTGCCACATGTCATGAAAAGATAAGAGATTTGTCTAAGATATGGAGATAAAGGTACTTCAGTGGCCTGAGCACTCACCTGATCTAAACCCCACTGAAAATCTAGTTACCATCAAAGACAGACTTGGAAAAATGGACTGCTCATCAAAAGTGCACTTAGTATTCAGCATGATTAAAGTGTGGTAACATGATGAAGGACTAAAGAAGATGTGTCAAAGTTTTGTGAATTCAATGCCAATTCATCTGAAACAACTGATTATAGCAAAAATAGAACACATTTCAAATGAAAAGTTTTTAAAAGATGCAAAAGGTTTTAAGATGTAATGTGTGTCAATATATTTAATCATTTTACCTTGTCTCAGTTAATTTGTTGCCAACAAAATTTATGTCTTTGAAATGACATAAAAGATATCTCAATGATCATTTTTTATATGAGACGTCACAGAGACCTAGTGTTGGCAAAGATCACCACATCTGGGTATTAGATGCAATCTTTGGCTCCCTCGGTCAAAATGGTTTATAGTACTTTAAGTCCCTCATTAAGTCCAAGCTGATATAGGACAAAACAAATTTAGGTTAAAATTCTATCCAATTATTTAGCATTCATTCATTCATCTAATAACCAACAAATTAAGTGACTACTATAAGCAATGAACCATTCAGGCACCGAACTTATTAAAATAAAAAAATGGCAGTCCTAGGGACTTACCTACAGGTAGGAGCATGAGAGGAAGGGATACATAAGACACACACATATTGTAAGAACTACCTCATAACAGGGACACGAGAGTGGTGGCTCAATGGAAAGATTCAGACACATCTAAGAGAATTTGGGAGGAAGTAGCAACTGAGCTGAGCCTTGAACAAGGGGAAGGATTCTGAAAGGCAGGTAAAGATATGAACTCTAGGCACTAGGGATGGCTTCTCTTAATACGATACTAGTCATTTCTACACAAACACTTTAATAATATCTTTAAATACTAAATTTCATTCTTTGTACAAGTTTAGACCTATTTTTGTCACCACTGATGTTTTGGATGGGATCTTTTATCTTGTCTCCTGTTGCTTAGGTGTTGATTTTTCAACACCCTTAATATAGTTACTTAAGTCATCTATTCCATGTCAAAGCAGAAATACATATGCTTTCTATACTGGGGGATTCAGTTACTTCTTTTTCTGCTAGTTAAAAGTGTGTTTTAGCACTATTGTGACAAAGCTGGTAGCACCAAGTTCCATTTTGGACACATGGAATATTTTTGATTGTTACTTAAACTTAGTGTCCCAGAATGTATTCATCTGGAAGATAGGGACAGCACTGACTTAAGTGGTACATAAGGAGAATGCATGCATTAACATTTATAAAATATGTTGTACTCAAGACAAAAGAAATCATGTAATGACTATATTTCTGCATGTGTATTTATGTATGAGTTCAGTATAAATTCATATCTCATTGTGACTTCCAATTGTTTTAATCAAGGGGAAAGAATTAGAAAGAATTCCTTGGGAAGAATTTCAGGAAATACACGTGTGGAACACAAAGGTCCAATATCAAATCAAAGGCTGGTTAAGAGTAAATGGAAGTTGTGTTTAATTATTTCAGTACAAAATTCACTCAGCAACAATAGTCTACAAGGCCTCATCATTAGAAAGTTATTTTCATTATTTCTGTTGACACTTTTACAGTTATTAAAAATATAGCAATTATTGGAGCACAGAGTAGAGGGTGATTATCTTTATAAAACAACCTTTCTTTAGTTCCTCCCTTACATTACTGAAATCTGTCCAGAGAAAGGCTATAAACTTAAAGAGAGGATAGCCATTTGCTCATTGCAATCTTTCCAACATTGAAAAATCCAACTCGTTAGGGGCATACAAAAATGTTAGTTGTCTTTCAAGGGAATAGTTTTATTAGAAACAAAGGTCAAGCTTGAAAAGCTGAATTAGCTACATGACTCCTTGATATTCTGCCAAGCCTTTTCATTTTTCTCCAGTTGAAAATAATGTTTAATTGATAGGGGAAAAACACAGCACATGTATAGATATCATACCATGCCTGGGTAAACTTTACAAGTAAAAACAATAGAGTGTGGCAATGTCTATACAGATACTGATGAAGTCCATTTTATGACAAACTTTGGAAAAATGTGAAGGACAAAAGAGCTGATAGATGTCAGCCTGAATAGGTCTCCATCTGCCCAAATGTCTCTATCCTACTTAATTTGGTGCTTACAATTCTCACCAGTAGAATTGTTCCATGTGTCCATTACCTGAAGTTCCTGGTCAAGAGGGAGATACTACCATGAAGGAATAGCCCACTAAGGCATCAACAACATTTCACTTTTAAGATTAATTAGATGTCCCCCGGGAAAGCAGAGAATAGGACACCAAAATTATGAATGCACTGGATTCACTGTGGTATGAAGTAGGAGGAAGGACAGGATCTGGATCATAAAACACTGCTGGAGCAGGGCAGGGTCAGGTAGTGTCTCACAGTAAAGGTCTTGGTTAACCAGGGGATGGTGGGAGGGCATCAGGAGAAAGTGCAGGGGTAGAGAGTAGAGGATATAGGGTGTTAAATACTAATGACAAAGACTAAACAAGTCTTCTAAGGGTTGGACACAAAGGAGATGCAGTATTTTTGCCATTGGGAGAATAAAACCACATCAAAGAACCATATTGAATTGCATAAAACAAATTGAATGGTCTCCTATAAATCTGCTATGAGTACGGAGGCAATATAGACTGTTTTTGTTTTGTTGGTTACACTGACTTCTTTGGCTCAGTCAATTTCCTCATTTGTTTAGATATCAAAATAAAAAAACATTCCAAGATTTCCAAAGATGCTTCAAGCTGGTAGTCCTGTCTCCTCTAAGGTTACTTTGTATCTAACCTATACGGATTTTGGAGATCCCTTCTGATAGGCACGCTGTCTACCTCATCAGAATGGGACCTCTTCGAGGGGAGGGACTAGCTGAGATTTTTTTTAATCCCTAGCGCTCAGCACAGTGCCTAGTACATAGTAAGTGCTTCATAAGTGGTTGCTGAATGACTGTATCTAGTTAAATTTCCACACAGAGAAAATAAGAATTTAGTGAGGGTATTATACACACACATACACACACACACACACACACACACACACATGTATACACTGTTCAGATATTTTTCCGTCAGACATTTGTGACCCTTTGAGCTTCTCTTGGCAGAGATACTGGGGTGGTTTGCCATTTCCTCCTTCAGTTCCTTTTACAGATGAGGAAACTGAGGCAAACAGGGTCAAGTGACTTGCCCAGGTTCACACAGCTACTAAGTGTCTGAGGTCAGATCTGAACTCAGGTCTTCCTGACTCAAGGCCTGGCACTCTCTCCACTGTGCCACCTAGCTGCCCTATGTATGTTCGTATATATGCATATCTATCTATATATCAGTAAAGTCTTATTTGTGTTTTCACTGAACACCTAGCCTATTGTCTTCTCCATATTAAGAATGACTCAAACATTTGTCAAATGAACTAAACCCATTTTTTTGAATTTGTAATTTGGTGCCCGATTTTGAGTATAACAAAACATACGAATTGTATAGTATTGATTTTGAAGGATTTTAAAAATGTTGTTACAGTCTGTATGGCATTCCACGTTTGAGAATATGCTTCCTAGCAAATCTAAGGAAATGGCACATCTGTATGGCATTAATTAACTACACTCCAAGTAATCATTTTTTCCTAATCATACTGGGCTATAATGAATCTAAAATCCTTTTCTTGATAATCAAAGTAAGCAAGTGCCCATATTACACATACTATCTTCCCTGAGAAGCATTTGCAATCCAAAATTACTTGGAATGAGGAAACTGGAATGAAAAAGAGAAAAAAAAGCAAAGAAAGTGCTTTAATATCTATGGGCCTTCAGATACCACAGTTCACTAGCTCCCCAAATTGTTTTCAGGCAGTTTGGAATATCTCATCAAGTCCTTCAGATAAAATTTGAAATATGGTCCCAGCTGTGAAAAAGATAGTGTTTTACGTGCTAGATTCTGAAATGCCAGCTCTCGTGTTTCACAGTTTTCTAGAAAGAGCCACTGAGAACTGGTAATAGACATTCTGAACCCCCTTTCCAATAAAAGTCTCCTATAACTGGATGATATAAACCGTCCTTGGTAAGACAGGAGGAAGGCGATTGCACATAGCCAGCCTTAGCTTCTGTCAAAGCATCTCCAGGACTGAGTGAGCTCTGCTGCCTAGAGGACATTACTTTGGCCAGCCCCAGTACCCCCTTGGAAAAGAATCCCACATAACCTCAGTCTTCCCCAAGCTTGCCAGGACTGTCAACAATGGAGTACTACAGACAATTAACACATTTATTCTTTCTGTCTTTTCTGCTATGTGGAGGAAAATCAACTGATGAGGTACCACTATCCACATGTCTTTTTGGGGTTAATCATTTGTTCGGTGCTTAAAAGTCATAGAGGAGTGACTTACAAAGTACAGAAAGTGGCTGCAGACCTGACCTAGTTTTAAAAGGACATTATTCTAACCATACTGCTTTTTATTCTTCACTAATAGGTCCAGCAAATGCATTTTGAGAACTGACAGGAATACATGTAAGCCATTATGACAATTATTTAAGGCAGTTTGGCTTTACTTGTTTAGAAAAAGAGGCATTTGATTTTCTTTCAGTCTGAACCCAGAAAGTCATCACGGTGGTAAACTCCTGGTGTGCAAACTCCCTACACTAAGGCAGATGGGTAACTTACCTGTAAATTACTTCTTAGGAGCGTTGCCTGGGGACAATGAGAAATTAATTGCCTTGCCCTTGCTCACACAGGCAGCTACTAAGGGTCAGAGGAAAGACGTGAATGCCAATCTTCCCAGTATCAAGGTCAGGCTGTTATTATCTATACCATGCAACACTGTTCCATGCACCTCTCTTCTTTCCTGCCATTTTATTTCTTCCCACATCTGGCCATCTACCTCTTCTCTCATACCAGCTATCTTTGTGCACTTCCTTCTTCCAAGTCCTGGTGTTCTCTTCACCAAAATACTCTGCTGCTTCTTCCACCTCCTTAGCAGCATCACAGGAAAAGCAGGAAAAGGTATTTTAATAATGAATGTTTGGGGATTTGGAATATATGCACATATGACTATGTATAAGTACGTATATACACATGTATGAAATATAGATGCATATACGTACACATATAAATTATAGATATGTACAACCTAGGGAGATATGTGTGTGTGTGTGTGTGTGTGTGTGTGTGTGTGTGAATGTACATATAGTAAGCATTTATGTGCCAGGCATTTATTGCGTTAGATACTACTACTACTAGCACTTAATATTTATATAGCATATGTGCCAGGCACTGTGCTGAGTGCTCTTCAAATATTATTTCATTTTAACCTCACAACAATCCTAGGAGGTAGGTGCTATTATTTTCATCTCCATTTTACACAGGAGGAAACTGAGGAAAATAGTGGTTAAGTGACATGCCAAGTGTCACATGGCTATTAAGTTATCCAAGGATGGATTTGAACTCAGGTCTTTCTGACTTCAGGATCAGCGTTCTATGCACTATGCCACCTGGCTACTACAAACACAGAATGAAACAGTGCCAGCACCTCAAGGAACTTACATTCTAGTGAAAAGGCTAACATATACACACATAAATATATACTATATGTGTGCATATGTATATAAAAGTATAATGTCTTTGGAAGTGGTTTTTCCCCAATGTCTCCCTGTCACCAGGAATATATTAGTATGGTAAAAATGAATCTTTGCTTTTATGGGATGCCTGGGGATCATTAAAGAGCTTTGCAATTTCCTGAACATATGATCGACAAGGAACTATAATGAAAAGGACATAGGACTTCATCAAGGAACTGTATGAAAGAAAGAGAAGCTTTTTCTAGTCACAAGGCAAAAGTGAGGAATGATAGGCAAACAGCTCATACCTGTGGGCCATCTAGAGAAAGTGAGGAAGGCCTCCAGTAAAACAAAGTGACCCCTCCGGGGTGAGCTTTTGGGACAATAAAGATGACATAGGCACAGGCACCTTGGCCAGCACAGGTAGGCAGGGATGGGTTGAGATCTGTATCACCTGAGACTGAGAGATGTTCAATGGCTTATTTGAATGTGGGGCTTGTGAACTACAAGCTGCTTAGTCAGGCTGCCTCTTATACACAAGAATCTTCTTTGCAACTGAACTCAATAGTAGATATTATAAATATTGATGATTCGTTTCAAAGCAACAGACATTTATTAATGACCTAATATGTACAAGACACTATTCCAGGTACCTGATTTGATGAATGAACTCCATTTAAGGATTTTCCCATGCATGTGTATATGTGTGTATTTCACACATATACTGATAAATGAGAATGTTCAGATGAACACATGAACTCTATACTGATATATCACAAAAGGAGAAAAGGCACTGATAGTCAGTTTGCTTCACAGGCCTGAGCCCTACTCCAGCTTTCTGAGTCCTTTATTTGAATGAGTTTGCATGTTTTCCTTTCTACCACTAGCTGTGAAAATGTCTTCTCTACTGCAAGTGGCCCCTTTTCTTGATGCCTTCTATACAAATGCAGACATTGTTTCTTGGAAAGCCTTTGCTACAATGGGATTACCCATTCTGCACTAGCCACTGAGATCTTTATGGCTAATCCTGAACATAATGCTTTAAATCAATTTAACACCCAGCCAACTTTATACAGCCATTACAGAGATGGCATCATACCATCAATAAAAATGATACACAGCCTGCTCTGGAGTTATTCAACAAACAATTCCCAAAAATCACCTTTATTACAGAGTGTGAAACAGATTTCAGAGACAGTTCCTTTAATGGCAAAGATTTACTGAGCATCACACTCACAAATGCTTACTGAGGAAAGGACAGAAGGGCAGTGTCTGAGGCCTGCCTGCCTACGCACCTTATTTTTTGGGGAAAAGAGGGGAGCTATTTACTATTGTAGTCAATAGTCACCCTGTCTGAAGCATGGTGCACTTGAAGGAGAAAACTCCAACCCTAAATCAACATTTAAAGTGGATCTATCCAGATAACTAAAGCTAGCTTTCATAAATAATCCAGCAGACTCCTGAAGAGCATCTGATAAATACATCAGGTTAAGATGGGTCAAACATAATAGGAAGGGGTAGGGGTGAGGAGTTACAATTTGAGCAAAGAAGAAAAGCAATTGTTTGTGTGACTGACCCAAGAGTGAGTTAGGATAATGCTATAAAACCTTTGGATAACACCTCCAAATTTGTCAGTGGTAAGTTTTAGAGAAGTAAGAGAAGTCCTGTTTTATACTATGAGAAAATTAGGTAATGAACATGGTGCTGGATTGGATGGAAATGGGAGTTCTGGGAGGCACAGCTTTCCTCCTTGATGATGGTATCCCCACATCACCTCACCAACTATGCAGGTGATACAGATCCCAACCCATCCCTGCCTACCCGTGCTGGCCAAGGTGCCTGTGCCTATGTCATCTTTATTGTCCCAAAAGCTCACCCCGGAGGAGTCACTTTGTCATTAGAAAAAAGAATCCTGGGCTTGCTCACTTATACATGTGACCCAGTGTTTGATCAGCCAACCAATAGTTATGGGGTAATTTCTTTTTGTGTGGGGGATGAACTCACTCCTCATTGCTTCCCCTTAGAATCCCTCAGTTTCTTTAACTCATGCCATATCTCATGGGGGACCTTCCCTGTTATTAAGCAATCTCTCTCTCCTCTACTTTTCAGCTATGTCATTTTCTGTTTGCCTCTGCCTAGCAGAATATAAGCTACCTGAAGGCAAGGACTATTTTTCCCTTGTCTTTGTAACCCCAGAACATATTAGGTACTCAGCAGCTGTTCAATAGGTTGAATTGGATTCAGTTCAAAGTTTTTATGTCTTGCTTTTGAATTTCTCCCTCCAGCTCCTAGACCTTATCTTCATGGCTTTCTTCGTATCTTCAGCACTTAGAACAGTGCCTGGCACATAATGAGGATAGTACCTGGTACACAGTAGGTGCTGAATAAATGCTTATTTGTATTTGTTCACACACCTGGCTGACTACTTGTTCTCAGTCAACATGATCACATTTTGTAGAAAACTTTCAAAGTTTACACCACAGAGGTGATATGCTAAAAATGCGTCACTGCTTGATGTGATTCTTACTCCTATCATGGAATGGAGGATGTGGGGGAGAGAGAGAGGAGGCAAGGCAGGGGATTATGGTTTGAAATTCAAGTCAGGAAGTATTTCTATTTTTGTCTGAGTAGATGGTATCCTCAGGTAGTGAGTGCCCAGAGGAGGCCCTGAGGAAGCAGTGTTCCTTGACACCCCACTATCCACCCAGCACTTTCATATTCTTTCAACAAGAGTGAGCGAGAGCCCAGGGCAGGGGTGGGGAAGCTGGAGCCTTGAGGCCACATGTAGTTACATCCTTTTATTAAGGCGATCTGTTCTTTGAAGTTTGGATTCAGTCAAAGGGTCCAACTTGAGGACCTGGAGGGCCTTGAGGATGCAGGCTGCTCAACCCTGACCCAGGGCATCTAGAGACACTGAGCACCACTGTCATTATATCCCACTTCAGGTCAGAAACCATATATACTGCCCACTGTCCAGAATAAAGTCCAAATTCCTTGGATTGCCCATCCAAGGACTTCCATAATGTTTTATCTTGCTTATTCATGTTGCCTCCTTTTCTCTATTACACAAACTCTTCTCCAGCCAGACTAATCTACTCACTGTTTGGAGACTGTTCCTTGTGCTGCCTGCGCCTTTGTTCAGACTCTTTCCTTTTCTGGGTTTTCCTCTCTAACTAGCCACATTATACCCATTTCTCAATTTCAATCTCCTCTGAAAAGTTTCCCTACAATAGTATGCCTCTTCTACTCCCCTCTCCTCCTCTCCCATCCTCTTCTCTTTGCTTCTCTTCTTCTCTTTCTCTCTCTTCAACCTTCCCCTTCTCTTCCCTCTCTCCTCTCATTTCTTCCTTTACTCTCCTCTCCCTCCTCTCTCCTCTCTCCCTTTCTCTCTCCTTCTATCTTCTGTTTCTCTCTTCTCTTCTCTCTCTGTTTACTCTGTCTCTCTCTACAATGTAGGGGTGATCTAGACCTATGATTTCATCAGTATGGGGAACTCCCAGTGTGGAAACTCCCTCTAACAGTACTGATCAGCAGCTGTTCTATTCCTTCTAATCTTGCAGAGTTGCCTGGGAGCATTGAAAGGTTCTAGTTGAGGGCTTCCAAAATCTTTGAGCTGTCAGGGTCCTTAGATATCATCTATGGGAACTCTCTTAGGTGACTGCTGAGAAAACTAAAAATGTAAAGCAGTATGTGAGCTGTCATTGAACACATTTTTCTTGTCTCTCTAACTATGTAATAAGCTCAGGGGTCATCCCTTACCTCCTTCCTGTTATTTTGGTATTCTTTGTGCAGAGCAGAGCTTTAACCACAGAGCCATCATTTCTGTCTTAATCTCATACTGAACAAAAATACCCAAGGTCTCAATCTTATTCTCTTTTGTCTGCAAGTGCTCGGAAAGATCCCAAGAAGCAGGAGATTTGGAAAATATTAACATTAATACTAACCTTTGATGAGGCACAAAAATGAAACTGGACTCATTCCACTACTCTATTGGAAAGAAGAAAAAAAATGTTCCAGAGACAGAGAGACTGTCTGCAAACAGCTAGTATCTTAATAAATTATTTGGATGAGGCTTATAGATTGCAAAAGTAATTGTAGCCACTTAAAATGATACTCTTTTCTTAACGGTATTTTCCAATGTGAAGGAGACTGGCAGGACAAGTGTATGCAAAGACTCCTAAGCACAAGATACCAGGAAAGAGCAGGATTATTCTCCGCTGGTATAGTGTTATCATCTGCTACCATCTGAAGAAAGGGCAGTTGAGGTTAAAATCTATTTTTCATGTTTCAACTTCCATCCCTCATTATCAGAAGCACAGTGAATATAATGCAGGGATTTTGTTGTTCCCCTGATAGTTCTAATCACAGACGTGGAACTTGGGGAATGAAGTAAATAATTTAATTATTCTTATTCTGAGTGGATTACAGGAATGAGAATGGTTTACCATAAAGAAAAAATAATACACCTTCTCAAAAGTTGTGTCAAACATGCCTCCCGCTACAAGCTTTCAATTTAACCAGTAAAAGGTTGAACTGAACAATAGTTCCATCTTAAATTCTCTTTGCACTGCCCCCCCCCCCCCATCTTTACAGGAAGTCAAAAGGAGCTTAATTTTATGATTGGACACTATCCAATCCTCTGTGGTTGGTCTCAAGTTTTCAAAATTTTTGAGATCCTTGAACTTTGCATTAAAAAAAAAAACTTCAGAAATTCATCTTAGTGCAAAAGGGTTGGGCCCTGGGGATAGCAGAGAAGGGCAAGGAGAAAGGCAAATACTAAAAATGATTTGGAGAAAACATAATGGTTTGGGGAAAGAAAGTAGTTATTAGTAAAGAATATGCATATATAATATGAAAGCTCTCTTCTTTCCAGAACCTGACTCTTAATGGCTCCCTACCATTACAGTACACACTTATGGAACTGGAGAGTCCTAAGCCCAATTATTCCATTTTTTGGAGCAGGAAACTAAGACCTATATACATTTAATTTCTTGCACTGATATAAGTGTTGGAGATACAAACCAAAAAAGAAATCGTCCTTGAAATTAAGGAGTTTATAGAGCTTACATTGTAACATGGCAGACGGCATACACACACACACACACACACACACACACACACACATACACACTAAATACAAGATAATTTAAGGGGGGAACACTAGTAGCTAAGGGGATCAGGAAATGATTCATTTAGGAGGTAGCCTATAAGTTGAGCTATGAAAGAAAATTTGGAATTTTATGTACAGGTCACTGAATATGTGAATTAAGAGGTTACTGGTGAATTCAGGAGTGCAGTTTTGGATGTCATAATGTTAGAAACCATACTACTAGGGGCAGCTAGGTCGTACAGTAAACAGAGCATTGGCCCTGGAGTCAGGAGGACCTGAGTTCAATTCCGGCCTCAGACACTTAATACTTACTAACCGCGTGACTTCAGGCAATTTACTTAACCCCAATTGTCCTCCAAAAAAAAAAAGCCAAAATAAGAAACTATATTACAAAGGGTTTGGAAAAGAGGGAGAGGAGAAGAAGTAGAGAGAACTCTCTAGGGGGTCTTTTTCAAGTATGGGGTAGCCCTGGGCATGTTTGCAGGCAGCAATGAAGGAACCAGCAGGTAAAGAGAAAAGGAAGATGGAAGATATGGGAGAGGACATGATGGGGGTGGAGGTGGGGTCAATTTGCCAGAAAAGGCAGAACAGGATGAGATGAAGGGTACATGTAGAGGAGTTGGCCTTAATGAAAAGCAAGGTGACCTATTCATCAGAGACTGGAAAAAAGGAGGAGAGGGTAGGGGATGATGTATAAATGGGTTTTAAGAGCTTTAAGGTTTTTTGGACTCATAGTAAATGGTCTCTATTTTCTCAGTAACATATTTCTCAATTAGAAACCATCACTAGCTCAACTGCCTATGTGAAGTTGCTCATGCTAGGCGCTTCTTGAAATCAGAAGCTAGGGATGGGTGGATCAGCTCTCATTAAATGTATGTGTTCATCCTATGACTGAGGGAGTTTCCATTTCACTGGGATCATTCATTTGGCAGAGTGAGAATGTCTGTGACTGTTCCTGAAAAGAAAATAGAAATTTGGAATCTGACAGCAACTCTTAACAATTGCTCAGTTGAAAGACACATTGGGGATGTAGATGTTGTTCTGAGCCCTGGAGTCTAGGGTATCACATTTTAGCATAACAGTTGTTGAGCTAGTTATAGATGGTACCAGATAGGGATTTTAAATGAATGCCAGAGATCAGATGGCATTGACTATAAACACTAACTGCCAAAGATTACTAGAGGGGAAAATGGGAAACTGCCTGTATTAGTGACAACTGAACGAACACATGCATACACACATATACATATATGCGTGGTTACATATATACACATATGTATGTGTGTTTACATATATGTAATTGATAAAATTTCAATACAGCTAGCATTTTAGTAAACCTAAATACATGAGAAGACTATATATAATATGTTAACGGAAAGACTACAAATATTAATAGAAGGCTCAAGTAGAAGAACTATACCACCCTCTTTTCCCTTTTTCTTTTGATTTATATATATTATAAATATTTTAAATTTTGACTTATATTACTTGATGTGCCTCTCTCTATTGTGTTTCCTGCATTTCAAATGGGGCTGAACATGAATATGGATGATGTTAAGAGTGTTCTCAATAGCATATTCCATATGGAATGTAGCTATCTGTTTCTCAGAGATAGGCTGGATGGATTCTGACACTTCAGGGTAGGATAAGATGCAAAGGGACCAGAGGGTTTCTTGCATCTTGCTAGCTGGCTTGAAGTTCTATATGGAAAAGAGACAGACTGCATCACAGGCACAGTTTCATGGTATACTCTTCTAATACATCCCTATCTAAGTAATAGTGAACTTTTGTTGTGTGGGATATTAAAAAAAGGAAATCATTTTCTTTGGGAGAACAGCATCAGAACTGGAATGTGTGGCCAATTTGCAGGCTTAGGATAAAACAACCCAAACTCATTTGGAAAACTAGAGCTACTCTTGTGCTATAAGGGTGAAAACACCTTTATTTTCTCTAGATATTACTATGCACACAAAACCAGAATTAAAACCTTCTGAAGAGTGACCAAAGCAATGGTTCATTTTTACAAGGAACATATTTCTCTCCATTTTCAAAGAGAGCAAGAACAACCTTGAAGGGAGTTTTCTGGGAGCTTTAGAATCTTCCTTGCTTATCATAGGTACCAATCGTATCCATGCCTGGAATGCTTTCTATCAGCTCAAGGGCTTCCTTTTCCATTAAGAACTTTCCTTCTCTTCTCCCCCTCCCCAACCCATGAGTCCTCTTGTCCTCTCTCTGAAATGATACTGTATCTGTTTGGTACTTTGTGTACATATGCATCTCCCCAGTACAAACAGGAGTTTTCTGGAAGGTGGATGCTTTCATTTCTGTCTCTATTTTCAGGGCTTAGCACATTGCTCTGCAAAGAATCAATGCTTGATAAATGCTCATCAAATGAATGAATTACTTCTTTCCTTCTGGAGTAGTATAAAAACTGGACCTTATTTTAATTTGAACTGTAACTGATTTATTTCCCCATAGAGAATTTGAGATGAAATACTGTGACAGTTTCATCCTCTTTGTTCGCCCACTGCAATTATACTGCTAAGATGACAGCTGGTATTCGTTCAACAAACACTCAAGTGCCTTGTCTGTAGATGACACTGTGTTAGGCAAAGAGATGGAAACTGGACTGTGCTGGACTGTTGGCTGCCCACCAACAAGTACTATGTAGCTGGGGAGAAAAGAGATGCCAAATGGGAAGTAATTCCCTAATAGTGAAAGGCAAAATGAGTGTTAGAAGAGAGGGCATGGAAATCTTCCCAGAGATAAGAATGGAAGGTTTGGCTGGACCTCAATAGGCCTTTCTATTGGAAGGCAGAGAAGGGCACAGAGAGAACCAAGTCATCAAGTCAGGAATGAATATCACAAATTCTAGGAGCAGGGAAGGAGACAGTGAAGCAAGTGTGTATTACATGGGATTAATGTGGAGGAAGGAAGATGGACAAACAAGGTAAGGTGGCAATCAGTTGTGGAAGGCCTTAAAGAGCAAGCTTAGGCATTTTCACTTGATCCTGTTGGTAATAACTGACCATTTCTTAGCAGCAGAGAAATGCTAAATATTGGTGGCTTAGAAGGAAGGAATATAGGAAATACAGAGAATCAGATCAGAGGGAGAAGAGACTAGAATTATGGGCACAGGAGAAGATAGAAAAGGAAAATCAGGAAATCACAGCCATAAAATCTGTGGGAAAACAGTTTCAAAGAAACCAGAGTGATCAACTCTGCCTCTTGTTGTAGAGAGGTAGAAAAACATGGCGGCTGAAAAAAAGGCCTTTGGATTTGGTGAGCAAGCAGGGAGGGTTGCTTTTACGTATTGAGTTTCAATATTTTGGGGATAGGGCTTAGAGGTCAGATTGCAAGAATTTAAAGAGAGAATAAGTGGTAAACAAATGGGTGTAGAAGTCTCATTTGATAATTTGGAATAGAAAGGATGAAAAGAAATAGTACAGCATGGTAGCTATGAAGAATAGCTGATTCAGAGGATTTTCTCTCAAGATTGGGGAGTTGAGAGGATCTCTGAATGGCAGCCAGGTGGTACAATGGTTAGAACGTGAAACTTGGAGTCAGGAAGACCTGCCTCCTATGCTTACTTACTATATGACCTTAGGCAAGCCATTTCATCTCAATCAGCCAGTGTCCTCATCATAAGAATGGAGATAATAATTGCATTTATCTCCAAGGATTGTTGAAGGATAAGATAATGTTGGTAAAGTGCTTTGCAAAACTTAAAGCCCACATATCCATGTTAGCTATGATGATGATGACAATGCTTCAAAAGACATGAAGAAGAAGCCAATGGAGGGCAAATGAGAATATATGCAGAGAGGGTGGGTAAAAATGCAGAAATAAGATTAAAGGAGAATAAAACGATAAATCAAGAGTATAGGTGGAGGGACTGGCTTTAGAGAAGGTTACTTCTTCCTCAGAAATTAGAGTAGAATTAGGATTCTAGTGACTTTTCTTTAAGCTGTGTATCTTTGAGCAGGTCTCTTACTTCTGGTTTCTTCAGTGCAATCCTCTGTAAAATGAACAGGGTCAACTAGAACCAGGATTAAACTTTTTTCGCTTGTGACCCCTTCAGCACTTTTTAAACTGTGGGTTGTGACCCCATGTGGGGTCTAGATCACATCTAAGGGACTATCTTGATCTAAGTCTATATTTTTAGGAATGTGAAAGGGGCACTGAAGTTGACTATGGTAGAAAAGCTGAGTATCAAAGAATGTCTGTGTAAGGAATGGAGTGGAGCTAAAGGTATTAGTACACTGGATAAAATGGGACAGATTTAGTGCCTAAAGAACCAGGTAGAGGTAAAAAAAAAAATCAGATTGGATCAGTATGGGTAAGTGGGATACGTGATAAGAAAGAAGGTTGTAGTCGGAAATGGTGAACTCCATTTTTTAAATCTCAGAGGTGGGTTAGTTCATCATAACTGAAAGGTTCAGCGTTGATGATTTGTTCTGTTTAGGTCTAAAGGGCAGAAGTAGGAATACAAAGAAGCAAATTCCATTTTGATGTCAGAATGTTTCCGAACAGTCAGATCCATCCCAAAGTAGAATGGGCTGCTTGAGCAGACAGGGGCTCCCCCTCATTGGAGGGCTCCAAGCAGAGCTGGGTGTGTTGTACAAGGGTTCTTTTTCATGATGACTAGATGGTCAGTGTGGTCCCTTCTAACTTGGAAATTTTGTGTTCTGTAGTGAAGATGACGGCTTTTGAGTCAGCAATGTGAAAAGAATAAAAGATAAGCTTTCTCCTTAACTACACTGAAGGACACATTGACATTCTGTAGCATGCCTTCAAGTATAAAAGGAAGGGGAAGCGTGCAAACAGGGCTCTTCGACTAATTTGGTCTCATTTCATTTCTGATTTATTTATCCATTAGGTGCTACCCATTGAGTTAAAAGCATTAAATATATATTTTAAAGTAAGGTAAGGAGTTGTTAAAAGATATCAGAGCATACCCTGGGGTGTAACGTCCCTGGAATAACATGTCAATGAAGTAATTGTCGGACTAAACCAGGTGCACTGGTAATGTAAAAGGGGAGCTTGCGGTTATTTTAATCCTCTTATAGCAATATTGCTGGCACTAAATTGCAACTATGTGAGAGAGAAAATAGAGTAGTACTGAAGAAAATGACAAATATAATTGCAAACGCTTTCCCTCCAAGCATATGCTAGATCACTGTGTCCCTCTGCCTGATTCTGTAATTCTCCAATAACACATCTCTCAAGAAAAGGAGAAGAAAACAATCAAGAGGAAGGTGGAAGGAGAATGGATAAATCATGGCAGATATGAACATCTCCTTTGCTGGATCAGCATCCAGATCCCTTCCTCCAGTCATACATCTCCCTCAGGGTTCTGTCCTGGACCATCTTCTCTTTTCCTTCTCTATTGCTTCCATCAGTGATCTCATCAGATCCCAGGGATTTAATTACCACCTCTATGCTGATGATTCTTAAATCTACCTATCCTGCCCCAGTTTCCCTGCTGACCTCTAATTTCACATTTCCAACTGTGTATTAGACATCTCAAACTGGATATTTAGGAGACTTAAAATCAACATATCTCAAACTCAACTCATCTTTTCCTCTAGCCCCCACTTTTCCCATTACTGTCAAGGTCAATCCTACCCTCCTAGTCCAACAGCCTTACAACCTAGGAGTCTTCCTGGACCACTCACTATCTCTCACCCCCCACATCCAATCTGTTTCCAAGGTCTGTCCCTTTGAACTTTGCAACATGTCTCCAATATTCCCACTTCTTTCCTCTGACATTGCCAAGACTTTAATGCAGACCTTCATCATCTTACACCTGAACTACTACAATAGTCTACTGATAGGCCTCCCTGCCTCGACCTTCTCTAGTCCAATCCAGCCTCCATTCAGCCACCAAAGTGATTTTCCTAAAGTACAGGTCCAACTAAATTATCTGTCTCAAACTCTAGTAGATCCCTTTCACCTTTAGGATCAAACAGAAAAGTCTTTTTGTGGTATTCAAAGTCCTTCATAATTTAGTTCCCTCCTACCTTTTCTGTCTTCTTATATCCCATTCCCCACCATGTACTCCTTGATCCAGTGACACTGGCTTCCTTGCTGTTCCACAAACAAGACACTACTCTCAGCTCTGGACATTTTCTCTGGCTGTTTCCCATGCCTGGAATGCTCTCCCTCCTCATCTCTATGTACTGTCTTCTCTGGCTCTTTTTAAAATCTCAATTAAAATCACATATTTTAATGGAAGCCTTTAATCAGAACCTCTCAATTCCAGCAGCCTCACTCTGTTAATTATTTCCTGTTTATCCTGTATATATTGTTTGTACATACTTGTTTGCTTGTAGTCTCCCTGACTGAATTCTAAGCTTCTTGAGGGTGGGGACTGTACTTTGACTCTTTTTGTACCCCAGAGGCTTAGCAGAATGTCTGACACATAGTAGACACTTAATACATGTTTACTGACTGACTGACTGCATGTGGGTTACATCAGATAGCTTCTGACGTCACTTCTAACTCAATTTCTATGATTCTTTGAAACAAACAGCTAGAAGTGGAATTATGTAACTGAACTATTTAAGACTATATTCAGGAATCTCTCATTGCTTTTAGAAATTATTATCTAATTTGGAAGCAGAGCTTTAACAGGACACGTCTTCGTCCCAGAAAAGTGATAGAACTTTCTGCACTCTCTAAGAAGAGTTACAGTAAATACAGCACCAGCAAAGAGTGGATTTTTGCATCTGTCTCCTCATGGGCCCCCATGATACTTTATACCTTCATGTTAGACACAAATTCAATGGCAATTCCAGTGACAAAAACTTAGGAGAAAAGATATAATATGCAGGAGGTAATGACAATACTACTGGAGCTCTTCAGGTCTGTACTTCACTTACCAGAAGGATCAAAACCACTTTATAAATTCACTTCAGCATAGCCAGAAAAATAGTTCTCCCCTGAAAATCGCAAGCAACTCAATCTTCCTCTCTTAATTTTAGCTTCTGGTAAATGCACTATATTGGGGTAGCCATTTTCTCTGAGTCACAGGACAACAGATTCAGTCTTCCCCCCGCCAAAGGGATCCATTTTCTCAGTTAAAATGGGCCCATGGGGTAGTTTTCTAGTCAATATTCTCTAAGAGCTAGACCTGTGTTTACCCAGAGAGGAACCAGAGGAAGATTCACTTAGCCTTTCTTCCTCCTTTTTAAAAAAATCAGTACATCTGTGCTGGGGATTATTTGGCAAATAAATAATTAATTCCCTCCTAAGTGTGTTAGCAACATAGGGTAGGCTTCATTTATTTTCTAATTAGCTATAAACTACTACAAAACAATCAATTCACTTGAATATGGCAATTACTGAGGAGCTCCTTGATCTTTCCGTTAGCTGAATGAAAAGCTAAGGAGTTCATTTGGGGACACTATGCTGTTAGAGATAAACCAACCAACTAACCAACCTTCCTTCCTTCCTTCCTTCCCTCCATCCTCTCTTCTGCCTTGTGATTTTCTAGGTTTAGAGAATGCCCTGATGTGGAAAATCCATCCACTCATATGTATTAGCAATTCTTTTCTGTGCTGTAGTCTTAGAGAGTTTCTTTGGGGGTAGTAAGGTGTCATTGGCTGGTTCAGGGGGAGTCAAAGGGTGACTTGCCCTCAGGCTCTTCCAACTACAAGGCTGGCCCTATATTCCATTGGGCCTTGTACCCTTTCTTCTTTCTTTAAACTGGGAAAAATAACTAAAGTACAAATCATTATTTCAAGGGGTAAATTCAACTTCTTATAAAAATGTGCACTAAATACAAAATTAATGAACATTCTTTCCCAAGTTGGGCACAGATTTATAGCTTCCTAAATTCCATTTTTAAAATATCTTTTGAAAGGCATGCATTAAAACCAATGAACCCCAAATGCAGAGGAACTTCTATGTCATGGCAATACTAAAAGACAGGAATAACATTGACATTACATAACTAGTGGGTAGAGGTGCTATAATTTGGAAAACAAGATTGAATCTCTGATATTTCAAAAAGTGTGAATAAGGAGCCATGTTTTAATGTGATTTTACCATGCGCATGTACTGACGTGGGTATAATTCAGATGTGAGTGACTCCCTCCATCCTGATATACCCAAATTCCTGCATCCAATTGTGAGATGTATATCCTTCAAAACGGATGCAATGTGGGAGTCTGTGTACTTATTTCAATAATATCATTGTTCACATGATTTCTGAAGACTATCATTTTCACTTCCTTTTAGATTGAGTTTGAGTTTTGGATACATCAAAAAGTAATTCAGAACTCAGTGCGGTGAATAAAGTGGGTGATGAAGCTAAGAAATGCAGTATCAAGTCAAAAGCAACATATTGCTAGAAAATAATGAGTCTTTTTTCTTATATGGCCACCCTAAAGACAAGCCCAAAAGAGAAATTACAGATAACTTTTGACAAATACCTACATTTCTAGCAAAAATGTTATCCAAGGTAACAATTAGCACCATTCTAGAGTGCAAGGGGCTGCCTCAAGAGGCAGGGGGTCCCTCCCCCCTCTCCCCTGCCTCCCTTGCTTGAGTAACACAAAGAAGGAAAGGACAATTGGGCACATTTAAAAAAAATGAAATTGAAACCAAAAAAGGATACTCTAAGTGCATTTTTTGCTTTCTTTTAGATTCCTCCCTCTTCCTTAAATCTTTGTTTGGAAAGCTAATATATAAAACAAATACAGAAACTTATATCCTGTTGCTGTTGAACAGTTCAGTAAACAGACCTTTCTCCATAGTTCCCCAAAACATGAATAAATGGATTTTCAATCACCCTTTGGTATGCCATATGTTCCAATTTCATGGCCCAAGTATTTTAGTGGGATGAGTCCCCTAAGCATGAGCATACATTCTCCTCAGGATCCAGTTTAGAGAAGTACATTATTTTAAAAGTAATACATATCCCCTACTTATAGATTAGCTGAACTTTTCATGTTTTTGTCATTGTTTCAGAATTCAACACTTAAAACTTTCTTACATGTCTCAGTCAGACTGAAGGTAGAACTTGGTTATTGTTCAAGGCAGGTACAAAGCTTCTGCTCTATGATATGGCTAATGACTCCCTTCCCCTCTGTAGAGGAGGGTTAAGATCCAAATTTGCATCACTCTGAGTTAGTGATATTTGGGAAATAATACCAGTGCCACATGGGAACAACTCAGGAATGATTGCAAAATACCTCAACATCTAGTGATTTAAAATTCTTTAGTGATGAAAGTTTACTTTGACCTTACAGACTATTTTCGTCATTCTTACACTGGTTTCTAAGTCTAACACAGAACTTATTGTTATAGTGAGGATCACATTGTAGCAATTTCTTCTTCAAGAGCTGAAACCTGGTGTTACCAAGCGGTAAAGGGTGGGAGGGTTGGGCTCACACTTAAACCAGTATATGCAAATATATGGAAAACATTTTTTCAATCTCTCAACATCAGGCCGAATGTGGAGTTGCCAATTAAAGAGGTCTTCCCACAAGAAAAGGAAGGAGAAAAAAGGGTTTAAAGGATCCTTCAAATTTTAGCCCCAAATAGCAGAGAGTCTCCCAAATCATTTGGGGCCATGCCTATCATCACATATATTACTCAAATATATGGACATTCTGATAATTTTTGGAAGGAACCAACTTATAGAAGAAAAGATGGTTGTTCATACCTTGTAGTCTTCTATATTTGAGCAGAGCTTAAAATTGATGTTCTACAACTCTGTCTCAGAGAACATGAGTTTGCTACATAGCCACATCTGGTTTCATTACGGGAATCTCCCCTGTGACCCTATCATATTTCTCCATGGCTCCCATTCATTAACTTGGGAATTAACACCCAAATGGTCCCTTTTTGGTGTTAAAATTTATCATAACTGTATTACTGGGGCGTTCATAAAAGAATGCTGTCAGCAGCATGTTGTTTTGGCACAGTAGGATAAGGGAGTGTTGGTGGAAAAAAATAAATAAAACCAGACTCAAAAATTGCTTCCAGGACTGTGTAAGTGGTACGAAATGTGAAGGCACCTCAGCTTGAAATTCTTTTAAAGCAGAACATAACATATGTCATCTTAAGCACTTACAGTTTTAACGATGTGGAGTAGAGATTAAACAACAACAAACAAAACATTTTGAAATCAATTTGCTTCAAAGTTTGCAGTCTTACCTTTCCTGGTTTTTTCGGCTCTGGTTTCCTCTGAATTAGGATTAAATGGCAGCAAGAAATCAAAGCAAAGAAAAAGAAAAATCAGCATCGATTTGGTTTGACCAACATCATCATTCCTTTAAAAGCATGCTCACATTGCAATAGTTTCTATTTAATTACATTGTCCTTCTGAGACTTGAGTGTGAAACGGAAGAGTGAGCATTAACAAGCATCAGGAGGCTAGGGTTCGAGGCCCAGCTTTGCCACTAGCTGGTCACATAACTTAGGTGTCAATTTCCTCATTTATTAAATGAGACGTTTGGACTTCAGGTTTGTATTTATTATTTCACAGACTCCTTGTAGCCATAATATTCGATGATTTACTCTAACAGTGGTATTGCCAATAGAACATTTGATACCATGCTAAATTAGAGGATCATATAGGATAATTCATTTAAAGCTATGAAAGGTCTTAGAGACCACTGAGGACAATCCTTCATTTTACAAATGAGGAAACCAAGACACCAAGAAGTAAGTGACTTGCCCAAAGTCACAATAACTACTAGTAAGCACCTGAGGCAGGATTTAAACCAAAGTCTTTCAAACTATGAGGGCAGTACCCTATCTACTATACCCTACTGGCCTTACCCGCTATCCTAGTTTAGTTGCTCAGCTGTATACATAATATTATTATACATTTGCCCAAAATAGACAACTATACAAGGAAACCAATCCCTTGATTAAAAGTCATAATTTAAGTATTTGGACTTTATTTCTGACACACGAACGTGTTTGAATTAAAAGGAAAAGTAACAGCTATCAAAAACCCCAAATTAAAGATATTTAACACAATTTTATTCAACTCTAAATTACCTGGGCTGGAAATACTTGAGTTGGAGTTTAACCCAGAAATTTAACTTGTCTATACATAGACAAACATCTGAACACAAAAGACTAACTGTACCTAGCATTACTAGTGGCCTTTTTTTTTTCCTCTAAATACTAAGTTCACAATTAGGACCACAGAAATATTTTGCCTACTCTGCCATGTATCCTCACATCAACATAGACAGCAGACCAGATAACCCCATTTCTATCCATCAGTGCTGCCCATCAGCCTTTCTTTCCCGTTGTTTATCTCTGAATCCTGTGTTGCCAATAGTTATGCATGGAACCCCTGTGAGTGCCTTAGGTGGGTGGTGAGACAACACTGGGGAAGGGGGCCATTTGAAAGGAAGGTGAACAAGATGACAGATGATGGAATAGATTCCATCTATTCATGCCATATTAAGTATATCCACCATTTTATTCCTAGACCAAACCTTTGTTTGCTGTGCTAATGAAATAGCATTAATCTACCTTTATATTGGTCAGGCAGAAAACTGAAGCAAACACATATACACACATACACGCTTTAAGTCACAAATCTGCCAGATGAGGGCAGGGGGAATAGAAAATGATTCCCACACAAAGTATTTAACAATTATTCATACAGTTTGCCCACACTAATCAAATTCACCATCAATGACCTACTGCTGGAGGGGAATGCTTCAAGTAATATCTTTGATGAAAAGTGTCCCTTGATCTTTAATAACTTGAACATAGCAGAACCTTTCCATTGTATGACTGATAATGACTAGAAGAACTCACCAGTGAAAAGGTTTGCAAAGTTCCCTGGTGTTAATTAACGCCAACAGAATAAGAGAATCACAGTTCCCAAGTGGGAAAAATTCCTTTACCTAAATTTCTGCTGTAAGTCTTATTCTGTAGCACTAAAGAGAGCCTTGTTAAATATGTCCTATTAAAGGTCACTGTCAAAATCACACACTACGTGGGCACTGGGCAAGATGCCACCAGGAAACTGCCAGTGAGTCAAGTGAAGATGTACGAATGTTGATTATAACTGTCTTGGTAAATTATTCAGTGGATTGTAACGAAGTTAACGACTAAGCCACATTTGAGAGCCAGCATTTAAGACATGGATGCCATTTCTACCATCTGATCTGAAAGTCCTTCTCACAAACCAACCATTTCATCTGGGCCCTAAACTCTTACTCTCTACTTTGTTATTTCAGTGGTCATGTCCCATACTTGGAAAGCTCTGCCATCTGGTTTCCTTCAAAACTTGCCTCAAATCCCCATGTCATTGTTATGAGACTCAGTTGTAACATTTTTGCCTTTGTATATCTTAAGGATCAACTGGCACAGGTCCAAGTTTTTCACACACACATGGACATGCACATGCATGTGCACATACCCCCACACCGCCACGCAATCAATACAAGGGCCTTTCTCTTTCACTATACCACAGAGACCTAGCAAAATCTGTTAAAACAGGGAAGTGGGGGCAATTCTCAGAGCTGCAAGAAAGCCCAGAGATCTCCTATGAAGGATACGAGGGTGATGGCGGCAAGGATTCCAAGTTTCAAAGCAGTTACAAAACAGAAACAGCAAAAGACACAAATCCTATCTTAAAGATAGAGATGATATATTCTCTGAACTGAAAAACAAGTTGTGGATGGACCAACTGTAAATCCCCTAAAATACTGTCCACTAAAGAAGGAGCAGATGAGGAAAGCAGTGTAGGTGAACATGCCTGAAAGCTAACACTTAGTGGCCTAGCTTCTTCTAGCATATTCCTGAATTAAGTAGCTCAGCGCTTTTGTATTAACCTCGTGGTGTGAATAAATCTTAACTTCTACTACCAAAGGGTGAATGTCTTTCAATCTATCTGCTCATTTCCAAACTTGATAGAGCTAAGTGGATGTAATTAATTGATGAAAGAGAGGCAAAGGATATTGGATACAGGAGAGAGAAAGGAGAGAGGTCACATACAAAATGGAATTATGACACAATTGAAGTAAAAGTTTAACTTTTCAGACAACTTTATTATAGATTTATGCAGATGTAGTAATTAACAGACAATGAGATAGTATTCATATAGAGATATACATTAAGTATAGTGTATATCAGTAGCTAGGTGGACAATGGATAGAACACTGGGCTTGGAATCAAGAAGACTCATGTTCATGAGTTCAAATCCAGCCACAGACACTTCCTAGCTGTGTGACCCTGGGCAAGTCATGTAACTCTGTTTGCTCAGTTCTTCATCTACAAATGAACTGGAGAAGGAAATGGCAAACCACTCCAGTATCTTGGCTAAGAAAACCCCAAATGGAGTCACAAAGAGTTGGACAAGACTAAGATGACTGAATAACAGCAAAACAATATAGTGAGTCTTCAGCTGGAACTTGACAGACATTCGGGAAGTCAAGAGGAGTAGGTGAAGAGGGTGAGCATTCTGAGGAATGGGGGATAGCAGCCTGGGAAAATTCTCATAATGGGGAGATGGAGTATCTTGTGACAGGAACAGCAAGGAAGTCAGTGTTACTGGATAGCAGAGTAGGTATGGTAATAGTGCTCATATCCAAGAGTAAATTCACTATCCAAGATTAGCTTCATGACAGATGAAACTGTTGAATAAATGGCCAGCCCCAGAATATACTACTTTGAATTAGCAAATGATGTACTTAAGGATATCTCATTTTTTGTGTGTGCCTTTCTCCTCCACAATGCATATTGAACTCATTTTACAACTTAATATAATTAGAGTTGCTGTCACCCAGCTGTTGAGTTTGTCAAGTACCTCTACCCACTTTGCCAAACCTGTCCTTGGACTAGAGAAGTCGCTGGTTCTCTCCATGTTTCCTGGGCCTAGACAAAGCTTTCCCTCTACCACTAGGGCCTTTTCGAATCCATAACCATCTGCAAGCCATGATCATGACTCAAAGTAGGACTACAGTGAAGCTCATCCATAGTAACACAGAAAGAAATAAAACTGATTTGACTTGGCCTCCTTAATATAGGTTGGCCATTCCTTCACTAAAACACCAACTTGTTTAGGAACAGAAACTCAGATCACAAGCCAGCAATTTTACTCTGGGTATCATGTCTCTTTTATTACTTTCCAAGTGTCCAAATAGCCATGGGGAGTCAGACATGACTGAAAAATGACTTTCTAGAGCTCGCTCCCTGTTAGTTATCAGCTTAGCCTCATGAACTTGAAAGTGTCTGCTCTACATTTGTCCAATACTTGGGCATATGATTCAAACAGCTTTGTTCTTTTAATCTCTGATGGATTTATCAGTGTAATTATGAAGCAGGTTATATCTGCAAATGTTTTGCCATTCTATGAATTTAACAGGGCAATTAAAAGCATTTACAAAGCAACACACCCATGCTTAAAGAACTCATTATCATTCTGTTCTAGAGGTCCTCCTTAGAGCTCAAAGTCTGCCTAAGAAGAAAGCCCCTTTTCTGCTTCAATAATAAATCCTCATGGATAGGAGCCAAGGAAGAGTGTATGACCACTACCTAAGAGCAACTCCATCTGAGATGGTAATGGATCAGGAAGGCAAATTTGAGGATGGGCATTTTGTTAGTTAGTGGTTCAGATCTATGGTTGAATTTCTGCTTGTTTAGTAAAGACAACTCACATTTAAAGACTATTTTATGATTTACTACTGTACTAAAAAATTTCTTTGGTGTTTTTTTAAATGGCAAAGAAATGGTCCTTGGTTTTACAAAGTTCTAAAAGATGAGACCTCAATCTGGTAGCTTTTGATGATGAGCAGAGTCATTCATCCAAGGACCTGCATACCTAGATGCAGAAACACTCATTTCTGGAAGCTCACCCAAAGGGATTCAAGAAGATTGTAGTAAGGTGAGAAGAGGTTATGGCATGAATCAGCAGAGGAAGTATCCAGATCAATGAAATTATAGGCTCTTGACCTTTATGACTGACTAAGCACTTTATAGTTACTCTAAGTGATGTTAGCTGCATTTTCAAGATGAAGAAACTGAGGTTCAGAAAGATTCACTAGCTTACACACAAGTTAGAATCAAGACTTCCAATGAAACTCAGGTCTTGTGACTTCAATACAGAGTACTCTCCATCATATATGGTGTGCTGCTAACAGTGGCTCCTCAAATCTACCTAGTACAAAAATCCCATTTCTGAAAATCTTACTGTGACCATCTAAAGACATTTTCTGGACTAAGAAAAGCAGAAATATACATTTGTGACTCGATTATTTATATTTTTCAGATGGAAATATTTTATTGAGCTCAATTTACCAGATAATCTATGTGTAGAGATCGAGAGCATTATGCATTATTATGTATACTTCCCTAAGATGAGAAATATACATGTGAATATACATGTGAAAATTTCCATAAAACGTTTAGAGAAAACTCCATCATGTCAATTTTCAAGGTGTTAAATTTACTATTTTATTTTTCCCCTTTGGGAGAAAAGGATGCATTACTGATAGAGATTTTTTGGCAGGACAACTTTTCACGCTCTTAAGACTTTTGGATTATAAATGAAGACCAACATAGCCTACTTTTAAATAATAAATATATGGAATATTCATTACAACATTTCATAAATGCTATGTAGTATTTATCTGTCTGATGCGCAAATTTCAAAAGAAAATTCTAGCTGCCCAACCACCCGCCAAATGGTGAGTATACTACTAGATGCCTTGAATAAAAATGTTTGTGCCCTTTAAAGGATAACAATGCTACTGTGTGTGTAATATTTTGATAGGCTCAATGGGGGCAAAGTGCTGACAATGACATGTTATATTTTGAATAGCCATGCTTCATGCATCAATTTCATTTTTATAATATAAGAAAAGACTTCTAGCATTGATATGACCATAAATTGTAGAAATAACTGTCAACTTCTGGCTGAATAATTTTATTGGAGAATTCAAGGCTACACACAAATACAATCATGAGCATCAGGCCCATGCCTCCTCTATCTCTGCTTTGCCTTAACTACATAGACAAATTAATTGAGGTAGATAATACTTAGTTCAATTAATTTTTACTTTGGATCACTAGGAAACTCCCACATCTCCAGCTGCATATTTGGTAGACCTGTCCATGGGGTGTCTTCTCTTTAAGCTCTATCAATTATCAACAATGCAACCCCCAGAGTTCTTCAAAAGGAAAACATGTGAGCAACCTAATAGTAACAGTAGTAATAATGAAAATAATACTCCATTTTTATTTTGAAATGTACTCTTTTATCATCCATTTCCCTTCCAAAAATCTGTTCTGGAAATATAAATTCATGAGAATGCAATTGGGTATCCCTAGTTCCTCCTGCTTTCTTTTCTCCCTCCTGCCCCCAACCCTGTATTTGAGGGTTGTGTCCAAAGTTTCACACCAAGATATCGGACAGCGATTTATTATCTACCAGTGCATTAAATAACAAATTAGCAGTCTTTAATATGTAATGTACTTCTCAGGGTTGGTTAGTAATACATTCCTAGATATTATTTTGCTTATCACTGAATCTGGTTTATATTTTGTATTTCAGCTAACTACAACAAATATTTTGAGAATAAAGTTGTTTTCCAGTAAATGCTATTCTTTTTTTTTTCTTTTTCTTTTTGGAGGGCAATTGAGGTTAAGAGACTTGCCCAAAGTCACACAGCCAGTAAGTATATCAAGTGTCAGGTGCTCCTGACTCTAGGGCCTGTGCTCTATTCACTACACCACCAAGCTGCCCTGAGTAAATGCTATTCTGAAAAAGGAAATTATTATTATTTATCAGATCTGTTTTCTTAATTTAAGGAGCTCCTGGTAAGGAATTCAAAGTATCCATGAAGATTGGTACATGCTTTGTAATTTGTAGTCTTCAAAAGCTGCCTGCTCCACTTGGGGGCTAAGTGACTGCTCAGAATCAGACAGCTAATATGTATCAGGGCAGAAATTAAACCCATTTTCCTGATTTTGAAGGTAGTCCTCTTGTTGTCTCTAGAGTAGATAAACAAGGCAAAAATGTATAACAATTCATTTTTATTTTGAAATAAAGGTGTGTGTCATTTATTGAAACTATTATCTGGGAAAGATTAGAGAAAAAAGGTAGATAGAAAGAGAAAAGGAAAGAAGGACAGAAAGGAAGGGAAAAAGGAGAAGGAAGACAGTCATTGAATTGGAATAAGGTACTTCATTGTTGTCTAAGATAGTTGCCTAAGACAATGAGATGTTAAATGATTTGCCCAGGGTCACACAGTCAGTATTAGGAAAACTCCGTAACTAGCCTTCATTCAATTATCTCTTGGGCTCATTAGCACAAGTAAGAAATCTTGTCCTCATTTTTAACTAAGAAAAAAAAAATCCAATGTTTCTTTTTGAGAAAAAGAAAAGGGATCTCATTTCTAGTTCAATTTGACAAATACCTGTTAAACTTAGAAAGCGACTTCCCCCTAAATCTTTCTGTCTTGTATGATGAAGAGTTCACCTTTCTATTTGTGTTTTCAAAGCTATGGGCAGACTTGGGTCCAATAAAAGCACTGGTTATGGTGGACGTGAGTTCTGGTGGACAGAATAATAATAGTTAAGAGTAATGTATTTCTTCATTCACCATGGAAAAGATGCATCAGGAACAAGAGAATTCTGTAACTCTATGAGTTGGCCACACAGTGAACTGAAATGTAGTCTTGGCCGGGGGGTGGGAGGGGTGGGGGGGTTTAGGGGGGCAGGTAGCACAGACTAGTGCCCCAAAAGGCTGGCTTTTAAAATGAAGAACGTAGGTTTGAATGGAAACTTGGCCACGACACTTATGTGACCTTGGGCTCATCACTACACTTTCCTGAGCCTCTGTTTGCTCACCTATAAAATAAAGGTTTGGACTAGCTGGTCTCAAAGGTTCTTTTTAGCTCTAGGTCTTTGAACCTTTCACTGCAGTGTCAAGGTCAAATGATTCTCATTCATAAAATCTTATAGAAAAAGGAGTTATTTGCAGGATCCTTCTTTCTCAATATATTGGCTCTGAAGTTCAAGTAAAATTTCATTTTTAATTCTCCTAAAGTTACAGAAAGACACTTTTATGTGTTTGCCTTAAAGACTTTTGCGATTGTTTGTTATGCTGCTTACGGATAATTCTTATTCTTTGTGAAAAATCAAACTGAGTGTATATTATACTTTTTCTTTGAAAGCTTGGAGAAATTCACCAAGAGAGCATCAGAAAAGCTATTAAAAAGGGAATGAATGGGACAGACAAAACTTCTCTTATTAACTGCAAACAAAGGGATTTGAGCAAGTAACTTCAATGCTCGGGTTTACTCATCCGTAAAGTAAGGATAATAATTAATAGCTTCGTTCATTTCCCAGGGTTATTGTCGAGAAAGTGACTTTGAGAGCTCAAAGCACTGGAAGCATATAACAATACCAGGAGTTAGTAGACAGAAGCCCTCCTCACTGTTCCCATAAACCCTTGCTATATCAGATCATCAGAAAGATTGATGTTGCAGGTTACAGATGAGTGATGTTGAAATAAAAACTGTATTACGCCCTCTGTATAGCGCTCCAGGGGTGGCTCTGCTAGGATTTTTGAAATAGAAATAGCTCCTATGCATAAAAGGCACAATTTTATTGGCACATGATCCAGGTAAAACTCAGCTATTATCTTATTTATTTTTATGCAAGTAGTACTTGGGTATAAATAATAGCAGCCCATTGATAATGGTGGCCACCTACGGTAAGTTTGCCATTCTGTTAACTTTTCCCCAAAGTTTTATTTTCTATCTAACATCTCTGAACTAATCATGGGTCAAGCTCTCCTCTAATTAAGTCCCTGAAGTCTCACTTCCTTGGTACTTATTTACTGCTTATTTCCCAGGTAGAGGCTTCAACATCAAAACTCCCCCTTCTGAGATCACTTTACTGTTTCTCCAATTCAGTGTCTAGTTAGAGATGTTGACAAATTCCCCTATATTTCATCAAAGGGCTATCAGCCTTTTCTGGTATTTGCCTTTTTTCCTCTTTCTACAACATTTCCAACTTCATACCAAGTCATCTGGTAATACCAGACACCAAGATGAAACCAGGATTATTTTCCTCAGGTGAATACTCACATTGTTATAGACTTTGAAGGCTGGCTAAGCACTTTACACCAACAACCCTGCTAGGCTGGTTGTTGCAGGTGTTACCATTCATATTCTATAGATGAGGAAACTGAGGCTGAAAAACATTCAGTCTCTTGCTCAGGGTCACACTGGTAAAATTTGAACTCAGGTCTCCTCAATCCAAGTTCAACACTCCATTCATTGTACCACATAGCTGCCTGATCAGAATGCCCTATTAAGACATAAGATCTTTAAGTGCAGAGCCTGTCACATTAAAAAAAATATTCCCAGAATTTAGTAAAGTATCTGGAAAGTTAACAGTTCAACATGCAATGAATGAAATGCATTCATTCATTCATTTACCCATTTTTTCTATTAAGCAATCAAATTGGAATTCATTTAGTAGCCTAGTTGCAGGTATACATTTCACTTCTTTTTTACAAACTTGGTAAAATGTGTTGTTCAGATACATTTTGGTGATTTTTAGACATTCAGAAGAGATGACCTGAACCAGCAGTCCAGGTATCAAATGAAAACAACTGCACTAATTAACTAGTCATTGTTTTTTCCCTTCTACACAATTTGTCACTGTTGTTCACTCATTTTTCAGTCATGTATGATTCTTTATTACCCCATTGGAGTTTTTTTTGGCAAAAATACTGGAGTGGTTGGCTACTTCCTTCTCTAGTTCATTTTACAGATGAGGAAACTGAGGTAAGCAGGGTGCCCAGGGTCACATAGCATGCATTTAGGGTTAAGTGTCAGAGACTGGATTTGAACTCACAAAGACGTGTCTTCCTGACTCCAGGGCCAGCACTCTATCCACTGTGCCACTTTGCTGTCCTTTCTTTACCCAAAACAAACCTTAAGTACGCATCAGCATTTTATCTATAATGCTGCCAAACTACTAGACTGTATATCGATTTAGCTACAGCACATTTGTAGAGTTCAGGGGGAAAGGATTATAGTGAAAAGATCCCCAAATTGGGATATTATTTTCTATTTTGTGGGTCTCTTGCTATAGATGGATAAACATAACCTTCTGTAGCCAAGCAAAGTCAAAGATGGATCAATGCATTGTCAAGGGATTCAATCTGAGCAGATAATCAAACAAGAGAAAGAAGGACACACGTTCAGTAATCTGGGCCACTTAGTACTGCAATTCTACCTTCCTTACCCAGCCTAAAAAAGATGATCATAGGTTCACAGGCTTTTAACTAGAAGGGACCTCATTTTCCGGAGGAGGAGTCTGAGGTTCACACAGGTCCTATGACCCTGCACTCAATTACATGCCATAATTTGTCAAGGGACACAAATCTCTTCTGATGCTCAATCTTTTGCTTTGTAGTTTTTCATATGAAAAACAACATTTAAGAATAAGATATTGTTTTTTTAAAAAGGCCTTTCTTGCTCATGTGTTCTTATTTTGGTTTATTTTACTTGTCACCTGAAAATGGCTCTATTTTTGTCTCTCTGGCATTCTGAGCTGTAGCGATATCTCCATGAATGAATCCTCTGACAGCAAAGTCATTTTGTTTGCTTGGTTGTTTTTTAAGAAAAAAAGTTTAGGATGGTTAGGCAGTTGGGGAAAGTTCTGACTTTCTCAGTGCTGGGCACAAGCACTGTTATAGGTACAGGCCCTGGGCCTGGCTGTGGCTGTGAGAAGGGTGATATTCTGGGGCTGCCATAGCCCTTTTCCCTAAGTTTTGAGGTAACACCAACCAGATAATAACTAAAATGTGTCTGAGGAAAAAAAAGATGGAACCTTCTCTCAATGAGTCCACTTTGCTGGAGAGAAAAGGGTCAGCTCCCAAGAAAGGAAATCAAAAGCTCATACAGGGTATGGCATACATCCCTATTTATGCCTAAGATATTATTTCTCCACCTTATTCAGTAACTGACAATGAACTATGTTATTGGAATGCATCTCCTTCGTAAAAAAGAGGGATTACTCTATATTTCTTACTCTCAGAGAATTTCCAATCATTTAGTAAAAAGCTATGGCAAAGATTTACAGCCAGTAGTAATTAGTGATATGGGCTAATATTTACCACAGCTCAATGTAGCTATCCACCAGCTTGGCAGTTTTGGGTTTTACTGAAATGAAATCAGTCCTCGAGTGATCCAAAAAGTCCAGAATCATCAAAAACTCCATTAAAACTGCATAAGATGGGGCACGTGAGGTATTTGAAAAGATATTCTGTTTCCCTAGAGACCAGACCAGCTCAAGCAGGCACTTCCCCACTATTTAGCTCACAAATTGCCTTCAGTCTTTCAGACTTGTGCTTTTCCCACTACTTTTGATACATCAGCTATGGAGGCAGACCTGGGGGAGTGCTTTCCTTGTCCATAGTGAGTGCTTATTTTCTGACTCCAGTTCAACAGAAAACATACTGAATTTATCTCTAGTTAGATTTACTTTGAGTTTTGTGGGAATCTGCAGAGAGTTGAGACTACGGGTAAGAAAGGTGGGCAATCGTGCTTAACGTGGAATTTGCAAACAAACTCTCTTTAGAAATACTTTTTACAAATTCACACCATATTTATGCTATAAAAATGTCTTTACGTAACGTGTATGACATATTTTATGATAAATTATCATGGATGATCCTAAACCTAGCATTAGAAGAGAGCTCAGAGACCATGGAGCCAAACTTTCTCATTTTATGGAACCCACTGAATTTAAGTGACTTACCCAAGGTCACACCTGCAAGATGTGCCAGAGGCAGTATTTGAAGCCAGGTCCTCACATTCCAGAGCCAGGACCTTTTCACCACACCATATCGCCTCCTCACTGTGTTATAATGAAGGCTTACGGCAGCTTAAAGCCTAATTAAACAGTAACATCTATGGGATATAACTGGTCTAAGGAAGACTAATTTGTTATCTTGGATCTGGCACTGTTTAGAGGCCATTTTTATTTTGCTTTTATCTGCTTTTTGAGGAGAGTATGGGGAGGAAGGTAGGATAGTATAACGGGAAAGTCACAAGACTTCAAAGTTCGAAGAGATCTGGGTCAAAATCTCTCCCCCCCCCCCCCGATTTTCTAGCTGTGCCATCAGGGGCAAGTTATTTAGTCTTTTAAATGGACTCTCAGTTTCTTCCCCATAAAATGGGGATAATAATTTTAATAACAATCTGCTTTACATTTTATATGTTTCATAACTATAATACCATATGATGACATTAAAAATATAACAGCCTCACAGTTTTGTTGGGAGGAATAAATGTAATAATGAATGTCAAAGGCTTGGAAACCTTGAAGTGCTATATGAATAAGGGATATTATGCTTTTACAAATGTTAGGCTATGAGACCTGAGGGCAGATGGCTCCTGATTCCCAACATCAATTTAACAGACCCTAAGCCAAGTTTAAAGAGTGGAAACTGAAGTTTAAACATAGGAGCTACTTCTGAAAACATTCTCTTGCACTACTGTTATACACACACAATCAAATAAATGCAAAATTAGAACATAGTTGGTCTAATTTCGTCAGAGAATCATATGGGCAGAAAGAGCAGAGCCCTTGGGTTCAATCAGAGAACTGAGTGAAGAGAACCAAGAGGACATACGAGTGTTGTTGTTGTTCTTTAGTAATTTTTCAGTCATTTCTGACTCTTTGTGACCTGATTTGAGGTTTTCTTGGCAAAGATACTGGAGTGTTTTGCCATTCCCTTCTCCAGCTCATTTTACAAATGAGGAAACTGAGGCAAACAGGGTCTAGTGACTTACTCAGGGTCACCCAGCTAGTAAGGATCTGAGGCCAGATTTGAACTTAGGTATTCCTGACTCAAGGCCCAGCATTCTAACCACTGTACCACTTAGCTGTCCATAACATAAGATAATCATCCCCAAATATAGCAATCGTGTTAATTGTTTTAACCAAAATAAGATCCAGCCAGGGAATAATATCTACATGGAAAGTAAGCTGAATTTATTAAGGGCTTTAAATCTTTATAATTCTACTAAGACATAAGATTTAAGGCATGACATTTAATAGGAAACCAGGAGTATAACCAAGACATTGATTTCAATCTCTTAAGGTCAGAATATTGACCAAGATGGCCTCTTTTATCACATTAATTGTAATTATAGCACATTTGGGTGTGATTAGCTTTATTAGTAGAAGTGAGCTTTGTCAGCATAAGAATGCAATAATTAATAGAACTCTTGATGCCATTTCTTTGGATGGGTAAGACTAAAGTTTCCATTGGATCACAGACCCCAATTATTAAGTGATTAATGAAATATTATTCATAGCACCCTTCTTTATATTTATTCAATTGGCTAAGAAGTAATAACCATGGATCAAAAATAAACAAAAAAAACTTTTACAGCTGCTATTCCATAGCTAGAATATAAAACTTAATCATAGAAATCATGCTTGATACAAGCCAGAATAAAAGTAAATCACAGAAGCTGATCTATCAGCATCACAGGTTCAAAAGAAGAACAAGTCTCCAATTGGAGCATCCATCTTTTCTCTTCAGGGGGAATGGCAGCCTTTGCTACTTCAAGTTCTATGAGAATATGGCTAAGTGAAGTTATAGCTACCTTGATACTGCAACCTAAATACTATCTGCATGACACCTTAATCAATTACCTTTCCTATCTTATTTTCAGCTATATGTTACATAATATCAGGGCTTTTCTCTCTTCTGTAAGTAATTTCTCACAACAAGCCCAGGAAGAAGGGCATTGAAGCCTTCTCCTCATTTAACACATGAAGAAACTGAACATCAGAGGTAGGAAGTGACTTGCCCACAGTCAGACAGCTACTGAGAGATGCTTTCACTTTGAACCCAGGTCTTATGACACTAAGACTAGTAGGTATAATTTGCTATAGATGTATTTAACAAGAAGGAGTTACTACAATGTAAATCAGAGAGATGTACATTTATTTAGATGAAAAGAAGGAAACTGTGCTAAGTGGTAGGGGAGTAGGCTGTAACCTGAAATTTCTAATGAATTATAATAAGAATTTTCTTAATAATAAAGTTTGTTTCCTGGACTGTAAGGATCATTTAGTATATCTTGGTGGGATAATGAGGTCTTTCTGGCACAGAGGTAGATATGTAAAACCTTTTTTTAAAAGAGAGGTCTTAAGGTCCATGGGACCTAAGTGAGCAGTGTGTTTATTAAAGAAATAAATTTGCCATCTCTTAGAAAAGAGATGTTATTTGAAAACAAAAAATTAGCTCCCTGTAGACTGGAATCCCACTGGGCAGCTTTTTTTTGGGTAGTTTTTGCAAACTTTCAAGTAGCAGTAAACTGGTTGTGTTCTGTAGCCATTAATGATTCCATAAAAGAAAAGAAAAATTTAAGGAATTATGTTGTTAAAGCCCTGCCATCCAACTTTCATGTGAAATTAATGGGTTAATGCATCAAGAAGATGATTCTGCCTTTCATAAGTCACTGCATGCTATTTCTTTACCTTGGAATTCCTTTATTTCCAATTATATTTGGCAGTTTATTTAAGGAGAAAAGAAAAATGATTATCATACATCTCTCTCCACATTTTTCAACTCCACACTAATCCCTATTTGTCCTCAATAAATATCATTACCAAAGGGTCTTTTTTAAATCATACTTAGCAAGGCATCAACAAATTATAAGAACACTGCTCAAAATGTGATTTAACTTGTTTGCCACCTCTGTTTTCATTTATGTTTAGGCATGTAACATTAAAATCAATGAAACTTTATCATGACTACTTTAATGTCTGTTTCTACGTATACACACACATAGATGTACATAACACTTTTCTTGTTGCTGTTGTTCAGTTGTTTCAAAATGTTTGACTCCTCATGACCTCATTTGGGGTTTTTCTTGGCCAAGATACTGGAGTGGTTTGCCATTTCCTCCTCCAACTCATTTTATAGATGAGGAAATTGAGGCAAAGAAGGTGAAGTGACTTGTCCAGGGTGACACACTTATTAAGTGTCTGAGGTCAGATTTGAACTCAGGAAGAAGAGTCTTCTTGACTCCAGGCCCCACACTCTATCCACTGTAGTGCCATCTAGCTGCCATACATACACTAAGGAGCATTTTTCTGAGAGTGTGATCTGCATGAAAAATATATCCACAAGCTCTTTATTTGTAATTTCCAATTTCTTTGCTGGGATGAAAAAACAAAATAAAAAACAACAAAGTGACTGGCAGCAAACTGTGGTTATCTGACCAGAAGACAATCTATGTCCATAAATGAGTGTCAAAAGGCAAACATAAGTGGTTGAGAAAAAACACAACTTATCCTAGGGTGTCTCCTAAAAACTGGTCTTGTAATTCTCCATCAACGAAGCCACAAATGTATCAAGGAGGCATTCTAGCTTGGAAAACAGATCCAATACTTCTAGAAAGTTGAACATTTATTTAAAATGCAAGCTTTAAAATTGGAGGGGCAGGGAGCTCCATTTAATATTTATGACCTTCAAGTCTATTTTCACAGGAAAAAATAAAAGGTCTGACTTATTTATCTCAGGTGTGATTCAACTAATCTTGTGCCTAGGGATGCAGAATTGTGAACAGGAGGATAATAGATAAATTCAGTGAATGGACAAAGTACTGTAGATAGGGTTACATGAAACTGTACATGTAGACAGTTGGGTCAGTTAATACATGAGCTGAAGTTTTGAACCTTTCTTCAGTTGTCTGGAAATCCACTAATGTGTACTCCAAGTAATACAGAGGTTCTTGGTTACAAGAAGGAGGTCATAAAAAATGTCTTGGGAGTTTAAGGCAGTGAACAGTATCATTTCAGCTGAATTGTCCCTGCACAGTCTCTCTCCTGATGTAGTTGGAGTTAATGGGAAGATTTGCTTAATTGGATATCAAACGAAATTTGTCAGCAAAATGACAAATCACGTGCAAGACCGATTTAAAAATCAGTCTATTGCTCATATACCGAACGGTTTAGATACTTGCACATAAGTAATACTACAGAGGGGCTGGTGCTTAGTCTAGGGGACTTGTACACTATACTCTATTCATCAATTAACTACAGAGTAGAAAAATATTGAGTGGGCAGTACCAATTTGGACAAATATTAAATCTAACAACAACCACTCACTCTGTATTCTTGCTTATAACAGATACTATTGGCAAACTGCTCATTTAATCAACCCTTGCTCCTAGTTCTATTCTTCAGTATTTGCATAGCAAATGAATGACAGAAGGATGGCTAAGTGGCCAGTCTTCAAATAAATGGTCTCCAGTGGGCTGAATTGAAATTATTGAGGGTAAGGCAGTTAAGATAACAGGCATTTATCCTGAGACCATGTGCCAGAGCTGGGGGATAGCTGGGGAATGAGAGTAGAAAGCAGAACCAGGATTATAATGTTAGCATTTATTGGGGGCTTGCTGATCTTGAACAAGGATATCTAGGTTCCAGAGGCAGAGCTTCCAAAAGTATCAAGTTCTACAAATGGCAGTTGAAGCCACAAACCCAAGATAATTGTTTCCATGTGCATAGAGAAGCTAGTGGTGAACTCCTGTCTTTTTAAGGTAGTATCCACAGTCGGCAAATCTTCCTATGGTGTGGGAGAATACACAGAACAACATATATATATATCTGTATATACACACACACATATACATATGTATGTATGTGTGTGTATATGTATGTATGTATGTATATACATATATATATATATATATATATATACATATAAATATATAAATGCCTAGTACAATTCAATCCAATAAGGATGTCTTAAGCATCCATGTACCAGACAGCATGCTAGAAACTGGGGATACAAAGAAGGCAAAAGCATGGAGAATGTTCAAAGGAAATTTACTGAAGTACTGAAAATGAGATTTAGGAGGAAATGTCAAGAATTCAGAGTCACTGAGAAGGATGAAGGAGGACTGATCGTTTATGAGAGAGACTATTATATACAGAATGGCGATAAACCATTAATCTGAGCTGAATAAGAAATTCAAAATTGCATAGGCAAGATTTAGGCGAGAGGAAAGAATTCCTTGTCCAGGAGAGTTGCAAGAGCCTGGAATAAGCTATGCAGTAGAGTGGATAAAGCACTGGAGTCAGGGAGACCAGGGTCCAAATTTCAATTCAACTAGCTATGTGACTCTGTTGTTGCTGTTCAACCATTTCAGTTGTGCCTGACGCTTTGTAACCCTATTTGGAGTTTTCTTGGCAAAGATACTGGAGTGGTTTGCCATTTCCTTCTCCAGTTCATTTTACAGATGAGGAAACTGAGGCAAACCATGCTAAGTTATTTGCCCAGGGTCACACAGCTAGTGAGTGTCTGAGGTCAGATTCGAACTCAGGATGATGAGCCTTCCTGATTTCTGGCTCAGTGCTCTATGCACTGCAGTGTCACCTAGCTGGACCCCATCTTTCCCCTTATGCTACCACAAAATGTATAACTTTCTATGCCATGTAATTTTATACAAAGGAATGCCAAGATGATAGATTTGCCAGAAAAAACAAATGAATAAGCATGATCCTATTGAGGGAACTTATTTCCAAACATGGAGACAGGGAATTGTATTCTCCAAGCAGACATGAGCCCATTCATCACAAATGGATGTAGATGGGGACAGGGGCATAATAGTTTGTCTTAACCTCCACATGCCCTCCATCTCTTAGTTCCAAACTAAGATTGTAACCTGAGCTAAATCAATATCATGCTAGTTATTGCTGTTTATACGATTAACTTCTCAGCAACTGACAAATGACAACCCCTCAGATAGGTCATATGATCACTATTTGGCTAAAAGACTTGCTAGCCTTCCTCGTCTTTGCTATGGAAGAAACAAACAAACAAAAAAACTAGACAACCTTTACACGAACTACCATAACGTTAAAGTTCTACAATGAATATAGATGCTGTGGAAGATTTCTAACAAGCAACTTTATAATGGGAACTCATTTTCTCTTTGGGGACCTATTATACTCCACCAAGATATTCACCAGAGAAAGGAGAAACTTATCCTGACAGTGATATTTGTATCATAAAGAAATAACATGACGTATGCGTATTCTTGTTCTAAAATAGTGGAACTGTTTTTCCCTAAAAACTCAGGTTCACCACACACTTATTTTTGTGATGTTCCAAGATGTTACATTACTCTTCATATCAGCGTGAGACAATATTGGTTTTACATTTCTGGAAAGTGTTGTATAATATTAGCATTTTAATTAATAATCAATAAGATCTATTCTTTTCAGCAGAAAGGGATGGTAGGGTTGGAAAAATCACTTTTAGGCTACCAGAGAAGAGTTTATGACTTTGTGCAGATAATCAGCTAGATGACTTTGGGCAAGTCTTTTAATGTCTCTAGGTTTTCTCATACTTAACATGGGAGGTGGTGGATTAGATTATTTCCGCGGTCCCTTCTAGTCTAAAATTCTAGCATGTCTGATATTTTCCTTACTACTTATCATGCAGTAGGGGCCACCTCATGGCCCCAAATAATTCCCACGTCTGCCAAGGATTAAATCAACAATAGGATTAAATTATATTTACATACAGGCATTTTAAGATTTCCAAAACTTTTTATATAAACTTAATTTACACCAACTCTGGGACGCGGATCCAGGTATTATTTCCCTCATTTTATAGATGAGGAAGCTAAGACTCAGAAAGATGGGTAAAGTAAGTTGACCATGGTCACTCAGCTGGTAAGAATCAGAGGAGGGCCTTGACAAGGCCTTCCTTACTCCATTCAAGTCCAACATACCAGCCTATGCTGTGCTGTGAATGTGGGAGGCACATGGATACTGAATTTCAGGAATACTAAATCTATATTAATCCATATTGGGCTCTTTGCAATACGGTATCTTTGCTATTTGTTAATCAGTTATTAAGATTTTGCTCATATTAGTCTCAGGATGATGTTGTCTGTCACACTTGAACGAAGCATATTTCACACAATCCACACATTGGATTACATGGGAAACCTCTCCAAGCTTCATTAATCCCTGACTACTGATGGAATTGGTATGGAGCACCAGGAATGGATAAGAATGCCTCTAGCTACCATTCTCATTGTACCAACTCGCAGTCCACTTGGGAGGCTTTCTGTTTTTCCTTGCTCTTTTGGAATCCATGCTCAGGTTTGATGGGGGTATCCAACCAGAGTACCACTTCCTACCTGGCGTCATGGCCAGCCTCGAGCACTGCTTGTCTTCAATGAAAAGCCATAGGAAAATTTCCCAAGGTGGGCATGGCTTCCCCTTGGCCTCTTTTCCCCCAGACCTTCATTCCAGGTTCAAAAAAGGAGACTCAAAAGTCACTCCTACAATGCCGGAGCAAGATGCCATAGTAATTAGCCCTCTCCGGCTTGAAAAAAAATCTCTTTGAAAAGCTGGTCTAATAAAAAGAATGAACCAGCCTCAGCTGTAGCATGTGTTTGTCTCTTTTGACAAAGTCACAATATGCTAAGCCATTTTATAAAGACCTTACAATACACACGTCTCTGATGTCTTTGTGTAGCACAGATTACTATTAAGGTGGAGCATATGCTGCCTTCTTTCCTTGCGAAATTGAGACAGGGGAAGTTATAAGAAAATGATTAGATTGTAGAGATTAACTGGATCAGTCTAACCAAGGAAACAGTGTCAACAGAAAAAAAGGATCTGTGTTCCTTAAATGTTAAGTTATTCCTGCACTTGTAGGTTTTTAATTAAGTTTTGTATAAGTCAATATATGGGGAGAAAATATTAGCTAAGGAAATGTGAGAAGGATATGGAGGTAAGGCGAATTCTGGCAGACCTTCATTTGTACTTGGATTTTGAAATACAGATTAAAATATTCTTACATTTCTGTTCAATACAATCCAATAAAACGTTTGTTGCTGTTGAGTCATTTCAGTCATGTCCAACTCTTCCTGACCCCATGTGGGGTTTTCTTCGCAAAGATACTGGAGTGGTTTGCCATTTCCTTCTTCAGCCAGTTTTACAGATGAGGAAACTGAAGCAAACAGGGTTAAGTGATTTGCCCAGGGTTACACTGATAGCAAGTGTCTGAGGTCAAATTTGAACTCAGGAAAATGAATCTTCCTGGTTCCAGGTCCAGTGCTCTATCCACTATGGCACCACATAGCTGCCCCCAATAAAATGTTTATTAAGTACCAACTATGGAGAAGACACTGTTCTTCAGTAGGGCCCTCAAGTAGCTAATATTCTACTAGAGGCCTACAGTATTCAAACAGATACAAATACGCAATAGAATTTTGACAAGGGAGAGAGCAAAAGCATCCTTCTCCTTTCTACTACATAGACCATATAATCTCCATACACCAACAAAGTCACAGGATCTGTAGAAACATATGGCAATACTTCAAAACAAAATATCTATAAAAACTATATTTCAAAATGGTTGATACCCTGCCCTCCTCATTCCCAAGGTTGAAGTTCCAAGAAGCATCTGTTTTTTTTAATCAACAGTGCATTGCTTTCCTTTGCTTTTAGGTATCCATTCAAATGGCAAACCATCCTCGTATCTTTGCCAAGAAAACCCTAAATGGGATCACTAAGAGTTGGATACAAGTGAAAAAGCCTGAACAACAAAAACAACCTGTTCAAGCAGGTGCAGGGTTGGATTCCTCTTAGTGTGATCCCTAGTTCTCTCTAAAAACCTTCCAAATTGATTCTTGCAAATTCTGGCCTTTTCTTTTTCACCTTCCCCTTGAGAGGGAAAATCGAAAACTATTGTTGAATGGCTGCATATGGCCCTGATGCCACTGACAAACTACAGAAGGAACACATAATGTTGCCATTTTCTGTATTAATGATGATCAAATTAAGGGCAGTATGGAAGAAACAAGGAGAATTTGGAGTTGTTTCTGAAGAAAGGGGAAAAAAATTAAAGCTGCTTCTTGGGGTTTTCCTCAATAGAAAGATCCCCACTGCTAATGTCCATACCCCCCAACCATCCCTCAGAAAAGCCATGCTGAGTTAAGGTCAAGGCGAGCCAGAATAATCGGCAGAAACTGCGAGGCAATTGGCAACAGATCTGCTCCTGCCACTGGAATCCTAATAGAGGCTCAACAGCTTGAAATCAGTGCAGCCCAATTGTGCAAACCCTCAGGAAGGCTTGGGATTACCTTTGAAAATTCAAGGAATCAATGGGAATTCATCATGTTTGGTAATCTGTCAAAGCTGTGAACTGAGACAATTTAAGAGAAGAAAAATGGCAAGATTTTGTGTTTGCATTTTCTTGTTTTTTTTTTCCTAGTAGCCATGTCTTTAAAATGCTCTTATCTTCAGTTAACAAAAAAAAAACAACAGTTTGGGAGATTTTATATAACATATGAATTGCTTTTACTCTTTCCAGTAAAGAACTAATCTATACCTGTGCGCATGTAATTATTTCCCCCTGACAGTTGCCTAGGGTTAGGGGTCCAGTAGGATTTAGAAATGACCAGCTCACCCTCTAAAAAAACAAGCAAAAACATTAGCGGCATGGGCTTCTCCATGGCACACTTAGGAAAGTAGAAGTGTTCTCAAGAAAAGACTATTCGTAAGTGAAATTTGAAGAAAATTAAAATTTTAAGAAAAGCTACAAAGGAAGAATGTCATGTGCCTTCTTCAATACAGTAGGAGAAATGAGACTTTTTTTTAATCCTGCAAGTGGCTTCATAAAAGAGACTGCTAAAATGGAAAAAAAAGCACCTAAAGATTTTCAAAAGCTAAAATGATAATGGAGCTATTCCTGATGACTCTTCAAATACTTAACAGAAGTATCTGCTATTTAAGATTTTATGTTAGCCAATATCTTAAGAGGATGTAATCATATCTTAATAGTGCAGAACTCTGTATATGATATCAGAAGGAAAAAGGAAAATAGTTATCTCCCATCTGGAAACAGGATAGCCTTTAAATTACATTATGAGGATTTATTTGGAAGCTAACTAATCTGGGGGTGCAAAGACAAAGGAAATGTTTCATCCACAAGTTACAAAATATGCAATAAAGAACAGATACATGATCAAGATATAATTGAAATGAGACTAGATTAAAATGATTTCATCACTCACATCATCCTGGGTTTGCTAAATGTCATGCTCTCTTGGGAAACCAGTAGACGGTGTAAGTCTACTCTAGAGCATCAAACACAATCATGTACAAGGTACTATATTCGTGATAGAATGATCTTTTTTTCTTAGATCAGAGTAAACTGCTTTTCATTCAGGTGTGTATATGTGTAATTTTGATTGTGTTTTCTCTACAAAGGAGATTGACTTTTATATTGGAAATGACAGAACAAAAATGCCCAAAAGGGAGAGACAAATAGCTTTCAAACTATCTCCCCAAGAGGAGTAAAGAGATAGTAGGAAAGTGCCTCACTGCCCTTGACAAATACAAGGCACCTGACTCAAATAAACTCCATGCTTTGTTGCTGAAAGACCTGGCAGATGTGATTGCTGATTCACCATCAGATCACTGTCAAATTAGCCACTGATTTGAAAGATCATGGAAAATAGAACTAGAAAACTTTTGTTCCCTTATTTTTCAATAGTGACTGACTTTTCATGACCCCATTTTTTGTTTGATTTTTTGGCAGAGCTACTGAAGTAGTTTGCCATTTCCTTCTCCAGCTCATTTTAAAGATGAGGAAACTGAGGCAAACTGGGTAAAATACCTTGCTCAAGGTCACATGGCTAGTAAGTGTTTGAGGCTATATTTGAACTCAGGAAGATGTGTCTTCCTAACTCTATACCTGGCACTCTAGCCACTGCAGTGCCACCTAGCTAGCTGCCAACCAAAAGATTTGAGAAGGACAAATGTCCTGATTTATTTGATTTATTTATTTTTTTTAGGGAAGAAAATACCATCTGCAAACTATAGGATAGTGAACTTGACTTGGATTCCTGGGAGAATTCTTCAAAAGATCATGAAAGCTATGATTGATGAATATTGGGAAAAAAGTGGTGATTACAAAAAAGCCAGAGTGGCTTCACCAAGAACAGGACGTGACAAACTAACTTCTTTTTCTTTTTGTGACAACATTCCTAAACATAGATGGGGGAGATGCTGAGCTATAGTTCACACAGACGTTTACAAATCTTTTAATGAAGCAACTTACTATTTGTGGGGAGAAGAGGGAGAAATATTGAACAGATAAGAATACAATCAGATGGATTCAGAAGTGGTTTGGATGGTTAGTCTCAAGGAGAAGTTGGTGACTGTTCGGTGTTAACAGAAGGGAGGCCTCCAGTGAAGGGCACCAGGGATCTGTGCTTGGCCTTATCCTGTTGAACATTTTGATTAATGACTTGGAAACAGGCATAGAGCATGAGTGGGCAACCTGCAACCTTGAGGCCACATGCAGCCCTTTAGGTGCTCAAATGTGGGCTCTTTGACTGAATCTAAACTTCACAGAACAAATCCTCTTAATAAAAGTATTTGTTCTTTAAAACTTGGACTCAGTCAAAAGGCCACACCCAAGGACCGAGGGGGCCACATGTGGCCTCAAGGCATAGAGGGTATGTGTGCTCCTCAGATTATTGGGCGACACCAAGCTGGGAGGGAAAGCTGACACACTGGATGACAGAGTTTGGATCAAAAAGGACTTTGACAGGGAAGAACATTGGGCTGAATCTAAGATGAAATTCATTACGGGTAAAAGGAAAGTCTAGTACTTAGGTACAGAATTAGCTCCATAACTATAAGATGTAGGAGACGTGGATAGACAGAAGTTGTTCTTTAAAAAAGATCTGGGGGTCACTGTGGGCTACAAGTTCAATGTAAATCTCAGAAAAAGCAATGAAATCTTGGGCCACATTAGGAAGAACAAGGAGGTGATGGGTCCACTGTCCTCTGCCACTGTCAGACCTCATCTGGAGTACTGTGTTCAGTTCCAGGAACCACAATTTACAAGGGAAATTGATAAACTGGAATAACCAAAGGACTGGAATCATGGAAATGAAAGAACTTGAGTTCATGATGTATGAGAATGGGTTAAAGGAAATGGGAATATTTAACCTGGATGAAAGAACTACATGATAATTGTTTGAAGGACTGTCGTAGGGAAGAGATATTAACTTTATTCAGTTGGGTTCCAGATTGCAGAACTAGGAGCAAAGAGCACAAATTTGGTTCAGTATCAGGAACAGTTAGAGTTGCCCCAAAGTGAAAAAGACTGCCTGGGGAGGTGATGAGCTCCCCCTACCTGGAGGTCTTCCAGCAGAAATCAGACACTTGCTAGGCATAGTATGGTACTGATGGATTCCTTAGCATATGGGCTGGAAGAGATGGTCACTGAAGTGCCTTCCATCTCTTAGGTTCGATGATTCTCTACATGTGTGTGTACACATGTGCAATGTATGCCTAAGAGAATACATCATACATGTGATTTTCATGTAAATATGAACTATTAAGTCTATTATATAGTTTAGGTAGAGGTGGTGGGAGTCATTGAAAAGAAACTTAGGCCACTCAGTTTCATTGGGGTTATTCCTGATTGTCAGGACTTGCATCAGATCTCCCTCAAGTCAACTTGGATTCTGCATGCCTCCAGCAAATCTGGAGGAAATTGTTTTCCCCAAAACAATCCCATAAGACCCTGATCACTGATGGGGAGAGGGAAACTGATCAAACAGCCAAAGTCTGAAAAAGAATTTCCTTTTAATTGGGAGTAATAAAGCAAAGCAAGGGGCCAGTTTTAGAATTTGTTATGACGTGGGCCATTTGGGGGTATTTTTAGATATGTGGCAAAAGAGATGAACGAAGTTGTACACAGCACCATCTAGTGTTTGCAAACTGCACTGCATAATGTACATCTGGGTGAAGTCAATTTCAGTTGCAGTTTTCAGATGCTGATTTCTTTAGCCAGAATCTTATTCCTATTGAACAGCAAAGGGCAAGAGGATTTAGGGACTTGTAGGTCCTATCTCAGAAGAGATGGGGATGAGGTGGGAAAAGTGGAACAATATGACTGACTGAAGGTAAATGAGTTTAGTAAGAGTTCACATTTGCAAAAAGCTTTGAGGTTCATGAAGTGCTTTCCTCCCAAGCACCCCAAGGATGTTGGTACTACCAGTATCATTACTGTAATTTGACATCTAAGCTAACTGAGGCTCAGAGGACATAAGTGACCTGCCTATGATCACACAGAAGTAATCATTTATCTGAGGCCATCTTCCAGTCCACATCCCCACCTCCTGAAACCTAATTCCAGAATGCTTTACACTGGATCATGCAGTCTCTGCTCTCCAGATACCAATCTACTAATGCATTCCAATAGAATATAATTAGGTTGAGTCAAATAACTGAGATGAATCTGAGCACATTCAAATTCTTTTGGGAACATGTACTAAAAATGTCTCCCACTTTTTATTTCAGAAATTACAGTACTACATCCTTAGACATAGGAATGAGGGTATTTAGTAATTCATAGGTCAATAATGTATATGAGAAATTAAAATTTACTGTACTAATTTACCTATGTGAAATTATGAGTGAGGGGGGAAGAAGGCATGAAGTGCTGCTGGGCTTAGAAGTATGGAGACTTAGCTTAAAATCTTACTAGCTGAGTGACCCTAGGCAAGTCACTTTACCTTCATGTGCCTCAGGCAATACCCTACTATTTGTTTACTAAGTCACTTTGAGGGGGGTTATCCCTAACTGTTAAGACTCCCAATAGGACAGAAGGTTAGTTCCTGCACAGATGACCTAGTCTGCTAATATTTCCTTTGATAAAAAGCAATTTTTGAAGAGGCCAACTGTATATCATAACCTATGAATGAGTTATAGAGCTCTGAGTAGAGCTTAGAATAGCACCTTCCCAATGGTGCCCAAGATCCCCAGAGCCTGCCTGAGAGGAAAGATGACTGCAGCATAGCTCAAGAGTGAAAATGAGTTCTCTGTAACCAATTCAAATCTTTCACTCAAAGAAAATCTGGGATAGCTGCTTGTGCCTCCACATGATATAGGAATATGTGTTCAGAGCACCCTGTGACCAAATAGAATTCTTTGGCAAGGATGTCGTAGCTGTGGACTACCACATGAAACTCCCATCTTTCAGGACATAGCAATGACATGTACCTGTCAAATTCCAGACAAGCTCTATCTTAACTTCTGAAATTATGATCCACATTGCAGAACTTAATGAAAATAAAATAAAGATGACAAACTTAATGGTACACACTTTGTGCAAATGCAATTTTGCATTTCTACAAAAGTACATAGGCCAAACTCAAATCTGACCAAGTCTCTGGAGGCCTAATGCAAGCAATAATCTTAATGTGATGAAGAGCTCAAATCAATGCCACTCTTTCTTTCAAGAGATTTGCTCCCTTCATTAGTATTCCTGTAGACTTTCTTTAACTCGTTCACTTGACCTTAACCAGCCATTTGGCATAATGTTAGCGGTAATTCTTACACGAAAATAGATTTGATTTGTTTCTATACAACTTAACAGCTGTTCCCTTTTAATTTGAGTATATAGCATATTGAGGTCTCATATACAAAAGAGCAAAATAATGGCGCCTTCCCCCAAACCTGTTTGTCTCTACCACATCTAGAGGGAAGCAAACCATAAAAAACTACCTCTTTATTTGATTCTCTTCTATTAGATGTCTATTGGCATATTTTAGAGGGAAAAATATCTTTCCTAGATGGAAAATTACTTTTTAAAGATAATTTCTTATTCTCACACCACTCTTCCAGGGTAAGTAAAGTTCTCCATGACAAATGGACTTTTCTATGCTGGAAAAATGAAATACACATTGAAAAATGCCTAAGGCTGTTGTCTTCACTCACCACCCCAGCAGAAGTGAGAGACTAAAGTAATTTGGCCGTGAATTCTCAGTTGTCACTTTTGGTATGCCTTCACCATATTATATAGTTGTGGCAGTATGAAAATGAGAGAGTCTGAACCAGTGATGGATGACCTCCATTGCCTGACTCCACTACAAAAGCATAGCTAACAATGAAGAATACAAATATTGCATCCCTGAGACATGTGGTTTCTTGGCTAGACACACTGTCAAGTATTGGTCAATAACACTGGCAACTTGTAGGAACTCTGACTTCAGTTAAAAAGCAGCACTTAGACTTTTGCCAAATGAAAGGCATGGAATATGTTTCCAGGTCTCTACTACCCCTTAGTCACTGGAAAAACATCCTTCCTAACAAACTTTAGTTCGATTCTCTATATGGGAAACCACTGAGCATCAATCTGTGTCTGATGGCAATAGGTTTTATTACACATTTGTAACATGACACAGAGTAATGTTAATATGAAAAAAACAAATTAAGACAGAGCAAAACAAAAGTGGGGGAGAGAGAGCGGGTGGGGCAAAGAGACAAACAGAGATAGGGAAACAGAGGCAGAGACAGAAAGAGAAAGCAACCAATTAGGAATTCTCAGATTCTCAATCCAAGACCCATCAGAAGAAAATGTCAATTATCTTGGGGTAGTTTTTCTTGATTTACAAATTGTGACAAAAAAGTATTAATGCATATTTCTTTCCTATTATTATCATGCTGAAACCAATATCCTTGAACTCAAAATTCTTGAAAATACTTATTCAGCATAAATACATCTATTTCAGAAATGGTCTTGACTTTTGGCATGAGAAGAAATGTCATCTGACTTTAGAATTCCTAGTGCTTGCAGTCCATTGATTTTAATTACACAGTGTAATCCACAGTACATTAGTTCAAAGCAATAAAGTCATCAACATATCTAGATTTCTAAACTAGAAAAGGGCTTTAATTCATTTTTGTGTGAAATGATACATACTGAGTCTCAGTTGGTATTTTAATTTCAGAAACAAAAAACACTATCACAAGAGTTAGAGTATCCAGGAGTCCCAAGATCTGGATGATTATCCCAGTAATAGCACTGTTACCTGTATAACCATGGGGGGATCATTTAACCCTTCTTTGTAGCAGGATGGGGGTGGGGTGGTGGTATTGAATTGGTAGATTCCTAAAGTCCCTTCTAGTTTTGACCTAGTATTTGAACACTAGATGGGCTAGGATTTGGGGTGACTGTGCTAATATATTTTTCAAGAGAATAGAATGAACATGCCAGGAAGTTTCCTCTCCATAGACATCAAAGATAGGGGTCCAGTAAATGAATGAGGTAGGCATAGGAATTGGGGAGCTTATTCTTTCTAGTATTTTCTCTCCCCCGAATTCACTTAGAAACTAGAATAAGGAAAGAGTAGAAGTTAAAATCCATCTTCCTTTCCCTGCTCTCCAGGCAAACAAAAAGGCTATAAGGTGACAATTACTTTTAAAATGCAGAATGAATAGCAAATGTATATCATGTCACTTTTATTGAATAATATCATACTAAGTGGAATGTGTAAAATTTCTCAGGGTATCATTTCCTAAATTCTTATTTTGCACTTGTCACTAAGTTAATGTAAAAGTGGAAAAGTTATGGTTTGATTCTCCACAAAACTTACGTCAATAATAACACTACCCTAATGTTAGTTCAACCTTTCAGGTAGCATAATGAAAGTTTTCAAGTTCACCATTTGATCTTTCTTCTCTAGGCTCTCAATACTTATTGACATTATTAGGAGCTTACTTATGGAATTACATAGTAAAATGGGAACTGGACTGTCTAGGTTTCAACATTTATATATCAGAATTACTTAGAAGGGAATACAACAAATTTAACCACTTCTATGTTGAGTAATTCCATAAATGAGGATGTCTTGGTAAGATAGGTAAAGACGTGGGTATTGGATGCTATCCTCAGTCTTTGACTGCCAAAGATACTAAGTTTATTTCTACTGCCATGGTTTTGATTATATTGCCACTGGACTTCAATGACTCTGGAAGAGATAGTGAAGCTGATGATTGTGTGCTACTATGTCTCACTTAAATTTAATCCATGCAGGAGTCAAGACTTCCCCTTGTGATTTCATTTGTCCTCTTCGGAAATGTAGGAAAAACAATAACAACAATTGTCAGCTTCCAATCTCCATACCTCAGAAAAGTCCTCAACCATAATCCTCCTCCTACTGTGAAGATCTTATACAGCCTTCTTGGTCCAGTTCAAAGGCCACATCCTCCACAAAATACTCCCCAATGACTTCCCTGCATTGATTCCTCCCCCCACCTCGGTGTCCTTGAAATTTATAGCATGTGCTACACAAATTAACAGTTACTATCTTTGCTTATTTTCTAACCTTAATATATGCTTGTTAGATTGATTTGAACTGTATCTCCCAAAAAAGATCTGAGCGATTACAGAATGGGGAGGGGGAGGATTGCAATGTCAGGAAACATTGTAAAAAAAAAACTTTTTAGATACTTTCACCCAGCATGAGACAGAAAAATCTCTATTCAAAATGACTATAAAATGTATAAAATTCTGGGAATCAATTGGATAAGAGGCTAATGGACTAAAAGAGAATACTGCCTAGTTGACTTGTTTCCAAATCAGTCAGCAATTAATGGAAAGTTATGAGACCTGGGCTCAATTTTCAGTTCTTTTACACTTTTGTATTGTGACTTAAACCGGCCTCTGGACCCCATTGTGCTCATAGTCTAGATCACTCAAGCATAAATAATAATATTCTCTTTTGAACAATGAAAGATCCACTAAGGAGAAAATCCTTCTGTAAGTGCTCTAGACTGTAGCTGGCCCATTATATATTTCTCCTTTTGCTACTGTTTTCTCAATAGCTCAGTTATAGTGGAGTCTATAATTGTGACCTGGTTGGTCCCCTTATCCCTCTACTTCATGATTTTGTAAGCAGTCCAATATCACCATTTAAAGATCAAGTCTGTTTAATGACTAAAGAAAGACATTTAAAGATAGTCTGCTTAAGTGTTTTACTGATGCATTCTATCCATCATTTAAATGCCTACACTATCTCCTCCAGAATGTTGTCCCTAATCCCCCAGGATGGGGACAACCTTCTTTTTCTGACCCGTGTAGCACTTCTGTAACATCTTGATGAACTTAGGTAACAGGATTATCATCTGCATTAGTGCCTAATGACTTCACAGAAATTTGTAAGCTCTATGAGAGGTGAATTGTGCCTTTTCCAAGCTTTATATCACCTCTAATACCCAGAACAATATTTTGTACACAGTAAACACTTAACATACACTGACTGATTGACTGACTGAATGAATAACACTCTTAGGACCAAATAGAAATTAAGTCACTGCCTAGGGAGCAACATGGGATAGTGAAAAAGAATGTTGGTTTTTGAGTCAGAGGATCAGGGTTTGAATTTCAGCTCTGCTATGCATTATGTGTGCCCTTGCAGAAGTCACTGACCTTCAGGGCTCAATTTTCTGAGTTTCCATGGTCCTCAAAGCAATTGGCCTAATATTTATTGTTATTGTATAATTCAACGTGTCTGAGTTGTTGGGATTTTTTTTGGAGAGGGAAAGAGGAGACACGTTTGCTCTGGCATGTATTATGTAGGTTTCACAAACTGTACAGCATCATGTGTTAAGAAATGAGAAGTATATTATTATACACCCATATACATATATTTATTTTGATACTATGAAATATTAATTTTAATAAGAACTGTTATTAGTACTTAATATTTATGTATGTTCCCACCTAAGCACAGAATGTGCTTGATTCTCCTAAAGCCCAACCATCCCGAGACCAAGACAGGTGCCTTTGAAAACTACATTCCCTTACCTAACCTATTAGAACACTGAGTGTTACTGTTTTACCATAAAGAATGGTAGCTTAAAGCCCTTTAAGACTTAATAGAGTCCACAAAATCATTTTGGCATGGGAAAAATGATTCTATTTATTGACTGTAGGTTAGTGTTACTTGTAGGTCCTATTAAAAATGGGGAAACGAATTCTGAGAGGTTAATGAATTGCAGATTCTCTGCTAAAGGGTTTCATATAGGCTATTCTGCTCTCCTTCAAGATAATCTCTTGATGCTGTTTTTTCTTTAATTATTCTCTTTGTCCCTGTAATTGTTTTTTTTTTTACTTTCGAGAACAGTGCTATTTGTAAAGTATATTTTTAGAGCAACATCCTTGATATTCATTGTGAAAAAGATATGCTTGTTTTAACCTTTCTGTTAATAGGATGCTCAGAAGGTTTTGTTCCCTGGATCATTCATGATGTTCATGCTGCTTTGCTTATAAAAAAGGGCAAGAAATGATTTAAAAAAGCTGCTAATGACTCAAAAGTCACTTAAAAAACACATCACTTCCCCTGCAAAGACACACAGTCATCTCAGCATAGGTGTGTCCAAAGCAAAAGGGACCACACAAGTCTGCTTCTTTAGTTAAATTATTATTAAATTTTTAAAAAATCTCATTTCAGAACCACAGATAATAATGATGCAAATCATGGTAGGAAATGACATTGAATGTCAATGTCAGTGCCCCAAATAAGCAACTCTTGAAGTTGCAAGATGAAAAAGAAATCACTCTCGGCCTCTTATCTACATCAGGGATGCTCAGCACATCCAGCAGCCTTGTCACATTGTCTTAGAGGACAAATTGCTGAAGAGAAAGATAAAATTGGTTGAATACAAATAAGTGGAATTCACTGGAATTTGCATCAAGTTTATAGATCTTGACACACAGTGAGCCCAGACAGAAACAAAAATATCTGAGGGAGTAAGTCACAGCAAACAGGTTCTGCAGTATAGATGTCCAGATCAGGCCTTCTTGTGGCGTTGGGTTCAAAGTGGCCAAGAGAAGTTGGGGAAAATCCAAAAAAGCAACATGATGGAAATGTGGCTGATGTGGACCTCTGGACAAAAGGTGATTTGTGTGTCTGAGTGTACAAAGTAATATTTTACATAGCCATGTATAAACATGAGGATGGATCAGAGTCTAGATGTAATTTTATTCATTGCTAAAGGCCTCAAGGTAAGAGCGTCACCATATTCAGTCCAAAGAGACATTAACCAAGAGCATTTCCTTGGAAGCTACAGAAATATCTTCTAGTGTTTAAATGCAACAGGACCATTGAATGTCAGCCTGCTGGGATCTCTTTATCCTATAAAGCTTGTTAAATTCTTCTGTCATCAAAGTTCAGAATCAGAGATTGTAAGAAACATCTGGTTTTGTTGCCTCTCAGAATTCTCAAGTAAGTTCTTAGAATTCTTCTGTATTTTGCTTTCAATTACTTTTTTATCACCAATTGGTTGAAGATACGTTTCTCACTAGCTATCTTTCCCTCTCTTGACTTTGCTTCAATATATGGTTGTAATCAAGACTAGGTTCATGTGAAATTGTTTTTCTCTAGGTTCTAATGACATGTTGTCACCAACAATTATCCTAGGTATCCTCTTTGGAAAGGAAGAAAGTAAAAAAAAAAAAAGATGTGAAGGGGAGTGGGAAGATTACAGACTTGGGAAATGAGAGAACTGCCATCAAGTCCCAGCTCAGCCAGGGGTTGTCTATGGGTGAATCAGTTTGTATTCAATATTTATTAAATATTCAGTATACATAGAAAACTACACTGAGGGTACTGCAAAGCTCAAATGAGGCAGCCCCTGACCTCGTGAAATCTATAGTCTAGTAGGAGCACAGGGCACACACACAGTAACTATAATAGAAAATAATATAGGATAAAAGCAACAAAAAAGTATAAAACAAAGAGCTGAGTGAGGTCCAAGGGCTGAGGGAAGGTTATTATTGATTGGGTGGTATTAAGGAAGGTTCCACAAAGGAGGTATCAATTGAATTGGGCTTTAAAGGACAAGTACCCTGGATAAGATTCAAAAGTTGAAGAATGTGGTTGGGGGTGATAGGGGAATGGAAGGGCATACCATGGATAGGCAATAAATAGCATGAATAGAGCCATGGAGGCAGCAGGACAGAGGGTGTATTTAGGAACGGTGAGTAGTCCTATTTTGCTGAAGCATTGACTATATGGAGAATATGAAATGAAAGATCAATTGGTACCAGATTTTGCAAGGCCATAAATACCAGACAAAGGAATCTGTATTTCATTTAGTAAGCACTAGGGATCCAGTGAAAATGATTGAGTAGCAGAGTGAAATGGTCATACGTCCAGGCATAAGAAAGGCAATTGTGACAGCAATATGAGAACTAAATTAGTGGTAGGCAAGAGTAAAGACTATAAGATCTGTTAGAAGGCTATTGGAGTGTTCTAGAATATCAGTAATGAGGGTCTGGATTAGGCCTACAGGAGTAGAAATAGAGAAGAGATGATGCAATTCAAGAGATATTCTGGAAGTAGAATTAATATGACTTAGTGATCAATTGGATATGAGAGATGAGAGAAGAACCTCCAAAAGAAAATGTCCAGGTTTCAAACATGAGAGACTGGATCAATGCTGATGCTACATGAAGAAATAATGAGGTTAGAAATTGGCTGGATTTTAGAGTTCAGTTTTGGACATGTTGAGATTCAGATGCCAGTGTAGAGGCCTTGTAAGCAGGCAGAGATGTGCATGCGAAGGTCAGAAGAGATGTCAGATTGGTTCTCCACACTTGGAAGACATGCCAAGATGCTGCAATTGTAGCCATGGGAGCAAGTGAGATTGCCCAAGGAGCAGGTCTGTATAGACTCTTGTGGGGCCCATCTTAAGCAAAGGATCCCTTTGGGGAGTAGTCCTCCTCCCTCTTTAGTAACTTAGAAACTCATAATGTCCTGGGATATGCTTCCACTCTCCTTGCCCCCAGCAACTAAACTCCCAGAAAGCAGTATCAAATTCCCCTGAAAAACTTGTGTCCAGATTGCATGAGCTTTGGTCCTCAGACATCATCAGTACCCTCAGCAACCTTTCCCTTTCTTGGTCTTATGTGTATCCCTAGGGTTTAGCACAGTGTCTGTCACATAGTAGGCCCTTAACTAATGTTTATTGAATTAAAATTAAATTGAATTGAAAGTCTACATTAACTCCCACCATCACTCTTGACTCCCAAGACTTGCTCCAAGTAGAAAATACCCTAGTTACTGATCACCATGAGTGGTAGCATTGTCACTTTTAGCACCTTGAACTTGAAAGTTAAGTTGGGGAGGATGGGAAAAGAAAGTAAGTTTAGGCAACTTCCTTTGCAACATTTTAAAATGGGACATAAGGTACGAAAAATTTATTTACCTTAGTTTAGAGCCAAATGCTCTACAGAGGTGTAAATTACATTATCTTTGAAGTGCTGGTTCTCAAAGACATTTCTTTTAGAATATTAAAAGAACAATTTCCATTTTAATGCAGTTATAAAAATCCCTTTCAAAGCAACAATGATGATTGATGGTGAATTAAGTGGGATCCACACTAGCCGCAGTGAGTCACTAAGTCAATAAACATTTATTAAGCACCTACTATGTGACAGGCCCTGTGCTAAGAAGTGTCTGGCACAGAGCAAGCCCTTACTAAACTGCTGGGGACTGACTGATTTGTAACTTCCTTTCACACAAAGCTTTCATTTTTCCATTTGAGACCTGCCTGTTCTTATCCTCCAACCACTTATCCACTGACTAATGTCTCAGTCTTATCCATTTGTATGGATTCTTTAAAGACCATGAGGCTGAGAAATTTGTTATAAAGACTTTTTCACAATTAATGGTTTTTCTTCTGATTCTAAGTTTATTTATTTGGTTGTGAACTTGGAAAAAAAAAATTGGGCCAGCTGCTTGCTAACATCTTGGGTTGAAGTGGTACTGGCTTTGAAAGACATGCAGGCTGATTTTCTGCTAATAAGTTATTGGAGAATACTGTCAATGAAGAGAAAATGCTGTGGTCTCCTCTGGTGAGCAGTCCAATAGCAGCATCTAGGGGCACACATTTTGCTCAGTACACCAGGTGCTCTGCCTCACTGTCATAGACTTGTTGATGGAATATTTTCTGAGGCTCCCACTGCTAAATTCTTTTCAAGTTAACTCAAACCTGACTATAGGCTTACTTCCCAAAGGCCTAGTAACGTGTCATTGTGGTTGACCAATTTTAGGTTATTATCCTCGATTTTCAAGAACCGTAGAATCAACTACAAAAAGGCAAGAGACAGTAGGAACAGAGTGCTCTAGTCTAGGATGTATAAGAACAGGAAATGTCAGCAAGAAATAACAGCCAAAGAGAAGGCCTATCTACTTCAAAGTACAAATAAATAGAAAACAAAATAAAGAAAAATGTTTCAAGGTCCAAGAGGCCCGAGATCAGCTAAATTGCTCCATCTTTGACACTAAGTGTATTCACAGTAAATAGAGTAATTTTATAACAATACACACAGAATGTAAGACTCACTATGCTCTCAGGAAACAGACCCAGTAACTCTAGAAGATGTGTCAACTCAACTTTACACCAGGGAATGCCATACCCTTTTATACACAGAAGACAACTGTCTTATGTGGGTAGTGCACTTACCCAAGATTCTTGGCGGAAAGGTGGGATGGCCACACCAAGGAAGCACTCTTTTGGAAAAGGCCCTCATTTATCTCCCCCCTCAGTTCTGCCCAAAACAACTTTACAGTTGTTTATACTGGTAAGGAGTTTTTGGGAAAGTTGGATATATTTTGTAATTGCTACTGTTAACAGAGACTAGTTCTGGAGTTTTCTTAGAGGATCCTCACTAAGTTTAGCTAGCTTGCAACTAAATCAACTGAAACAGTTAAATTATTATATGCTGATTTTGAGCCTATAATTTTATGCCTGTCTAGAAGACAGCATACATCATTTTTTTTCTGGGTAACTAATCGTTTCATTAATAATTCCAGCATATTACCAATAAAACGGGTCAGTGACACTCTCATATGCCAAAGATCCCTCTTGGAACCCACTCAACAGTTATATGCCCTTGGAAGGGTGGATGTTCTTGAGAGTGGCAACAGACTCTGTAATCAAAGTGAAATATTTTACTAATGTTCATAACACCTTACTTGTGTGAAACAGGGCTATCTACTGTAACTAAAGACAAAATATTGGTTTTAGTTAGTGGCTGGAAAAGAATCTATCTAGAAAGATTGTCAATGATAGCACATTTTGAGAAATGTTGCCCTGAAAATCAAACCTGCTCTTTATATGAGTAATACTATTATTCTGGTTGTAATTTTGATCTAGTCTCAGAGTTGCTTAGCGCATTGAGATGTGAGTGACTTGTCTGGTCTCATATGTAGGTTCTTTGAGACCTGGAAAATCATCCTGACTCAGATGTAGTCTTGACCCTGCCTCTTTTTATTTTCTAAGATATAAATACGAAAATTGCAAAGGAATTTTTTCAAACAAGTATTTCTGCTACCTTATTTTGTGTTTAAGATTTGCTTTGTGTTATAAAAGGGTAAGTTTAAACAATTTTACTTAAATTAAATATGAACTAAGTAAATTAATTTCAGGGTTTTAAAAATGAAATGTGGAAGCTTTGTTTTTTTAAATGAGGAAAGAAAACATCATTTTGAATGAAATATACCTTTTCCCCCTCCTTAGGACTCATTGCTGCATAAAGGGCATAGAGCTTATTGGCCATTTGATGTATGGGATATTTTTCTGTGGCTTCTTTAGATGATGTCTAAGGTTCCTTCCAGCTCCAGACTTTATATATTAGGCTTCTGGAGAGTCACTCTTGCATGGCCACTGGTTTTTCACATTATGACTAACTGGGAGCTCGAAGAGCTAAGAGGAATCATTGTTGCACCCATGTCTATAAAAGTTATCATTCCCATAACCGCTACACATCAGAGTCCAATAGATTCCAGGTTGTGCTATGTGAGCTTCTCTGTTGATTTACTGAAGTAAACACACAGGGTTCCTTAAATCAACCTTACAGGCCATTAAGGGCTGGCTAAAAACACAACACACATAAGTCAGGGAATTTGGAAAGAGGTAAAAAGCTGTCTGGACAGATTTAGTTGAGTTAAATTTTGTTTTGACGTTAGACACTACATGAAAAATCATGTGCAGCAACATGGGCCCAAAATTTATGTGAGAAAATGATTTGCTTCAAAAGTTTAGGATAAATACCTAAACATTTCTGATTTCCTCCTGAAATCCAGAAAGCCCCAAATCTACAATGGATTCATCAGAATGACCGTGTATGGATTTGTTTTTAAATTTGGTAAAAATTTGCGACTATACCCTTCATCTAGTTAGCAAATAGCGATGCCATATTTATCAACTGTTAAAAAGTTGATTGCCAGTCCTGTGGTGCTCAACAGCTCTGAAGGCATGATCGCCATCTGTTGTGACAATGGGGATTTCTCAGCTCAGGGTGCTCACATGCCTTCTGGCAGTGGACTGTTAGCCATCTGCCATGCTGCCATGGTCTATTAACATGCCAAGGGACTCAATGGAATGTCAGGCCACACCTGGGAAATGCGATCTGGGAACAGGTGCTATTCCTCCGTGAACAGAACCTTAGCATTCAGTAACACTGACGTTACGGAAGGACAAGACTAGCTGGGGCTTGGGAGTCTGGTCACAAGGGTATGGATTGTGATCAGCACTGTCCACATTGACTGAAAAACCATTCTTACAAATGATGTTTGTGCCTCAAGGTATGGAGGTTTGTAGTTCTACCTTCCCTTCACGCTGAAATAGAATTAGCAAGGGCTGAGAGTCAGTGAAAGTATTTCTAGTTTTATGCATACAATAAATTAGATTTCTGGTAGGACAGAAATCTTTTTCTTTATCAAATGACTAATTCAAATTTTGTTTCTATTTTTAATATTAATAAAATAATAACTACCACTGGTCAAATGGATAGCAGGCCTGTGTTGGAATCAGGAAGAGAGGTTCAAATCCTGCCACCACCACATACTTGCTGAGTGATCGATCATGAAAAAGCCACTTAAATTTAAGAAGGGTAATCAACCACAGTTCTAGAGCATCCATAGTGCAGAATGCTACCCACCTCCTCCCAGAAAGGCACAATGAGACATACAGTTTAGACACAGTTAATGTGGGAATCTGTTTTTGCTTGGCTATGCATATTTGTTACAAGGGTTTTGTTTTTCTTGCTTTGTTTCTTCCAGTGTGAGAAAACGTAATAAATAAATAAATACTTGTTAATTAAGAAATTAAATTAAGCTAAAAAGCTTAAAAAGAAAAATGAATAGTAACTCAACTTCTCGTTATCCTAAGGAACTTTCTAAGACTATGATGAGTTGCAGATGGGTTTCCAAAAGGCATTGGGAGCAGGATTTTCCACACTGAGAATTCTCTATTCTGATGAAGTCTCTGGTTCAGATAAAGTATTTATTGAATGTCTACTATGTGTTAAAACTAAAATTTCCATACAGTGTTTTGGGCAAATGTATTTCATATAGGTTTCCAAAAATTTAGGGCAATGTTTTGACCAGAGAAGCTCTATGTGACTGCACACTCCTAATACTTTCTGAAAGTCAAGTTGTACTAGATGAAATATTACATTTAACTACTGCAGTCATCAAATCATGTATCACTGAAAGCATACCCCTCAAACATCTACCTGGTAGAACTTTCTCTCCTCCACTCCCCTGCCATTTAAATCCTGTCATTTCCCCTCTCTGCAGTCACAGTCAACCAACATAGAAGTCCCTGTGGCTACCAGTAACACTCTTTAATCAGGGAAAAGATTCCCTGGGATGCACTTAACTCCTCCATGAAAATTATTATTAACTTGTTACCTAAAAGGTTTTGCCTCGATTATGGCAATATGTCACTATGCCTAGCTACTCAACATTCTCACTTCCTTCTGTCTTCCCCATACCCAGCGTCTTCTGTTCCCAAAGGATCTCTAAAGATATTCTCCACCAAAGACTGAAGCTTTGCAAAATCTGATCTAAACTTTCTCCTAGGTAACATTTTCATAAAACACAGGCTTTTCCATATCACACAGTGAAAACATAACACAAAAACCACATCCTGCTCTTTCAGTCAAAAACTAAGTGCTCAACACTTTGTAGATGCATGAATTATGAAGTACACGATACAGAATGGGACTTTTCTCTGTATGTAACTGTGGTACTTAAAAGCATTTTCCAGGATACCATCTGATGGGAAGACCGAGGCTGGCACCTGGAGAAAATTAATGGTCATCAATTCTTTGGAAGTAATCATGCGGTTTCTTTAACCTGAGGAATATTATTGAGAAACCTAAAGAGAAATCCTACTAGAGATGGTCCCACTGAGTGGACAGGCATGTGTAGAAATTCAAAATGCTGCTTAAGGACATTTGCACATTGGCTCATGCAGTTGAAAGAGGGTGGTTTCTCCAGTCATCTCAATATCTTCATCCTTCTTTGCTGGTCAGCAGAGGTTTCAATTCTGGGCCTTAACCTGTGCAGTCAACCTCTGCTTAGCCTTGCTTTATTCATAAGCAGTCTTAGAGTGTAGCAAGTCCCTCTGTTGGCAACTGGAGCTCACTTAAAATTTCAAAAGTTCATTTACTTAGTAAAAAAAAATGATTAGCTGACCTGTGAATTTCTTAAGGGGTAGGGGGAGAGAACATATGAGATTTTGTGATTGGAAGTGCTACACTACCATATTTTCAATTAAAATACTGAATCAATCATGCTATTCGTTACTATTCTAAGATTCTAGAATGTTTGGTTTGGTTTGGTTTGAACTGTGTGAGATTTAATTATATTTTATCATAGATACCTAACCTTCCTTGCTGGTTTTATAGTCAGATTTTGTTTGTTGACTGTCCTTTCCTCTTTTCCCTTCTGTAGGTTTTTGTGGCACTATTTTTGCCTGATTCTTCTCCCCCCTGTCTGACTACTTCTAAATTTCCATTGCTGGTTCATGGTCTATAACATACCCCCAATCACAGATGACTTCAAGGTCCATGTATTCTGTTCAATCATTCCCTGGAAGTTCTATCCCAAATCATCAACTGCCTATTGAATATTTCAATCTGGGTGACCTGGACACATCTCACACTCAACAGATCCAAAGAAGAATTCATTATCTTTCTTCCCACCTTTCCTCCTACTTCCCTCCTCTGTTTCTGTCAAGGGTAACACCATCCTTCTAGTTATGCAGATTCACCATCTTAGAATTATTCTCTTTAGTTGTTGTTAAATTGTTTCTCAGTCATGTCTGACTCCTTGTGACCCTTGTTCTTCACTCTTCCCACAAGTCAAACTCAGTTATCAAATCTTGCTGTTTCTACTTCCATAGTATTTCTCACATCTATTCCTTTTTACCACTCCCAGACACCATCTTAGTTGAGGCCCAAATCACCTCTCACCTGGACTCTAGCAAAGACCTTCTAATCAGTATCCTTGCCTTGTCTCTCACCACTACAGTTCATCTTCCACACAATTACCAAAGTCATTTTCCCAAAGTGAAGGTGTGACCATTGTCACTCCCCTACTCAGTAAATTACAGTGGCCCTGTATTGCATGAAAACAAACAATTTTTGTTTAAGTCTAGACTTCACAGAGCTTCCTGGGATATTTCTTATTTGAAAAGAAACTCACATACGACTAAGGTCTAGGAATTGTCCATTAGTATGTATCATATGCTTTTTACTTCTTGTTGCAGCAAAACACAATCCTGAACCACAGATGCCCACGTAGCATTGTAGACATGAATAATCGATGAATATCATCAGCAAAAACGATGATTTTTCCTGTACTCAGATTCTGAGTTCCATAGGAGTATTATCATGGAGGTGTAGGTTAGGTTGTAGGAAAGTGGGAAAAGACCCCAAGTAGCTGATTTCTGTCTTATTTTAATGCTTCTGGCACCGTGTGTTTCTGCTCAATGACCACATCAATTTTTTTGGAATGTAGCAGTGGAAAAAGTTATTATATAAAGAAAAGAGACTAGTTCTATTGGGGAATTTACTTTTTTTGGATCCCACTGCTTTTTATGGCTAATTTGGGTTTTATTTAAAGCCCTTATATGTCTCCACACATTCTTCCTAGAATGTTAGAGAGATAAGCAAACCTCATATGATTCATATATATGCTTCCCTTAGGAAAGAGCTACCCGTCACCCTACTTTAACTCTACCCTTAGCTCTGTGGGAGTCTGCACCCTTAGGTATGAGTTCTCACAGTTTTTGATTACAATAATAAGGATATGCATATGAAACGCTGCCTTATTTTTGTCTACTAAGGACAGACTATACACTGCATTCACATTCAGGTAAACACACTCAGGTGCATGCTTCAGGAAAGGGGCACCAGTGGGGAGAGAGACTTGCCTAAAAGTAAATGTTAGAGCACGTAAATTTGAAAAGTGCAGAGATCTTGGCTGTCCCTTCTGAAACCACAACTATATACAGGGGAATCAGACCTTTCTTGAGGGCACCCTCAACCTTTAAGCAAGGGATTTCTGGTAACAAACATGTTATCATTGACATCCATACGCTCTCTGGACTTTGATTTCTGGGACCCTGAATCTGGCCAAGCATGGAACTTTGAAAGCTGATAGTGGCAAAGCCATCATGGAATGTTATATTCTTCATGCAATGAAAAAAAATGCACAGCAATTCCTACTAGGTAGCATGTATAAAACGGGCCAGCTTGCCATTTTTGACCACATCTGTATGTTCTCTTGTTACCGTACAGTTGTGGGAGTGTTAGCTCTAGTGAATGATTATGGGCTTCCTGACCCTTGTGCATTGGAAATGCTCTCTGGGAGATCTGATTTATCTTCTTTGGTTGATGAAATTCATACTGATAATAAAAAAAAAGCCTGACTTGTAACTCCCAATTTTTTATTTCCAGTTGTACTACTAAAACATTTTCTAAGGATCTTAGCAAAATTGCTGATCTTTCTCTAAGGAAATGGACACATTTGCATTGATTTTCTCCACTCAGAGAATAGCTGACCTATGCTTTCATGTTCCCCACTGTATTTCCATACAGTTAAACACATATCTTGGAACTCTATGGGGCCACCATTTCTATCACTGCTCATACAAACTCCTGAACTCCTCCCTATAACTTGGTTCATTACTTTTCTCTAAATATGAAGATAGAAGGGTTAGGAACAGACTCAAATATGTTCAGAGGAAAACTGAAAGCTAATAACATATTCAGAAACCTCCATCATATCAGCAATTTTGCCTAGTCTGATTGTGTTGTTTTCATACCCCAAACGGATCTTTTGGTACATTCTTAATGAGATATTTTCCAAATAACCTAGCACTAACTTCAAAAGTAACTTGCATACAAGGAAGATACACTTAATTCTGTAAAGGTAGTATAGTATATGACAGATACTTAGTTGAAAACTTTTTTTTTCCATACCTGTACAAAGTAGCATTACAAGAGGGTGTGTCCTAAGCTCTACAATTATACACTAGTCTAGTGGTTCTCAACTTTCCTAATGCTGCAACCTTTTAATACAGTTCCTCATGTTGTGGTGACCCCCAACCATAAAATTATTTTCGTTGCTACTTTATAACTGTAATTTTGCTACTGTTATGAATTGTAATGTAAATATCTGATATGCAGGATGTATTTTCAGTGTTACAAATTGAACAGAACCCACAGGTTGAGAACCGCTGCACTAGGGGATAATTTAGACTAGGAAAGACAACAAAAACTTCTAGTTACTGGGAAAAATGAGTAAGTAAAAGGCCGCTGTTTCTAGATCTGATCTAACATAGGTAAAAGAATATAAAAAATAAACTAATTTGTCAGAACTCAATCGAGCAGATGGTATATCTTACATGAATAATCAGAATTAAATATTTCCCATCCCTGAGGTATTTTTGAATCCCTGGAACTAATCTACTTCTATTTATCAATCCAAGAGGGCAGAATTTTACTTGGGTAGGTTAAACTACTAGACCTTGAGAGAAATAGGCTGACATCATGAGGCTTTCTTGAAAGCAATCATTCTCATTACTTCAAGAGAGTCTTATATGTCAGGAATCTGTCTGTAATTTTCTGAGAGGCCTTTGTGGATATTGATTTAGTTGAAAGTGTAAGTTTGTTCATGTCTCAGAACAGATCCCTAATGATTTTTCTTGGCTCCTGAATCAGAAATGACCTGTAAGTAAAATGTCTAAGTCAGTATGGGGAGTTCAGTAAAACTTAATTAACTGAGAATCCAGTAATTCAACATTTTGATCTTTTGGAAAAAGCCTCTTCTGAAATCTAATCTTACTTAGCAAGTCCTTTCTTCTTAAATGAATAATGTCATATTACAAAAATGTTCTACAGAGAATACTTTAAAATACTTAAGAAGACAAAGCCCCTTCACATACTTCAAGACTATCTACTGAAATAATAATATACAAATAAGGTACTACTGCCCCACTCTTACTAGCACAAGGACTTTGAGTTATTTTTCTAATAATATATTAATAATAACTAACAATCATATAGCATTTACTATATGCCAGGCACTGAGCTAAGTGCTTTACAATTATTATCTATCTGATGCTTACAACAACTCTGGAAGGCAGATGCTATTTTTTTGATGCCCATTTTACAGATGAGGGAACTGAGGCAAACAGAGGTTAAGCAGTGTCACATAGCTTATTCAGTGAAGCTAAATTTGAACTTGAAATCTTCCTGACTCTGGTCTGACACTCTATCCACTTTGCTACGTAGCTGCCCAGTAGTGGTAGTGATGTTCATTCATTCATTCATTCATTCATTCACTCTTTCTGGAGCCCCCCTGTAATCAATGGCATACATCTTCAAGTAACTAGTTAGAGGTTTAGAAACTCAATCTGTGTCTAAGGAAGAGCAAAATTGATCAGACTTGAAGGGAGTCAAAACTTTGCTTCATTAACCAGAGAGTCTATTCAACTGAGCTAACTAGTAACAGAATAGAGACCAGAGACCTTTTAAAAGGTCTCTTTTAAAATGTTTCCTAAGACCTACGATAAAGCTATAGGTTAAATAAAAGAAAGGACACGACTAGCCTAGTTTGAGTTGTGCTTTATACTTGAAAGTGATAAAACTGTATTGCTTTATAAACTTTCTGTCATTTGAAATTGTCACTTATTTAGATAGGTGCCCACCTTCATTAATCGAAATTTGATTTCACTGAATTCAGCCTATTATAAACAGCAGCTCTACTTGGAATGAGATTCAAGCAATACAGTTCAAAGTAATCTGGACTATAGATCAAAGCATTCCTTTGAAGAGACATTCTCCAGCTTTTTCAGTCCACTGACCCAGGACCTGACTTACATGTGGGTAAAGTAGGTATCTCTATTTTATAAGATAAGAGATGTTGAGAATCCCCAAAAATATTGACCTAAATTCCATCATTAAAATAACTATTTCTTCTACCAATAAGCTATCCTTTTGAAATACAAATAACCTTGGCAAGAAGTCATTATAGCAAATATGATGAATATTTCTCATCTACTAATTCTTTCCCATACCTGAGCAGAAGTCCAGATGTCCACAGCTGTCTCCTGAATAGCTGGCTCTCTCAGTGGAGTACGTGGTCTAGTAGCTGGCATCAAATGCTTTTTAAGAAAAAAAAATGGAAAAGTATATTTTGTTGTTAGTTAACAGCAAAGATGATCAGCAATGGCTTGGAACAAAAGTGTATTTGCAATACACAAATACATCAGTAACAATTCATAGTGACTTGTATTACTCTGCATTGTGTCCAGGATAGATATTTCATTGCTTTTATCTTTGATCGCCAGTGTACTATGATGCCAACGGTCGTTTTCAGGATCAGGCTAATTCAGTAGGTAAAGGAACTCTAGATGATACTTGGGCATGGACATTCCCTTTCTAAAGCGAAGTTGTGTGGCCTAAGGAATAAGGAGCAAGGCTTGAAGCCAAGAACACCTAGTTTTAAGGGCTACCTCTGTGCTCAAGGCACTCTTCAAGACAAGAAAGTGTTTGCATTGATAGAGTGAGTGTCCCTCACGAGTTCCCTGAACCAATGAAACCCCAGGTCTGATCCATATCTAGAAGCTACCCTAATAGTATAGATTTTATGGGGTTGGCATCATTTCAGAGGACAACAGCACTGTCCAGGGAAGGTGAGATATCAAATTGTAGAGCTCTTGTCAGAGAGCAATATGAAAACATCGGTTCCTTATTGGATATGAGGATACCAGAAACCAACTTTGTCTTAAATTTCTCCTTGACCTCAGCCTCCTTAGACCATTTTAGTGGGCCAAAGATCCAGTAAATATTTCACCCTGTCCTGCCTTTCACTTTAAGCCAAAAGAACCATCTCCCCAGAATCAAACGGACTAAGGGACTAATAGGATTGCTTCCCATGAGACACTAATGAGCATTAGCATAAGACAATTTCTTCATACCAAAGATTATTATACAAAGCACACTCTCACTTCAAGTCATTAATTGATGCTACAATGTCATAAATGGGTTCCATGGGTTGAATGATGTCACAGTGGGGCTTCCAGACTTTACAATGAAGTTTGGTTATAAGCTATTAATGATTTTACCATTTCTTGTGAAATGGCACCCAGTAGAGCAACATTACTCATTTGATCTCTGTGTAGAGGATGTCATAATATAAGTAATCCAATGATACAAAAGATGGGCCCACATGAAATTTGAGGGCTTTTCCAAGCATACGAGAACTACCACTTTAGAATCTCACATACAAGCTCTCTAAAGGTTTCTAGGAAACAAAACAAACAAACAAAAGTTTTTAGAATTCTTTGTTTTCTTACCATAGGGTAAGTCCGGATAGTGATTATATTTGGATCCTTTAAAGCAGCATCAGTTATCCCGAGCTCACTTACAGCCTTTTGGAGATGGGAAAAAAAAAAACAAAACCATACCGTTTAGCTATATACTAAAAACAAAACAGCAACAACAATACTGATAAAAGGAAAAAAGCAGACTAATCAGTATAAAATTTGGTAATACTTGGAACCCATAAACAGATAATTACATGTTTTCATCTATGCTTTTTTTCAATTAATTCCACCTGAGTCTAATTTCAGTTTTATATTTCCCTTATTTTTTTGCTTCTGTGACAATTTTATCTTATTAAACAAGAAAACAGCGCGTTTGAAACTTTTGTGGCAACACTTTGATAGTATTCTGATTTTTTAAGACTTGTGTCGTATTTGGGTATGTGTGAAAAAAAATTAACTGATAAAAAGTGGTTGCCACAAGTGGTTAAAAGAGTCAAGAAATCACATTGGCCAACAAATAGTTAAACTCTGTTAAACAGACAGAGATGGCATGCAAGGGTAACACCAGTTGAGAACACAAACAAATCTGTAGAACACTACAGAGAAGAACATTGGAAGGAAAGGAGAAAAACCAATTTTATAAAACAGCAACACACAATAAAAATGAAAGAGAAATGTCTAAAGAAAGCTCAGCATGAGACTCAGTTAAACTACATATGCCAACAACATTTATAGATGAACCTTAAACAACAGCAGCTATTAAACATAATGCATTTGTCAAGGCTTTTATAATTGTTTTCATCATCAATCACAGAAGAGCTCCTACATTTGGACTCTAAAACCTCTGCCCCCAAAATGCCACAAGAAGAAGTAGACATGGCACTAATGAAGATAATTAGAAATAGCAGCTAGATCTGACTAAGGATATGACAAGGAAATGTGTGAACCGCCTCTAAATAACGGAGCAATTGTTTTACAAGATATTGCAGGGAGGAGGAGAAACAGATGGAATAGGGTAAGTCAATGAGAATATAATTATCCCCCCAAAAAAGTCCATTGAGAGAATATCATTCCCTAGTAATTCATGTAGCTACTTCTTCATCTTAAAAAAATCTTTATGGGGCTGATTTATTTCTATACCCAGTAGAATGGAAAGCATATTGGTTCAGGTATCAGAAGACCTGGTTTCAAATCCCACTTCTGACCATTTCCTTCCTGTCTAACTTTGGGCACATCATTTTCCTCCAAGTTTAATGCTTGTTAATATATGTTTAACACCACTGTCATGGTGTTTGTCTTCTGCAATATCCAAATGGCAAAGGGGTTCTCCAATAGATGGTGGGGTCCTCCAGGTGATTTTGTTTGCAGTTGATATTGTACTGATCACATCAAGCCCCAGAACGTGACAACTCCTCCTCCATAAGATACATGATCATTCAAAAATGAGGTCAACCTAACAATTCATACAAGAAATACTAAAGGATGAAAAATGCCTGTTGACCTGATTATAATATGGTCAAGCCACTCACTTAATCTTTCAGACCTTGTATTTGGGACAAGAACTGCAGATAGACAATGATTTGGGCCTCCAACAGAAAGATGAGCAGTGATTGTTGGGGAAGGAAGTAAACCATTAGTTTCATAGGAAAATTAGGCTTAGAGGAGGGCAAGGAGAATGTTGGTTTACCATAGAATCCTGGGAAGTCTACTGTGATCAATATTTATCAGAGAGCTAGAGATCACATTTTTAAAGGAAAAGCTAGACATCCCAATGGAGCCTTCAAAAAGAAGCCAACAAAAGCAGATGCAAAACCTGAATTATGCTTCTGTTACCTAACTTTGAATTTCCATTATGGTCTCCCCATTTGTGTCTGTGTCAAGTGAGAAGGAAAATAGCCAGAGAAAAAGAAAATGGGAATCCACTGAGTGTTTTCCCCTAATCCTTCAACGTTGAAGCAAACCAAATCCTCTACGCTCTCCACAAAGGCCTTGAGCATTTTGGAGCTTCTTAAACAAACTCAAACAACCACTGTGAACCTTATAAAAATACAGAGCTGAGTTATACTCAATTAAGTGGTTAGTGGACATGACAATCAAAGTTTCTAGAGAAATAACAAGACAATCATATTGGCTTATTCCTATACACTGATAGAAGGCAGCTAGGTGGTGCAGTGGATATAGCACCAGGTCTGGAGTCAGGAAGACATGAGCTCAAATTCAGCCTCAGACACTTCCTAGCTGTGTGACCCTGGGCAAGTCACTTCATCCTGTTTGCCTCACTTTCCTCATCTGTAAGATGAGCTGGAGAAGGAAATGGCAAACTGCTCTAGTATCTTTGCCAAGAAAACTCCAAATGGGGTCACGAAGAATCAGACATGACTGAAAAATAACTGAGCAACAGCAACATTGATACACTGAAATGATAAGAGCTATTTACAAAAGTGTTCACAAGTATAAGGAATTGTAACACAAAGAATAAAATACTTCAACTGCCCTTGTGTCTATAAAGAGAGAGAAACAGGGAAGGCAACATGACTTGAAAGATAAGGACAGAAGGAATCCCAGTTTTCACTCTAGCTCTGCCACTAACTAGTACCTCATGTTATCTCTTGAAGCTTCAGCTTCCTCATGTAGGTAAACTGAGGACACTGGACTAGGTCAGCTTCAAGACTCACTTCAGCTTTACCATTCTATTCTAGGATTCTAAAGTGTTTTCTTTTTATTTCCATTTTTAAATGCCCAAGTCTCTGGGAATACAATATTAAGTGAGTTTTTCTAAAGAACATTAAGTGTAGTTTGACAGTGCTATTTAAGGTGACAGAGATCACATCCAGGGTTCTTAGCGAGAAGAGAAAGAACTCATGAATTAGCTATGAAGGAGCTTTAAGAATAAAAAATTATGTTTGTGTAAAGCTTTAAAAAAGACTGTGTTATAGAAGGAGATTCCCAATCAAATCCCAAGAGAGGGCCATGTGTGTTCTCAGCTTTTAGAAGTTTGTATTTTTCCCAAGTCTATTAGAGTTACATTTTCCATGCATACTTTAAACATCTGATTTAAACATACTCTGTCAACTGTGAACAGTTTGATGGCTGTCTGAGGTGTCTTCTACCACCTACATAATACTGCATTCTGATGCCCATTGCATCAAGTAGAAATAGCAGTCTGGGTGGGTAAAGGTTTAAAGTTATGGAAATGTGGCTTGTTTTGAAGTTGTCCAACTAGGACATCATTTTAATTTGTCAGTGCTAATTAACAATGTGATGGCTACTAAATGAACTTAATTAGTAAAATGGCAATAAAACTATCAATTTTCTATAAAACATACCAGCAAATTTTTTGGGTTTTGTTGTTTTTCAGTTGGGTCCAACTCTTTGTGACCCCATTTGGGATTTTCTTAGCAAAGATACTGGAATGCTTTGCCATTTCCTTCTCCAGCTGATTTTACAGATGAGGTAACTGAGGCAACAGTGACTTGTCCAGGGTAACACAGCTAGGAAATGTCTGAGGCTGGATTTGAACTAAGGAAGAGTCTTCTTGAATCCAGGCCCAGTGCTGGTGTTCTATCCACCATGTTACCTAGCTGCCCACCAAATGTAGGGACAAACAAATGTATCATTTCTTCACCCAAGCCTCCTGTACACCCCCCCCCCCCAAATAACAATTAGAATGTATATCAGTCAAGTGAGATCTTTTGAAATTGGGGAAAGGGAGAGAAAACTCCATTCCTTCCCCAGTTTAGGAAGCTGAAACACATCAATTATCTGAACTTGATTGTAGGCAATGGTTTTTTCATCTTTAGTTCTTCTTTCTGTTAGAGAAAGAAGCCAATCTATATATTCTCCTTCTATTTTCAAAACCAAAGAACAAAACTCTACTTCTCTCTGAGGGAATTGGAAAGCTTTTCTACTTTCCTGAGGTTCTGTTTGTTGCTGTTTGATGGTGACAAACTGTGGGCATAGACTTGCAGCTTCTAGATTAGAACACCAATCCAAAGACTATTCCTTAAAGATATAAGAGATGAGGAGAGGAAAAATGTACAAGGAGTGGTTGGAACTGACCTTTGGGGCCAGAAATGTAAAAAAAAAATCCTTTTTACTTATCCCATGACTTTTCAAATCTTTTCTGACATGGTTACAGAGAAGAGGTACTCAGTCTACCACAACACCCCTCTAATTGTCCTGTTCTCATCTCTCCCCTCTCATAGGGTCCCAGAACCCTATGAGAACACAGGGGTGGATACTTCTGCATGCTAAGATCCTGGAGTGATTTCTTCTCTGTCTGCAGATGACATGCAAATCTGCCTTTTCTGTTCCTTGGTCTGTCCTTGGAGCCCAGTTTGGATAATTTCCTTCATGAAATGTTTCATATAGTTCAATGCTCAAATGGTTTAAATGGGAAAAATGACAGGTACATGTCACACTGGACTTTCCAGCAGAATGTCAAAGTAACCACACATCATATTAGCTGTCCTGAAAGGGCATGTAAATTGAGCTGAGAACAAGTTGAAATATAGATTTTGGTTTTTAATGTTGCATACCTTGGCTACATCATGGAAAAAAAGTTGGGCACAAACCTTACTCCATGGGAGAAGTGGGCAATATCAAGAAGTACTGTCTTGTTTTTCTTTCAAATTAAGAGGTTGAGGCTCCTTATCTCATTCAGTCTGGAAGTGCAGTGGCCATTTACAGGCACGGACCCACTGCTGATCAGCGTGGAAGCTTTGACTGGCTCCATTTCTGATGTTGGCCTACCCACCAGGCTTTTTGCCCCTGGGCACTCACCATACTGGTGCATAACTTAGTGCATACATATATTGGCTTTAGCCCCTCTACACAGCTCAGAACTCCTGAACTCAAGTGATCCACCAGCTTCAACCTCCCCAATAGCAGGGATTACTGGCTTGAACCATCAGGCCTACCCAGTTTTTGTTAAGAAAATTAAGTATACTCCTTAAAATTCTTGAGCAATGGAATACAGTTATATGACTTTTGTTTCTTTATATGCATTCAATACTTAGTAACATCATAGCTTGCCTTCTTGAAAATTGCTGTCAAATTGTCAAGAGAAATGGAAAGTACCGTATAGGAAGCATGGAGTATCTGTTAAAGTCTGCTTTTACTGAGGTTTGCATTTAAAAATATTCAGTACCAAGAAAGACAGAGCTGGATCTGATTAAAAAAGAATTAAAAAACTATGGGTGTCTTTTGCACACATGTATCTAAGCATTTCCATCAAGAAGTAACAATAAAAATAATGCTATGAGAAAAGCTGGTTCTTCTAGCATTCTCTTGACCAGCTCTTCTGAGGACAGACGGCACATAGATGATTCTGGTACCTTTTAAGTAATGAGACAGAGCTGATGATGCTCACTTTATGTGTGTAACATCTATTCTCTCTCTAACCTTTTCCAAGCCTTCACAGGTTTCATGGTGGGGGAGAAGAAGGGCATAATCTGTATTTCTAGGTCCAGGAAGCTCTCATCTACACTACCACCTCAACCCATTCTTTGGAGATTTTTGCAGTAAAATCTCTGTTAAGAGTGGATGGAAATTGATCGTGTCCTGCTGTGAAGGAATCTGATGGCAAGATATTGTCAATTAGTAGAAGGATCTATGCGGGTTGGATATGTCTCTGTCTCATTAGAGAACAGAGGCAGTCCACATAATTGGTCAATCAATGAGCATGTGTTAAATACTATTATATGCTAGGCACTGTGCTAAAAGCTTAAGGTACAAAGACAAAAGGGAAAAAGTAGGAGCTATCTTGGACACATATAAGTACATGCAAGAATATACAAAAAATACACATACTGGGAACACTACAAAAGATTCACATAGAAGACAGCATTAGGACTATGTCCTGAAGGACCCCAAGTAATACAGGTAACTCCACCTCTGGAACTGTGATTCAAGTTATCCTAGATGCTTCCAAATACTATCACTAGGGTACTGAGGGTTTGTGGAGGGGTGAAAACACACTCATTCCAGCCTAATGGTTATAGAGTATGTCTGCCTCTCTAGGTCCACATAGACTGTGGGGACTGGTGACTTCCTATTGGGTCAGTCATAATGGCTCAACTTTTCCAAAGAAACCCACCAGCTGAATTTATGTCACGGTTTTGGAGATGAGGCAGACCAGAAACTGCACGATTTACTAATGTTTCCTGTCCACAGAGTAATTAGGAAGCATTTATCAGAATTAAAGGGATATGCAAACGTATGTTTATCAGCATGCTAGCACAGAGAGGACCCTGAACATCTAGAAGACCTTACACCCTATGATTAATCCTCCCTTTATGCTTGCAAATTGGTGTCAGCAATACATGCCTGCTTGTATCCATGCAGCTTCTTTCTCTACTTCCCAAAACCCAAATCTTAGCATCTGGAACAAAAGCTAAACATGAAATGTAGCATAATTAGTTGGGGATTGTATCAAAAGAACTGTGTAGAAACAATTTTGTCAAAATATATTTTCAGAGCTATGTGGTGGGACTCTATAAATACAATCTAAAATTTATTTTGAGCTTTCTATCCCCTCTGGAGCCAACAATTGATTCCATAAAGTTAAGATAGTCCTGAAATTAGGAATATCAGAAGATTGTCAGAGATTTAGAGCTAGACTGGTCATCTAGTCCAACCCTCTCATTTTACACATAAAGAAACGGAGACTCCCAGATATTCCTACTTTCATGTACTTCTATACAGTTATATAAGATATGCTATTAATACTAGGTTTTCCAGAAAATCAGTACCTGTCATACTTATATAGTCAAACCAGTACCTCTCTCTTCCTTCTCCTGACCCCTGAAAGTTGTTAAAGGACAAGAATCAGAAAAAAATGAAGTGTCACGGGAATGAAATCTTAAGATGGCTTTATTAGGATCATGGCTTATGTGCAGAAACAAAAAAGTGCCCACTCATGGATAACAAGATTACCTCTTAACAGTTAAAAGTATAAGGAACCTGTCGTAACTATGGACATGTTCTTTTTTTTTTTTAATGAGATCTTGTTAACAGATGCAGAAACTCAGTGAATCTCTGATTGTATGGATCAATCAATTTGAAGTTGACAATCCCCAGTGAATTTCATGAACAGTGAAGGTATTAAATCACCCAAGACTCTTCCTTTCCAACAGGAATAGTCAAGGAACTTACAGTCCTGCCTTTTCAGAGTTCTAAATGTGACTGGCTCTTCCCTAAAGGAAGCTAGATGAACTCCTCTTCAAATATCTGAGGATCCAGGGGAAAGTGCTGTCCCTAGACTAAACAGGTTACTAGGACCAATCCAACTAACGAGGGGGAAACCCAGTTTCTGAACTCAAATCATTATTTAGCAGAGACAGGGCTCTACTGGTGCATGATAAGTCATAGTCCTATCTTCCCTTAGAATTCCTCCCTGTTTCCACATAGCCATTGCTTTGTGAACATAAGCTCAACCTTAAAGCATGAAAAATCAAAAGTAATTTATGGAGATTAATTATACTATTAATTAAAATTATTTCTAGTACTAAAAAGAATTTTGCTGATTTGTTATTGCTTATTGCTAAGTATAATTTTCATTGCTTTTTTTCTTTTTGGAGGGGGGAAAGCAGGGCAATTGGAGTTAAGTGACTTGCCCAAGGTCACACAGCTAGTCAGTGTTAAATGTCTGAGGTCAGATTTGAAGTCAGGTCCTCCTGACTCCAAGGGCTGGTGCTCTATTCACTGCACCACCTAATTGCCCCGATAATTTTCATTTCTAAGAGGCTCCAAACCATGTATAAAGTTTGCAATACATCTATGCCATACCAAAATGAAAAATACATACACATATAACGATGAAAAGTGGAATGGGAATCAGAATACCTGAGTTCTACTCTGGTTTCTCTAAAGTACTAAGATATATGACCTTGGGCAAGTTATTCAACATCTCTGAGCCTCAGTTTTTCTATTGGTAAAATGATGGGATTGGCCTAGATGATCTCTCAGGCTCCTTCCGCAGCACCAAATCCTATGAGTCTCTGATTTCTTCTTCCTGGGTTTCATTTTCCTCATGTATTAAGTAAGTTGGATTTGAACTAATTACTAATGCCTAAGATGCCTTCTAGCTATGAGATGATATACTCCTTTACTTAGTGGATTTCCCAATTACTTCTGAGAGCCTATTAGTAATCCTAAGGGATGAATGGAAAGAATTTCAAAGTTCAATCTGACCCAGGTTAATCAGCTATGGCCATGGAATAGAAAAGGGTTTGGGCAATGAACAGTGCATGAGTTGCGTCTTCTTCTTTTTCCATTAAACCACACTGCTCTAGGAAAATATTACATATTCCAATGCTATCATAAAATTCAAGGTGAAATTAAAGAAGACAGCAAGGTCTTGGGTCTTTTGTGTTTATTCTGTACACACCAGTATGTCTGAGTTTTTAGGAAGCTGAGAAATACCCTATTTTATAGAAAACTATAAAATTTCACAACTGAATATTTGCGAAGACTAAAGCTAAAAAAGAGAATATTTTCTTTTTCTAAGAAAATGGAACTTCTTAAATCATGATTTCTAGCATCATACAAAATGATGGACTTGATTTTATAAAATATATTTAATCTAGAGTGTGACACCTTTCATTTCTATTGTATATGTGTTTATGTAGGCATATGAATTGCTTAAAACAGGAAATTGAGAATTGTGAAAAAGGTAGAAGTGTTGGAATGCTCATTTAATTCAAGGGCAATAAGATATTCTGGGAAGGTGGACTTAATATAATTATCGGAGAGAAATATTAGTCCTTAAACTTGACCTAATTCTTGATAAATATAGCTATATTTAAATAACAGATTGCAAAGGGATTTTCTAATAAATGTAAAGCATATTTCAGCTGCAGATGATGCAGATGATTTCATTGTTTTTGAACAATCTAACCAGCTTGGCTTTTGTTTTCATTTATTTTTTTGTTTGTTTATTTACCTGCCAAGTAGATTACTTATTAATTTATCTATCAGTCTATTTATTTATTTTCCAGTAGGTTAGTTTTTCTAAGTTACAGCACATTAGACTGGAAGTTTGAAGATACAGGCAATGTCCTTTTGATTTCATTAGTGATACACTTAACTGCTTTATTACATTGAAGGAAGAGAAATGTCAATGTGTTTGTAAAGTCTTTGGAAATAAACACATTTTTATTGGTGTTCCATGCTACATTGTCCACGATGGATCTGAACTCAGTATAAATCAGGTCCCCCTTGGCTTATATCCAAGGGCATCTAGTTACTGAAGTACTGAAAGGAACAGTTATATAATGGCCTCACCTACCAGAGCATGAAACCCTTGGAGAGCTTTAGAGTGATGCTCACATATATGAGAGGTTCTTTGCATGAGTCTGGACAATTTGCAAGCCCAATGGGCATTTAAAATGTAGGCCCTGTCTATGAAGATTAGGAATTTGGGTGTTTTCTTCAGTTCGCTTTGATGATAATCTAAAGATTGTCCTATTGATTGAATGTCAATATTTGTGCCTTGGATGAGGGAGGAGCCTTGCTATGGCTCCTTTTAAGAACAAGGTTTACTAATTCTTTTTTGTTGACCTCAGTCTGGGCACACACTATCAAAGACACAGGCCTTCCTCACTTGGCAATCCGTACTGACAAGGAAATGAACAGAACAATATCTGTGTTAAGGGAAATAATGGAAGAGGAAACATTTGTTCCCCTGTTTGGGGTGACTACTATCTGTCTGATATATATCAAGTTTCTGTCTGATAGCAAAGATACAGACATCTGGAAGTATCTCAATTTAAGGGATTTTCCCCTTTTTAGCTGGATGTCTAGCACTGCACTGACATACCAAAAAAAAGCCCCAAAGAGCAATAAGACTTTTGAAAGGACAGGAAAGAAAGGCTGCTTTTTTCCTTAAAAAGCAAAACAACCAAACAAAAATTTCATGTATTTAAATAGCGTGGTCAATGTCAGTATCATCATTAAAATTAATCACATGGGTAAAAAATGATATATATGAAAACAAAGCAGTACTTTCCACATGAAGGTTTGGGGATTTTTTCTCTCTCCTCTATTTGAAAAAAATAGCACAAGATAACTAAGAGAGAAAGGAATTATCTTGGATAGTTCTCTGTTTCTGCTTTGATGTGTCAAAAAAGTTTTTAAAAGGGTTATTGTTTTTTTCTATACCACTAGGTCTTTGAAAACCCTGGACAGTACAGAATGCAAAAATGTTAAGATCTCACAAAACATGGGGTCTTAATGTCATATTTGCAGACCTTCATGAAGTTCAAAAGAGTCAAAAGTGCCTGGCATCAATTTCATGATTATTCATTTGATTAGTTTCCAAATCTACTAGTTGTAGGAACCCCATATTTTCATCTTATCCACAATAATAGCACGAGAGATGGTGCTAAATGCCTTGCTAAAATCTAAACTTATGTCCAGAATGTTTACTGATATACTCATCTCATGGTCTTTTAAAAAAAATTGCCAATTCATGGAAGCATAAATGATAGTGACAATGGGTGGTTTGTCAAAATTATTAAAACTTTCCAACTTGGCAAATATTTGAACATAAAAAGGAATATTATATCTTCTATTCTTTAAACTCTTCAAATCGAGGTTTAAACTTGTAGATTACCGCTTCCATGATTGTTTCCCAGAATGACATTTGTTTAATGTTCACGTTGATCCAACTTTTGTGGAATATTGGGCAATCAAGACACAACAATCTCTCTCTTCATTTTCCTTTCTAACTGGCATCTAAAGCATGTGCAAAATGTTATTTGAAGTTGATTTACACCACTTTTCAATGGGTAAACATTCCTGCTCACAAAATACAAAAAAAAAAAAACAACTATAGGAAGTATAGAGTTGTCATTGTTACTATTATATTCTATGTTTCAGCTATACCATGGAAAGATGCAGAGCTAATACTATAGCTACCAATAGTAATGCTACCATAGAGGTATAATTTTTACTTTGCCAGCCAGAAAAAGGAGGAAGTAGCACTTGGGGGAAACAGCCCTCAACATGCCCTGAAATAAGCTATTGTACGAGGGACAAGAAGGAAGACAATGTCACTGACCTGTTTGGGGGAGAGACTATGGACACCAGCCTATGTTCTGTGATGTCTAAGCTTATTCAAGGAGACTCTGGGAACCTGAGGACATTTATGGGAATGACACCACCCAAAGAGAAGCAGGGAAGGAGGTTTACTGGGTATAAATATGTGAGATTTCTAACATACAGGACCTTGGAGATAAAGCCTCAGTTGTTCCCACCCTAGTTATAGTATTGATGCTAAGAATGTATCTTTCTTGTGAGTAGTTGAAAGCAAATTCAATAATACACAATCTCAAAACCTCATGAATTCTTATAATAGTCCCATTTTCCTTATATAATCTGTTTTACTTAAGCAAAATTTTGGAAGATCTCAGAATTTAGATAAAAAATAGTTTAATTTTCCTTTCTAGTTTCCATGAATTAAATGCAGAGATAGCAACATGGCCACATTAACGTTAAATGCTTAAGTTTGCTAGCAGGATAGATCCAAATGAGTCACTGGGTCTTACTAGTTAATTGAAGAATATATTTTAAAATTAGCAGGCAATATAAAATCTATAAGTGAATTATTATTCTCACAAGAAAGTATTTTTAATTGAACAATTTTTGTTTATATTAATAACACACTACATAAAATCAGAATAATTTATTTTCAAAGAATATACTGACAGACTACAGAATATAGTTTTTCCTACAAAGACGATTCCATGGATTTTCTACGAGGACATCTTATTGTGAGGATATAAGGGGCCTTGGAGTTCATGAATTTGACTCTTGCATTTTATAGAGGAGAAAACTAGAAACAGAATAAAGAGATGGCTTATGTCAGACTTTCTTCCTGTACCATGCAGATCTTATTGGAGTGATTTGTGTAGTTTGTGTGTGGTTCTATCAAGCAAAACAGGCAAATGCATCAAGCTCTGCAAATGGAAAATAGATGTTTTAAGTGATTGTTCTTCCAGTCGTGGGAAGAGGTGATTAAAGGTTTTTTTTTTTCATCTATAATTTCCCCCATTCTTTTTGAATGTATGTTAAATACACAATGCATTTATCTTCTGGAACCTAAATAAAAATGCAAAATGTGTCTCTTGAAGGATGGTTATGTCATATTTTTGCAAAAATATTACATATTCATGATATCAAAGTAGCAGTCTATTAGCAGCATCATCCCGTGGAATACTAATGCAATTCAGCACATATGCTGGTTTTCAAATTCTACATTATGCATGAACTGTGCTACTTACCAACATTGTATCACCATGTGCCTGCTACATTGGCATCCCCAGTTAACACAGCATGGAATAAAAGGATGGAGCGCATATTTACAAGGTTAAAAAAGCTTCTGCTACACTTTCACTAAAATTATTCTAAATTCGTACCTGAGCTATAGACTGACTGACTTTGGTAGTCATTCATTCAATCAAATATATTTATTGAGGAGCCTTTATGAGCACAATGGTGTAGGAAGATACAAAGAATAATTAAATACAGTCCCTGTCCTCTAAGACAAAATATTAATATTTTCTGAAAGGTGACCCTATTTAATAGAAGCTACAAAGCTAGCCTTGGATTCAAGAAGACCCGAGTTTGGCCAACTGAAAACAATATAGCATTACATTCTAGCATTTTTCAAGCCCTGAAAAAAATATCTCTTGAAATATTAACTGATTTGCCAGAATCTAAGCCAAATATTGCCACGGAGCTGGTTTTATAAAAAATAATGACTGGAATAGAAAAGTATTTTAGTCAACAAGGGCAAAGCACATTAAATTCCTCAAATGAGTAGCTAATAAATTTTACCTTTCCTTTTCATACTTCCATTTCTACAGCTATAAAACTAGGGGGCTTGCTGCTTAGGCCTCCCCAACAGCTCTAGTTGTCATGCCTTTTTCTCTACCCACAGAATCACCACCCCAGTTGAGGGGTCCGTAGTCTTTCCCCGGACTAATGCAATATCCTCCTAATTGGCCTCCTTGCCTCCAGGTTCTCAGCATTCCAATCCACTCTCCCTTGAGATACCAAAGCAGAGGCACTGCTTTATGTCAGTCTCTTCCTCAATGAATTCCAATGGTTCCCTATGACCTCTAAGATCCAAACTCCTCGTTAGACTTTCAAAAGCCTTTACAATCTGGTTTTACACTAACTTTCCACACCTTATTATATATTCCTCCCTTTCAAACACTCACCACTGACAACACTATTTCTTTGGCCTCTTTGCTTTTGCACTATCTCCAATACTAAGAGCATGCTTCCCTTCTTCTCTCTACTGTTCTAATCCCTAATTTCCTTCAAGACTCAGCTCAAGGGCCATTTTCTACAATAAGTCTTTCCTTATCCCACCAGAGACTAGTGCATGCATATGGACATGCATGTTTATCTATACTCACTCTCTCTCTCTCTCTCTCTCTCTCTCACACACACACAGATTCACACATATTGTCTCCCTCCTTAAGAGATTATAAATTCTTAGGGACACAACCAGTTTCATTTTTGTCTTTGTAATCTCGCTTAAAATGCTTTAGGTTGATATAATTATCCTAAGTTGCATTTGAGGAAAAGGAGGAGAGATTTCAAAGACAGTTTAATAAATATGTTTAGCTGGTTAGTATATTAAAATGCTCCATATATTTGGGATATCTAATCTCAATCTCATATTGACATGAAAGAATACTATCTAAGGTAGGAGCTTTCCTTTCTCCTTTTTTTCCTTTTCCTAATTTTGCCTTTGTATCCTCAATATCTTATACAACTCTCTGTACATAGTAGATGCTTAATCATGATTTTAGAGTTAAATAGAGAACACTTTAAGAGATATCTACATATGAAAACAAGTTTAACCCACAAGAAATTGACAGGGCAAAGGGAGAAGAAAGAATGGTTAAATTCAGAGAAAATACTAGAGAATTTTGGCACAAAGTATTAGAAAAATGACTGGTTGAAAATACTTTTGACCTGGTAGTTCTGATCCTTTGTAGATGTGGCAGGAAAACTGGGAGACTTAGGTGAAAATATTTCTTTTTTTAACGTATAGCTTTTTGTATCCCTGCGCAGAGAAGGTCCTGGTTATGTATATTTTCATGTTCTGATTCATTAGGAGACAGCTTGATTTACAGAATTCCATGTGTTTGCACAAGCAAATTTAGAAAGGTTAGCTTTAAAAAGCGACCAATGTTCTGCTTGTTGAATCTGGACTATGTTCCTGGAATAATGTTCCCACAATGTTGCACAGGGGTTGAATATATGCATTGGCAGGTGGTGAAGGAATGGAGAGGTTCAACATGAAAGATTAGCCAAGCTTAACTTTCCATATAACTTGGCATGGGACCTGGAAAAACCCATAAATATGTGGTTCTTCTAACCCTGACTAATTCCTGTGGCATTAGCTAATGGGGATAAGCTCAAAAGAAGCTGTAGTAGTTGGGAGCTACTGGGAAGTCAATTCTAGGCCAGGCCTGCCATTTTGGAAGCAAAGTACTGCTATTCTGGAGAATGCTTCCATGTTGAACAGAACACCACTGTGCAAGCAGGAAAGGTGGGATAGAGATCACAAATCATGAATCTGGCTCTGCCACTACCAGCCATTCCAGTCGGGCCAAACCTCTCAGCCTCATTTATCTCATTTGAAAAAATGAGAGTTCAACTAGGTAACCTCTAAATGTATCTATTATGCAAGAGACATATAAGCTATTACTGTTTCCATTTTTAGAGCTATTTCAAATTATTTTCCTTCATGCATTCTCCTTTCTAGCCAAAATGGACTGCTGGTTTTTCCCTATTAGGATTTGGCATGTTTATTTATTTTTTAACTTTTCCTACATCACATGCTCATATTTTCCTTTGCATTTTAAGAGAATTCTAACTTTCAGATAAGAGCCAATTTATAGTCAAATCTCACTAATTCAGAATGCTCATGCAGACAATCAGAAAATTAAATAAATACTGTTTTCTTGCTTTTGTAATGATACATATTGAGCAAATGTATAAAACAGCATTCTACATTCATGTAGAATGTTACAACTAGCAAAGTCTTTTACATATATTATCTCATTTGAGACACACAGCCCAGGGTCTCACAGCCAATACATTTTGGAGACAGGAATTAAACCCCTTCATTCCTGATTCCAAGACTTATACTGTGTCTCCTGTGCCACACTGTACAAGGGGGTAAAAGAAGCTAATGAAACAAAAATATTTTAAATTCTAACTTCTTTATATTACATAATAAGATCATAATCATAAAAGTATTTATCATAGAAAAACTTACTGATACATCCAGAATTCAAAAGCATCTTCAAACCTTTGCTTTTTATTTTATAATTTAGACACCAGCATCCCTTTCTGTTAAGACCCCAAACATTTTGTTAGAAAGAAATAATTGCAGTAGTCAGATTGGTGGGTGCAGTGGTTAGAGTGCTTGGCTTGGAGTCAGGAAGACCTGAATTCAAATCCAGACTCATATATTTACTAGCCCTATGATATTGGGCTAGTAAACCTCTATTTGCCTTAGTTTGATCAGCTGTAAAATGGGGATGATAACAATAGTACCAACTTCCCAGGATTGTTGTGAGGATAAAATACTCGTACAGTGCCTGGCACATAGTAGGTGCTATGCACATGGCAGCTTTTATTATAATTAATTTTATTTTTTAATTTATTCAATGAGGAATCTTTTCTACATTGTTACCAATTTCAAATCAACGATGTGTAACTTAATGTTTTCCCCCTTTGTGAACTCATTTGGAGACTGTTAACAATTAATATTTTAAACTATATCACAGAGAAGATAGCAAATTTGTGTAGAGTTTTGTATGTTAAAGCAGTCTGACTGGGAGAACAGGGACATTGGAGGCTGAGGGGGGGCAACTAAAGTGTGCCTTGAGTTGAAAGTAAATGTGGGCAAAATGAATGTAAATTCATAACTGACATGGAAATTGGAAGCAGAAGCATAGGAAGAGCTCTAGAACACAGCCCCAAATGTATAATGGTACTTCTTCCTATTCAGTAAACACTGTGTATCACTAATATCTCCCACACCTTAGCAGCGGTATTTCCAGGCATCATTCCTGCTTGGTTTAAAAATGTATTATTACATAAAAGTCCTGAAGGAAGACAAGCTCACTGGCTTTTTAATTCCTCAAGTATTCTGGCAGAATCCAGCCATTGTCAAGGAAAAAGAGAGCCTTTTGCTCAGTGAAAAATGTTTCTGTACACTGACTGGTTTTTTATGAAGTTTCAGATGCATAATTTCTACCTTTCTTCTTTTCTGAATTGCTAAAATGACATTTGAAAGACTCTGTACATTTTGGATACGTTTATGCTGGAACTAACATCTCTAAGGAATGCTGTACTATGTCTAACCGCATTTAATAGCTACTGAGAAACATTATGTTCCTTTCTTGATATGTAAGAAGGTATAAAGTTATAATTTTGTGTACTCTAAGGGAACAAAAAGCAGCTATGGTTCTAGATGTTAAGATCCAAATGTAATATTTACTTGTGTTTCAATTGTTACAGAACCAAATTATTTGCATTCAGGAGATATGTATCATATCTATTCTTTTTTTCCTCCCATAAAAAAGTACAGCTTTCAGAAACCCTGTATGCCACTGGAAAAAAGACATGACTTGCATTTAGTACTCATTTAATGTCAAGAAACCAAGAGGAACATCTTTAACATGTCAAGTGAACCCCTGAGGAAGATTTAGCTAAGGTTATGGCTAGGAATCACGCAAATTAAGAAATCATGAGTGGGTTGCAATCCGTATTGTTGGAAACCCATATCAATAACATCAAAAATCTCATCTCTTTCAATATTGGAGTACTGAACTAAAGGACAGTTGTTCCATCTGTCCTACCTACATAACTATTTCACTGAAGAGTTGTGATAACAATGCACATTTTATAAGAAGTCAATAAATATCAAAGTACTTGAAATGCTAATGCAAACAAGACATTCTCAGGACTCTACTGTTATTTCTGTAGTCTTAAATGAGTCACACAGTGACCCTGAGATAGAGGGCTTTAAAGGTCTATGACTTCCAAAACATAGATAACAAGGCATCTGATAAAGTTGAATTAAGAATTCAACTATCTTTGAGATTTTCTGTGCCCATGCTCGACAATAATTGAGCAAACCCAATCTAGTTGAGCAGCAGGCAATAAAGTGGGCACCTTGGTAGACTTCACAGTGACATGACCTCAAGGCCTCACAAAACAGTTACCAGGTTTCTCCTTTCTATCAGCTCCTTACCTTTTGCTTTTTCCTACTTTTCCAAAACTGGCTTCCAAGATAATGATCCTCCTTCTTCATTGCCCCTGTCATGTTTTCTTGAAATCCCTTCTCTGACATCAGCATCAAAAGATTCCTGCAGAAGTTTTTCTGTGTTCCTCTCTCTCTGGACACATTAGCTAATCTTGGTTGCACATCTCATTTTTTTTAAACCAAATTCTCTTGTTTAAGGTGTCAACCCTTCCTTCTCTCATCTTCCCTACATGTTAGGTTTTTAATGAAAGAATTAAAAAGATTAAAATGTGGCAAGGTAAAAGCTATTCCTTTTCTTGCTTAGAATAACTACTTATGCCAAGTAAATAGAAAAGCATTTAGTATTAGTCCTTTAACAGAAAGATTGCTGATTCTGTATGTAGTTTAGTACAATTTCACACTGATTATCAAAGATAAGAGATTGACTTCGCAATATCTAAGGTCCACTCACCTCCAAAGACCATGATCCTATCACTTGATGTTCCTTTAGCTGCTCATGCCACACAAACACATCAGGTCTATGGTCAATGAACTCTAACTTTTTTTTAGATGGCAGACACTGATAATTTACTACAAGTGTAGAAACTGTGACAGTATTTAAAGCTTTAGCTATCAGAGAAGGTCCTGTGACTACCACAATGTCATTCAGGTAAAATATTTCTTCAGCTATGATCAAAATCCAGATAAGTTGGTTAATGATGTTCCTGGAATCATAGATGCTCAAAGTCAATACTACGTTCCTTCTATTTGACTTTTCCAAAGATATAGCATGTTTCTTACTGTAGAATTGCCCAGCGCCCAAATGAGTAATGATATTTGGACTCTAATCTTCATATCAACATTACAACAAATGTGTATTTATATGTAAAAAGGCTTTTCATTCTGCCTCTATGAAAGTAACTGTTTTATTTAAATAGATATTTATAGAGATAGAATGAATGGATGCCTTTTCAAGTAATGGGCAATATTTAATTATACTTTGACTACAGGTTCAAAACACACATCTAAATTATTAAAAAAAAAAAACCCCACACATATAAAAACTGAACAATTATAATCAACTGGATATTTTGACTAGACTGGCACATGAATGTACCTTAGTAGTTTGAAGGCATAAATATCAATAGTCCAGATCCCACAAAGAAGCAAAGCCACTCTTTAGGAGTTGGGGGCTTTCAAAATTATATTAACCCTTTTAGTTCATTTAGGTTATTCTTAAGAAGTTTTTTTTACCTGATTTTCTGGGATTCTCCAAGTATATCATGGTTATTCTTAACATGAGGCTAAAATGTCTTTAACAAATGAACTATTCTTTGATCAAGGTTTGACCAAGTACTTTGAGGCCAGATGGTGTAATGGATAAGATACCAGATTGAAGTCAAGAAGACTTGGATTTAAAGCCTATCTTGGACATTCACTAGCTGTGTGGCACTTGGCATGTAATTTAATCTCTCTGTGCCTCAGTCACTTCATATGTAAGATGAGGCAACTGGTCTTGAAAGGTCGCTTTTATCTCTAAATCTATGAATCTATGATAAGAACAGAATGAAAAAATTATAGACCTAGAAAAGGGACCATCAAGTCCAAACTCCTTTTTGTACAAAGGAGGTAACAGAGACAAGAGAGGAGAAGACATGTCTTAGTTAATGCAGCTAGTTAGTGACAGGATCTAGAACAAAAAAAAAACACAATCTGCTTTCCTGTTTTCTAGTTTAGCAAGTAGGTAAATTAAGGATCTGATTCACTGTCTCTCTCAGTTATTCACTTTTGTAACTATTTCTGTTGCAAATTCAGGTTCAAGTCATAAGGATACCAATGAAAGACCTAAGATACCATTTAATGAGTAGTACTCTTATGGTTTCCATAAATCAATGTACCTACATAGTGAGAACACATATTACCTTTCTAATAGGACAACGGAAAAAAAAAAAACTATCTGAATAATAAAATCTTACATTGTGATGATTTCATTTTGTGCCCTTAATTCTAACAGCTGCCACTTATATAAACTAACAGAAATTCATAACCTAATAGTTGTGGAAAGATAAAATAGCACAACCTATGAAAGTTAGAGGATGAGTTGACTATTCCGAAGTAATATACTTTTGAAAAAAGGAAAGAATATAACCAGGCTATTCAATTTTAAATCTGTCTCCAAGAAATGGGACATCAGAACTTAATGATAGGGAGAATTCACACAAAAAGCAAAATCTAGAAGATCTTAAATGGTAAATTTGGTACAAGTTTCTATTTGTATTTCTCCTTGGTCCTTTCATTATCTCTGTGCTCCGCTATTGACAAATAGTTATCTACTTTAGTAGACACGCCAAATCTTTTAGGTCATGGAATCACATTAAAATGTATCCTTAATATTCTAGAATCTATTTGTAAAGTCACCCATGTCATTATCAAGGAGTCACTTGGGTACTGGGAAGATTGTTGCTTTGGAGATGAGTGTTAATATTGCTTGGTGCTAAATAGGCATGAAATGATTAAATCAGTAGGCTATTTAGTCTGAACTGAAAAGAAAGAGCTTGAAGAAGATATTAAGAGAAGAAGATACATTGTAAAAAGGTTATAATTTGTTATGTTTGCATGTTTAAGACCTTGCTTATGCTGCTCAGTATTTATACATTATTTCTGAATGTTACAAAATATGATTACTATAATTTGGAAACTCAATAAAAGTCACCTACCCACTACTCTCTCAAGCTTAGAAATAGTAACCAAGGTCTAACCAAGGGTCTAAGCAGACAGAAGTTTGGACAGGCAGGGAAATCAGAGGTCATAGTCATTGGCAGGTCTTAGGTTATAGAAATTGTTGATACAGGCAGGAGGTGTCTATTTACCTATTCTTTGTGATACAAAATTCTTAACTTGTGCTGCTGAAAGACAGGAATTTGAAGAACATTACTAAGTGATGCAAACTGAGAGCCACAGACAGAAATCAGAACCAGGGACAGCTCCAAAGGAAGCTTGCAGCTCTGCACTAAACTAATGGAAATGAGCTTTTGAATATGTGTCTGCATATATGCATGCCCAAAGGTATCTTGTTCTACATAGCAGAGTTCACTTCCACAAAGCTCTAAGTTTTGTCATCTATGCCTGTGGTTTTGGTTGTTATTGTAATTTACTGTTGTTATCACTGTTATTAATATTAATATTTGTATAGTGCTTTAAGGTAGAGAAAGGACTTTATATACATCAATTAATATGATCATTATTTTCCTGAAGTTGTGAGTGTGTTTAGGTGGAGGGAAAAGGAGAGTTACCTTCCTTGTGATTTTTATCAGCATTGATATATCATGGAAACTTATGATTCTGGCACAGGTTTTGAGGTCCACCATTTACCACTTTAATAATGTATTTCATTTGTTCACTTTCTCCATTGTAGAAAATGGACAAGAGGATAATAAAGCTACCACCAAAAAGAGACACTTTCTGTTCACCTTGGACAGGCAACGACAATGGTGGCCATTCATTTGATATATTCACATCTACATGTCCCTGCAAGATCAGATAAATAATCAGGGAAGTTTCTGGTACTTCCTTTCCTAATGTGAGTTCTATTAACAACATTCTATTCATCTTACATTTCAACGTCTCCACTTTGCTCTTTTGACAGAGTAGAATAAAAGTGAAAATAAAACTTAAAAGTTAAACTCATTCTTGAGAAGAAGGAAAACGTATTCCATTAAAATTTGTTGAAGGTCAAAGTGGTGCAATCCAGGCCACTCACTCCTACCAGGAAACTGCTACTTTTACTTAGAATAAGATGTAAGAACATTGTTGATGATGTTTACAAGTTGATTGCCTGATAGTTGTTGATTTTCCTCACTAGCTACAGACTTATGTCTTATGTTTCATTGAAAACCTATTTGAAAAGGTCCTCAATAAACAGTGAGGCAGCATTTGAATAATCAAAGTTTATACTTATTAATGAAGGTTTCAACCTTGTTTTCTACACGACTATAATATCTGAGATCAAGGATAATCTGAGATCAAAAATACCATGAAAACTACTATTTGTGACTGAAAGGTGGGTACTTCTACAAAGAGAAATGCAGGTGCAGATTTTAAATGACAGGAAATTGAATGTTTTCATGTTCATACTAATGAGAGTTGCTGACTTAATAATGAATAGAATAATCAGTTTACAGCCACTGGTGACAGTTTCCTGTTGTCATTCAGCAAATTAATCACCTCTTACCTTGTCAGATAGGAATTTCTTTAAACAGAAACATTACAGGAAATTCTGTCTGGTCAGAAAGATGCTCTGCTGGTTAAACACATCTTCCTCTTATACAATCTGCTTCTCAGCATGTGTGCTATTCAAATTACTGAGGTGCTAAATTTGGGGGAGAGGTTATTTTCTGAATCTTGAAAAATATAACTCAATGTACTTAATTCATGAAATGTTATCATATTAACAACTACAACCTATGAGTTTCAAAGGAAGAGCCATTAGAATGTTTTTTGAAATAAGATTATCGTTACATACATCAAATGACTTACAGTGAATATATTTCCATAGAGAGAGATGTTTATGCAAAAATCACACTACCGGATATATTCTGAGCTCATAATTTTATGAGGATGAAATTTTATTTTAAAATCTACATACATGTACCTTTTAAAAATAATGTTTAATTATCATACTGGATGCTACAGTGTTTTCTGTATGGCTATAAGTCATAGAATACTATGGTCTCTAAAGAGTTAAAACTGAGTATCAGAGGACAATAAGGAAGCACATAGAAAGAACATATATTGAAAATAAAGAAGGACTGCAACATGTTGCAAATAAGGAACTTTAAAGTGGAGGAAAGGATGACATTAAAGAAAAATATGACTGAAGAAGAAAATGGTATGGTCACATAATAAAAGTAATTGAGAGGGAACTGATTGATAGTCCATGGAATCTGCTGGTAGGAAAGTCCCCAGAATGTTATGTGAAACTCCTGTAATGAGCTTATTGGAGGACATGGACAAGAGTTATATATGATGAGCAAGGATGAATCATAGTTCAGCTGTAATCTACATCACTGGTGGGAACAACTACACTGATGAGATCATAGATCCATTTGAATATTGAATTTGAGATGTAAGAATCATGAAATCTCAGTTGAGAGGGCCTGCAGTGGCCAACCAGTCTAACTCATTTTTGAGAAAGAATCCCCTCTATGAGCTTCATTGTGGTATTCAACCTCTGACTGAAGATCTACAGTGAAGGGATCCTATCACCTATTCAGGTAGCCTATTATACCTTTGGATGACTAAGTGGTAGAAAATCTTTTCTTATATCAAGGCAAAATATATTCCTTTGCAATTTCTACCCATTGCTATTAGTTCTGCCCTCTGGGGAAGGCAGAACAAGTCTAATCTCTCTCTTTCTTTTTTAGTTTTATCTTTTTCCCTCTCATTACAACCCTTCAAATATTTAAAGATAGCTTTCAATGCTACCCACCCCACAACTTCCCTTCTCTACATCCAACACTTGCATTCTCTTCAATTTATCCTGACATGCCATGAACTCTCGGCAATTAACCATTCTGATTATCTTCCTCTGGATATACTTGGTCTTTACCAACATCTTTCCCAAAATGTGACATCTAGAACAGAATACCATATACTTGATGCGGTCTGACCAGAACAGAATATAACATAATTATCATCTCTTCAGGTGATATAGACATAATAGGCATTGTGCCTCTCTCAATGCTGCCTAAGATTACACTAGTCTTCTTGGCTGTCATACCACACTTATGGTGTACTTGCAGTCCATTCAACATCCCAAATATTTTATTAGACACATTAATGTTTTCTCCCACCTCCTCATCCTGTAATTTTAAGTTGATTTTTAAAATCCAAGTGTCTGATGACATTTATTCCTACTAAATTATATCTTATTAGATTAGCCCAATGTCCTCATCTATCAAGAACTTTTAAAATTTAGTCTTACACTGTTACCTCTCTCTCCTAGCTTTTTTTGGAGTGGTGAAGGCAAGGCAATTGGGGTTAAGTGACTTGCCCAAGATCACACAGCTAGTAAGTGTGTCAAGTGTCTGAGGCTGAATTTGAACTCAGGTCCTCCTGAATACAGGGTCAATGTTCTAGTCACTGCACTACTTAGTTGTCCCTCCTAGCTTTTTTTTTTAAAGATAGGTGTGCCATATATGTTTTTATCCATTTCACTGACAAAAATTTTAAAGAACTCAGGGTGAAGCAGGTGTCCCTGGGCCATTCCAATAAAGATTTCCAATAAACATTCCTCTGAAATTCATAGATTCTACTCTTATTATAACTATATCATTTTTACTCATGCCCTGAAACACTGGTAATACTGTAAAACGCACATTAAAACAACAATGAAATTTCAATTTGTACCCATTCAATTTACAAAATGGTCAAAGATGCAATGGTGAAGGGGTTGTGAGAAGCCAGGCACACTAATATACTGCTAGGAAAGCAGGAAATTGGTCTAACCCTTCTGAAAAAAGCAATTTGGAATTATGTAAGAAAAATTCCTTAACTCTTCACACACTTTAATCCAATGATCCTAGTACTATACCTATACCACAAGGCAATGAAAAAGAGAAATAAGGGTTCCATATAAGACAAAATATTCATAGCAATACTTTTAGGATCGGCAAAAACCGGTGGAAAATAGAATGCTTGTTAATTGGGGAATACCTGAACAAATTGCAAATTATTGCCATTCCATCCACATAAGCAGGAGTCTAATCCTTTCTTTGATTTCTCTCTCTCTTCCCCAAACTAGATGATAGAAATGGGAAGCAAAATATAGCAATGAATAGGCAAGCAGGAATGATTAAAGCTAACTTTATGCTTAAGGATTCATTTATCAAATATTGTATTGCTAAAAAGTTGGAGGTGGCTCTACATTCATAAATCCTAATAATGGATATGGAGAATAAGGGGGAAGGGAAAAGAGCATGTACTTATGTAGCACCTAATATGTGCTAGGCACTGTGCTAAGTGGCTTTTTTTTTTGAAAATTTTATCTCATTTGATCCTCACAACTTTGAGAGGTATACTAATATTATCACCATTTTACAGATTAAAAAAAAAAAAACGAAGGCAAACAGAGGTTAAGTGACTTCTCCAGAGTCATACAGTTAGTAAATGCTGAAGCTGAATTTGAAATGAGCTCTTTCTAACTCCAGGCACAACACTGTGCCATCATTACTACACATAGTCGCTGACCAGTGCTGAAACACAGGATACATGGAAATGTTGTTGTCAATTTTCACTGCCTCTTCTATCTCTCTTTTTTGGGCCATACAACTAAGTACAGAGTCTATGTTGCTAATTACTACTTGAACAACCCTTTCAGGAATTTCATCAAAGTTATTTCTTGCTATGCCTGATGAATTTCTAATAGGCAGTGCGAGGGATGTACAAGTACCCACTGTGATTTTTCATTAACTGGAAAACATTCCTCAAGCATTTAAATATAACATAGATACATTAACAGAGCAATTACAGAGCACATTGCTGCTGAAGAGCTGATCATGGCTAGGTTTTAAATTGCTTTAAAATCAATAATATATATCACTGGTCATAATTACAGAACATGAAAAGAGATGTACAGTTGCTGCTGATGTATTGTTTTTAATTTTTATAATTATGGTGCCGTCATGACACTTTCAAACAAGGCCAATGGCCCACTCTCCAGAATTGTTTTGCATTTGTATTGTGGAATTCTAAACACATGGGACATCACACGTATATTAGATCAAATCTCTGAGAGATGGGAAAATCAAAAGCTACTTTTTAAAGTAAATAAGTGTCCTTGACAAAGGATAGCATCCCAGAGGGAACATTAAGGGTTATTGTAGAGGCTGCATGACTGAGAACTCTATGTTTGATTATCAAGAATATCAAATGGAAAATTGGAGCAGTGGGCTCAACTGAGCTCTAGATTTCAATTGCCTTAGCATAGATTATTCTTCCTCATCATGTACCAAAGCTTGCATTAGCATAACATTATATCATTATGAAGTTCTTAATAGAATTTATTTCATTCAATCTGTAGAATAGCTATGTTGGATAGACAGAAAGAGAAGTCTATTGAGCTGGCAGTATGGAGCTAGGAGTCATAATAACCTCTCTGATAAATATCAATGCCATCCATTTTGATTCCTGCCATTCCTGCCATTGTAATCATTAGAGTATATGTTTAGTAGCCTAATCATGTTTATATTTATTAAGAACCTAGTTCATGGATACTTAACCTGGGGTCCACAGAATTACAAGGGATCCAGGAATAGATTCCAGGGGGCCAAAGACCTTTGTCAATCAATAAATATTTAGTAGGACCCCACTATGTACCAAGCACTGTGCTGAGCACTAAAAACAGTCCATACTCTAAAGGAAATTTGCATGGAAAAAATTACATCTTTATTTTTTTCACTAACTTTTAACTGAAATTTAGTATTTCCTCCAATTATTTAAAAACATTATCTCCAGAGGTGGTCCATAGGCTTCATGGTCAAAGGCATCCACAACACAAAAAAAGGTTAAGATCCTGATCTAGTGAATCTGCAGTAAGCATCCAATAGAGACCCAGAAACATATTTCCTGTTCCAAAGAATTAGAGGAGAGAAGCCATTGTTCCCTCCCATGGCTTAAGAGTACTTTCTGATGAAACTAGTTAGTTAGAACTTCTTTGGATTTTCCAAAACGAGTTTTCCATTTCTTTTGCACTCTCTCCCTCCACTCTCTCCATCACAGCCACAACCAAAGTTGAAACTTTTGTTTTCAGATTCCTACAGTCCATCATCACTGCATTATTAGGAGCACAAACTTATAGGCAGCTAAGTGGTGCAGTGGATACAATCCTGGGCTTGGAGTCAGGAAGAATTGAGATCAAATTTGACTTCAGATACTGATTATGTTATTCTGGGCAAGTCTCTTACCCTCTATTTGCCTCAGATTCCTCATCTGTAAAACGGGGGCTAATAACAGCACCTATCTCCCAGGGTTGTAGAGAGGAACAAATGAGACAACAACTGCAAAGCACTTAGCACAATGTCTAGCACAAAGTAGGTACTATATAAATGTTATGTATTATAATTATTATTTTTATTGTTTATTATTATTATTTCAATTCCTCATAGAAGAGGAATTCATAGGGATTTGTGGGGTCATTAACCTTTTAAGAAGGTAATATGACACTATTACCCCTCTCCTGAAGATTTTATTACTTAGGATTATCTGATTATTAAGGATTTAACAATGCATTCCAAAAAAGATCTCTTTTCCAAATTAAAAAAAAGTAATTAAACACCTTTATCAGTATCCCACAAAAATATCCATCAAGTTGGATGGAAAAATTCCACACATTGAAAAGAAATGGATGATAATGAAAAGTCAGGATGAGAGTGAAGCAGAATTGTGGGCAACATGATTATAACTACTGAATAGATGGTGATTATGATCAAGAAAGTAAGTAATCTGAATAGTTGAGAGTTCATCAACAATTATTCCTTTTAACACTGATATACATTTTCTCAGCAGAAATAGAAATGTTGAGGAGGAAAATACTTCATTTTTATACTTAAAAATTCTATTATAATAGATTCTGGTACAATTGGACACATGGATTTTTTAAAAAACTGAGACAATGCTTTTTGATACACAAGACACATGTTAAAGCAGGAATAAATCAGTTAGCTAAAGGTCCTCTCTTACTTAAAGTATATTGAAATCTTTCTTACAGATATCATTTTAAATTTACTTTACATTTTACATTTACATTTTAAAATTACTCCAAGGAGAGTTTAGATTTAAGTACCACTGTTGTTTATTGTCTTCTTGTGCAATAAAGTAGGACATTTGTTGGGCAGCTAGATGGTGCTTCAGTGGATAGAATACTGGGCCTGGAGTTAAATCATGAAGAACTTCAAATTTCAGAGAAATTTACATTTGCTCCTAGAGGTCATGGGGACCCAGCTGAGGTTTTTGAGCAGGGAAGTAAAAATGTTAGACCTGTGCTTTAGGAATATCACATTGGAAGCCACGTGAAGGATAGGATGGAGAGGGGAAGAGACTGAAAGGAGAGAGGACAATTGGGAGATTATTGCAAGTGTTCAGATGAGATATGATCAGAGCCTGAAGTACTCATGTGAGTGAAGAGATGGGACAGATGTGAGAGCTATGGAAGTAAAATCAACAAGACTGAGCAATTAATTGGATAATGGAGGGGTGGGGTTCAGTGAGGAATGAGAAGAACCAAGAATGACTCCAAGGGTATAAAACTGGGTTATCGGAAGGATGAGAACAATAAGAAACTTAGGAAGAGGGGTGGGTTTGGCAAGAAATATGTGATGGATTTTGTTTTAGTTATGTTGAGATTTAGGTGCCTACAGGGACATTCCAAGCAAAACTGACCATGTGGCAGTCCTCCATCTTGCCTAGAGGAAGGAATCTCTAAAAGAATATGCTATGTTGACATCACCAAGAAGCAAGATACAAATAGTACTTCAATATGACTATTTCATCACTAAAATACTCTTGCTATTCTCACCTGTAATTCTCAGACACCACCCTGCAATGCCTTGACTAGCCAAGAACTCTGACATTTGCCTACTGCCTTTCTTTCTGGGTGGGCTGGCAAGTGGTAGTGGCATTTGTTCCTAATGTGTACCAATGAGAAGTCCAATTCTATCTGATTACAGAAAAGAAGACAAAACAACAGGTCATAGCCCCTCCTGAAGTACTCTTGAATCAGAGTCTATTTTAATATAATAGACTTTATCAATCAGTTTTACTTGATAAATGAAACGTGGGTAGAATTGTGGTCAACTTGCCCAATGAATAAATACGCATAGATCTATGGCTAAAAATATTAGGCTAGTCAGATGACACTTCATCCAAGTTAAAGTAACAGTGGGTAATTCAAAGAGGTTATAGGTATTGATTGCATAGTAAAATTGATGTCTTTGGATTCACTTTATTCAACTTGGTTTTGTTTGTGTGCTGTGTTTTTGAGTATCTCCCTTCACACTCCAACTGCTGATTCTTTGTTTTTATGTTACTGTTGTTACTGTTGTGTTTTTTGTCATTATTCAATTTGCCATAAAGAGTAATGCCAATTTCCAATAAAATTGCTTTCCAGAAAAGCACACTAAGGCCTTTCCATTACACATGCAGTTCATCCAAAAGGAGTCAAGCCTGCAAGTACAGGTGCTCAGTGGTATGTACTGAGCTGATATTTTTTGCTTTTTGGAGGGGCAAAAGAAGGGCAATTGGGGTTAAGTGACTCGTCCAGGTCCCATGGCTAATGAGTGTTAAGTGTCTGAGGCTAGATTTGAACTCAGGTCCTCCTGACTCCAGGGCCACTGCTCTATTCACTGTACCACCTAGCCCCCCCTGAGCTGATTTAAAGTAGACAATTGTTACATTTTCTCACTCCTCCCTCTGTCTCTCCCATGTGGCCCTGAATGGGGTTAATACTTTGCACAATGAAACTGATACAGCATCTAGAAAATGCATCAATATTCAGACAATCTGAAAGATGACATCATTCTCTAGGATGAATAATCACCCCCAAGAGATGCATCTGTGATTTCAGCGCCCATCCATTTTTACTTAAACCTGCCCTTTGCTAAATTATCTCCTTTGTCAGTTAGGCAAAAGAGAAAAAAGGAACCACAACAATGAATTATTGGAGGCAATACTTTGACAGAGTTCTAGCTATTCTTTCTGTACATACATCACACAAGATGGTATCAAAGATGATAAGAATAGCATTTTATTTCAATTGGATTTATTTCATGACAAATGAAAATGAGTTATAATTCCATATCAAGTAGCTTCCAAGCTTGAACCTTCTGTATATGAGATGTGGAGATATGAGACAATTTGGACTATGTCAATAGTGAGAATACCCGAATATTTGAAAGATCAATGGATTTCTCAGCATTTGAGATTCCAAGATTAAGGAATCCCTCTATCCACAGAGAGTACAATCTAGTTTTAATTTGGTAGACAAGTTGTAGAAACTGTGATAGGGCAGCCAAGAAAAGCAAATGTGGTCTTAGGTTGTATTAAGAGAAGCAGAATGCTCAGATTAGGAAAGTCATTATCCTCCCATACTCTGCTATGGTCAGAGTACAATCTGGAGCACTGTGTTCAGTCTTGGCATAGAAGATAGTGACAGATTCCTTGAGAATCCATGTCACATAAGCATCAGTTGAAAGAAAGAGGCACATTCGGTATAGAAAAGAGAAGACTATGGGCGATATGATAGTTATTTTCAAATACATGAAAGACTCTCACCAGGAAGAGAGATCAGACATTCTGCTCATCCCCAGGGGGCAGAGCTAGGAGAAATGGGTGGAAATTACAAAGAGGATAATTTCAGTTTAATATATATAAGGAAAGACTCTCTAATGATTAGTTATCCAAGAGCACAGTGGGCTGTTTCAGAAGGCTTTCCCTCATTGAGGACTTTAAGTAAAGGCTGGGTGGGCACTCAGCAGATGTGTTGTAGAGAGCTATTGGATATGACCCAGGTATAGGTTAGAATAGAAAACCTTTGAAGTGTCTTACAAATACAATATTCTGTAATTTTTAGGGGCTATTCAGACAAAAAAAGAAAACCTTATTGAAACACATCAAGCCCAGCTTTAATTGGATCAATAAGCAACTATGCCATTGTATTCAGACTGATACATTTAATTTGGAAAACAATTAAGGATAGACTTCTAAAGTGGCACACAAGATTCAAAAGAGCATCATATCCAGGTGTAACTGTTAAGGATGTGGAAACATATGGTATATAAATGAACATACACAAACTTACACACCCACACAAATACAAACTTGTGTGTTTAAAGAGTCAAATGAGAGGCATCACAGTATATTAGATAAAAGATCAGCTTTGGAATCAAGAATATGTCAGTTCAAACTGTCTCTGACAAACACTTGTTATAATGCCATGGGCAAGGTCAATTCACAGAATCTCTTAGTAGCCCAGGCATGTCTCTGAAACTGTAAGTTGAAGATATATTGTTTCTCTGCATTGGGAGAAGGAGCTTCTACACCACGAATTCCTTACACTGGTGAAATGACAAGGTCTGGACCCCCTCTCCTACCCATTTAGCTATGCAAGAAGCATCTTAGTGATGGCTTAAAGTCAACTCCCAAAGGCGTAACTATTTTCATGGCTTTTCTTAAGTTGTTTAAAACATTTTAAGCATCCACAAACCTTTCATAAAATGCAACTGAGGCTACCAAAGCAAACACATTGTGCAATAATTATATGGACAAAATGCCCCTTTTGTTGGAATGCTTAAGGTATACAACCAAAAGAGGTCATTGAGAAGCATTTAAAATTATATTTTATTGGTGACTATATGAACAATATTAAAAACCAACCAAAAAGAAAAAAAAAAAGAACAAGAGTCTCATTGAGATAGGAGTGGCAAATGCTTTTGTTCTTTGGCTTCCGGAGAAAGTCAAGGTTCTGAGGACCTTTTTTGCCAAGATATACAGTTATTTCCCAATGAATACCAGTCTGGGATTTTGATTTTAACTCCAGGCAGTGCCCTGACTCTAAAAGAAACATCTTAAATCCTGGAACCTACCTCCCCCCCAATGCAATGTAGTTTCCAGGTGATGAAATAGAATATATTTTAAATTCTAGGGCTGAGAACCCACTGAGATCCTGTGCCATCTCAGCACAAAAGCTCTTCACAGACTGCTGTTGTACACATTTTGGTTTTCTGGCAGGTCTGTGCTACCACACATCTGCTAAGGTGGCATGGTGCCCATGTACCAAGTAGAAAGAGAGAATCAAAACACATGGGTATCAAGCCCACACAGGTTCCTAATGCTAGACCACAGAATACAAAAATGACATTTCACTGATGAGCAAAACTTTTGGCTGGAAAGGAAGCAGTAATTCAATTCAATACCTGAATGCTGCTACTAGAAATTTTAACTGACTATACAATAACCATTTTCCCTTTTCCATTATTGTATGCTCTACCCAGCATTTGCATATGAAATCAGTTAACTCTCTAAGCAAAATACATACACATGTAGGAGATACATACATATGAATACATATAATTACAGATACATCTAAAATTGCTATTTCAAAATGGAGGCTTTGATATGCGCAAGCCACCTTGGTCAACCTCTGTCTTGCTGTAGTTCTCTATTGTTTAAGTCTACAGGGGTGAGAAATTACAGCCTCGCAGCCACATGTGGCCATCTAGGTCCTCAAGTGTGGCCCTTTGACTGAGTCCAAGTTTTACAAAACAAACCCTTTTATTAAAGGGATTTGTTCTGTGAAGTTTGGATTCAGTCAAGGGGCCGCACTTGAAGACCTAAATGGTATTTTTATAGCATCCTCCACATTAGATTATAGATCATGTAACTGCATATTTTTGACCAGATCTCTAAATACTCAAGCCTCTGTCCTGGATTCTTGCCTGGTCACCTCATCAGCAACCATGCATTTAATTATCCTCTTTAGGATGATGGTTTGCAGCCAACATTTATAGTCCTAGGCTCCTGAACCTGCAGACTTATGTCACCAACTTCTTCTTGACCATCTCAAACTCAAAACTCATTTTCTTCTCCCTCAAAACTCTCTCTTCACCCGAACTTCTAGATTTGTCAATGGTCTCATCTTCCTAGAAGTCTTCCAATTTAATCATATTTGTGTTATTCTCAGTCTTTCACTGTGGTTAAATCTAAAAATAAATTTACTGATTTATTAAAACTAATAATAAGGACATGGTATTAAACTCCCCCAATCTCTTTCCACCCTGCCCAAGTCCTTCACAGGAAGAATTTGTTTGCTGCACCTAAAATGTTTAGAAAACCTGATATTCCTCTGACCTTTAATTACTAAGTGAATGAAGTTAAGCCCTATTGTGTAAATCTCATTCTTGTCAACATAAGCAACAATAATAGGTGTACACTTAAACCTCACAGAAAGGATACAGATCATGTAACCATACTAATCCCAGATTTCTGGAATCAAGGCTCTGAGGGAAAACAGAAACTCCTCATTGGGTTTACCAGGTCGTCATCTACTCTTAAAACCTACTCTCCGGAACCCCACCCTACCCCAGCTTTGCCAGGTTTTAGTGTTTATAAATCAATGCATTTTTGTTTGGTCTTTGGGCAGAGTAAGCTAGGGAAAGAAGAAGGTCTGTGTGATTACAAAATACAAGATGGTACTGCAGCTAAATCTCACACTTCGGCAGAATTTCAGATACTTTGCTGAGTAAATTATTGTCCCCAAGAACTATTCTTCCCCTCCCCATCTCTCGCCATTAAACTATAGGGTAATTTTCTCCCATTTCCTCTTTCCATTCCTAACTCTTCTTTGGATCCTTTTTACTCTCAGAAACAAAATGTTTCTGGTATATTTTGTGGAGAACCTAGTCTCTAGGAGGGGTGCAAAGCACAGGGAACTTTCAAGTGATTACTTTGCTCTTCCAGAATTCCTCTTGGGATTAAAATAACAGGTTTTCTACATAAATAAATTAATCTTGGAATTAAAAAAAAGTTCCCTACATAAATGTACACAAATCCATCTGTGTCTGCAGGCTTTCAGGATTTATATATTCTATACTGAAAAATATCTATCCTCATACCCCAAATCTTTTCTCTCTCTCTGCTGGTCTCTCTTCCCTGAGGCACCTCTTCTCACCACCAAAGTTGTATGTCAAATACAGATATAATACAGATATAATTAGGAAACTCTGAATTTGAATTCAGCTTCAGATAATTAGTAGCTAGATGACCCTGGGCAAGATCAATAATGAGTTATAAGTTTGGTATAAATATCCACCAAGAAAAAATTAAGCAAATGAAGGATGCATGAAGATAGATAGATAGATAGACAGACAGACAGAAAGATAGACAGAACTTTGCAGTTTCCCAAAAGGAATCCAGCCTGCATTTTTTTCAATTTGGAGTACAACTCATTTGTCTATTGTCCATTTTCAGTATCTGTCTAATATACGGAGATACAGATATATAGCCATAGAGATACAGATACATATATCTTCAGCAGGCACTAAAAACAGCCAAGCTTCTCTGTGACACAAATTTCTGTCACATGCTAAAATCTATCACTTGCTAAAAGTATGACCCTTGGCAAGTCACTTAATCTCTCATTGCCCCCAGGCAACTCTGTTGTTCAGTCTTTTCAGTCATGTCTGGCTCTTTGTGACCCCAATTGGTGTTTTCTGGGCAGAGATACTGGAATGGTTTGCCATGTCCTTCTCCAGCTCATTTTACAGATGAGGAAACTGAGGCAAACAGGGCAGAGTGACTTGCCAGCTAGGAACTGTGTGAGGTTGGATTTGAACTCAGGAAGATGAGTCTTCTTAAATCCAGGTCTGGCACTCTATCCATTGTACCACCTAGCTGCCCAGGCAACTCAGCAAGATTACAAATTGTATAACAAGTGCTGACCTGCGAAGTCCCTATACCAATTAAATCACAGGTTCGGTAAAAAGACAAATAAAATAAAACAAAGAAAATATTTTAGGAAAAGAAGAGTTTCATCAGGAAAGTCTTAGAAGGATAGTGTCTTACAGGGTAGAACATCACAACTGTGATGGAAATAAGGAAAATATTATCTTCAAAAACGTGTATTGATTTGAACAAACATCAAATACTTTTTGCAATAACTGATTTTGGCTTAATGAATTTTGTTTTGAGAAAGAGAGAAAAATACATGGGAAAGAAAAGTTCATATCCCATGTAATTATTTTTTTTTTTTGCTTTTTGGAGGTGGGAAGACAGGGCATTTGGGGTTAAGTGACTTGCCCAAGGTCCCACAGCTAGTAAGCGTTAAGTGTCTAAAGTCAGATTTGAACTCAGATCCTCCGGACTCCAGGGCTGATGCTCTATTCACTGAGTTACCTAGCCGACACCCCCCGCCCCTTTTAATTCTTAATGGTCTCTTTGTTAATCAGCATTTTACAAGTCATCTTCAGCTCTAAATTTGATCTAGGACCATAAGCTTTAGAGTGGAACTTTGCATATCAATTAGTGTATCCCACCCATTTTACAAAGGTGGAAAATTGAAACCTGGAGAGGTTGCATGACTGACTGGAAAAGTCTCAGCTATTAAGAATTCACACCCCCTTCCTCTGACTCCAGATATAGGGCTTATTCTAACATACCACATTTAGCTGTTTCCTACTGTATATTTCCCAGAGCACTAACCAAGAGTTCAGAAAAGACAGTAATGCAGAGGAACACACTACTGGGGCAGAAAAAAGAAATTCTTGTACCCAGACTGGGGTGCCTATGGGGATTCTGTGTAGACAAAATTAAATTTTAAAGTAAAATACCTGGTTAATGGTATATTCTTTGTCACAGGCAAAAGTAAAGGCAGAGTCAAAATATAATGGTAAAGTATCATCTAAAGATGGTGCTTATAAAATACCACTCATAGCAGTTTCACAAAAACTTGTTGAGGGTTTATGAGTCTTAGGATAAAAGGGAAAAGGCATTTTCCTGGTGTTGTGAATGATGTGCAAAGCACATTTGCAAAGCATTGTACCAGGGACAGTTCAAGAAATCAATGTTTTAGCATGTTCTAAACGGGGATATTATACATAAGCAAAAACAAAACATTGGAATAGTAATGTAAAAAAATAGATTCAAAGCACAGGGAATAGAAATCTTTTTAGAGATTCTAATTTTCCTGTCAAGGCATCATTCCATCATTATAGAATATTATAAGAAGCCTACTAAAATCATTTTCATAGATATTCCAAATCAAATTTGACATTCAAACCTCCACTGGCCAAGGCAATGACTATTCTCTCATAACCCAAGTGTTATTGAATATCAATTGGTGAATAATGAGGGATGGGGAACCTTTCACTTTAATAATCAATTAATTGACACAGTATTTACTTGAAGTGTACATGTTTTAACTCATTATGGACACAGTCCTTTTCTTTGGTTCCTTTTATTTTGTCCTATGTATCCTATGGGACACAACTAGTGTGTGTCAGTGACATGACAGAATCAAGTCTTCCTCCAAAGTCAGCCCTCATTGTGCTATACTACACTGCCTTTTGATTAACACATGGTAGGTATTTAAAGGCTTGTTGGATCGGTTTGTTATGGTCCTACAAAGGGATTATGGGTAACTGAGCTCAGTTATTACTGCACTAAATGAATATCCTGTGTGAAACATACTCACAGGTGGTATCTGCCCAGCTAGACAACTTAAGTCAGGGATTCAAAGAGGCCCTTAGCTGTACTTGCTTGTTTTCCAAATGGTTTTCTGTTGTTGAAGTCTAGCCAACAATATTCTTTGCTTCCACCTTCAGGAAATATGACTTCACTTGAGGCTTTGCTTAAGCCATGGTGATCAACAATATGCTTACTTATAGTAAAATTTTAAATGAGCAATAGGTTTTATTTTCTTTTCCAACATGAACATCTGGAAAATTCATATACTACTTTATATGAATAGAATACTATGTGTAATTTATATGTGAATTTATATATAAAACTACTGTATATACAGACAAAATTTATTACCTAAGGATAGTGTTTGACAAACTGTTCTTTCATGTTATTGAGTAAGTTTTATATTTTTCTTTCCATGTAAGTAAACCATATATTTTTATAGGCAACATTAAAAAGGGCTTTAGATAATCATAGTTTATATAAGCAGCAGCAACATTTAGTCTCACTTATGTCTTTGGGATGGGAACTTTTATAACTTATCTTCTGCTACCATTCTGAAACAGTGCTAAAAATGAAGTTGGGAAAAGCAATTTCTCTATGGGAGATTGTAGTTCAATGAGAGGGAGGCATGTAGCAGGCAGCTAATATAGTGGGAAGAGTGTTAGGTCTGAAGTCAGGAAGATTCATCTTCCTGAGTTCTAATCTGGCCTCAGATACTTCCTAGCTGTGTGATCCTGGGCAAGTCACCTAACCCTATTTTCCTCGGTTCCTTATCTGTAAAATAAGCTGGAGAAGGAAATAGCAAACCACTCCAGTATCTTTGCCAAGAAAACCCCAATTGGGGTCACGAAGGGTCAGATATAACTGAAATGGCCAAACAACAATAAAAAGGTATGTGGAATCTAGGAAACAGGTATTCCCTTCTACCAAAAATGAAGAGCTAGCCTTAACAATCTAGGGGATCTCTTTCTACTGCTCTTCTAGGTCCACTTGATATTACTGTTATAGGCCTAGGATTAAAAGTGGCATTTTGAGCTGGACAACCTTATTCAGGGAACTTGCTTCCTTTTCATTTCAATATTTGACTTGCGTCTTAAGATTGATGCGGCCTCATTCAGATATCCATTGTTCGGATTTACTGAATATGGAAAGTTGGAATTAAAAATCAGGCCAAAAAAATCAGTGAACACTTTTTTCTGGTGAACAATCTTAAAAATAATACAAAGTGGGCTGTGTAGATGGCCAAAGAAATCAAAGCAGAAGATCTATTAGTGGGGACTGATAGGACTCGCACTGAATTTGAAGTCAAAAGGTCTGATCTCAAGACCTAGTTCTGACAAGCTTTGATTTTGAAGGGGTATCCTCCCCTCTGGGCCTCAATTTCCCTATTTGTAAAGTGAGGAGGTTGGACTTAACATGACAGCATTATCTATATTCCCACTTTCACTAACTGGTTTTTATTTCCTCCTCAAACACAATCACACACTGGTTACATTAAATAAGACACTTGTGATGTATTCTCTGACAAAGATTTTATATAAAAATCAGAAATAGACCAAATTCCAGCATTTTGGGGAGTGTGTGTGTGTGTGTGTGTGTGTGTGTGTGTGTGTGTGTGTGTAGCCCAAACATCATAGGTAGAGGATGGGTAAGAAAATCAGACAGAAGGTAAATAAAATTTTTATAAAGTTAAATCTGGATGTCTAACCTGCAGTCCTGGTACAAGCCTTAATTCAGCAGCTAATTAGGTGTGAACGTAGGCCAGTCACTGCAGTCTCTGAACCTCAGCTATAAAATGAGGCTAACCAAGTGTATCCTACCTACCTCACTGTGCTAGTGTGAGGAGAGAACTATACACCTTAGATCGTGTTTGAAATATGAGTTGCTCTTACTGTTACTATTTTCTGTGCTAGGTTCTTGATCGAATTTAGTCTGGAAGACAATTGTCATTTCAGTCATGTGAAAAACAAGATTAGATTAGTTCATTTGACTTATTCAATCCATTCCTCAACAACTCCTCAGCAAGAAGTTAAAAGCCTAGGCAGCTAGGACACACCACAGTGGATAGAGTGCTCAATGGACCCCAGAGTCAGGAAGAACTGAGTTCAAATCCCCCTTCAGAACCTACTAGCTGTGTGACCCTGGGCAAGTTGTATTACCTCATTTGCCTCAATGTCCCCATTTATAAAATGGGGATGATAATAGCACTGCCAGGGATGTTGTGAGGCTCCAGTGAGCTAACAATTGTAAAGCACTTAGCACACTGCCTGGAACATTGGTAACGCTATATAAATATTGGCTATTATTATTACGTGGATCTGATTACATATTTCTATATGGATATTGTGTCTTTGTACGCATACACACAGCCAGAACAGATGCCATTTCATAATCATCTGCAAATTTGAGACAACTCATAAGTGCTATTAAGATTTTACCATTGCATCTCTCGCACCTAGCACAACACCTTTCACCTAGTAGGTGCTTAATACATACTTAGTAAATTGAATGTCTAGTATGCTATAGAGTTAACTTTTCAGCAACCTTCTCAGTGAAATGGAGAATGTAAATGTGTAGACAGTCTGTCCAGCGAGGCCAGAGACCTGGCTCCTAAGACCTCGCTGGAAATGACTGCACTCAAAATGTCATCCAAAAAAAGGAGTTTTCGTTTGATTTTACCCTGGACTAAACCATATTCCATGCTACAGGCTGGAATAAATAGCCTCTGAGGGTTTATATAACTCCAAGATTCTGTGACACTGCATTGTGGGGGGAGAGGCTTAAATTATACAGATTAGATTTCACTAAAGAATCTAACTTTTGTTGGTAAGGCCTTCCCTCATCAGCATGATGGGATCTATATGTAAAGCCATATTTTCAAACAATGTGGAGCTTTGTGCAATGGGGAGCTGAACGTTGCAATTAAAATACAATACAATGTTTGAATAAACGGAATGTTCAGATTAAAGGCAAGTAGACACATGATCTAAAAGGGACAGCCTTCTTCACTGAATTGGGCAGGAATCAATTTATGTAATATTTGTACCTCTGGGAGGGTAGGAAAAGGAAAATCAGAAATCCACAGGGAAATCATTTGAAAAATGGCATTTGTGAAATGTTTTGAAATTCTTGGGCTCCAAGTACAAAATAGCTGAAAAAGAAAAATGGTTACTACAGTCATGGAAAAATGTAAACTTGTTAATTGGTCATGATAAAACAACATATTGTCAGTATTGGTTTAGCTGAAAACATTTTGGTAACTGCCTTAGAATAGAAATATTATCTGACAGACAATGTTTAGTTTACTGTTGTGTTCTCTGAATCTGAACACATTAAATACAACTTAATTAGCCAGAAGGAAGGGAAGGTTTTTATTTCATATTGTTTATGGTGTCACTTTCCTATATTAAAGCCCTCTATTTGCCTAGCTCAGATTAAATCTTGATAATCTCTTAAAACATATATCTTTGTTGTTGTTGAAACAAATTAAGTATCTTATCATAATTTACTTTATACTTGCTGATGTAGCAATCAGTTGAGCTGGAATCTCATACAGATATGGTTTGCTAATTTTTTCATGTCATCATTTTTCTAAATGACACATAAAGAAAAATATGATGCAAAATAAACTCTAAAATCTAATATCTATAGTTACCAATAAAATCTGACTCAAGAATCCAGTTTTTCAACTGCACATAAATACCTCTCAAAAATACTGTCACAATGAAATCACTAAACACCATGAGAACCTGGCACTGACATTTGTCTAACTCCAATATAATCTGAAATCTGAGGTACTATAGATACCAGAGACAGACTGAACCCTCTTGTCTTTCCCCATGTTCCAAACTATTTAACAAATAAGCTGTGTCCTGTTCAGATGAAAAATGAAATTCTATCTCCCCCCCCAAATGTCAAGTATCTTATTCGATACAGGATTACTCACATATGAAATTCACTATATGATTAATTATGATAACAGATGCCAAGTGTTAAATTCAGTGAAATGTTTGCATTTGCCCTGTCTAGATTCCCAAAGGAAATAGAATGTTAACAGAAGGAGTGAAATGTATTTGAAATCAAACAGGTTAAATGAATGTATGTTGCAGATGACATAGCACTAAACACCCTTTTCAAAATAAAATGAGAAAGTTAACCACTTAGGATTTGAAAGTGCAATGGGCAGGAATCAATTTGTTTATATAATATTTGTACCTCTGGGAGGGTAGGGAAAGGAAAATCAGAAATCCACAGGGAAATCATCTGAAAAATGCATTGCTCCTGATACCATTGATAAACGTATTCCCTCTACTGGGATAGATCAAAAATGATCTATGCTTTCTATTCCCGGAGAATTCTGTTCCACACCCTTCCACAAATTCTCCACAGAAGATCTATTTCATGTTCTCTAGGCCTTTCCCTCCTAGATTTCTTTTACATGTTATTGGTATGAGTGGAGCACCTACTTAAAAACAAACCAATAATCAAACATTGCTAGATAGGTTTATATATTAATCCTTAGGTATGTGATTCCCTTTGCCCATATCCTTGCAATGATCTAGTATTCTTGCTTCAATTACAGACTGCTTCAGTATAAATTAAATTTTTTTTCAAAGAAAAAAAATGATTCATTTTACACAGTGTATAATTCTTGTTACTCTAGGAAGATGAAAGCTTGAGTTATGTTTCACCCTTCTTAAGAGAACTAATTTTAATTGTACTAGCCACCTTACAGTTTTATCTCACTGGTCTAAGAAAGGTAAAAAAAATGTTCTTCCTAGTTGCTTTATCCCACTCCTCACCATCAAATGGTGGTAGATATTCAGGCAGGCAGGACATTGTAAAATCACACTATTGTTTGTCTACATTGGTCTGAGAAGTCTTGCTCCAGGTTTCTATAGTTACAGAGATGGAAGGGAGCTTAGATGTTATCTAATTCAACTGCCTCATCTTTCAGATGAGGAAAATAAAGTGTCCAAAGTCAAAAGAAAGATACTGATAGTCAGAGGTAGAATTTGAACCTACTCTTGAAGCCAGAGCTCTTTCTAGAGCATGATAGAAGTCTTGATAGCATTTTTGATCTCTGTTTGTCCATAGAACTTAGTATGTAATAAGAACTTAATAGTCATTGATTTAACCTGAAAATGTCTCATAAAGGCTGTGATGGAGTAGACTAGTCATGTGATGGGAAACAAGGGTAGGTGTGCTTATGTTGGAGAGAAGCCCTGGAACTGCCTTTCATGAGAAGAGTGAGAAGCAATCCACATTTCTCTCTACTTAGTTAATCACCTACTCCTAGGGGTCAGGTACCCACTTTGTAGACAACTGCCCTAGACAATTGAGACTGCTTCAATCATAGATACCAATACTGGGTTGGAAAACTCCATTATGTAGCTTGCATAGCAGAGTCAACCACGACTGCACAACCTATGACTTTTTTTGAAAGTGTTAGTCTTAATCCTATTACATAACTACATGCAAGTTTCCTATACTAAAAAGTACATGCATATTACTTAAAACAGGAATGTATGTAGCATTAAAAACTTCCCACTGAATACTGGGATACAAACTAAATCAGGGGAGGAAAGGTAATCTGGTATATTTAATTTTCTCAGCAAGGGGTCATATTTAGTCATCTATAATATACATTCTATAACTTTGCTTCTTTTTTCCAGCCTCTCATTTAAACTTCCAAATTATCTTTTAAAAAATCAGTACAAACCTTTATTGTGGCTGGGGTGGAGACAGAAAAAGGAGGGAACAATGCAAAAAGGAAGAAACCACACCTTTAAAAAAGCACTCTCAAGCTACAGGAGGAAGACCATACAATTTAGGTGATCAAGTTATACCATTTTACTGGACTGTAGCAAAAGAGTCATGGTGGTTATATTCAAAAGTACAGATCTCTTTTGAGGAGAGCTATAATCTATTTCTCTAATCCCTAGAATCAAATCCCTTTGCTAATTAAAGCAGGAGAAGCACCATTTCATATGTACTTTGTCCAGTGTGCTGCATTGCTGTGAGTTAAAGCAGATCACCTGAACTCATTACTGTCCTTACTTATATTTTATGAGGGAGACCCACTTCTATGGTCAAAAGAAACCTGATCTACTGTCACAAAAAATGTCAGTGTCACTGGCATCTTTCCAAATCCCTGGCTGGCACCTCATATAAAAATCTTGTGAGGAAAACATGCTTTCTATTCTAAAAACACATCCCCCTATACCCATTCCTCAACATAATCTCCCAGGCCTCTTTGAAATGGAAGGTGCCCTCCCTTCATATTACATTTTTTTTCCCTCCTACGATGTTTCAAAGCCAATTCTTGCTGGAGTCACAAAGTTTTTCCTATATAAATAGTAGCACCCAAAATATTCATTTCTTCACCTTAAAATGAAAAATAAATCTCTGAAGGCTTATTGATTTTCTTTTAATAATATTTTCAAGTTGGCAGTTATTATCAGCTTTCAGCTATTCTAATTTCTATTTGAAAACTAAGTGTACAGTAATCATACAATTACCAATTGACTACATATATAATGCATAAAGATTTGCAAAATACTTTACATAGAATCATAGATTTGGAGCTGAAAGGAACCCTAGAGGCCATATCATTTGATCCAATATAAACTGATGAAGCCATCCCTGATCCAATTAAAATTAAACTGCAGATGCAATACAAATATACTCCCAAAGGAATTTAGGGTATTTTAAAAGATCAGACAATGAGACCACAAATTAGGTCAGGTGACACAGTCCAAGACGGCACAATATTCAGAGTAAACTTTTGCAAGTTTTGTAAATTAAATATATATTGTTGTAAATTAAGTATATTGCTTTATTTCTATGCATAGATTAAAAATATTTTCAACAATAATTGGTAGGTAAAAAATATAGCTGCTGCCGATGATAGATTTGTAATTGCGACAGGACAATTTTGATACCAGAGAAAGTTACACATAGTCGAGCTGAAGAATAGACAATCTTGAGGGAGTATATGCTTCATTTCTTGCAGGAACTAATGACACCACTGAGTTCTAGGTCTATTAGGCTTGTCTCAAAACCCTAAATCTGAAAACTTCGTTATTGCTGACGTCCTTCAGCTCGAATAATAAGGACGATTACTGGTTTTTTATTGTTGTTTACACAAAGCATTTCCACTACTCTACATTGTCATATAAATCAGGAGGCATATAATTAGTCCCAAAGGAGAACACATTAAACCTTGAAGATGGCAATAATTCTTGACTATTTGCAAGAGAATTGTGGTACAGTGGCCCCTGCTACTCCAGGAATAGTGGACACACAAGCTTAAACAGTCTACTCATTTCAGATGTGTTCCTCAAAAAACTTTGCTCCTGAAATTAAATGACTGCTATGATCAATTACATAGTATCTGTTATCATATGTTATGCTGCTTTTAGGCATGTTACAACAATTGAAAAATGGATTGATACATACTACTTTTAATAAGTATATAGATGATCATAATACTATAAGGCTTATGTAAGCCAGTACAAAAGAAATTGGAAAAAAGTGATGAGTACATGAAAAGTAAAACTTTTCTGAGAATATGTGTGTGTGTGTGTGTGTATAGATATAGACATAGATATAGATATAGATATAGAGTAGATAAAGTGCCATGTCTGGAGTCAGAAAGACTCCTTTTCCTGAGTTAAAGTCTGACATCAGACACAGACTAACTGTGGGATCCTGGGTGAATCACTCAACCCTGTTTGCCTCAGTTTCCTCATCTGTAAAATGAACTGGAGAAGGAAATGGCAAACCACTCCAGTATATCTGTCAAGAAAACCCCAAACGGGGTCATGAAGAGTCAGACCTGACCACCGAACAAATATATGCGTGTATATGTATGTGCATATATACATGCATATTATATGTGTATACAAACATCTATGTCTATCTCTAACACTTGTCCCCATGGAAAATAAAAAGTAGGCAACTATCAAATACATAGTTATGCTATTATGGCCAAGACTGAAATATGAAAGCATCTTCAGTAAATTTTGTGACCCTTTCCTCTTCTACGAAACACTGATTAATTGCTAGCAAAAAGCTCATTAGTATTGCAATGTTTTAATTTCAGGATACATCTATGCCACATTCTTGTAATTTATAAATGCAAACTAGAATTGACTAAGTAATTACAACTGGGCAGCCAATCACTTTAAAATATCGTTATTTACAATGAATATTTTTAACATACATCTTCTATGAATTATTCTATGTGGTTTCTCAAGTCCCCCATACCTTTTCTTACCAAAGATCAACAGAATTACAAATTACCTCAGCTAAGAGTATAACTTGTACTACACTAAACACAAAACACTTTTGCTTTACTTCCTTACTTTCCAAAAAAGAAAATATAGATGCTGTCCTCAAATTTCCTGAGTCTAATTTATAGTTTAATGCATATATCATATTTGACCTTAAGCAAGTGTCTTTTTCCTCTAAGAAGACATGATAATTTCCTTAATGGTCTTGTGTTTTTTTTTTAATAATTTTAAATAACTTTCATTCTAAACAGTTGCCCATTCATTGTACAGTGGCAAAACAGATTGTGGTACGTGTAATGTAATATTATTGCTCAGTAATAAACGCAAGCATAATGAATGCAGAGAAGCATGGGAAGACTAATATGAATGAAGCCAAGAAAACAATGTACTGTTAAACAATGACTACAATCATGTAAATGGAACAAAAAATGACCACAAATCATTTGAAACTACATGTCTTGAAGTTATTAAAAAGACAAGCTGAGTCTCAAGGAAGAGATGTGAGATATCTCCCCAAGCTCCTTTGTTGAGCTCAGGGTCCATGAGTATGTAACATTGCAGACAATGTTAAATTTTTCAATTTGTTCATCAATTTTACTGAATTTTTCGCTTTTTCCTCTTTTTTCTTTTTTCATTTTTTTTTGTTATAAGGAGTGGCTTTCTTGGAACAGGCAAAAACAAAAGATCAATAAAATCTATGAAAAACAAATAATAAGAAGAACAAATGAAAGCTCGAGGTAGGGAATTGCAGTGTGTAATGAAACAGGAATAACCTGTTTATTAAGGAGGAACATACAAATCCAAGTCTTCCAGTACTTTGCAAGTACTAGCTGTGTCTAACATTATCTCCGTTTCCTCTCCATAGTCCTGCAGATGTAAAGCAATATTGAGGGAAGGCACAGAGCTTGTCTTTGATCTCCTTATATGCTGACCACATTAGAGTATAGTAAATGAACTGAATGACCCAAGCTGGCTTTACCAACTCCAGAAGTTTCTGCCCTCCAGTCATGGTATTTCCATTATTTCTCTGAGAGTAGTCAGTCAGTTAGGGACTAGTCTAGATCTTCAAAATGGTCCAAGATAACCTATTCTCTTTCCCACATCTCTAAATCAAAACTCATATTCCCTCTGTACAGCTTACCACACTCAGATATTAAGAAAAGTGCTACTCTAATGAACTTCTTCACACTAATTCACAAAACTCATTTCCCTGTTCTATTTCAACAGTAAAGTTCGTTGTTCTTTTTTTTTTCATTCGTGTCTGACTCTCTGTGATCCCATTTGGGGTTTTCCTGGCCAAGACACTGGAGTGTTTTGCCATTTCCTTCTCCAGCTAATTTTACAGATGAGGAAACTGAGGCAAACAGGGTTAAGTGACTTGCCCAGGGTCACACAGGCAGTAAGTGTCTGAGGCCAGATTGGAACTCAGATCTTCCTGACCTACTGTCTGGCACCCTATTCACTGTGCCACCCAACTGCCCAACAATGAAAGATTCTGTTAAAAGTTCAAGCTTTTTCCACAGCAGTTTTCATAGCAACTGCAATGGGTGGGTTTGGGAAACAGGGGGAGGCAATCCTAATATCCAGGCACAGAGTGGGCTGCTATGCTCATGACACTTGGGGGGGGGGGGGGAACGACACGGTAAGGGCTACCACTTAAGCATAACTTGAAGTTCCATTTTTCTCTATCACTCAACTTTGTATACATTTTTCACCATCACACATACTCTCACAACATCATTGTTATAGAACTCATTTTTGGTTTCTTTCATTTTTTACCGGCATCTAAAATGGGATTTTTACAAATTGGGTGGCACTACATACTCAGTTGTTATTTTCAAAGATCAAACCTATCATTTCCAGTAAATTGGGAATGAAGACAGAAACACTGAAAAAAATATCACTTCTGGTCGTCTTAGGTTATTGTCTTCACCAAACTTAGCAGGAGAATTTTAACTTGCTGTGAGTTAATTCAGTCAGTTCTTCTTAAGATTTGCTCATTATAATTACCTTCCTTACTTAACACTGATGCCAATCAAAAATGTTACCTGGGCTCTCAGACTTGCAAGGTAAAATGATTTTCTGTTTTCTTTTTCAAATTCAGGCATTTTTAATTATTGGGGATGATAATGGAAATAATTTTCCCAGTGAAAAGAAGTAAAATTCTGTGCCACTAATAATATATTTCTTCTAAGAATCAAATATTATGTTTCTTGGGAGGATATTTATTTTTTATAATTGTATGCTGTCATATATGTTACACATTTTTGTGTACTCATAAGAATTTTTGCTTCAAGAAGTTTAAAAATTCATAGAAATATAGTCTAAAACACCCTAAAAGGCAAGTTCAATTGAAAATATAGTTATTTAATCTACTAATCTAACAAGTCAGAAATTTCTGGAACCCAAAGTGCTCACTGGGTGTGTTGGGATAGATATTGTGGGCATCAACTCCCTCAGATCATGAACAAACCAGTCTGGCATACTAGAAAGAGCACTGGCTAACATTAGACCTATGTTCAAATCCTTACTCTGCTAACTGATATCTTTCTGGCACTGGGCAACCCATTTCCCTTCCCTGGGTCAACATTTTGTGAAATTTGTAAATGGAGATGGACCAGATAAATTCTAGATTTCTAATCTAAATCCTTGATCTTTGATAAATTCTTTAGCTCAATTCTCCATTGTGTACCTTGTAATCAGGTTCTAAATAATGGGAGTATAAAGCCAACAATTCCTTTGGGACTGAGTTTATTTACACAAAAATGGGAGAGCCTCTTGAAATATAAATATATAAAATAATATTTAAATATAACATAAATATAGGTAGCAGATGAAGATTCGCATTTATGTGCTCACACAAGGGAAAATTCTGAAAACAGATAACAGACAGATCATCTGAGAATGAAAATACCTACTTTCAGGTCCTTAACTTATATCCAAGAAGGTACCTTATCTACTATGAGAAACTTGGTCATTGGAAGTTAAAGAGTAAGTGATTGAAGTTAGTCAACAACATGATCAATGAATATTTATTGTCCAGCTCCTGGGACATAGCATTGGACATGCAAATCTCTCATGCTAACCTTTACTATCAAACAGCTTCACTGGGACGCGGCTGTGCAAGTTCCACATTCCTACAATGATCTTAAAGGCCAAATCTTGTCTATTACTTAATTCATCCAATCATGTTTTATGATGGAAAATCTGAATAATGGATTATACTCTGACTCACTCATAAAACATTCTTTAAAAGAATGGAAATGGATTAATTTATTATTGACACAGTGGGATGATCTTAAATCACAAAATACATAGTAGGATAGATCTATTTCATTAAATGACTTATTCTATAACTATTAGATGTTTATTCAATGGATGGCAGTAAGAAATCCATGCTAATTCCATGCATTATTAGCTTTTTTTGCATTTATATTGCAGGACCAGTTCTATGAAGCTTCTCATTTTGTCTATAGTTTTCCTCTCTCTTCATGTCATAACATATATGATCTGAAAACCATGACAGTACAAAGGATAGTTTTTTTTCTTTCTATTGAGACAGTGTATTATAATGGGTCCTGTGTTGTACTCGTTGTTGGAAAGGTTTGACTTTAAATCTTAGCACAGGACATATGGGAACACTTAACCTCTCTAAGTCTCAGTTTCCTCATTTGTAAACTAGATTAATACCCTTGCAGTAGTTACCTCATATGTACTGATAGACCCAAACTTTTCCTTAAAATTTCAGGTGAGGGATCAAGGATAAAGATGTCTCTTTTGGACACGACAAGTTCAAAATGTGTCTCAGGCATCCAGACTGAAATATCCAAAAGGCAATTGGCCACGATAGGAAAGAAGTTCAGGGGAGACACATTTTCTCTAGATCTGTGATTCATCTGCATAGATGCAATCATTAAACCCATGAAAGCTGATGAGGTCATCAAGAGAGAATACAGAAAGGGAAGAAAGAAGAGCTCAGTTCAGAAACTTAGGGAACACTTAAGTTCATTAGGGAGAAAGATATAGATCATGAGCAAGAAAAGGAAATATAGAATAAATCAGACAGGAAGAGGGAGAACCACGAGGGAGAGGTATCAGGAAAACCCAGAGAACAGAGTGAAGGCCAACAGTGTCAAATGCAATAGAGAGGTCAACACAGATGAGGCCAGAAAAAAGGCTATTGCATTTGACAATTAAGAGATCATTTATAACATTGGAGAGAACAGTTTCTGTTGAGGGATGAGGTCAGAAACCAGACTGCAGTGAACTGAGGGGCAACATGAGAGGAAGGTGAGGCAAAGAAAGCTTTTTCTAGGAGTTTGACTGAGAGTGAAGAGAAAGTTAAGGACCATGGATTAAGGGACTGGCTATGATTAGTAAAGCTTTGTTTTTTTAAGATTAGGGAAACGTTAGTGTGTTTGAGAGCAGTAGAGAAGGAACAAGGAGACTGGGAAAAGCCACAAATTAGAGAGACAGAACTATTTAGGGAAAAATCTTTTGGAAAAGATAGGGGTGGGTGAGGTTGGGGCATATATGGAGGTATTGACTTTGGAAAGGAAAAAGGGTCACCTCTTTATTATATTGAAGCAAAGGATGAGAGGGTGAGGGATAATGTCAAGAGCTTTGGGGATGAATAGAAGGGGAGAAGAGGAATCTCATGGCAAAAGCCCCTAATTTTCTTAGTAAAGTAAGAGGTAAGGTCTCTATCTGAGATGGTAGGTAGAAAGATATTTGTGCAAAGTCTGAGGATAGAAGAAAAGTTTTGCAAAGGTGTCTGTGCAGTATAAGATAGGGAATCCATTAGGAAAGGATAAAGGAGTGTATTGCTGCAGTGAGGGTCCAGCTGAAATTAGAAAATATAAATTTATAGCATACCAAGTCAGCATGATTGTGTGACTTCTTCCAGCTCTATTCAAGAATACATGAACAGGGGCAGGCAAGGCAGATGTTAGGAGTAATCCAGGGGTTAGTTTTGGCAATAAATAAGCCAACAATGAGTTGAGCACATACATCACCAAAGAGATTCCTGACCAATAAAGGAGATCAACCAATCACAGGAGGCAAAGGGACAGCAAATGGATGGCCACTTGCACCGGCAGTCACAAAATTTGGTCTTTTTAGAAGGTGGATGAGTGGACATGGACAAGAGCTCCACAAAATGAGAAGGGTTGGATGAGTTGAAATCTCTGTATTTGGAAGGAATTGCCACATTGATTAAGTTCCACCTAGCTTTGCCATTATAAAATCAGTATAAGTCACACAGGATTATAGAAATTAAGCAAGTTATCGACAGCAAAGGTGAAGCAGGCCTAGTCATGAAATAGGGAGATAAGTGTTTTTTATTCCTTTGTTTCTTAAAAATGAGTTGCTCATAATATCTGGTCTCATCTTTCCTTATATATTAGTGGGGAAAAACATCTTAGAGTAATGATATAGGCTTGTTAGGCTATACTCATCATTCATAACATATTTAACCAGCATACACATTTATATAATTCTTAAAGGTAAAGATTACCACCTGCTTGGCAATTTAGCCTTGGAAAGTTGCTGGGGCACAGAGACGTTAGGTGATTTGCCCAGGGTCACACTGTGTGGGAGGAAGAGGCACTTTAAGATACATATTCCCTATTAAGAGCCCAACTCTCAATTCAGGAGGCCACTCTGCCTCTGGATAAAAATAAGTGATCATAGTTTTAAAAATGTGCACGATGTGATTATTAGGAGAAATAAAATTATTCGGGCCTATATAGTCAATTTTTCTCACACCGTCCTAAACATGTTTTCATTAGCCTGTTTAACACTGTTGCTATCAAAAGAGTAACTTTTCCACATTAGACATGACCCAATGAGAAAGTTTAAGCCAAAGAGAGATCCTGCTTCATGATACAAAATAGAACTTCTATATTTCATCAAAGAGATATTATTTGGCAAAAATATAAATCAATTGGTTTCTTAAGACAGAGGTGTCAGCTGCCTGTGGGCTGCATGTGGACCACAATACTCCCCAGTAGAGCCTGAACTTGATTAAAATGTAATTGGGAAATATTTAACAAAATAATAAAAAATCCAACAAAACATATATAATATTACATCAATATGTACAGATTAATGGCCCTTATTTATATTTGAGTTGGATATTATTGTCTTAAGACACTAACAGTGCTGATGAATAATTTTTGAAAAAAAATTGAAACAAATATAAACTAGATTTCATTCAACAGACGTTTAAGCACATACCAAATGCAACGCACTGCACTATTTTCTAGGGATACAAAGACAAAAAACACAACAGCTGCTGCCTTCAAGGAGCTTATAATCGACTGATGAGAGGTTCATACTTAAGCCGGATAGTCTTCTCAAAACTGAAGAATTTACAAAACTCCTTTGTTTTTTATTTTTCTTCCTTATATGTGAAATTAAATCATGGTCTACCTAGTGGAAAATGTTATCCTAAAATGATCAGTGTTTAGACAAAATGACAACAAAGATTATAATAGGTGCATATTTACTGAAAGAAATATATTGAGTTATTAGAACATCAATACAAAATTTTAGACAACTATTATTATACTTTAATTTGCCAGTAAATATGTTTCACATCATCCCAAGCTCATTCAGAAAATATAGCACATTTTCATATTTTTTACAAGAAAGCAATAATTCCAATAATCCATTTAAAAATATAAAATTTATTTTAAAGTATTCAGGTACAATGTGAATATCTATTACTAGATTAGAGCAATAGTATAAACAATAACAAAAAAGATGAACCCCACATGGTGCATTTACCCAGGCACGAACTAGTTGAACTCACTCATAGCTAATGCCCCTGATGCCTCTTGCCAAGTATTCACAGTATGACGATAAAGTAATAGGACCGGTTTTCACAAAGAATACACAAAAACTAGTCTCATTACTTTGTCACCACACCATGTACAGTAGTGTCAGGTTAAAATACTGACCAAGCAATCAAAGGGGGCTTCTTTTCCCTATGACCTTCCTAATAACCAATGCTATCACCATGACATCACCTCTCATTAAGCCACCAGCCAAATGTGTGGGGCATTTCTTTGCATTTTGTAGAGACATTATTGTCACTGGATAGGATATCTTAGATGATCCAAGTACAAAACAATGAATTTCAGAATGAATTATGACCCAGAGTCTTATGAGGATGAAATGTTTCTTTCTGGTGTTCCCATCACGAATAGCAGTTACACATTGAAGTTCACCAAGAAAACGCTGCCAAGTTTACTGATCAATATATTAAAATATTATTTTCTTCAATTTTCTATGTTGCTCCTTTCAGGGCCAATGGAAATATAGCTGTTAATATCCTACTTGGATGGATTTTTAATAGATGGTGCTCTCTCTCTCTCAATTTGCCACTTTTGAATGACAAGAACGGAGCCAATTCTTGCTATGTGAGCTAGAGCTAAACCTGATGACTGAAGGCCTAGAAAGGTGTGTCCCATTCAATCACTGTTTTTCAATGCCTGCTTTCTCAAGGAATGCATGATTAAGCTGTAGAAAAGGAGCAAAAATGAGTAACTTGATATTGAACTATGAAAAGGTTTATGTGTGAGGGCAGGAAGGAAAATATTCTTCTGGAAGGTAAAACACTACATGCTACCTTTGAAATCATCTTTTAAAAAATCAGTCAAATGTAGCCATGGACATTCAGATGGGAAACAAAATCTATCTCCCTCCATCAGAAATAATCAGATTTCTAAAAAATCAAAATCAGAGCAAATATGAGTAGAAAAAGGAAAATCCTTAGTGAATAGGATAAAACCAAAGATGAATTGAAAGTCTCTGCTGCCTTGATTTGCAATATGGATTTTTTTCCTACTGCTCAGTTGTTCTTAGAGAGGCTCTTTACACACAAGTTCTGAGTTCTTAAAGAAGGAGGAAAAGACATGGAAACATGGCAAGTACAGATTATACTCAACCCTACTCAACGGTCATAAATGAAGCACTTTGGGGAGGGGCATTTACATTCTCTCATATTTCAGAAAGACTAAGTTCAGATACAAAATGAGTACAGGAGGGGACAAAGTGTAAATCTGGCCATAAATACCCACAAACATTTTGCATGGAGAGTTGCCAAGCAGAGAGGGGTACAGTAGCCATGGTGTACCATCACTGGGCTGTAAGACACTGCCAAACCACAGCTCCCAGGTTCCAGGCAGATCTGCTCTAAGGTTTCCAGAGGCTTGAGACAATCTCAGAGTCTCCTCCCTTCTTGGGATGCTCCCCCAAGGCAAAGGGACGTTGATTAGCTATTAAGACACTTCTGAGAAACTGGGCCAATCTCAAAGTTCTCTTCTTCCCTTGAATGTCTTCTGAAGGGCTTTTTAATGCCAGGTAACACATCAGAATGAGTCCATCAAGGACTCTGATGAGAATAGCCATGGGTTTCCCCCAGATTCCCTTAGAGGCTCCTATGGCATAGAATTGTGAATGGGAGGGACCATCCCCTGCTATAATGATGTCTGTGGAACATATTCCAGACAATGGAGGGAACTCAATTGCTTGATGTTGCCTGACAGTTGTACATCTGACAGCGAAAGTGCATTAGGCAGGTAGGGAGTTCTCCCTCCCCACCTTGGGGTGACATTCTGATGTTTCACCATTGATGACAGCTTTGCCACATCCTGCCTCAGGAGTGGCAAACCTGTCCTATCTCATGGACCTGAACTTCTATGTTTTTTCAAAATACAGGTTAGGCAAGTTCATTAACTCCTTTCTGACCATCAAGATAACATTCAGTATACTCAGATATAAAAAACATTATCCTTTACAAAATGGTAGCCTAATGGTTTACGAGAGGTAATGTACCGTCAAAGTACTTGACTTATGATTAGATAGTGACTTAAACAGTGGAACTTGGGAGCTGATATAATTGACACTTGAACAACACAAATGCCAAATGATATGTTTGAAAGATGAATGCTTTCCTTAAAGAAAAAGAAAACATTACCTACTCGCTGTAGAAAACTACTACAATCATTTCCATTACCCCCAACCATGCATTCATACTTTTAAACAAGGGAGATATATGTAGTTCTTTTCATGCAGGACAGATAACTTAAAAATTCCTTTAAAAAGAAAGCCAATGAACTGCAAATGGAGACCATCACATCTCATGGCAGTTTGGGAAGAAGTGAGGAGGAAGGTAGGAAGAATACAGCTGAGTAAAACATATAAAGATGACAAAAACACCCACACATACTCAAAGGGAAGTATTGTCAGAGAATTCCTGTACTGCTAGAGACTTAATTGACTCAAAATATTTGAGCCTCAATAAGTGATAAAACTATTGTCATAGAAACACTGTTATATATGACTATGTTCCCTTTATCAATAATGCTAGTATGTCTAAAATGTCACGTATGAACCATTTTCTGCAGAAAGATTATTAGCTTAGCCAGTATTTGACTCTGCTTTCACTTATGGCTGTAAAGTTACCACTGTTGGTTCTACTGTGAAATATGAAATAAAAAAAATTCAAAATTTTATAATTTTATTTCCAGTCTAAGAGGAAATAAGTAAAAGTAGAATATTTGTAATGCCAAGTTTACCTTAGGAGAATGTTTGGCACATATAAAACCGTTTGAGTTTTCCCTACAATACATTACTATATAATACCAAATTTTCTGGATCAGACATTTGACCTAAAGAAAACCAATCTCATAAAATATTCTGCCTAATTTAGAGAAGAAATCGACTGCAGAGAATGGGGAGGAGTGTGTTGTGTGCTGGAGAGAGGGGGCTTTTGTGTTCAAGTCTCAAATTTAAGCACCATCATTTTGCCCTTGAGATAACTCTCAAAATTGTACTATGGATAGAATGCCTCTTTAACATGTTAGTGAGTTGCTAAGAAAACTACAACCTGACCTTTCTAATAATAAATTATGCTGTTAACTGTGGGAAATCATTTTCTGCTTGTTTTTCATAGATATAACTTTTTAAAATGAATCACAGACTCTCAGAGTTAGACATGGCCTTAGATAAAGTCATCCAATCTACACCTGAAGAGGAATCTCACAGAATCTCTAGGGAGGGACCGTCTTAAACCACATCTGAAGAGGAAACTCCTCTACAAGATCTCTCACAAAAGGTCATCTAACCTCCACAAAGAAACTCTAACCCTTCTTATTTATTCCGAAAATTTCCTTTTCCCTTTTTTTTCTTTTGCTTTTTTTTGAAGGGGGGAAGACAAGGCAATTGGGGTTGTCTTGCCCAAAGTCACACAGCTAGTAAGCACTAAGTGTGTAAGGTCGGATTTGAACTCGGGTCCTCCTGACTCCAGGGTAGGTGCTCTATTCACTGAGCCACCAAGCCGCCCCTTCCCTTTTTTTTTTTTAAACACTGAATTAATTTGCTGTTGTTCACTCATTTCAGTTGTATCCAACTCTTTGAGACCCCATACTGGAGTGGTTTGCCATTTCCTGCTCCAGCTCATTTTACAGATGAGGAAACTGAGGCAAACAGGCTTAAGTGACTTGCTCAGGGTCATACAAATAATAAGTGTCTGAGGACAGGTTTGAACTCAAGTCTTCCTGACTTTGGGTCTGGCACTTTACCCGCTGTGCCCCCTAGCTGCCTCCTAGTCATTTCAGTGTTGTCTTGCCATATAGGTCAGTAAATATTAGAGAAAAATCAGAAAGAAAAAAATCTCTGGGAATTCAGATTTTTACTCATTTCCATAATTTTTTGAAAAAATCTACTAAGGTTTTTTAAAATCACATTATAAAATATCTACTAATATCTACACTATCATAGTTCAAGATGACATCTGATTTTATAAAGAACACTGAGAAATGGTCTCATGGTCAAGAAGACAAAAGGATCTATTATTTTGGGGGCCCTAGAAACAAAATGACTAACTGGTCTACCTACACACCATAGCACAGAAAGTAATGTTTGCTTTCGCAAGAAACCTTTAAATTTGAGGGTCTTTGGAAGTTTTGATTTCTTAGTTTCAGAGCAATCATGCTGTGCATGGCAAAGCAAATGGTTTAGATACATGAACTCACTGATGGAGCAGAAACAGAGATATGTAGGAAGAGCTCCACACACTTTAATCACCCAAAAGTCAGACTTTCTTTTCTGTTGTTTCTTTTTCTCTTTTTCTTTTTTTTGACCAAGGCTGGGGGGATTAGGGTAGAATATAGCACATGCAGAAATTGCAAGCTGACCTATTGTGAAAGGATCAATATTTTCAGGGTTAACACCCATTTGTGAAATAGGAACCTGAGAGTTGCCACTCTATAATAACTCTGTTATGATACAGATTTATAGCTGAAACGCCCCATAAATGTTAAGGCTATAAGGTAAGCATTTATAGGTGAGTTGCTAATCTATACCAAGGGAAGTTTCTATACCAAGAGTGTCCTACTCTAATGAAATGAAGGATCAGAAAAAAATGAATAAACACAGATTTACTAAAAAAAAAAACCCAGTAAAAACAAACCCCCAAAATCCAGATGTGTGATTCCATAATATGAAGCATCTTAATTCAAGTAATGATGTGGGCATCTGTGCTATAAGGAGAACAGTCAGGGCAGTTGTTTTCTATTGCCAGCCCTGCTGCTACTCAGCTGTGTAATCTGGGGCAATCCACTAAACCCCTCAGTCTCAGATAAATAGTTTGAAATAAATAATCTCAAACCATCCTTGCAGCTCCAATATGTTATGATCCTACTTCCTAATGTAGCATAAAAATTTTCATATTGACTTGCCTATTTTTTGTTGAATTCTGAAGTCTCTAAGGAATAAAATAACAATTAATTATATTTAAATGCAAGAATGGCCTAGAAAAATGCAAATTAATACAAATAGTGAAAAGATAGCTCTACTACAATAAATGGCTTCTCTCAAAGTAAACATTAATTTGCTTAAAATTTAACTATGGCAATCTATGTGTTTAATCTAATTTAAAATCAAACTGTAGCTTTGTCATGTCTTGATGACAACAAAAAAGATTTTACTTTTTACACTTCATGTTACCAGAGGATTTCTTTAGCAGCAATAGATTATTATAACATTCTTGGCCAATTGAGTCCACATTGATATAACATGTTAATGTGAGATATGAGTTTTTATAATAATTAAACCTTTACAAATCTCAGCCATATCCAATTTGTTTAGAGTGCAGTGGTTTATGTCACTTCCTATTGAATAAGTCTTAGATAATTTTTAAGTTTCCTGGTTGGGATTGAAGGTGAGGATTCCCTGACCTCTGATTTAATCAGTATAGAGAACTCTTGGTATTGAAAACTCTCTCCATTGATATAAGTCACCAGCTGACCTGTAACTTTTTGTCCTAAGGAGGTGCTGGAGTGTTGAGAGATTCTAAGTTACACAGGGTTACACAGCTGATAAAGATTCCAAGCCAACTTTCTTGATGCTAAGGCCAGCTCTTTTTGCATTATGCAACATGTCCTTGCTGATTATTTGCCTAGTGGCAAAGTGATCAATAAGGGTTGGGACCCTGGTGTCTCTTTCCTCATTTGCATGTTCTTTGACTTCTCTAAAGTGGTAAGCCACTGCATCTATATTGATATCAATCATTCGATATCAATATTGATTTGACATCGATATAGATGCAGTGATTTACCTCTATAGAGAAGTCAAAGAAGACACACACTTATGTGTATACAACCACACACACACACATGTATATACATACGTACATATTGAAAGGAGCTGCTAGGTGGTTCAGTGGATATTACACCAGACCTGAAGTCAGGAAGACATCTTTATGAGTGCAAATCTGACCTCAGACACTTTCTAGCTATGTGACCTTGGGAAAGTCGCTTCACTCTCTTTGCCTCAGTTTTCTCATCTGTAAAATGAGCTGGAGAAGGAAATGTCAAACCACTCCAGTGTCCTGGCCAAGAAAACTCCAAATGGGGTCATGAAGAGTCAGACATGACTGGGGAAAAAAAAAAACCCAATGACAAAAGAAAATCGAAAGCATGATTGCACTACACTTCAGTTTTTAAATGACTAAAGCAAGTATTACTGTAAAAACATGCTTCTGAAATTGTATGTTATTCATACTCTGGACAGCTGGCCCAGCAGACTTCTGCAGGGTACTTATGTTTTGTTTCTTTTAATAAGGTAATTGTATAAGATCCTACAATTTCTACAATAACAAACACATGTAATCACATCCCTAAAGAAATCATAGATTGATATCAAAGGACAAAGCTTCACATTGATGAATTTTAAAAGATATAGTGTCAAAGGTATCTTATGAATTTTATTCAAGAACAAAGCTGTATCTAAAAGAAAACTGTAAGTTACATGTTACCTTGAGTCTGCTCCCACAATACAGTTTGGCCATGCAGCAATATGATCTTGACAAAACCTATGTCTTGTATAGTATCACTGAGAGGAAACCAGAATCCCATTGCTTCTGAACTACATCTGGCGAGTCTATGATGCTGATTGGAAAGCTACAGCAGAGAAATTCTATGGCTCAAGAAATAAGATAGGTGCCAAGTACCTGCATATAAATGGGGCATTTGTAGCTGTTAAGAGACTACAGCTTTAGAACAGCAGTGTGCATGAGTGTAAATCCATTTGACACTTATATAGCCTAGTTCTAATCTCAATGTTCCCTGCACGAGGAACAGCAAGAGCCATAAATGATATTACACATTACTCATTAATATGCAAAGGTGAACCTGTATGCTCAGTGCCCATTGCTTCAGCTTGTTAATGAGCATTTCATGGACTGTGCATCTACTCAATGGCATTTTGATAGAAATATTGAGTTGTTTCACTCAGGCCTTATGTTTCAACATGCTTGTTCTTGCTTTGATGTATAAATTAAGTCTTTGTATTGAAAAGGCCCATAGGTTATTGGCGGTGTTGAATATTTCTTGTGATGTCTGACATATCTCTTAAAATATGATTTGATCCCACCCTTTGGTATTTAATACATGGAAGGATCTCTCCATGGCCACAGAAATCAATATCTACCCTTAATTTTTGTTATTTAATAAAAAAAGAATTAGTTATCTTAGGGATACAGCCTAGTGTAGTGGAACAAATTCTGGACTTGGAGTCAAAGTGGCCTGGATGTGAACCTGCCTCTGCCACTTATGAGTTTTTGGACCTTGTGAAAATCATTTAAACTATTTGGTATTCTCTTTCCTCATCTGTAAAAATAGAGGAGGTATGGATGTTCTCTTATAGATGAAATCTTTCCATTTGTCACTGCCTTCCTCTAGGCATATGTCTAGTGGTGGGATGTCTGAGTCAAAAGTCACTGGGAAAGGGAAATGAAAAAAACCAAAATGTGTGGGTTAGTCTAGTTGACTTTTAAGGTTCCTTACAGTTCTAACCCTATGGTCTTTCCCATTCATTGGATGAAGGAATCTATACTTAAATAATTTCTAACTGTATACAAAGACCATTTTCAGAAAGATCAAATGTAAACTACTATTTTAGGCATTTAAAGATGTTCACATCTGGTCCCAAGCTACTTTTCCAACCGTATTACTCATCACTCCCCTCTATTGCTCAGCCAATCTGGCCTTTTTGCTGTTCTTCACATATGATACTCCATCTCTTGACTCCATGTCTTCATTTTGGCTGTCCACATTGCCTAGAATGCATTACCTCCTTATCTTTGCTTCTTGGAATCCCGTTTGCTTCAAAATTCAACTTGAGTCACCATTTGCATGAAGCATTTTCTGATCCCCATAACAACTAGCATCTCTACTTTACCCAGTCATTACCATACTAAAAGAAACAAAACATAAGTACCCTGCAGAATTCTGCTGGGCCAGCTGTCCAGAGTATGAATAACATACAATTTCAGAAGCATGTTTTTACAGTAATACTTGCTTTAGTCATTACTGTTATTAACCAGTCATTACTGTTGCTATTCAGTGACCCATTTAGGACTTGAGTAAATTAGGGGGCAAGTTTAAGGAAAGGTGGAGCATCCTATAACTCCAAAAAGGAAACTTGTCCAATATGGGAATTTTCAGTTCACTTTCCAAAGGGCATTGGCACTGGAAGGATACTATGAACTTAGGCACAAAAACCAAACTAAGGAGGCCTTCAACTGATTATGGCTAATCTTCCTATGGTGTGAACAAAAGCAGTTGCCTTTGATTCACATAGTTGATCCCTGATTCTTTGTCCCATGGCTTCCTTTTGTTCCCTGGTCTCCCTATCTGCCTTCAAGTTTCAGTTAAGAAATTCCACATTCTACAAAAAGCCTTTCCCATTTCCCCTTAAAGCCAGGGCTTTTCCTCTGAGAATTCCTTTAATTTATCCAGTGGATGTATCTTGTTTGTTATATGTAACTTACAGACCGCCTCCCCCCCCTCCCACCCTGGTAGATTGTGCATTGAGGTTGAGCACTATATTTTTCCTTTCTTTTTTCCCCCCTGATACTTAGAACAATGCTTGGCACATTTTTGTTATTGTTGCTGTTGTTTAGTTGTTTTTCAGTTGTGTCCAACTATTTGCAACCCCATTTGGGGTTTTCTTAGCAAATATACTGGAATGATTTGCCACTTATTTCTCCAGCTCATTTTATAGATGAGGAAACTGAGGCAAACAGGGTTAGATGACTTGTCCAGGATCACACAGCTAGTAAGTGTCTGACACCAAATTTGAACTCGGGAAAAGGAGTCTTCTTGACTTCGTGCCCAGCACTCTACTGCAGTGCCACCTAGTGGCCTGATTTGCACATAGCAAGTACTTAATAAAAGTCTGCAGCTGGACAGCACCTCAACTAATCATCCCTATGGCAATAGGCAGCATTCCTGCTGAGATCTTCACACTCTCAGACACGCACAGACTTTATGTTCCTGGAGCTAGAACACTATGCTCTAGGGATTTAATAGTAATTCACCGTTCTAGGAACACATAAACTCTTTTATGACTTTGAAAATGTTGGGAATCTGGGGAAGATTAGGAATATACCTGTAAAATAATTATTGCTGATTAAAATGTGGCATTTAATCTTAAAATAGGAAAAAATGTTTTATCTTGATTTTATTATTTTTATTTTGTATTTTTTGTTCATTCATTTCTTTAGCAAACATTTACTGAGGGCTACTATACGTGAGGTGTTGTGGGGGACATAACAAATGAGAAACATGGTCCTTGGCTTCAAGAAGCTTGCAGGTATGTTATATACAAGGTAGATATGTATAAAAAAAAAACATTACCTACAATTGGCTCAGGCCTCGAGTATAAAGGGTTCAGAGGGTGGTAGAGAAGAAGGAAATTTCATGAAATGATGTAGGGCTGAGCCTTAAAGAACACACTGGACCACATTCCCAGGAAGGTGACTGAACAGCAAGATAAATGCAAACCATGTTGGAAGGGGATGGTGTAAAGCAAGGGGAGCCATGGAGGCTGGAGACTTGGAAGATGCTATAACTGTCCTCAAGTCTTTGAATGGTTGTGACACAGAAAAGGGACTGGAACTGTTAGGCTTTGCTCCAAAGAGCAGAACCAGGAACAAATGACTAGAAGTTGCAGTGGGCTTGTTTTGGATTGACAAAAGGAAAAACTCCTTAAAGATTCAAGCCCTGTTGCAGAGGTCTTCAATAGACTACATGGTTACGTGTTAGAAAAAATAAAGAACATAGGCCAATCCTCCCAGGTCAGATAAGAGTAGGATGTAACCCCAGTTGTCACTTTTCCATTCTGAGATTCTGTGATTCTGTGTCATTGTTTTCTTTAGACTAAACTGCACAGTTACAAATAGTTAGGATTTCCACATTAAACTTAAGGAAATAGGAGGGGGCAGCTAGGTGGTGGCTGGGTGGTGCAGTGAATAGAGCACCAGCCCTGCAGTCAGGAGGACCTGAGTTCAAATCTGACCTCAGACACTTAACACTTACTAGCCATGTGACCTTGGGCAAGTCACTTAACCCCAACTGCCCTGCCCTTCCCCCTCCAAAAAGAAAAAAAAAACCCAGGAGACAAAAGTCCTTTTTACCTCATACCTGAACTATTTCAACAACCTTCTTTTTTGACCTATGGAAGGAAATATTTTTAGCTAATATAAGGCTCACACTTTCCCATTTATTACTAAGCCTGAGATGACCTAGCCCACCATGTCATGTAATTCTATAGCAGGAGTTCTTAAGCTGATGCCACTTTTGAGGAAATTCATGACAAAGAAACGTGTTACCAATTCATTATTAGTATTCTAATGATTGTGAGTTAGATCTGAAAATAGTTAGCTTATTAGTATAAACAAGGGAAGCTTTGAAAGGTCTGATTATAAGCTACAGATTATAAAATGTAAAACGTATAATAAAAATATTAACTAAGATTATAAAATATTTAATATATTATGATATACAAGAGGCTTTGAAAGCTATGATTGGAATATAATGCAATATAATCCAAATGACATTAAGTAAGGTGATAGATCCACTGTAAATTTCTTATTTCTTAATTTCAATCCTAGCATGGCACTCTATTAACCCAAATTGTTTCACAGAAAGTAATACTAAGAACAACTCTTTGGTAAAAATTCTTGTTCTTTTTGCTTTTGCATTTTCTTGACAACTAGAGGAAAACACAAGACAGTTGTTCTATAATGTCTCTGGGCAATGACTTAGGCTTTAGCTCTTATGACGATGATTGTACTCAAAATGCTAGGATGTGAATGTAGGGGTAAAGCTAAAATGAGAAAGTAAAAGAACATTTTATGGAAACCCATCTCATTTCAGCAATGACCATCTTCTCCTAACAAAGCTTTGTTGAAGCTTTTGTAGCATCTCTTAAAGCCATCTCTTCTTTCCCATTCCCAAAACCACTGAGTTCTTTTCACCTCATACTTGAACTATTTCAACAACCTTAATTTTTGACCCATGGAAGGAAATATTTTTAGCTAATATAAGGCTCACACTTTCCCATTTATTACTAAGCCTGAGTGACCTAGCCCACCATGTCATGTAATTCTATAGCAGGAGTTCTTAACCTGAGGCCCCTGAACTTTTTTACACTGCATTAGATATAAATGACTTCTGTGGTAACTCTATGTACATTATTTTGTGCATTTAAAAATGATTCTGAAAAAGAGTCCACAGGCTTTGCCAAAATGATGAAGCCATCTTTGGAACAAGAAAGATTTGGAGGCCCTGTACTACAGTCACCTTAGGCACACACTTTCCTGAGGTTTTTTTTAAAGGTTTTTTGGCCTAGTCACAGCACTGAGGCCAGGGCCCTACTTCTTGCCTGCTGCTTTTAAAAGTAATTTCTCCAGCAATTTCTTCAGAAGAGAGGAGAAGAAAAGCCCTCTACAAGATGGAATATGCCACAGGAAGTTGGTTTCTATTATTAGCTGAAATCATTAACCCCAACTCAATTTTCAAGTTAATTGCTAAATTACAGAGTCTAAAAATAATCCATATCCAGGTCCCATTGTTATTCAAAAAAGCTTGTGAAAAATATCAGGCACCTATCAAGACAGCCATAAAGTAAGACTTTAAGGAATTCTAGGGGAACAAGAGAGGTGGTACCTGGTTTTGAAAAGGGAAGTCATTATGGAATAATGTAATGTGTTTCTAGGTATGATACTTGGTCAAAATTCTAGAATGCTATGGAATATTCCTATATCTATTTGGACAATTTCCTCAAAGAGTAATACATTCCTCAGTCATCCCTTGGTGATTGTGCTCCATGGCCTATAAAACCACATCATGCCACTACAATTAAATAGTAACTTTTAAGAAAGGAGCATGAATGTCAGCAGTTCCTTAGGTCAACAGCTATGGGCAGAAAACCATCCCATACACAGATTTGTTTTTAACAACTACATTGCTTGGATTTTTCCTCAAAATGAAACTCATTTTGTTCTTTCCAATTTCCAATGCTACTTCAAAATATTGGAAAACTGGCTATTTAAATACTTTCTACATGGCAATACTAAATTCTACTGAATTTTCACCAAATTAGTGACCTTGTGACTGAAAAAGTCAGGAGTAGGAATAGGGAACTTGGGGAGCAATGTTTCTTTGACACTGATTGAGATATTTAGAGCAAATGATTTTAGTTTCATATCAGAGGACTTTTCAATTTGAGATATTAGATGGTAACTTCTTTCTGCATCTTCAAGTCCAAATGCTGAGCTGTGTCTTGTTGGCTGACTGACTTGCAAAGACACCTTAACTACCAAGTACTTTTCATTCATTTGGTTTTTAAAATGATTCTTCTAATATAAGGACTGATGATATCTTTTTCCTATTCACATTGTCTCTAAAAAGAGACAGTGTGGGAACTTACCAGTAACCCTGAGAAATTACTTTGCTGGGAAATTTTCTATAAATTTTGTTATAGTTACCAGTTGGAACAAACTATGACTTTGATTCTTAAAATCAGGAACATATGCAGTGATTTCCAAGCTTAATCTGTAATACTCTCACCATTGATTTTAATAAAATACCTTTATCATTGCCATTGAATAGTTACAGAATCAAATAAAAATAATGTCTGAAATATTTTTAGATTTGGCTACATCCTTTCCAATAACAGGAAGTACTCTAGGGCTATAAATCACTGCTCCAATGGAAGGAGAAAAATGAGTAATCAGGTCAGCAATACTGCTAAAAAAGGCATTTGGGGGTGAAGGGGAATGATTGAAGATAGAAGGAGAGACAGGCAATTAAAGGTAAGTAGACATGTTCTGTGTGTCACTTTTCTACCAGAGATGTGATCTATGCCTAGATCTGAGGGCTAAGATTTCCCAAGCTCCAGTTTTCATTCAATTATTAACTTTTTTTTTTCTTTTTTACCTTGGTGAGTTACTGGACCTCAATACTTCATTTCCATCTTGCTAAAATGAGGGTAAAATTATTTACTCTCCTTACTAGGGCATTAGAATTAGTCAACTTTCCCAAACTGCTTCAAAGATGAAAACTACAGACTATCACCATTATATCCCAAAAGACTGATGAAGATCGACAAGATTAAACAATGCCATGAAAAGTGTGGCAGACACAAGGATGTTACAGTCCGCAGCACATTTAAATGATGTATTCCCCAAATTTCCAAGCAGTTCATGTAGATTTAGTCTGGGAGATGCCTTTAACATCAAAGGGTATCACACAGCTACATCTAAGCATACAGCTTTGAAAATGTAAATAATGTCTCCCATACTATACCAGAGGATCACAGGTTCATAGATTTAGAGCTGGAAGGGACCATTGAATATTGCTAAGTTTAATCTCTTTCTTTGACAGATGAGGGAACTGAGGTCCTGAGGACTAAAGTGACTTTCCCAGGGTTACACAGTAAATATTTGAGGCAGGAGGGGTTTTTCATACCGGGAGTTTCTTGTATCAATGACATTGCAGGTTTGGACTTTCCCTCCAAAAAGGCAATGTCCAGCATTGTGCTAGCCGGTGCAATTTAATAAAGAGATAGTTCTTCAGGCACTATCAATTGTACTTGAGTTTTGAGATTAGCATTATGTCTTGAGTTAATGCAAACAAAACTGTGAAGCTTTAGGATTTGCCAAATATTCTGGTATTAATCAGAGGTTAATTGTTGTTTAGTCAGAAATGCTTGGGTATGAGGGTCTATGAGTGAATTGAAATATGTTATAGAGAGGTGCTGAGAACGGTGCTTCTGTGAGTATGTTGGTAGAGAAAGAAAATGAATATATTCTTTAACTAGAATTTAAATTAAACTAAAGTAGTCAGCCATCACTTATCCTTTGCCAAATGTTTGGGGCAGGTTCCTGATAAGGCTAGAAAAAGGTGAGAACCAAGAGGATTTGAGGTGAAAAGCTAATTTTTACTAACTTGCTTATTAAATTTTCAGAGAGACACATTTTCATCACCTCTCTCTTTCCTTGCTCTATCCTTCCCTAGTTTTCACTTAAGATAAACATTTTGACTTTCAAATTAAAACAATATTCATAATTTACCATAATGTATATATTAGGAGGTGATTTGTGACTTGTTTTAAACTTGTTTTTACTCTGCTTTTAAGTCCCAAAATAATAGGAAATGTCTGGAAGAAATCCTTATATAGGCACCCAAATTACATAGAAAAGAGACTACCTGGTCCCTCTCCTTGAGAAGTTTGCTTTTCTGCAACATACTTTTTTTGCACAATTTGAGTATTTACTTGTTGTCTGAGTTATACAGAAATACTCGAGGTAGAAAATGAAGACCACAATGAGAATTATGGAAAGTTACCACGGAGAGAATGTCAGTTCAACCACAATTTCAATGAAGTGAACTCGATTTTTTTTAGAATTCCATTCAAAACATTATAAAGACGGATGTGGATCAACATATGACCTGCACCAGAAGGCACCTGGTTCACAGATTGTTGCAAGCTTGATACATGAGGTGCTTCAGGATTTACTGCAATGAGGTTTGAAGGGAGTTGGCTGAAAAAAGACACAGCAAGAATAAACTCTTGGCAATATTTTCCCTTTCACAGAGTCTGCCAAGCTTGGAGAGGTGTCATTTATATTTCTTAATTGGATTCATTTCGAAGCAAATACAGGCTCTCAGTATAAGTTTCTCAACAGCTGTACACATGGAACGAATCACATGAAGCAAGTATTGGGCCAACTTATGAACTGAACAATTTTATCAGAAGATTTAAAGACAGCCAAGAGCTAGAAATGATTAAACAGGGGCTTCTTTGTGGAAATGTTTCTAAGATACATATAATTAGACGAGGAGGAACATTGAAAACTATTTCCAACAGGGCCAATATTGTGGAAATATCATTATGTTTTCCAAGAATACATTCATATGTGTCACTGTGAAAACAGAGGACACTGAAAACTTCATTGGACAACTGCTGTCAGCTCAGTTCATTTCCCACAATGCCAAGAATGGATCCAGAAATGTCATTGTGTTACAGGTGAGGGCCAAATTCTAGTTCTTGTCTGAGGGGAAAAATGAAATTCACCATTTTTGTCAATGACATGGATGAAGACAGATAGCATGATTATTAAATAGGCAGATGACACAAAGCTGAGGGGATAGCTAACACATTGCATGACAGGGTTGGAATTCTACAAGGTTTTAACAGTCTAGAATGGTGAGTCAAATATAAGAGAAAAAAATTTAAATCCTACAATTGGGGTTTAAAAATTCATCTTCAAATACCAGACTGAGAAGACATGACTAGACAACAGTTTGGATGGGGAAAAAAGAGATGTGGGAGTTTTAGTGGAGTGTAAGTTCAAGATGAGCCAATAGGATGCCATGGCAGGCACAAATGTTATCGGACTCTTAGACTGCATTATGAGAAGGACCAAGAAAAAGATAATAACCCTGCAGTACTCTGCCTTGGTCAGATCACGTCTCCATGATTGGTTTTAGTTCTGGGTAACACATTTTTAATATGAGAACTGACAAGCTGGGGAGCAACCAGAGGTAGCTGACTAAGATGTGAAGGACCTCTAGACCAAAGCATGAAAGGCTCAGTTGAGGAAATGGGAATGCTCACTGTGAAAAAGAAAAGAATTGGTGGGAGTATGAAAACCACTTGAAAGCGTCTAACGTGCTATTATTCAACTTGTTGTACTTGACCCCAAAGTACAGAACAAGGAACAGTGGGTAGAAGTTGTAAAGAACAGAATTCAGCTCAATGTATGGAGAAGCTTATTAAGACATAAAGTATAATGGGCTGACTTTGGAAGTAGGATGTCCCTCTTTAAGTGATAGCTGAATTACTACTTCTTGACATGTTGTAGAGGATCCCTGTAAAGGTATGAGTGGGACAAAGTGGTCTCTAGGATGTTGCGATTCTGAAATATCAGCTATTTCAAGTAGGATACTTCAGTTTTGATTTATTATTTCGGAACATTTTTGTTTGTTTCAGTAAGAGTTCAAAATCTTTGATGACTAACCATTCTCCTCCCTTCCACAAAACCTGTCTGGCTCTGGGATCTTACCTGTTATTATTATTTATATCATACATACAGCTATATACATTTTCCCCAGAAAGTCTGTCTTTGCTTGTATGAATCCAATTCCTTCTGGATTGATTCCTTTAGAGAGGTTATATTTACAAAGCAGCATGAAGGAAAATAGTGGTTTGGCAATGCATATCAAATGTGGTCAATGCTGGTTTGCTTGAACTAGCCTTTCCCTAGTCTCTAAGCATGCCTTCTTGCTCCTCCTCCCCCAATAAATCTTCACATTGAATTTGATGACACTGGCCTGTAGTATTATTCTTTAACATCTATCAGTTTGGTTGATATAATGGTTTCTTAACTCTTACAAATCAGTATAATTTTATAGAAAAACTACCCAGTCTTGAGTTTTAGGAAAAGTCAATTGATGACTCAGTTTTAGGTGTTTAACAGATATTTACAATAATAAAATAGCAAGTGAATGGAACTATATTGCAACAACAGCAATCCCACTAATTAAAGCATTTTTAGTGGCCATAGATATGGATTGTGTCATCATTAAAGAGAGGCCCAGGAAAATAAAGAAAATTGAAAAATAGTGATTTCTTCCCAATTTTTCCTAAGAACTTTTTCATTTTTCCAAAACAAAGTTTGAGAGTAACAGAAAAACTATGATGTAAAGGAGGTTATCTCTGTAAATAATCCACATTATATTAATAATCCCCTTATTGGACTGGAGTTATATATTACTGAGTATGCAAAGTATTAAGAATATTTGTCAAGAGATGCATGTTTCTAAAAACAAACCTACAACATTCTGAAAAATAGAACTTTGAGGCTTCCAACAATAGAAACTGGACATATGTGTTTAGAAATAGTACTGTAAAAACACCCAGTTCTAAAGAAAGGAAGGAAGAAAAAGAAAGGAAGGAAGGAAGAAAAGAGGAAGAACACAAGCCAAAGGGAGTAAGAGGTTTATAAAGGCTGAAAATAGTAGACACAGAAATACCAAATGCATGTGTTCTCATAGGATCCTTAATACTGACCAACCAGCTTCTACCCTAAAATGCTAATATAAAGGACTTAGAAACAAGCTTCCCCTAAGTGACTCCTTAACAGGGAGCCGGGCTCTGACCCTGCATTTTCACTGAAATGTAATTCCCACTGAATTCCACAGATATTCTGTGTTCACTGGGCTGAGTAATGAGTAAGGTATCATGTCTACTGCCATGAAAGGCTCTGATCTTCACTTTGGTATGTTTAATGTGAGGGGGAAATGGATTTTCCTTTTACACAAGAGTCAAATATAGGAGAACAATATTCCTTAGGCAGTCAGCCAAATTAACTATGATGGAGCAAGCTAACCCTTTCACCATCATTCAAAATGCTGAAATTTACTGAAGTACTCCCATTAGCATATTTCAGAATATTCTCCCTGTACATTCAAAGCCATCATCAAAATTTTACTTGTCTAAAAGCATTCAGGATGCTGAACAATGTTGACTGCTGCATTATTGGAAATGAGGAGGACTTGAGGGCTGGTAAAGTACAAGCAACCACTTGGCAGATGGCCTAGTAACTGAGATGATAGAGAATTTGGATGTTAAACAGGGAGTCTGTGTTTCTGTAGTGGAATGTGGAATGAAGTGGAAAGGGAGGCTTCCTTGTCTCCCTTTATCATTTGTTTATTCCAGTCATTTAGGAAAAAAGAGAATCAAGTCTGAAAAGTGCAATGATGGCAAAGGCAGTAATAATATATAGTGTTGTTACTGATTGATTTTCTACATGCAGATGTATTTGTAGCCTTTGAGTATGAACTGATGAAGTCAATTTGAAAAAACATGGGCACTCACATGAGAGTGGATGAGAGAGATGAGAGTGTCTTGGGTAACTGCACATCGGCTATGGGATGGAGAAAAAACTGTGTATAAGCATACAAAAATGCAGACCAACTCAAGGTGGGTTACTAATTCTCTGTTGAAGCCTGTAGCTGTGTTACTTGCAATATCACCAGGATTTTCTATGACAGCCACAGTACCAAGAGTTTTAGATGAAATTTCATGTCTTTAGACTTTTAGTCCAAATCTGTGATTTCCTTGGTATAAAAAATTTCTCTTGAAGGGGAAACAAATGATGCAGAGCAGTAAATATTCTCTAACAGATAGACTTTTCTGGGGCACTGAAAGACTCAGTGAGTAGCCAGTGGTCACCCACAGTATGTGCTTGAAATGGGACTTGAACTTGAGATTTCCTAACTTAAGAAAGGATAGTCTGTAAAGAAGATGAAGCATTTTATAATTCGTGATACATGAATGTGCAAACTCCTGGAGGGGAATCCACACAGATCACAAATTATCTATGAAACAGACCAAGGCTTAAATGACTCAATCCTACCAAGTTTTAAGAGTAAGAACACAATAGGAACTCATTTAAGGATTTGTTTTGAAAAATAGATCATTTCCACTAGTTTCTCCTTCCAGATTAGTTGCACATTTCAAACTAGTAAATCATTTTGGTAGGAAGAATATAAGATCATGGGACCACAGATAGAGAGTTAGACAGAGCCTTGAGATGATCTGATCCAATCCTCTCACTTTCAAAATGAGGAAACTGAACTCTGGGAGAGATTTTGTGTTCAATTTGTACTGAAAGAGGACACTGGTTTACTTGTAAGTATGGGTCAGGTTTTTAGAGAGAGCATATTGGCCATGTAGATAAATATGGGTATCATATCCTTCCCCGGTGGTGGCTAACCCACATTGTTGTCACAGATCTGTTCTTAACAAAAGAACGCATGGTCTCATGTGATTTTCCATCTAATTTTGGCTCACGTTTGGGATGTGTGGATGGCTACTCCTGTATGAAAAACACTAAAGTGATTCTCTTTCCTGGGCCCTAGTCAAAAAAGATAAGAAAAGGAACAACGTAATTTTGTTAAGTTTTCACTTCAAAGAAAAAAAAAAACTTTGGAAATGATAAAAATTCAGAGAATCTCCATCCTCCAGAAAGAGGCACTTAAAAGCCAAAAGATATGAATAACAGAACGACAGAACTGGAAGGGACCTTAGAGGCCAAGGTTTGTGACACGATTTGGATGGCAACAGCATCAATGACGTTACCACCTGCTGTGGGATTACATGCTCAGTATTGCTATTGCTCAGCTATCATTCAGGGCTTGGGAGTCATGACCCTGACCCCATTAGGTTAGATTGCTTGCATTTTTCTATTCCCCCTTATGCCAGAACAGATCCTGAAAATGAAACTGTAGCATATTAACTATTTAGTACCAGTCACTAGTTTTTTTTCCCTTGACATTGTTCTTTTGAAATTTCTATTTTGGTCATGAATCTAAGATATATTGAATCTGCCATCTAGCTAATCTTACCTTCTAAAAGTTCTAATTACTCCTTCATTCATTCCTACCCACAGTCTTGGGATTAGAAGTTGGAATCAGGCATACCATAAAAATCTTGAACTTTCCAATGGCTGCCAACATTGCAAAAGTTGAATCCAGGCCTTCTGGACTTTAAATCCAGTCATCTTTCCTTTACGTCACACTGGCTTTGACACTTATTAGCTAATTTGCTCTGAACAAACCATTTAACTACCATGTACTTCAGGTGACTCCCAAGGATTCCTGTATCATAGAGAGTTTATGATCTGTGTTGGTTCCCATGCCAGGAGTTTGCACGTTTGTGTATCATAGTAGCAATCAAGGTTACAAAGTGCCTCATCTTCTATCCAGACCATCATGTTTAACATCTTAAGTTAAGAAGGCCTGCCTCTGATACATACTGGCCTTTTTACCACTGACAAATCTTTTAGCTTCCTCGGTGTTGTGGAACACCTATTCTGTCTATTTTCCCGATACATCCATGGAGATCACTACTTTAAAAAGATATTTACTTTTTCACTCCTTACAGAAAGATAAACGTCTCTAGTGTCTTGTTCTGTCACGTCCTAAAGGAGGCGAATGATGGCACCCTGCCTACTGACATGGCAGGCGTTACTACAGGAACCTGTCTTTCTTTGTAATCCCAGCACTTAACACAGTGCATGCCACATAGTGGGGTTTAATAAATGCTAGATGACTGGCTGACTGACCCACCTGCATTTGGCTATAATTAGAGCAAGAGTAGAAAAAAATGCAAAGACAGACATATCTTGACAACACAGAAGACAAGAAGTCTGAGAACAAATCCATACTGGCAGCCTAATTTAGGAGTTAAAACATAGTGCATGAGTGACTTCCAAGCCTTCTGCTGGCTCTTTGGATTTGAAACTCTAAAATCTTCTAAATTGACTTCCTGTTGGAAGTAGCAGAAATCCCTGGACAACTTAATCCACAACAGGAGTGTGTGTGTTGGGGGGAAGAACCTCACTAAAGCATTACTACTTATGTTAATATGATAGCAACTCAATTTATTCAAGTGCTGATCAATGCTAAACAATCAGAGAAGTTCATGCATTATGTATTTCAAAAGAACCAGGGCTTTTTAGTGGAATGTCACAAGGTTAACCAACTGGTAGACGTGGCTTCCCTTGGGCCCAGTTCAGCCACACAGTCGATGGTGAAACAATAGCAAATGAGAGCATTGTTTGAAATCCATAATGAACTGTTCTCATAAACCTCAACCTTCAGAAGTCATTATGCTTTAGTATCTGATAGCTTAGACAATTACTGGCTCTCCATTTGTCTGGCAACATCAAGCCTGGCTGTTTCATCTAATCTTTAACCATGTCTCAGAAATCATTGGGAGTGCAATTGTCAGAGATTATCCTGTTAACACAAATGCATTAGCAATTAAGACAACTTGTTATGTATTTCCTGGCTGTCATAAGTACTGCAGGATCTCAAAGTCAGTCTCCATTCATCACTAATGCTTACTTTAGGAAATCTGGAGATGTGGACTCTCTCTCTCTCTCTCTCTCTCTCTCTCTCTCTCCCCTTCATTGTGTCTGGGGGGTTCATCTACCAATTTTCCCAGCTTTTGTCCATGGAAAAATTTTGGGTTTATTTTGCAAATGTTACACAATGATCTGTATCCCCACCATTTCAGACGACAACATAGTGCCCTTCCTTGCCATAAGACATGCCCAGGTAGCAAGCCAGTTAAGGATAAGCCCTTCCCTGCCTGTAGCCATTTTGGAATATAGAAATATGTGATGATATACTCAGCTAGTTTCCAGTTCTCATGATTCACTGCTGGTCTGAGTCATACCCACTGGTTCTTGAACCCAAAAATCTAAAGACGACAGGGTGTCAGACCTAGTCATTAGGCAGCTTCTAGTTGGCTTCTGGGATGAGGTTTTTGAGGTTTTTGAGCATGCTCCCTGAGATTCTGATCTCTCTACCCTAACAGAAGATGGGGACCTCACAATACCTCATCTCCCATGCTTGCCTCATGTTTAATGCCATGGACTCGGTGAGGCTTGGTAGTAACCAAGGCACCAAGACACCTTGCCTCGCCTTTTGTGTTTCCTTTCCTTTGGCTTTAACCCTGTGAAGATTAAAAATTTCTGGTGATCACTGGGCTATTTGCTCAGATAATACCAATGCAGAGGTAAAATGTAAAAGGGTTAATTAGCAACCTTGCAAAGTCTGTATTCCAATGAGACAAATATTTTTCTCCCAATTGATGTAATAACAGTGATAAGTTACTGCATTCTGCACTAAACATTCCAATATTTTTTATTGCTTAGCATTCTATTTTCAAGGTAGAAATAAACTGCCTGATCCATATCTTATTAATATATTTTAAATTTCTCCCCTTGCTGAGGGGAACCCTAGACTACAGAGTTTAACCACAGGATATAATCATTTTTATAATGAGGAAGTCCAAAAAAATGGTAATGTTCCTTGGGAATCTGAGGTAGAAATGAAATGAAGGAGTCAGAGCCCTACAAGAAGCCAGGCAATGAATCAGATACATGAACACGTGGCTGGTCTAGAGCAGGGAGGGTGAGCACCCTGAGTCTCTGTGAGATCCAGAGGAAGTTGCCTTTATCTACTATGCTAGATTAACATATCTAACTAATGTGCACATCTGAAGTTTAGGTAAATATTTACAAATCATAATTTCTTTTTCTTTTTCTTCTAGGTGATTATATGCTGTCCACAAAACTGATGAGGCAGCCAGGTGTGAGAGTATTGGCAGAAGAGTCAGGAAGACCTAAGTTCAAATGCCATATCTGATACTTACTACTTACATGACTGCATTCATTTAACCTCTCTAGACTCAGTTTCCTCATCTGAAAAATAACATTAATAAGGTACCTATCTCACAAGGTTGTTGTAAGACTCAAATGAGATAATGTTTGTAATGTGCTGTTCAAACTCTAAAGGGCCATATAAACATCTAGTATCATAAGGAGAGGTGGGGTTGGGCTTAATATAATTCCCCAAATCCCAAAATATCTGGTACCAAGTTCTGGAATGGGTCTAGACAAAATGAGTCTAATGAGTCTAATGCTGCTATGGGTGCTATCATTTACCAATCCCCATGTAAAAAGATTTCACTCATCTAAAATGTAGCAGGAGACTGTATATCCAGTATCCACTAATCATCAATAAACATTTCTGTTTCCAATATATGCAAAGGCAGCCCACTCTGTCCCCTATAGAAAAATGAATTCACTGCAAAAGAGTGACAAAAACTTGAGGATGCTGGGAGATGAAAATCTTACCAGAATCTAGCTTTCAGTAATCTATTCATTTGTTTGGTTGATTGGTTTTAATGATCAAAGAATCATTAAACATCCCAGCATTCTCATTTTTTTAAAAGCAGTGAGAGACTTATAATTGTGAAAAAATAGAAATTTCTGATTTAAGCTCCTCAAATTGAGGCTCTAAGTCCTCCAATTGGTTTCTATCATCTGCCTTCCCCCAAATGGGTTTAATACACCGTGAAGCGTTGATAAAAATGTTTAATGACACTATTTGTATATCACCCTACAAGACAAAATATGATTTCCCATCTACCCTGATTAGCCTGCTCAGTTTCAAATTAAAATGTATTATTAAAACTATTAATTATTTAGGAAGATTACATTCTTCTATGAGTCAGTCTTCACGAATGAATACAAAAATCCACTTTCTCAAAAACCACTCTACTGTCTGCCTATGATATTAGTATGTGGTAATATCACAGGAAAAGAAGGGCTCAAGTTGTAAAATAAATGAAATCAGCATTCCAGTTACTCACGTCCCATAAATCATTACTTACTCCATTACTTTCCATGAGATATTTGTAAGAATTTCTGCAGAGAAAGGCCCTGACAATAAAGAATGCTCATATAATCTCTTCAACAAGAGAAAACGTCTTCTACTCTTTGGGGATCTGAGTAAAATCACATGAAATTGAGATCAAAAGATTCACATTTAACTTTCACATAACATTTTCTGCAAAAGAACTAAATACAGATATGGGTCTAAAAATGCATAGTTCTCAGAGCACAAGATAAGAGATAAGAGAGGGAGCACTTGTGGGGTAGACACAGAAGGGCTCTTCAACTGATGTGCCATAATTTATTCACATCATTGTTTTCAATTTCATTGTTAAAAATATGTTATTAAATCACATATCTTTGGTTTCACTGCTTAAGCCATGACACATACATTTTAAGACTCAAACAATCTTCTGGTAAAACGTTCCTGATACTTTTGGCTTGGAGCTGACACTGGCAAAGTTAAGAGATTTAGCCAAGTTGAGTATATGCTCTTAAGGGGTGGCAGAGCTCCAGGGTAAGAGAATACAGTCAGTCATCACAAGTGGGTAGCATGTTTAGCTTCTAAAGAAAATGGAAACTAAACAGAATGAATACTAACTAGGAGGAGGAGAAAAGGAAGGAGAGAGAGGTAAAAAGGGGAGAGGGAAAAAAGAAGAAGGAGGAAAGGAAAAAGGGGCGAGAATAGGGAAGATAAAAGAGGGGAAGAAAGGTGGGAAATTTTAAAACAAACTTTGCAAGACCAAGTACAAGGTTAAATTTGACTTGGACTCCTTAGAGTGAGATCTAGCAAATTATATTTATCTTTTACTAAAAGAGAAACCATTGACCTGATAAATAATTGACACGGGTAGGGTTAGCAAAAACATATGGAAGTCCTGGCAATCAGAACTATAGCTCAAAGCAATAACATCATTTTAATCATTTATTGGCAATAAAAGAGCCAAAATTTCCGAGGCCCTGTGAAATCAAGAGAGATCAACTCTGGGTGTCAAAGTCAACTGAAACACAGTCCAGTGTTTCTAATTCCCTAGAGGAATCATGACTCTACACCCACAAGACCATTATTAATATAGTGAAATCTCTTTCAGCTTTTTATGTAAAGAAATTATTTATAGAAATTGCTTTGATCCCTGGCTATACTAGCTAACACCTGATTGTAGCTGAGGAGTTCTAAGATTCATCTAACATCTTCAAGTATAAGCTACTCTAAAGCTACTGAAAACTAGATCATGTTTTCTTCACAGAAATTTCACTAAAACTTGGATATTTCTAACTATTTAAATATAATGGCCTCTTCCAAAACTGTTCTTTAGTCTCAGAAACAACATTCCCAAAGTTGATCAGTTTACATTTATATTTCAAAAAATCAGCAAAATGTGTAACATCTCTAAAGGAATACTAACAACCCAACAATGTTAGAAAATGAAAATGAACTAAATCAGAAGGTACTAAAGGAAAAACCTTTGATCAAGAACAATTTACAAGCAAATTCTATTTTTTTTCCAAAAATGGAGAAAGGAAACACTCTGCCAAACTCCTTTTGCAGGACAAATATACAAAACCAGAGACAATACAAAAGAAGAAAAACCACTATAGAACACTATCCCTAATGAATATTTTAAATGTGCCTAAAGAAAAGACTTATAGCTATAGATTTTAAAAAATTATTCACTACGATTTGGATTTATTTCAGGGATAGAAGAATGGGTCAACATTAGGAAAAAAAAATGAACAAGAGAGATGAGCTCAGTTATCTTGCCTCTGCTATACACTAGCTGTATTGGCACTGGGAAAATCACTTAACCTCTCAGTGTCCAAGCAAATCTCTAGGATTATGTATAAAATGAAAACACAGTGACAATCTTCGTGGGTACAGGAAGTACCTCACAAGGAGCTGCCTATACAGATGAAAACATAGGGCAAGTAAGAAAAGTCTATTAAAAACACAGCCAAGATAACATGCTATCAAAAGATACAGAAAAAGCTTTTGTCATTTTAACAGAGATGTCAAGCATTTTGTTTTATTTGTCGCAGGTGACGGCTATGGACTAGTCCTTTGATTTCATTGGCATTGCTCTTTGTCCGTCCTTCTTCAAGAGGAACTTCCAATGAGTAAATTCTCTTCACCAATGCAGATTGGCAATTTTACAGACTTGTTTGGGAACACTGAGAGGTTAAGAGGCTTCCCTAAAGTCACAGAGCCAGGGTCAGAGACATGACAAATTCAAATCTTCCTGGTTCCAAGAACAACATTCTATCCACTATTCCATGTTGCCTTGTATATACACAAAGCAATAAAAAGTAATTTTAAGAGAGCAGAAGTGTTAATAATTGTGTCAGAGGTGGCACTGAAGTTGTTTTTTGAAAGAACCCTAGGGATTAAGGTTGAGAGAAGGAGGATACACATCCCAGATATGTGAAACCATTTGCACAAAGACACAAGAGTGGAAGATGGAATGTTGAGTAAGGGAAATAGCAAATAAGAAGCAGAAATGATGTGAGGGGAGTGTAGACAGTTTTTGCTTTACATAAATTTGCATTATGTAAATTATAGCTCTGACTCAGGGCAGGCCAGGGCTTTAGATATGCAGTGCAGCCCTGAGCCAGGGGTCCTCTGCTCCAGGCACTGAAGTCACTCTGGCTTTGGGGCAGGGCTACACAGATACCCTCCCCCACAGAGGGGGAGGTCTGTGGAATGGTCCACTTACTCAAATGAGAATTGACTGTGAAAGGAAATAAGACAGGTAAGATAGATCTTGGTCATTGTTTCATCTACTATATCACATCGCACATTTTGGAGTTCTCTATGGTATCCTAATAAGGGCAATGTCAAAGCTGATAAATACAAAATTATTTGTCAGAATTTCATGGAGGTAAAATGAAATTTGGAGCTTAATGTGCACTTCTATCAATCATATGAGCAGCTAGGTGGCATCACAGTGGATAGAGCACTGGGCCTGGTGTCAGAAAGACATCTTCCTGAGTTCAAATCTGGCCTTAGACACCACCTATATGACCTTAAGCAAGCCACTTCACGCCGTTTGCCTCAGTTTCCTCCATCAGCAAGATGAACTGGAAAAGGAAATGACAAACCACTCTAGTATCTTTGTCAAGAAAACCGCATATAGGGTCATGAAAAGTTGGTCACAAATGAAAAACAACTGAACATTAATCATACAGGTTTACAGTAACAGATAGTGTCTGGAAATTGCTGTTTTTCAAATGTAAAAATATTCCTCTATTGGTTGAAGGAGTAAGTGTATGTATATGCTTCATTTCCTAATATATATGTCCTAAGTGAAATAAATGAAGGTGGTGTTAACTGTCCGACATGAGCATCAGAACCTATCCAAATGTATACCTTAATATTTTTCCCAACTTTATTTCCTACTATTGGACTCCACACTATCCCCTTTTCCTCCCATTCTATAGCCTCCTTCCTCCTTATTTCATTCTCGCTTGCCTCATGATTAGATGCAAGTGTTCCAAGAGAAACCAAGCACCAGACCAAGAACCCCAGAAACAGAGGTTTGCAAGCAATATGGTTTGTGTGATTACATCAATACAGCAGTCACTTGGTCTCATTTGCGCTGACCTTGAAGAATTTTATTTTCTCATTGTATTCCTGGCAAGTCAGCTTAGAAAAAAAGGGTAAGGTTTACCAGGTCTGAAGAATGAGCAGAGTCAGCTGCTCAGCTGAGCAAAGGTTTGAGGGCAAAGTACTGTTAATCAGGAAAGTCACGTCATGCAATAAAGACAGAATTTTTTACATTTCTCCTCATTCTGCCCCCCCAAACTCAAAATCATTAGCACTCTTAAAACACAGTGAAGGTGAAGCCCTTTGCTAATATGACAATCACTTCTCAAGAAAAGATGACCCCAAAACACAAGGAAACAGGCTCCTAACACCTCTGCTGTTTAACATCAGGAAGAAGAACAGATTTGGAGGAAATGTGTAAGGCATGGACAAACCCCATATTTTATGGAAATCTTCTAATGTCTATGTTCACAACAGCTCTCCCATCTCTCTGTTCTGTTCTCTCCATTCACAAAGTCATCACTCCTCATCTCTCTAGTTCAGGTCCTCATCACCTCTTCCTGAGACTATGGCAATAGCCTCCTAATTGGTTTTCTCACCTCTAGTCTCTCTCCAGTGGAATCCATACTTCACTTACTCCATTCTACTTGCAGCCTGGGGGGGAGGGGCAGCTAGGTGGCACTGCAGTGGATAGAGTGCTGGGAATGGAGTCAGGAAGCCACATCTTCCTGAGTTCAAATCTGGCCTCGGACTCTTACTAGCTGGATGACCCTGGGCAAGTCATTTCACACTGTTTGCTTCAGTTTTCTCATCTGTAAAAGGAGCTGGAGAAGGAAATGGCAAACTACTCTAGCATTTTTGCCAAGCAAACCCCAAATGGTGTCACAAAGGATTGGACACTAGTGAGAAATGACTAAACAACAACCCTTGCAGCCTCGTGACCCCTCCAGCTGCTAGTATCTTTCCCTTTGGCGCACATTACCTTCATCTACTCTGTAGGCTCTTACAAGTACCTACCAAAAGGGACAAGTCCCCTGTAGAATATAATCACCTTGAGGACAGAGAATTTATAAGTCTTCTTTCTGTCCCAAGTATTTAGCAGTGTCTGGCACACAAGAAAAAATTAATAAATGCACGCTTGTTTGCTTGCTTGACTGACTGAAAATGAAGAAGAAAAGAATCTGGACTAATGTCTTATTGGCATTTAGCTTTACTGGATAAGATGTTTAGAAATATTTTGTATTGCTTACAGATCTTGTACCATGTTTACAATTGAAATTCTTGGCAGTTGCCAAGTCTGCCAGCATTTTCATTTTAAAGGATAAATAAGAGCTTGAAATTTAATTTTAAGGAAATAAATAGACAAATTTAGTCATAACAGTGTAATTATCACAAAATTAAAGGAAATTAAGGTGAAAACATTGCAATAATTATCTTACTACTCAAATTTCAGATGAGAATATTAAAGTCAAAGAAATATACAAAGATGGAGCCATAAGGGTTTTAATAATCTAGAGAGTCTATAGGGACACTGTTCTATGGTGGTTCCAGGAATCAGAAGAATGCTAATGGTGACAGTCATAACAATACTATTTATAAAGACCTCCTATTCCCTGCTGAGACACTGGAGATATGAACTACAATAATCAATCACAATTTAATATTTAAATTATGATAACAAGTCAATCATAATCTTAAGTGCTAAATTTTAGTGGTCAAAAAGCTGTGCTGAGATAGAGTCATTTGAGAGACTGTCAAATCAGCAAGACTCAGACTGAGCCTGCTTGCTTGTTGATTCGAGTTCGTGTAGTAGAATGTACCACATTCGTGTAAATGTATGTCAGCATACTCCTTCAACGACACACCTCCTACCTTTGAGGAGGGGAAGCATGAACAAATGATCAGTTGCTTTTTCTCAGTTTCCTCTTTAGTGTTAAAAGATTAGCTATAGTCAACATTAAGGGGAATGGTTGTGTGACTGTTGCATTTGGGAATATAACAATTACATTTAGGACTATCAGATGGGACAATCTTCATAAACACAATAGGAAGCATCCTACCTCCCAAAGACATTCCTATAGGTGACCATCCAATCTGTTTGAACACTTTTTGGATACATTTTTGATGAAGCAGAATTTTCCTTACTACCTCATTCTACTCTTGGGTGTCTTAATTATCAGAAAGTTCTTCAGAGTAAATTGAAATCTACCTCCCTAATGGGAGATACTTGTACTCACTGGACAGGGGAAGCCAGGAACTTTGAATCTAAGTGGAGAGCAGAGAGTAACATAGTTGATAGTGGTGAACCAATGGGAAGAAAGATGTAACTTTACTGGACTAAAAAGAATCACAAGTAGTTGGAGCCTTGTTTGGCTGATCCATCTGCACAGAATTTGCTATATTATTGGAAATACCTGTTTGCTTCACCACAGGACACAATGAAGTTATCCTCTCTCCATGCTCCCTTCCTCTACTTCATCACTCACTGCCTCACCAACTACCATTGATCCTCTATGGGCGTTCCTTCTCAATTTAATCCTTGTTTATTTGCTCTCTGTAATTTTAGAAAAGGTTTTGTCTTCAGTTAATAATAAGCTGTTTTTTTTTTTTTTGCATACTGGGTATTTACTAGGAGTAAAACATGAAAAGAAGGAAAGATCAAAAGGGAACCTGAGACCAATTGCCTTAGACTTAACTACAAGCCTCCAGTAAGCCCCCTTGCTGAGTACACAGAGAGGAACTACATAAATATTTATGTCATCCCCTTGATATAAACACCATTCTAGAAATTCTATGAAAAAAGAAAATAATTTTTCTGAGTCAACCTTTTTGGCACCTGGGAATCATCATTTCCTTTTCAAATGTTCACAAAATAAATGTTTGAAAATGTGTTCTAGAATTCTGCCAAGTACTGACATCAATCTTGTTGCTCTGTGTTTCCAGAATCTAATTTTTATCATTTCTGAAAATCAAGACAACATTTTATTGTCAGTAGGGGGCAGTAGTTGCGAGACCAAACCTACAACTTTTGTCAAAGTGCCTTTGGATAAAATCCTCTGGGACCTAGAGGATTAGGGTTAGGGTAGCTAAAAGCAATCAGGTAGCCCTCTTACATTCTCTTCACCAATTTCAGGTTTCAATTCCCTCTTAAATATATTCTAGAAGAATGGATTTTTAAAAAGATATAGGTATAGAACTTATTTAGCACTTGCAATGTGGCAAACTGAAGAGATCTTAGTCTAACTTGATCTCTTTCCAAATGAAGAAAATGAGAGAGAAAGTGACTTGCAAGGGGTCCAATAGCTACCTAGGGGATGAGTTAGGACTAGAACATCTCTAAGTCAACTACTTACTTAACACTTTCATATCCCCCAGCTGTGGCTGTCGACATAAATGCAAAAAGACTTCTCTTGTAATAATAAATACCATCACTGATTCAGTAAAACATATCCTAACTCTCCATAACTCACATAACTCAGAGTATTTCAGAAAATCTCACAAAGGTAGACATTGTCCTGCTGTGTGTAAGCTTATAAATCTGCAAGAGGAAAGAAGTAGAAAGAAGTTTTTATGGAGCTTTCATACCATTCCACTCAAGCACTATTGTTCTTGAACCCAGAGGTACTTGGAGGAAATAGCATTTTCTGATCTCTTAGGAGAAGAGGCCTTTTGTCCAGCTAACCAGTGAATGGACTTGATTTTTAAAGAAGGGCTAGGATTATTTAGCATTGTGTTCTTAAAAACAAAGCCTAACTAAGTATTTCTGAATTCAGTACATGTACTTGGGTATTATAGTGCCAGGACAAAATTATAATGAGTGAATACAGCTGAGCAGATGATATTTTTTATTACATTCAGCCCCAAATATTTTGTCAGTTGGCAAGGAAACAAAAGTGGCCAAACGTTAATAAGCAATAAATGCTTCAAACTGAGTTCTACTGCAATGTGATCATTTGAGGATTTTAAAGATTTCATGAGGAGATCCTAAGGTCCAAGAAGGTTGCAAGATTTCTGACCTCCTCTTCTGGTGCTCTCTGTGAGGGTTAGTACAGCAGTTTGACCAGAAGCCTGTCCCATACTGTAAACCTCAAAGGTGATCTCAATAAAATCTAGCAGAACGACTTCAAAACTGATGACAAAGCCCACTGACAACACTCCAGAATTAACTATAGCTGGACTCAGGGCTTTCCTTTCCAAGGGATAAACACTGTTTTCTCATGATATTGGGAAGGCTCTGTAAAGATGGCATATCATCGTTCATCACCACTGTTATAAAAAACTGAAATTGTCATTCGATGTCTTTCTCTCAAAGCCATATAAAATGTTACAAAATGAATTCAGATAAAATTCTGTGTGACATTGTGAGGGCCCATAACCCTGCTGCCCCTGGAACTATGTTTGCTCTTGAATGGAACATACTCCCTCTTACAGGCTTTCCCCCACCTTCTCTCTCCAATCTCAGTTTCTCTTGAATGCTCTGTTAAGTCCTGTCATATATTAAAAAAGATAAGTAAGACTGGTATGGTTGATGTTGGAGTCTTACTTATCCTTCTTTCTAAAGCCTTTTCTTCAATAAGGAGGCAAACAAAACATACACAAGCAGAATACTCCTCCCTTTCTCCAGCCCAACTATTAAGGAAGATATGATTTACCTCTAGTGTTCTGGGTGGACAGCCAAATGTTTGTTGATTTAACATCAATGTAAGAGTGGGGCTCCACTGATTTTCTCTTCCCTTAAAAGTAATTAACCTTGTTAGGTAAGAATATGCTTCCTTGAATCAATCAAAACCACAAAGTGAGAGATTTGGTAAAGTCCCCAAGCAGTAATGTCAAACTCAAAAAGAAGAGAATGCTATTAACCTGTACACAAAGATTCCTGCTCCCACAATGACTTAGTTTTAAAACGTAATATTATTTATGTTTTGTTGTATTTTTATTTATTTTTAAAGAACATTTCCCAATTACATTTTAATCTGATTTGGGCCTCCCCCATGCTGATGCTCGACATCTCTGCTTTAAGGAATTGATATAAAAGTAAGGAGCTGTCTCAGAACTAAGATTCTGAGTTTCCTGAAGTGGAGAGGTTGGCACAAACATGGTATTCTGGGTAGTACTGAGCTGTGACAAAGAAGGGAGAAAGCAAGCAGGGCTCTGGCTCTACAGGTGTCTTGGTGAATAAAGTCCCAAGAAGAGGTTGGCTCTTTTCTCCAATTTTCCCTCCTAGTGATTGTTTAGCTACAGACATTATTCTATAATCTGTTATTTATTACCCAAATGTTTTCATTTTGCCCAAACTAGACAGAAATTGGAGATTGACTAGCGACAGATGTAATTTTATAGCTAAGTAGAACTGTCTAAAAGTTAGGAATTTTCCTAAATGGGGGCTCAGAACAATTATGACTGAACTCATAAGTGTCTGAAATAAATTCCCTAAATCTGAAGGAGAGAGAATCATGTGAACCTTAGGGACCATTATATTCCCCCCTAGACTTAAAATAAGTTACCCACTATAACAGGCTTATGCCAAGAAAAATTCATTTGAGAAAAAATAAATGGCTAAACTTTAATACAACTAATGAGTCAATCTCATAAGAAGTATACTTCCGTTTAAATGGAAACAGTTTCATATTCAAGCATAGAAAATAATGCATCAAAGTTTATATCCCTATACAGACATGTAACAGTGCATGTAGATTAAAATACCACAATTGGATAGAGTGCCAGGCTTAGAGTTAGGAAAATTCATCTTCTTGGGCTCAAATATGGCCTCAGACACTTACTAGCTATGTGATCCTGGGCAAGTCACTTAACCTTGTTTCCTTCAGCTTCCTCATCTGTAAAATGAACTGGAGAAGGAAATGGCAAACCATTCCAGTACATTTGCCAAGAAAATCCCAAATGGGCTACAAAGAGTTGAACATAATTGAAATGAATGGACAATACTGCCTATACTATGTAGGGACTAAAAATCAAATGTTTGCAAAGTTTTGCAAAGTGCTATAAAAATGTGAATACTATTATTTTGGTTCTGTAGACATGGGAAATGTATGTGAAATATTAAGAAAGCAAAAGCAAAAAAAGCAAAAAACAAGAAAAAAAAGAAAATTTTCCAAACGCTGAAATTTAAATGATTATATTCTATATAATACTGAAGTCTCTGTCAAACTGATGGAAAATTCATTGTCTGTGACATTTCATATTGAGATAGAAAAGAAGTCTAAAAAGGCTCATTGCAGAGAAAAATGTCTTCATAGCTTAGAAAGAGAATAGATTTCTAGATTGTACTGTTTCCATCCCTGGTTTATGACTCTATAACTGGGGCTCATGCAGAAAGATGTTTTTTAATAAGCTAAATTAAGTGGTCAATAAGTAAATAAATGGACTTACTTCGTTCAAGTAACTTAAAGGATCTACAGGTAGTGAGAATGATATTATAAAACCCATGGAAAGGGCACCCTGTTAGCAAAACAAGAGAACCAACAGCTTATAAAACAAGATGAATTTGTGCAATCGGGAAGCTTTTTATTTAATTTGACACTTAAATCTTCTCATTGAAATTATTTCCCAAATCCAACTACCACTCACTACCTACCACAAATTCTATTTTCTGAACCTCAGTTGAGGTTGTTATCTCATGGTATTTTAACTTCATTTAGTTAGAACATTGGGACCTTAGAATTTACTCCAATAGTCTTTACTTGCTTTTGTTTCTGATTACAATGACTATAATTTTAATAATGAGGAGCTAGGTGGTGAAGTGGATAGAGTTTGGAGCCTGGAGTTAGGAAGATCTGAATTCAAATCTGGCCTCAGACACTTACTAGCTATGTGACCCTGGGCAAGGCACTTCACTCTGTTTGCCTCAGTTTCCTCCATCTATAAAGTGAGCTAGAGAAGGAAATGGCAAACCACTCAGTATTTTTGCCAAGAAAACCCCAAATGGCATCACAAAGAATTGGTCATGTCTGAAATGACTGAATAATAATAATAATTTTAATAGTGGTTTTGTTTTTATTTTACAGTAAGAAGTGTTACCTTTGGTTGAGAGCAGGCAATGGTGATTACTGTGATCTATCATGCTAACACTGACTAGTAAGAATAAGCAAAAAAAACCCCAAGAAAGTGAAACTAATATTAATAAATTGTTTTCCAAAACAACAATAACAAACTGGTGAGCATGAATCCATCAGCAGCAGAAATAAATGAATAAAAATACCAAAATACATTGCATTCTAGGTTTTTATAGAGTTCAGATTATAAATCAGAGCTACTCTAGGATGTAAGTATGAAGAAGACGCTTAACAATATCCATAAGAAAGCACATACCATCTTTGCTAACATGCCTGAACCTCTTTGCAACCCAACTAAATTGCTCCATCTAATTATCTCACCACAATTTTGAAATGATTTCCGAATGACCAAATATATGTTTTTAGTCCTGGCTGCCCAACCTTTTGTTTCCACAATGAGGGCTCTTTTGGAATTTTTTGACTATCCCTCCCTCTCGTCAGGAAGCTCCCAAATCTGCTCCTCTTTCACCTTAGACCCACCCACCTGATCCATTTATTCACACTCTTTACGTTATTCAACTATTCAGCCCCTCCTCCTTCCTCATCCCACTTTATGATGAACCAGACTGGCAAATAGGCAATAATTTGATTTCCAAATCAGAGGTGGTGCATATAATATGGCAGGGGATGATTAAAAATAGATGATTTCCATCTTACTGTTTTCCCATGGCCTTTATTTTCACTTCATTGTGTTAATTAAGAAATGTCTTAGTATTTGCTCAAAGTAAATATGGCTGAGTTGGGGGGCAGGCTGTAAGCTAATATTTAATGGTTCTCTCAAAAGCCAACTTGCAAGGTTTGGCATGTCATCTCATGAAAGTTGGATATTCACTTTGGGCTACTGTTGCTAACCACATTGAGGAGTTTCACTCACAGATAACTCACTTCCTTAACGTAAAAACTGAAAATAATAATAGCTGTCTCTATTCATATTTGTATATATCAGCCACCCTTAATTCAACTGACAAATTGAATGCAGCAATACTGTTGATATTGCAGTTCCCCAAGAGTCATTTGTTCCATGTTTATTTTTTAATGTTTTACTGGTGCTTTTTACTTTTTATAGCACAGTCATTTCTGAATAAACACCAACATCCTTCCTATTGATCTCCTCCTTTTGTAACAAAAAAAGTTAAGCAAAATCAATGGATAAAAAGACAGTGTGTATGGCATTCTATCACTCATTATTTCGAACTCTCCGGTCAGGAGAGTCAAAGAAATATTTTTATTTCACTCTATGTGTAGGAAAGATTTTGTTGAGGAAAATATGAGAGTTATATTTGTAATTTTAATACTCTTTGGTGGGATACATTTATTATCTCAATAAAAGGACACTAAGCTTCTAAAACAAGGAAAAGTTCTGTAATGTTTGGAGGAGAATGGAAATTGGATGCATAGTTGTAGCCATTAGGCTTATAGTATCAATTGTTCTAATCAGCACAAGAAAAACAACTTCTGTTCTCTAGGAGAGTGACTAATATAGGTCAACAGAGGGATGATATTAATTGAAAATGAGTATCTTCTAGATGAGTAGAAAACCCATTTTTCTATTGAGAATATTCGTTAGCACAGGTGAATATTAAATGAATTCTCTTTACTACAGAATTCAACTTATAATCAGCTGCTTTATGCCTATTAATGTGCTCCAGATGAGAAGGGATGAGAACGTACAGTTGCAATGGGAGAACAAGAGGACTCGTGGTCATGCCAAATGCTGGGTTCCTGACAGAAGGCCATAATGATAAAATTCCCCAGAGGAGAAATATGACAGGAGTTACAACTATGGTTCCCTCACAATTTTACCAAAGGCTGACCTTGATCCAATTTGTAATCATTAAGATCAAATGGGAATCCTTCTTCTCCCAGCATGGAAATAATAATGGACGAATAGATGAATTCAGATGTTGCTACTTTGCCATGACTCTGAACTTTACTAGAATCTCTGCTAGCGTTTTGGTTTTGAATAGCCTTTGATTCTTAGCTCTTATGAATTATTCTCTTACCAAGGTATATGGAACTATAACATTTGCAAAATGACTTCTCTTCTGTATGCTCAAGTTGAATACGCTGTGTACGGAAAATACATTAGAACTAAAAAAAAAAAACACAATTTACATTCCACAAATTGCACAGTGGTGGTATTTTGCTAAGTGAACTAAGAACCATTACTGTCCTATCTTGTATTTGTGTTTCCTGTATCTTAGCCCCAGTTCAATAATAAAATTAAGCCTTTGCATTAAACTAAGAGATATCCTAAAATATCTACAACTTACTATCTTACCAGGCTCTGTTTTCATCTGTCACAGTAAATCTTGATTCAGTAGTGACTGTTCAATAGTAAGGAGCACCAGCTTCATTATAAGGTTTCTGATATATTTGCGTCTTTCATCAATTGATGGAAAAGTGTCAATGAGCTAACATTCCATAATGTCATAATCATGGAATAACCTGTTTTTCTGATTTTGCTTTATTCATTTCATATTAAATCATGTTTCCAAATTTCTCATATTTTTCCTTTTAATGATATTATAGTATACCATATACCAAATTCCAAACATTCAGATTGTTTTTTAAGCAATAACGAATAGAACTAAGAGGGGTATAAACACACACATGTGTATCTCCCAGGTAAGAATCTGTGCTTTAATATATACTAATGTATACTATCATTTATCTAGTCCTATCATTTTTGTGTGTCTCTCCATGTCGCCTTATTCATCCCTTCCCACAAATCTGCAATCACAGTGAATGTTTTTTGTATGTAATTTTTGCATATAGTTTAATGTAGTATTTTCATATAGTTTAATAATCATGGAACTTTAAGTAAATGTATACCATAGGAAATCCATTGGCAACATGGTTTTTAGAGAATGCCCTGAAATTGTAGTTTCTGATTATCTCATGCTTATTGTAGGATCTAGATATCTTTTAAATAAATGAAATGGATAAAATTGATGGAAAATTCTAAGGTAAAGCAGACTGACTATAGGTCATTCTCAGTAATACTGTAAATTATACACACACATACACACACGTTTCAGCAAAAAATGAATAGCCCCCTTCCCTTTTTCCTTCATAATTTTGTTTTCCCCTAGATAGCACACTGGAAAGAGTGCTGGGCTTGGAGACAGGAAAACTAAAGTATAAATTGTGTCAGACACTTACTACCTATGTGACCTTGGTCAAGTCATTATGTCTGCCCCAGTTCCCTCAACTGTAAAAGGGGGGTAGTAATAGCACCTATCTCCCAGGGTTGTTGGATCAAGTGAGATAATATTTGTACAGCATTTAAAACAGTGCCTGGAACAAAGTAGGCACTATATAAATGCTCACTATTAGTATGGTGATCCCATTGGTTCCCATAGGTTTAAGTATCACCTCTATGCAGATGACTGTTCAATTTTCATGTCTCTCTGCAGAAACTCCAGTCTGACACTGGGCACTCCCCACTGGTTATCTCCATGTGAATGTCCTACAGACATCTTAACTTCACAACATACAAAACGCATCAGTTTCTTTCCTCCAAGTGTTCATATTTCTTAGGATGAGACCACCATCTTCCCAGTTATCTACCTTTGAGTCAAACTCAACCCTTCACTTTCCCACACTCTCAGGTCCAATTGGCTGCAAACAGTTAGCAATTTGGTCTTCATCTTAATCCTTGTTTCTTTTTCCTTCTCTTCACTCATCAAGCCACCAGTCTAGTTGACTACTGGCTTAGACTACTACAGTAGCCTCTTAATTGATCTCTCTGTTTCCAGTCTCTCCTCTATTCAATCCATACTATGGACAACTGCCAAAATAATTACCCTAAGGCAAAGTTCTGATTATATCACTCCCCTAAGGGCTCAAAAACCAACTGTGGCTCCCAGTTGCCTCCAGTCTCCTCAGCTTGTCATTTAAAGCTCCCCACCATCTTGCTACTACTTATCTACCATTATGGCCTGACTTCATCTTATTCTCTTTACAAACTCAGTACCATACCTACCTACTGCTTCCACATATTCAAACATGAAACCTAGAAAGCACTTTCTCCTCACCCCCACCTCTCCAGGTTTAGCTGAGGTGTCACATCCTCTTGGTAGTGGTCCCTAGACCATGCATTTATAAATGTCCCCTTTCTGCACAAACTGACTTCTTCATTTACTTATGCCCCTCCCCTCCAGCACAGTATGAGCTTCTTGAGGGCAGGGAATGTTTCATTTTGTTCTTTGTATTCCCAGCATCTTGCACAGTACCTGACATGCTGTAGGTACTTAATGATTGCTGAACTGAATTGAATTCAGGTTTGATACCAGAATGAACTAGATCTGAGTAAATAATGACAGAAATTTCCAAGTCGGTTCCCTTGCATCTGAATTAAAGTCATTGACTCCATGACATAATTAAGGTTCACCCACGAAGGGAGTGGGTGACCCAATATGGCTCTTGTGCATCCATCTACTGGGCTTCTGACAACCCATTAAACTGGATGGTGCTTGCTTGCACTTTGGAGTTGCTCAGGTCACCTTTTCTAATTGATTGTAGGGAATATGGATTAACTCTAGTTGGTACATCAGTCTCAGTACTTATTTCACCCCCAGTGGATTTCAAATTTCTTTGTGAAATACGAGAGGATTAAAAACAAGCCAAAAATATTTATCCTGATGTCCAAGAAGCTGCAGCAAAATAAGAAATTCAAAGATGTGCCATCTGTAAAATTCAAGGGATCCATGTCTAAGTTCCGAACGATGTAACGATATACAAGACAATGGAAGAAAAGGAGATGAGCTAATCCTGTAGCAAGAGGGAAGCCTGGACAGATACCCTCAGTGCTCTAGGAGTATCTGCAGACTGTTAAGATAACCAAATGATAGATTCCAGGAGGGAAGGAGGGGATAAAAAGAGACAGGGAGGAGAGAGAGAGGGAGAGAGAGACAGAGACAGAGAGGAACAGCAAGGAGGCCAGTGTCACTGGAGCACAAAGTATGCAGAGGGTTTAAAGTAGAAGAAGACTGAAAAGGTAGGAAGAGGGAAGGTCATAAAAGGGATTTCAAGACCAAAAAGATTTCTACTTGATTCTGGAATTTACTGGACAAAGGAATGATACGGTCAGACCTAAACTCTAGGAAGAACAATTTGACAACTGAATGGAGAGGATGGATAAGAGTTGGGAAAGGCTTGAGGCAGGAAAACCAACCAGCAGACTATTACAATGATCATAAAGTAATGTATGGTGCAGTGGTTAGAGCACTGTACCAGTTAGAAAGACCCGAGTTCCAATCTGGCTTAGACACTTCCTTCCTAGCTGTGTGACCCTGGGCAAGTTGCTTCATCCTGTTTGCTTCAGTTCCTCTTCTGTAAAATAAGCTGGAGAAAGAAATGGTGAACCATTCTAGTATTCTTGCCAAGAAAACCCCAAATGGGGCTACAAAGAGAGTCCAACACCATTGAACAACAACAACAATTTCCATGTGCCTCTGCATATGAGTAGCAATGTAGTATGATGGAAAAGACGCTAGAGGAGAAATTGAGACCCATATTAATGTCATGATTCCGTTATTAACTCATTGAGTGACCTTAGCTAAGTCATTTGACTTTTGCGGGCCTCAGTTTCCTCCTATAAAATAAGGTCATTGACTTTTGCGGGCCTCAGTTTCCTCCTATAAAATAAGGTCATACTAGGGATGCAGTGATCACTATGTGATCCTGGGAAAAGTATAGCCTCTCAGTGTTCCAGATACTTTGTTGTGACTGTAAGTAGTACAGTAGATATCAACCTGCATTTGTAGGCAGAATTTACTAACAGACTTCTCTATGCCAATAAAATCACAGGTACAGTCATACATAAGTCACAATAATATAAAATTTAAAAGATTTCCAAGGAATAAATAGGGAGAAACAGAGATCAAGGGCTTATGCTTGAGGTAATACTAAAACATTTGGGAAGTAACCACAACAGTCCTCAGGGTAAAATTAACACCAATAAAGACCATGAGCAAATAAGAGAAAGAACAGAAAAGTGAATTGTACATGCAACAATAACAACAACAAAAACCTGGAAAGCAGCAAATATTTTTTAAAATCGAATTAAGAGCAAAAAATAGGCATTCTGAAAATCCAAAAAGAGATCAGAAGACTGAAAATGAATCCAAAAAAGAATTGATAAATAATACTAGGAGCTCATTTAAAAAAAAACCTCAGAAAATAGAAGATTAATTTGATCAAAAAAGAAAGAAAAATAATTTATTAAAATAAAATAATGTACAAAGGAGAATTCACAACATGTAAAGAGGGAATAAAAGAAACTGTTAAAAAAATATTTTACCCAATCACATGCCAATACAAGTAACTTAAACAAAATGGATGTATATTTACAAAAATACAAAATACACAGATTAACAGAATAATAGCAGATTTAAATAACTCAATCACAGAAAAAAAAACTGAAAAAGCCATAAATTAACTCCTATAGAAAAAAAACATACCCAGATTAATTTACAAATGAATTCTAACATTCGAATAATAATTAGGTCCAATATTACACAAAAACTACAGAATGAAAGCTCCTCCTGTGGGACAAATATTGTCTTGATGTTCAAAACAGGGAGGGATAAAGTAGAGGACAGAAGTATTAAAAATATAAAAATGAAAACCAATGGAGAAATTGACTATTAGTGATATGGCTAACAAAAGGGTTTCTTTTGCTTAATTATACTAATTTGTTAAAAGGAGGAAGCTTCAAAAACAGGAAAGGAGTTGAGGGAGGGTGTTGATGGGTAGTGACAGAATACAAAAAAAGAAAAAAGAAAGAAGGTCAATGAAACATTTTAAAAATACACTGAAGAGTCCAGAGGCACATTCAGGAAACAGGCTCAAGCAAGGTAGTTTTGTTACTAAAGCTTTGTTTTACTTTGTTTTACTTTAGTTTTTACTAAAGTTTTGTTACTAAATTTAATTTTGTTACTAAATTTAATACACATACACACAAATAACAGTTACATATAAAATTCTGTTTTCTATTCTTCTATATTGAAATTTTTATTGGTTGATATTGGTTAAGTTCAAAATTTAAAAAAAAATTAAATAAATTAAAAAACTGTCTGTGCCTGTTAAAATGCATATATATCATCTTCTTATTTAGCCTTAAAGAAGGGTGCTGGCAAGACAATAAGGCTTTTAAAATGGAATATCTTTCTGAAAAAAAATCTGCTAAACAATAGCAAATGTATTCATCTCAGTTCTGCTCACAGCTTCTGTCAGTGCAAATGTTAATAGACAGCCTAGTCACCAGAATTACTGTCACAATTTCAAGGAGGTTTAGCTAATTCACTTCAAGTCCACTTCATTACAAAGATAAAGATAAATATTTTTAAAGTCAAATATTGATTTAACAAGTGGTACTTTGAATAAATTATACTCTTTTCATATTTACAAAACTTTAAGTGAATTTCTTCATAATACATTACCAGGATACTAAAAGATGTCTTTAGGAAATTGAACTTACTTGTAGTAATATTGTCAAGATGAACAAACAGTTTTCTATTGCAGCCTGACAGAATGAAGACTAATAAATAGCCATTAATTCTTTCCATCACCTCATAGATGTAAGCTTATCCCTAATAAATACATTGGTGTCAGCACTTTACAACAAAGCATGTTATAGCTCTGTACCACTATTTGTCAATAAGAAGAAAATATTCCAACCTTTATTAGTGCTTATACCACCCTAGCGAAACTACTGGATGATCTCCAATTTACCTTGCCTAATAATACTTTACTAATTCTGTAAAGTATATTTAGTGTAGTAAATCCTTTCTTCTGAACCATAGCACCTGGGAAAATATTTTATCTATCTATAGTCAATATCCATATTTATCACTAGACATTAAATCTATTGCCATGGATCAATGGTCCATAAAAGTGCGGAAGAGCTAAGTCATTTCGGGACAACTGCTAAAGGGTGAAGGTCAGATGTTTCTTGCATGAAAATGTGAATTCTAAAACGTTATTCTAGAAATATGTTTGAAATCATGGATCTAATGAGCCTGCAACCAATACAATCCACTAGAGATGTTAATTTTTTAAAAGTCTTCAGTTATGAAAAAATTCAACGCTTTACTAATTTACTAAAATGTAAGTGATCATTATTTATTTGTACTGATAGGAAAAAAAGGAAAAGGTACTAATTGCAGACACTACAATGAGATTTTAGCTGAACTGCTGATAATCTAAGTATTGCATGTTTACTATTATCCTCAAGTCCTGATACATCAAAGGAGGAAATACATAACTCCTGAGCAATTATTTTCCCTTAAGCTGTTCATTTTTTGCACCCCCCCCCCAAGTAGCTTTCCTTTGTTGGAAAAAAGATGGGAGTTCCTCCATCTCATGCCCTATCCTCCCAATCCCACTAATAAGCTCTAAATCCCAAAGTCTTGAAGATATGAAAAATACATAGCAGAAAGGTCTGATATGTCAAGTTCAAGCATATATTTGTAAATGTCATATTTGTAAATTATACACACACACATAATGTGTGTATGTGTATTATAGTAAGGCAGTATGGCATGGCTAATAAATTGCTGAGCTAAAAGTCAAGAAGACCCAGATTCAAATATGACCTGTGACACTATTTATGCGATCCCTGAGCAAGTCACTTAATGTCTATGGTCCTTAATTAACTTACTTGAATTCGTCTAATAAGTCATAGGTGAGTTCATGAATATCTGTTGGTATGTGGTATTCCCATATGGGGAAGCTTACTAAATCACATCTACTTCTCATGTTCAACTGACTGTGTGTGTATGTGTGTATGTGTGTATATGTGTGTATGTGTGTGTTTGTGCACACAAATGCATACTGTGTTCTGAAAATCCTCAATAGGTTTTCCTAAAAATATGCACCATTTTTTTGTTCTATAAGTATCTTTTTTTCTTTTGCCATGGATAAATGGATGTCACACACAGTATAGGGCTAAGAAGGAAGAAAGCACAAGTGTTGGTGACAAAAAGGAAATAGATATGTCTAATTCCAAAGGAACCAATGCTATCTACCTCTAGAGACACAACTGATGAACTCTGTGTGTAGACTGAAGCATACTGTTTTCCCTTTCTTTATTTTTCCTGAGGATTTTTTGTATGACTTCTTTTTTTGGGGGTATGTTTTCCTTTGCAACATAGCTAATATGGAAATGTTTTGCATGACTTCACATGTATAATGGACCTCATATTGCTTGCCTTCTTAAGGGGTGAGGAAGGGATAAAAGAAAATTTGCAACTCAAAATGTTAAAGAAATGAATGTTATTTTTTTTACTAGTAATTGGGAAATACATAATGAAATAAATTTTAAAATATATTTTAAAAGTTGACAAAAATAGGCATGTTCACAGTGAACCATGAAAGTCTGCTCAAAATGTTTATTGGAAATAAAGAAAAAAAAACTATGTAGTATTTGACAAAGATATTTTACTGGTTAATTATTTTCTCCACTTTTTGCTCTCTGAGTCAGACCAAAGATATTTGTGCCATAGGTTAACCTGCAGTAAGATATATGTATAGAGATCAATTTTTCACTGACATCTATGCATGTATTTTAATAAAGATAAATGAGTTCAGCTGATAATTTATTCAATACAGAGATTTCAACTGGTTCACTAAGTAACCTGAAAGCATTCTCTATAGTATGATACTATTAAGATATGATAGGTTATTTATAGAGGACAGTTTTTAATTTTAACCATTAGGTTTTTAATGGATCGAAGAAGAAATATTCACAATTTACTTCCCTATCAGAAAATACCCTAATAGAGATAATTAATCATATTTTCATAGCACCCCTAGTTACATTAGGAATTTAATGCATTTATCAATACTGGAGGGGTTTTCTTTTTATGATGAGGTCTTCCTGATGTTCTTATTAGCAGATGCCATTATACTGAATCCATCAAGTTTTAGTCTATTACATTTCAGAGCCCACTAAAGTAGCTCCGTAATCATTCACAAGAGTTTGATCTAAGCATCAACACACAGGAAGAAACAAGTGGATGAAGAAGGTCTATTATCCAGTCTAAGATATGCAATAGGATAAGTAACTCATGGAGATGGTCTGTCAGTATTTTTCTTGGACCAACATTGCAGATGGACAATGAACCTTGAACTGAATATAAGAAAGATCCTGGATTGGATTTGAAAAATAGTAGCGCTTTTAATGACCTCAAGCTTTTCCCTGAAACAAGGGCACACCTTTTTAATAATAGCATTCTCCCAGTCGTATAATATAGCTACAGAAAACGGTGTATCTCAATCTATGAAGAATCAAAATTGTGTCGCCCAAAAGACAGTGGGGAGAAACAGGTTAGACACAAAAGTGGTAGAGTAAAAAGTGCAGTGAACTTGGGAGTCATAAGAAACTGGTGTTTGAATCAGACTTCAAACACATTAGTTGTGTGACTAATCGTATGAAGTGAAGTCACTTAAACGCTGCCTGCCTTAGTTTACTTATCTGTGAAATGGAGATGAAAACTATAGCACCTATTTCTCAGGGTTGTTACGATGATCAAATGAGATAATCTTTATAAAGCATTTTGCAAATCTTAAAGCATGACATAAATACTAGCCACTATTAATTTGCTTATTCTTTCCAATCTCATTTCCTCATGTTTAAAAATGAGGAACATAACAATAGTACCTACCTCACAGGGCTAAGTTAATGCAAGTACTTTGCAAGCTTGAAGAACTTTATAGATGTATCTATCTATGTGTATTTCACTGCTGCCTTTCTAATTTCAAGAGATTTAAATGAAGGCCCCAAGCATATTGGTTAAGATCCCAGTAGAAGATGTAGGAGGAAAACACACAGACAGAAGGATCAGCGTAAGATGAGAAAACATGGATGGGTAGGTGATCTGCACAGCTGGAGAGAACATCTATGTCAGCAATAGCATAAATTCCCTGCAATATTCAAGCATCAAAATGGACGTTAACACTCACAATCATATTCTTATATTCTCATTAATTAAAATGATTAAATTAATTTTTGAGGAGTAAGATTGCCTTATTATATAGTCTTCATTTCTCTTTGCATATGAAGAGAGGTTAAGTAAGTCATTACAGCCAGATAACAAGTCAGTTGCTATTTAACGCACAACATCGTAATGTCTCAACTCCTTTACTGCTGAAGGTATGTGATTATAGTAACATGCTTTATCTTTTTAGTGTGAAAATGTAGGAAAAGCCAGATTATATTCTGTAGCTTAAAAAAAATAACACATCTAAAATGGTTCATACAATATCCTTTTAAGAACTGGACAAAAGATCATGACCAAACCACAAAACTATTCTAGGTAGAGAACAACCAATGAACCAATTCAGAACTATTATAACAACAACAACAAAAAAACAACTTTCATTTAGTTTTCATAATTTGCAGTCCATATCCATCTGTGTTTGAAGAAGTCAGCTTCCAAAAGTATGTTATGTCAAGGTGGACAGTAACCAAACGAAAACCAAGTAGCATCACTTCCTTTTTTCCTCTATATTTGAAGCCAAGGGAAAATACAGAGTGTCCCAAAAGTCTTAGTGCAGTTTTATGCTTTAATATCTTAAAACTGCACTAAGACTTTTGGGACACCCTGTTAGACTCAGTCCTGAGCTTGAGATTTTAGGAATAACTGATACATAATGCTGCATAGTCTACAAAGGGCTTTTCTCAAAACAATCTGTAAGGTAGGTAATAAAAATGTTATTATCCTTATTAAGCAGGTGAAGAAATCAAGACTAAGATTAAATCACTTACCCAAGGTCGCATAGACCACATGTTGGATCTTGGACTTTCACTTCAGTCTTCTAGTCAAATGTTCAATTCATTCATTTCCCCAGAGGAAAAAAAAACACCCTGCCCTTCCTCCAAGCAACACAATTTCATACATGACACTACACTCCTTCTAGTCATTGATCTCATAACTTCGGTCATCTTTGGCTATATCTGTCCCCTCAGCCCAAATGGTTTCCAAGTTCCATGGATTCTGCTGAATTCAATTTGAACCAAACATTTATTAAGTGTGTAACATGTGCAAGGCTCTATACTAGGTAATGGGCATGTGAAAATAAAAAGAAAAAAACCCAACGGCGTCTCCCCTCAGGGAATTACTATCCCAGGGAAATGACATGGATACAGATAAGGAAATACAAAATATACACGGTTCATGGCAATGCATGAGCACTGGCAGTCAGAATGGGGGAGAGAGTTCAGGAAAGGCTTTCATGGGTGATTTAGAACCTGAGCTGAGCTTAAAAGGATGCTAGAAAGGCTAGGCTGAGGGGGAAGGAAGGAGCGTATTTCAGACATGAGGGATCTATTATATCTAGCAGGCAAGTCTTGTTTGTAGCCTGTCTTATCCCTTATGTATCACTTGAGCTGCTGCTATGTTAATTCAAGCCATTATTACTATCTCTTGCTTGAACAACTGCAATGGCCTCCTAGCTGAACACCCAGCCACCAATCTCTTGCTTCTTCAATCCATCCTTCACAAAACTTTCAAAATAATAGCCATGCAAGATGAGAGGAGGAAGAGGGGAGGAAAGGGCAGAAGTTGGGGGTCAAGGATGGGGGAAGAATTTCTTAAGGTCGATGACACCTAGACATGGATTAAAGGCAAAGGAGAATTAGCAGAGAGTGAAAGCATCCTCCTATGCTGAGGATGACAAAAGAGGGTGAGTGAGTATAGGAACATAGTATCACCTAATGTGGAAGGGAACGGGATATAGAACATGGTAGAAGGATCAATCTTTGAATAGAGGAAATCTATTAAGCAGAAGTAAAAATAAACGTGGACATAGAATGTTTGTTGGGGAGATGGAAAAAGCTTGAAATTGTAGCTATGACTGAGAACTTACTTTCTTGATCTCAATTAAGGTCAGCAAAGTGTATGTAAAACATGATTTTTGTGGGACTTCAGGTAAACTTTCATTTAAAAAGTGAATTTTGGGGGCAGCTAGGTGGCACAGTGGATAGAGCACTGGCCCTGGAGTCAGGGGGACCTGAATTCCAATCCAGCCTCAGACATTTGCTAGCTGTGTAACCCTGCACAAGTCACATAACCCCAAATGCCTGACCAATAAATTAATTAATTGATAAAAACTGAATATTTAGAAAAGTTGAGTCAGTGAGGACTCCTTCAGTGAAGAAATAGGAATACTGGCAAGTCTCTGTGATGCTTGGAATAAAATCAGAGAGAATGTAGTTTGAATGAGATAGTCCTGAAGTACAAATGTCTCCCTTGTAAACGAAACCTTAAAAATTAAATGCTCATGTTCCAAATGTCAAGTATTCAAAGGAGAATAATATATGAATCTCTGTTAAAAACTGAATTCTCTTGCAATCAGGTAACATTATAATGGCCACATATGCATTTATAATGACAGTTAAGGCCTCATTCCTTAGCAGAGACTTAGAATGTCAAGTGCAATTCACTTTGGATTATTATGGCTTGGTTTATACAAAATGCTGCTAGCTTTGTAACTATATTTCTATAGCTATATTATAGGATTATATGGATTTTATAATGGCTCTTTTTCATGCATGGAATACTGCTCTAAGCTTAATTGATAAATTTGATATTCATGGATGAATGAAAAAGGAAGCAGGAGAGTACCACTCTCATTCCTCTCTTCCTATATGCAGGGAACATCACCTAATAAACATAATTTATAATTTGAATTTCTTTCTCTATGCCATAATACACAGTTGTCTCTGGGGCTGTTTAATATGCTCTGAAAATAACTGCCAAGTAGGAAAAATTGCCTTGGCTCCTTGGACTCCACTTTATTTGGATTCCGTGCAGCTAGTAGACGGAGGTCTAGCTGGTGACAGGGTATTTAGATACCCATTAGGAGTTTCAGAAAACAGACCAACAAGTCCCTCAGTCATTGAGTTTCAAGAAAATAAGTAGCCTCATTTTCACGAGAATATACCAATAATTATGACGTTGTTCCAGCAATGATACTGTTATCTGTATACATTAATGCAATCATGTAATATGCAAAAGCACGTATGTATGCTGAAGCACGTACAGCAAGAAAGCAACGTGGAGACAGAAACTACAATATCTTTATCTGCTCCCATCCTGCAGTCATCATGTAGAACACTTAACACAAAGTGGCCCATAGAAGAAGACATCAGATGGGCTATAAGATGTTTTGGGTTTGAATTACTCTTCTCTCCCCTTACATGGCTGCCACCTTAGTCCAGACCCTCATCATTTCTCAACTGGACTGCTGCAGTAAAGCTGCCAACAGTCTTTCTGCTTCCCATCTCTCTCTCCTCTCTGAGTTATCTTGTATCCAACTGAAATTCCTAAGGCACTGATATGACCATGGTACTCTGCAGGTCAAGAAACTTCGGTGGTTCCCAATTTCCTCTAGGAAAAAATCCAAATTCCTTTGTCCTTTCAAGCCTTTCACTACGTGGCTATAGTTTATATTTCCTGACTTATTTCATATTATTTCCTCTTAGGCACTAAACATCCCAGTCAAAGAGGCCTGTTTACTATCTCACAGACATGATTCTCCATCTGTCATCTACATACGTGTCTCTCATGTCTGGAACACCTCACCCTTTCCCCTTTTGCTCCTGTGAAGGTTCAGCTTAGGTACTGCTATCCTTCAGGACTTCCATTCCCCATTGAAGTGCTCCCCAATGTTATATATATATTTTTTACTTTGTACATATTTTGTATTTATTGATCTGTACAGCTCGATGGAGATAGAATTGGCCTCAGAGCCAGGAAAAACCTGGATTACTGCCCTGTCTCTGCCTTATACTGACTGGGTGAGCCTAAGGGACTCACTTAATCTTGCAGACTCTAGGAAGTTCTTTAAAAGGATAAGTTGCAGAGGAGGGGCCAACTTGAATGTATATTTCAGCTCCTCAGTGGAAGGGGAGTTTTCATCTGTGTTTTCATTTTGATTTGATTTCATTTCTGTCTTGGTATCCCCAAAGTCAAGTATAGCACCTAGTATCTAGTTGGTACATAATAAAGGCTTAATGAATGAATGCTTCTCATATTTTAGTGCAGGCTATGTTCTTTGTTTTTAGGAACTTAACAGGGAGGGGGTTTCTCACTGTGAAGCACCCTTTATGTTCAGTAAATCAAGTATCACACTTAAAGTGAAGTTAAGATGGGTGGATGAAAATCATGACTTTTTGCCTTTTCATCAATTTGTGCTCTGATTTTTCACAACCATTTTCCATTTCTTTAGGGAAAAAAATCATATGTGTATATCATGTATTTTTTCCTATCTCCCTCATTTATGTACCTTCCACAATGCAAAAGTTAAATTTAATGTCTATTTGAGGGATCTTGCACATGTTAAATAATAATAATAAGTAGAGAAAATCTCTGGGATGGGCAAATGGTTGATACACACACACACCATTTATTGTTTTTGTGTTTATATATACATATAGATATCTTAATTCCTCTTAATAAATTCATTCTTACATGTGTCCACATGCACAAATAAAATGTGAAACATGTGAAATAAACAATCCATTTATTTCACACATCTTTGATGGCATGATTGCTGGAGAAGATGTGAATGATTAAGCAATGGTGATTAATACTAAGGATGAACATGGCCAAAGCACTGGTGTCATTTCACTGTTTGGGTTCCCCATGAGATTGTAAGCTACTGAGGACAGGGACTGTCTTTTGACTCTTTTTGTATTCCCACCAACACTTAGCACAGTGCCTGGCACATAGAAGGTGCTTAATAAATGTTTATCCATTGATTGATTGGCAGTGACCCATATTTTCTGTTTTAAAAACTGCTTATTCCCATAATAGGCATCTTTCTTTTCAGAAAAAAATTTTAAACTATTAGAATACATGACCAAGGATTGGAAAATTTGAAAACAGATTTCTCTAGACAAAGTATCAGACAAGCAGTGGGAGGTGATTATAACCATTTTTATACGAAGCTTTTCCAGCACTTTGAAGTTATACTAAGAAAGTCAACATGTCCATACCCTTTTAACCTTTCATCTTACTGCGAAGCATATATCTTAAGGCCATAAATAACAATTTTTCATAAAGATTCCACAAACACCAGCATATTTATATTAATGTTTCTTTGTAGCACCAAATAACTGGAAACAAATTCATTGCCCACTGATTGAGGAAGGGCTAAAAAGTTGCATTACATGAATATAATGGGATGTTAATTCTGTTAAAAAAAAGTTAATGAATATAACGGTTACAGAGAAGAATTACATGAACTGATTCAAAATGAAATAAACAGAACCAGGAAAACAGCATACACGATTACTATAACAATGTAAACACAATTGAACAACAACAAAACAATCAAAACTCAACGATATGAAATTTTAATGACAAAGATATGTAAACATTGGGTATTATCGTCTCAAACTAAATATGCCAGATTCTTCTGATATGTTGGTTAGCTTTGCTGAACTTTTTTTTTAAATTTTACCACATTTTTATGCTTTGTATTAAGGGATGAATTCCTGGGAGGATTAGAGGAGAAGGATACATTGAGAAATGTAGGTTATATAAAAACAAAAGATATCAACATTTTACTTTTAAAATAATAAAAATAACATTGTTATAGGTTCATAGAAAAGAAAGACAGTGGTCTCAATGCCTTTAAAAGCTTTTAAATTTTGTTATAAAATTATACCCCTCCAACCTCACATAACTTCAAGAATATTCACAAAATTTTTTTGTGAAAGCAATATAGCTATTCCGATGCAAATTTTTTTCATCTGTAATGACTAAGAAATCACACATAAAATGAGAAAATTAACTTTTATGACAAAAATGTTAAGCCTTTGAACAAAAAAAGGGTAAGTAATAAGCATATCATACTTTTGACACTAGAGGAAGGGCCTAGGAGTAAATAATACAATAGCAAAGAAAAGCTTTTTCACAAGTTATGTCTTCCTTGTTTTGTTACTCAGTAGGTGCTTAAGCATTCCCCATTCAAACTAAATTTTCCCTGCTTACCAAGGTTTCTTTTGCCCCCTTTTAATTTTCTCTCACCTTTGTTTTTCATCCTTGTTTTTAGGCTTGAGGGCAGATGAAAATTGATGGAAAGGCCAGACTCATTACAGGAAATAAAATGAAGAGTTACCTAAGTCTCAAAAGTGGGTCACATTGTTCTAATTATTTCACCAAAAAATTTATTTTGTTTTGACTGATAGAAAAGTGATGTTCTTTTTACTTACTGAATGCACTTCTTTAGTTTTATTTCAATATTCTCCCTTGGGGTGAGGTAGGGGGGAGAGGAAGTAGTTGCTAAAGGGAATGAGAGACTGTGTCCATTCCATCCCTCTGCCACACGAGCAATGTGATTAATATAGAAGGACCACAAACAATTTGATTAGCATAGGTAGCTGTTTGATAATCCAGTTCCAACACTAGGCTCAGGTCCCAATACAAACATTTTAGAACCATAGGAGACCTTTAGAAGTCTCTGGGTCCAACTCTTTCATTGTATAGATAAGGAAACTGAGTCCCAGAATAACAAGTGATTTAACCAGGGTTATACAGCTAGTAAATGTGTGAGCTAAGATTTGAATACAGGCTTTCCTCATTCCAAGTCCACTACTTTAACCACTATACCAGGTTTCCTTGCAGTAAAATTGCATAAGGCAGCTGGGCTAGGGTGCAAGTTCAGTTGCTATCTTGAGAAGGCAAACTAGAATCACACTGCCTATGATCACAGGTGCCTATAATACTTTCAATAGATTTCAGTATAGGAGACGGAAACTTAGACTGTGATTACATTGGTAGAGGGAAACTACAGTGTGCAGGTAAGCATATACTCTGTAATTAATTCTTAAGAGATCAAATGACTTGCCTAGGGTCACAAAGCCAATATATGTCAGATAGGACTTTAAATCTGTTTTCAAGGCTGACTCTCTACTATTCAATGCTGATGCCAAGTAGAATTCTAAAATTTATATAACACAATCAACACATAATGAAATAGAACACGAGGGGCATCTATTCTCTCCTGTTGAGTCAGATCTCAGTTAACTTGCATACAAATAAGCAAAAATTGACACCATGATGTACCTAGAAATTACATAAAAATGATGAGAACTGATTATTTACACTCAAAAACTGTCTCTTTGAAGTCTTCAGATAAAAGATATTGGAGACTGATTTGAAAGACTATGTATATGAAATACTATATATAAGTATATATGTGTATATATATATATACAGAGAGAGAGAGATGTGTGTATATATATATATGTATATATATATATATATATATATACATAGAGAGAGAGAGAGAGAGACAGACAGACAGACAGACAGACAGACAAAGACAGGGGAGTGGAAGAGACAGAGAGAGAGCAAAGACAGAGACAGAGAGAGAGACAGACACAGAGAGAGAGAGACAGAGAGAGAGAGCAGAGACAGAGAGAGAGAGCAGAGACAGAGAGACAGAGACAGAGACAGAGAGACAGAGACAGAGACAGAGAGACAGACACAGAGAGAGAGAGACAGACACAGAGAGAGAGAGACAGAGAGCAGAGACAGAGAGACAGAGAGACAGAGAGAGACAGAGAGAGACAGAGAGAGACAGAGAGAGATTAAGGGGTAGAAATCAAGGAGAGAGAATAAGCCAGTCTAAGCTTATATAAAAAAGAAAATGCAATGAGTTTTTTGTTCCCTGGGGATGTAGAAATGGAGTTAACCAAGAGTTGTACTTAATCCATTTACCTTTCTTTCCCCTTGAATGGCTAAGGCTTTCTAGTTTCTATCTGTGGCCTTTCAGCATGGAAGTAAAGTTTTGACTAGAAGGAAAATGCTTGTGTGATGTTTAGCTTAGCACAAATCAAACTTTATTTTTAAACTACTTTATCAGTTCTTATTTACCTAATAACAAAAACTTTCTACCTAGATGAAGTTTAGGGGAAAGATTTTTATCTTTTTCAGTAAGTTCATTTTTGTCAAACAGAAGAATCAAGGACCAGTTCAGTAGTGCATTTTTTAGGAAGCTTCTTTCAAAGTGCAATGATCCCATGAATAAATGGCCTGATTTCTAAATGGATTTTTTTGGTGACTGATAAAGTGTTATACAGATATATCTCACATGAGCTTGCTCTCACCTACACTGTTTCTCAATAATGTCGCTGATCTCTAAGCTATTCCTGCTGTCCTACCTCCAAAGTCTACCATAACTGTTGAGCAGCAACCAACTACTTGATGTTGTTTTACCTAATATTTACTTAGTAATGCCTTTTTATGCCTAAGTGATGATATTCATGCAATAAGATTACACAGTGGTAAGGATGCCCCCAAACCAAAGAGAGCAACAAGAGCTACTAATTTTGTTTATCAATTTTGAGAGGCATAAAGTCATTACAGAGAGTGAGACCTGAGTTCAAGTCCTTCCTTTTGTTAGACTGACTGTGCCAACCCTGGCTGTGTGACCCTGGGCAAGTCATTTAACTTGTCCGTGCTCTAGGTAACTCTCTAAGGCTATAAGTTAGAGAGAAGGTGCTAAAGAGTATTGGTAGAGAAAGTTGTTCCTCAACTGGGAGGTCCCTGATCACTGAAATCACAGGTCCAGTCTCTATTCCTTCTCTGTCTCTCTCTCACACACATACACACAGAGTTTAAAAAAAAGTATAAGTGTGACTATGTATATCTCAATAAGAGTTTAGGATTCAGCTTTCTAACTAAATCCATTGGACTGCCATCTTTACTCCCTAACAATATAATTGAATTAATGGGTAAAATCCTCAGATTTTTGAGCTGAGTCCCAAGAGAGGTAAAAATAATTTGCCAAGTCTACATAGTTCTTAACTGCCACAACTGGGACTCAACCCAGTCTATAAATGATGATTCAGTGGAAATCTCAAAAGCCAGAAATATAGTCATTCTATCTAAATTGTAACTTTTTTTTCTTAAAGGAAACGTTTTTTTTTAAGTCCTGTGCCTTCAGAACTGAAAAAAAAAATCTCCAAGCTTAATCCAACAACTAAAACTGAGTGGAGAGAAAAAGGCCATTTTCAAATTTCAGTCCCTCAAATAGAGAGTAACTAGGCAAATCAAAGTACAGGTTGATCCAAGTATACCTTTCTTCTACTACCAACCCCAAAAGAAGAAAAGACTAAAAAGAAGGAAAGGAGAAAGGGGAAATGGATAGGAGAAAGGCAAAAGAGGAAGTAGGAAAGGGAGAAGGAGAAAGTGTGAGGGGGGAGGGATAAAGGGAAAGTGGAAAGAAGAAGGAAAGACTGGAAGATACTAGGCTAGGAATTGCAGAGGATCAGTTTACACCAAAGAAGAGCAATAATAGAAACATTTTATTGTTCACATGAATAATAAATTGAAGTGTAAATGAAGCCAGACCAATTACCAGAAAAAAAGCATTAGTCAAACCAATAGTCAAAGATAGGGTGGGTAGGTACTTTACCAATTAGTATGAGGTACTCTAATGGCCTCAGGGTTTTGACTTGTTTTGTTTCCTCTGAAATCAGCAAGTTTGTCAGTTTCCCTGAGGGTTCTTTGGTCTGGAAAAATCAGAAGTTTTCCTAAATTCATCCAGTTTAGATGGACTATGACTTCAGTGACTGAGATGACATTCCCTTACCAACCCTCAGAGAAGTCAAAATTGAGTCTAAGATGTAGCAGAATTCATAGATTTAAGCTTGTTTGGGTTTTTGTTTTTTTAAGATTTTGTCGTTTTCATTTAACATGGTTTCCTATCAGGAAATAGCATTTTTTAAAAAGTGGTAGCCATAGCAACTTTTTCTATGGCCTCTGAAATAAATGATTGTTTTTTCTTTAAGGGAGAAAAATATTAGTGGAAGATATGAAATACCTGAGTTGGGTGGTATAAACACAGGATACTATGTGTTTAAGGTTTTCTTTTCATAAAACACAAATCATGTATTCTGAAGACATCACTTATGCCCACTGAAGAGATTATGGAAAGAAAGGCACACACTTTATTGCAAGAACTATTAAAAATGAATGCAGAGCACTACATGTAATTTCCAACTTTTTTAGTGTCTTCATTAGTTTTGCAAAACTGTTTTCCTCCTTTTATTCTTTGCTACACAGGATGTCTGGAGGGTAGGGGGTTATAAACGCATTGGGAAAAGTAGGTGACATAAGAGCAAAATAAATCAATAAAATGTTGTTTTTTAAAAAAAATACATTAAACTCAACAAGGGAGAAAACCTGGCAAACTTGCTCATCAGACAAAGTTTCTCATCTCTTCAACAATTACTATACTTAACGTGTTTTTAAGAGAACTTCTTTGTTAAGACTGAAATAAGTTCTGTCAATTTCTCTCTCTCCTCCCTATATAAATTTCATTGCCATCTTTTCATTGCCCCTGTCAGTTATATGGCTCCTGCCCCATAGGCCCCTGTCCATACATAAATAGAGCAGACCACTGAAGCCAGCCTTACAACAAACACAGGTGCCCATCAACAGAATGGACATAGGCAGATGTGTGGTTAAGGCCATGTACTATTTGGTCTGTTTGGATTTCACTTTTCTGGCTGACTTTCTTTGAGATTTATTATGTCATTGCTTTGAGGTTCCTGAATATTTCTTTCAAGACTAAATCAACCCAGTGTATCTTTTTTGGATTAAGCAATAGGCAATAAGGAAAGAGCCCAAGGATCCCAAAGCCAGCAACATACAGTGCAATAAATTACTTCCTCTCTCTGGACTCCCACCTCTTCACATATTAAATAAAAAGGTTGAACAACATCATTTCTAAAGTTTCTTCCATCTCAAACATTTTTAAATGAGTTTTACTGAAATACTGTTGATAATAGTTTATGTTGCAACCGAACTGTCTTGTAATTCAACAAAACTCGAGGCTAGGAGATATATTTTTACATTTCCACATCTAAACTTAAGGAAATTCAACAATTCCAAATAGTAAGGCACGGATGAATAAGAAAATCAAGATAAGGATCTAGGTCTTAATACCCCATTAATTAACAACAGGGTTAGTAATATTTAAATCAAAGAGACATTTGAAGATAACTAATTAGAAATTGGAAAATTTCAAGGAAGTTAATCACTCTTATTTCTGGTCTGCTGAATATAATTAATATGTCCATCAGCTGGTGATAGTGCAAGTAAGTTCTAATGTTTTGATCATAGCATAGAAGGCACAATAGAACCCATCTAGCATAGGCCTCTCTCAGTTTTAAAAGGTTCCATTTGCTCTATTTTAGCCTGTCTTATTTCTCCTGTTGATTTGTAATTGGTACTGATTATTTCAACATAATACTTCCAGAAAGCTTGCTTTCTGTACTTAGCCACTTCTAACTATATTATATTACTCTCATGATTTCAGTTTTCCTTCAATAAAATCCTATAATTATAGCAAGATCAGTCAAGCAGAAGAGAGAGACCTAGATCAGAGCCCAAGTGACAAAAACAACCAATATCCATTATTTTAGGAATTGTGCTTAAAGAGTAAAAAGATACTCTCTTTGGCCATGAAAATTATATAAACTCTTGTCATACGCCTAATTTTTAATCCTAAGGAGTGCTAACCTGTTGTCCCCTGATAGTAAAGGATTTAAAATTTTAGTCTTCAAGACAATAAGCATCAATTATCTGGACTTACTGTTCAGTGCAACTAGACCCTTTTAATGTCCACTTTCCCTGGGTCCAATTCCTTGAGACTAAGAAAAGAACATTTACAATTACAACTGAATTTGAAATCAGAGTTTATCTTTTTTGGAAAGCTCTAAACCTGGAGCCATAGCATCACTCCAGAAATTGAGAATTCATATTTTACAACAATTATAGGAAAGGGAGTCAGAGACATTGCCTCTGCATGTTATGGTATCTATAAACCTGTTTAATTTCTAGCATTTTAGCTCTCCTTTCAATGATGACTGATTAAAATAGCAATTACAGAATCACAGGAAATGGTATTTGGAAGGGACTGCGGAAGTCATCGAGGTTAAACTATGAGACAGAAGGAACCCCCAATATAACACACCTGCAAGTAGTTGTTCAGCTTGCCCCTGTTTAAAGATCTCCAAGGAGAGGGAACTCACTCCCCCTCCTCCCCCAGGCAACCCATTCTACCTTTGGAGAGTTTTCATTGTTAGGAAGTTTCTTTTAAGGAAAATTGGTAAGGAAAACAAATTACATCAAGCCTAAATCTGCCTCTTTGCATCTTCTATCCCTTGCTTCTGCTCACGCCCTCTGAGGCCAAATAGAAGAAATCTAATCCCTCTTCCACATGGCAGCCATCCAAATACTTTAGTAAAGTTCCCATGCTTAAAAATAGTACTATTAGCACTATTATGTGAAATATGTGGGTGGACATGTTATATATGCCATATTTATCCCCTTTAAATTTTTCCTCGTTGCCCCCAAAACATCAATGAAAATGAATAGTAACTCCCTCATCATCCATTTTGTGAGGGGAAGGCCATAAAATAATAATAATGTGGGGAAAGGATGAGGCTCATTTCATCACTGTTTGCTCCAGAGATCCTTTTAGTGAGTTTAACTAAGAAGACCTTACATCCTAATCATCCCATTCAACTAATAAAAAAGCAGTCATTTTGTCTATTTGGATAATTGTCCATTGAACATGAAATATAAAGAATAATAATAGCAGGAAAGTGATTTGTCCTAGGATTATATCTGAACTGTCATAAAGATGAGAAGAAGAAAAAGGGAAGAGATGCTGCTGCCAATAATAATGACAACAATAATAATAATTACAATAATAACAAGAAAAGTCTGGATTTCAGAGAGATGCTGAACCGTTTAGCTTTATGCCACTATTCTTTATACATTTTTAAATCAGGCAACAAATTTCCATGCTACAAATACAAAGCCCCAAACACCCTTGAGAAATCAATAAACAAACTACTTAGAACTAGAGTATCATTATAGACCAAACTGTTGTCCACTCAGGTATTACAATGATACATAAAAATTAAGAATAATGTTCTAAAAAGATGTCATCATACCAAACACTCAATCTCCAAGTGGAATTATGAACTTATAATATACAGAGACCTAGGAGAAGAAATTAAAATCATGCAAGTACACATCATCCTGGTCATCCTGTCTGCTACTGGGGTTGTTGCAAAGATAGTTTCAGGGAGGCTACAGAAAATGAGCTTAAATCACAATACTGGCATTCAATTACACAAAATCAATCATTTTCCCACAGACAATTAACATGATGGAACAATAGCAGGATAGTGACTTGTCATCAGACTCTCTATCTAAACTACCAAAAAGATGAGAAAAATGTGATAACAATAAGGATGATACTAATAAAATATGTACAAACATATAATTAGGTGGTTAGAAGCTCACTGTCCTTTTTCCTAAACTGTCTATATAAGAAGCTCACTGTCCCTGCACTACAAATACAAACATAGAATATCCTTTAGAATTCAGCAGATAAACCATCCTGGAGTCAGCACATTGTTACAGACAAAATTGTTGTCCATAACCATTCAGGCATAATATTGATGCATAAAAATTTAAGAGCAATTAAAAAAAATAGATGTCACCATATCAGATCTTCATAATCTCCAAGCTACTTGGAATGAATAGCTTTCAAAATATAAAGATCAAGTTGAAGGAATTAATACCATGTAGAGAAAAGATAAGGTATATATCATCTGTCATCCGGTCTGCTACTGGAGTTGTCATAAAGTGCATTCATAAGTCTACAGAAGATGAGTTTGCCATCCAATATACTTATTCAAATACAAAAAAAGAAAAAGATTTTACCCACTTACAAAATAGTCCACAGATCAGTGAATATGAAAAAATAAGAACAAGACATCAACTGGTCTTCTGACTATTTCCATATGAACCCCTTTAAAAAATGAAAATGAGATGATTGACTCCAATGAGGAGAATGGAAAGAACACTACATTTGAATAATGCTTTAAGGTTTAGAGTTTAGTTGTCTCATTTGAACCTTGTAACAACTCGGTGTGGTAGGAGGAAATCTGTGGCACTCGTTTTATCCAGAATGCTTCTTTTGGGTGGTAGCTATGACTGTTAAAATAGATTCCCTTTTTATATTGGCTAATAAAAAGGAGAGATTAATAGTGATTGATTACCTTAATTATTCTGAGCTCACTGTTTTTGAACTCAAAGTATTTTGTGAATAAATCTCTATTTTTAAGCCCTAAAAAAGCACTTCTCTGTAAGAGCCCAGTTCCCAGTCTGTCCACCAGCAAAGGGGCTGATCTCTGCATATGGGCATGTATATACACACGTATATATGTATGCGTCTATATACGGGCCCATACGCAGAAACAAGCATTTTGCAAATGAACCTGCCAATTTGCCAATTGGCAGATGGGACCTGAACAAGTGAAGAGAAATTCTTAGTTTGGTGCTTAAAATAGAATACAATTAATTATAAAATAACTCTTTTGAGTTTAAAACTAGTGAGCTTAAAGTCAAGTCAATATTCTGAACATCCAAATTAAGTGAAATTATGTTAAGTCAGAAACAATTCATTTTAAAACCTTTCCTTCAATGAAAAAGTGAGTATTTCTTCATTAACAATGGTTCTAAACCTATTGTTTTTCAATTAATTAAAAACACTGTATGTTTAAAAAGTTTATGTAGCCCTTTGAGAAGCCCTAAATCAGGGATTTTAAGATCACCCATATCCTCTTGATTGTTAAAAATCATTGCTTCCTCCAATACCTTACATTGGATTTTCTGAGTAAATATAGCATCTCAACCCAGCCCCACCCCGTCATTACAACGAGGTCAGTTTTTGCATGCGGGCTTTCATACAACACAAACACATAGGTAGAGACATAGGGGGAGGGAAGGGAGAAGACTGGACCTGTGATTTCAATGCAGGGAACTGTGGGGGAAGAAACTCTCTCTACAAGTGGAGATTAGCACCCTCTCAGTAACTTGTAACCCAAGAGTTGCCTAGAACACTGACTAGTTTAGTGACTTGCTCAGTATCGTACAGTCAGTACATCAAAGTCAGTGTCAAAGACAGAACTGGAACCCAGGATGCCCTGGCTACAAGTCACCTACATTGTGCAGTGGCTAGAGTGCTAGATTCGGGAAGACACTGACTTCAAATTCCGCCTCAAATAGCTTTGTGACCCTGGGAAAGTAATTTAACTTTCATCTGCCTCAGTTTTGTCATCTGTAAAATGGGGATGATAACCTCATGGGGTCGTGGTGAGGATCAAATGAGATAATATTCATACAGAAGAGAGCACATAGTAAGTTATATAAATTGCTGTTCATTTTTCAATTGTATCTATCTCGTTGTGACTCCATTTGGGGTTTTCTTGGTAAAGATCCTGGAGTGGTTTGTCATTTCCTTCTCCAGAATCATTTTATAGATGAGGAAACTGAGGCAAAATGACTTGCCCAGGATCACACAACTAGTGTTTGAGGCCAGATTTGAACTCGGGAAGATGAGTCCTTCTCTGCTCTATCCAAATGCCCCACATTATTAAGATATTTATTCAGAACAGCTCTCTATCCACTACAACTACTTTGTATACACATGCAAATTTGAATTTCTGATGAAAATTTCCTTTCTTTCTAATCTTTGTTCTTCCAGTTAAATTCCAAGGAGACAATCCTAAGTGAGTAATTTGGTTGGGTCAGAGAACACAATCAGTCAAAACTACCATTTGCTTCTGGGACAAATGACAACCTTAGCATGAGAGCCTTCTCTAATCTGGCTCCCACCTGCCTTTCCAAACTAACTTCATAAAACTCCCTTCACGTATTCCTTTTCCAGCCAAACCAACTAGCCGGTCCCCAGATTCACCAGGTTATATTGTGTCTTCTTGGTTCCCCAGGTCTGGATCTACCTCTCTTCATCTCCACCTCCTAGATCCCAGTTCGCTGAAAGTGTTCAGCTTGGCAGCCATTTCTCAGAGCCTTTCTTAGAGCTTCTCCACCTACCCTTACCTTCCTCAAGTTACTTCATATTTTCTTAACAATGCCTCATACGTAGTAGGTGCTTAATAAAAGTGTTGAGTTAAATTTAACTGAATCGAATGGTTGTGTAACTATAAAAATATAACTTTATCTTCTAACAGTTGAACTATTAATTGATTCAATAAATAATAATTATAATAATATAATAATTCCTGAGGGAATTATAAAAATAAATATGAAAAATTGTCCATCTCAGCTATCAAGAAACTCACGATCCAGAAGCAGACTAGTGGCATAATGGATAGAGTTCTGCACCTGCGTTCAGGAGGTGAATTTGTTTAAATGTGTCCTCAGACTAGCTGTATGACCCTGGGTAAATGACATAACCACTGTTGGCCTCAGTTTCCTCAACTATAAAATGAAAGTAATAATAATAGCTATTCCTAGGATTGTGGTGAGGACCAAATGAAATAATATCTGTAAAGTGCCTAGCAGTGCCTGGCACAGAGGAAGTGCTTAAGAAATGTTCATTTCTTTCCTTCTTAGTAGAAATGTAGATATGGAGACAAATGAAATTGGAGGCAACATGGAACATGACGTGAGCAAGAAACTACAAGCAAGGATGCAGAAATAGAGCAGGTATGCAGTCCTCATTTAGGTTTGCTATAAACGTCTTCTATTTTACCGATCAAAATTAATTGCAAAAATTCTAAGCAGCTCATTTAATCAAATGCAGCCTAATCTCTGATCACTTGAACATCTAATCAGTTTCACACTTGTGCCCACTTGAGAATTATTGATTCCGATTACAACAAATACAGGTCCAGGTGATGCATATTATAATTACTACAGCTAATGTGATTACTGCATGTAAAGTGATTACTATAATTAGGATGTGGTTATTTGTATGAAACAGAGAGAAGTAAATTGCCTGGTAGGTTTTGGGAGAAGTGAAAGACTAGCACCAATTTTTTTTTTAAGAAAACAAGCCTTTAATTAATTTCAATTGCCAGTATATGAGAGAGACAGAGAGAGACAGAGAGAGTGAGTTATGTTAGGTAAGCAATTTCCAGAAACAGGTGATCTAAGTCTTTTGTTACTTATCTGAATATGATAACAAGGCAATGGATTTTTCTCCTCTATAGTCCAAGCATATTTTCATCCTACACTGTCTGCACAAGCAATACCAATGATAACATTTTACAGCGTCATAAATATGTGCAAACCTCTGGCTTTCTAAATGATGTTAAACAAATATTTTCAGAAGGAACAAAAGAGTACAAATTGTGATGGATGCAAATTAGTTATGGGATATGTTTCCATATTTCCACCTTCTTTTTCAAATATTTATTTTCGTGTACACTGCCCCTTTAGCAGCAAGCCAGGAAGCATCCTCATGTTTCCCTATGTAGATACAAGTTAGGAAACAATTATCTCTTACAAATACACCCTCAGTATCAAAACTCTTGTCCTTAAAAAATCTTTGCCCATAGATCTATATGACATAGCTAAATTACATTTTCTACTTTTTCAGACCCTGGATCCTTAAGCTCATATTCTCCATCAAAAACAAAGAGTAACACCAAAATTTAAAGCGAATGACAAACTTCATTTTTATGAGGAAAAACAAAGACTAAAAAATTCTTGCCTCACTAATTTTCACTAAGCTATAATCATGGGGACAGTGTATGTGACCCAGGTGTGGAGGGTCCCTACAAACATATTTACTAATGAAGGCAAGAGATTCGAGAGTGTCCTTATTTCTGATTCAGTGAATTCAAAGTGTGATGCTATGGCTTTTTCATTTTTTAAAATCCCTGCAAATTTTTACAAAACACATCTAATATATACAGAAGTGACTTCAGTCTCCCAAATGTGATTTCTGAATTCAATCATCTTGATGTTTTCATCCCCTTTTAATTAAAAACCATATTTCAATGAAGAGATGCCTGCTCACCAGAAATGAATGCCATTTTCCACTGGTACTTCGAATGCCGCTTCCAATTCCAAAAAGAGTAGAACAAGCAAAGCGCATTTCTCCGAGAATACACTTTTCCTGTGCCTGGCCCCTCACCCATGGCATTTGCCTACTCTGATCTCTAAATGATGGCAACATTAACAAACTCAGTGCCAGAAGACCTGAGAAAGTTTAAGATGCCCATTAGTATGACTATTTTGACAACCCAAATAGTTACAGAAATGGCAGTGAATCTAGGTTTATGGGTATTGTCAAGTCACTTTTTAGCTAGCCACATGCCTGATTCCCAGAAGGAATTTCCAAAGTATTGAATTTCCCTCCTAACCCTTTAACAAACAAACTCAAGCCAACAAGCTGCTCTTCCAGCCTACGTTAAAGCTGAATTGGATTAACTACGTGGCAAATGATCATATAAAACTTGACTAATAAAACAGGTGATCAAAATTTGCTCCTCCTCCCAAAAAAAGGTTGACTTATTACTTTCATATAAACATAGTGTCAGTGTGAAACCTATAAAGCCTATGGAATTTCTTTGATGTGTTCCATTCATATTTCCCATACGGTGAAACAAAACATTAAATTAAAGTTAAGCAACAGAGTCTATTTTAGGTTGTCTTGCCTAAAGTGTTTTCATTGCCTAGAGATGTTGTAGGTGTGACATGGTCTAAAATGCCACTTTGAAGACAAAACAAGTTTTAATTGTTGGGATTCCTCATTGATTTGGTCTTTGGTGTATCATTTTCTCTCTACCTCATCACCCAACCTCCACTTTTAATGAAGAGCTGAGATTAACTGAGCTGAAATAAACTTACTTGAGCTAATCACAGAAAGAAATAAGATTCCTCAGAAATCGAGCCAGATAAGGAGGTGGGAAAAGAGGCATCTGTTGTCCTCACTATAGGGGGAGATATCCCTGTAGGAAGATGGGAAGATGTAGACCATCTGTGATATTTGAGTCCCCTTTAGTGGAAGAATTAGGCTTTACTTTCAGAAATTTCGGTCTACCTTTTTTTTAACAGTCAGGTAACTTTTTTAAAAGTTAATTTCCTATGACAGTAAATTTAACTAGTAGGTATTCTGAAAGCCTTTCTACTGTCTTTAAGCATTTATATTAGTGGGCTCATTTCCCAGCTAGTTCTTGGCCTAATTCTTGAGTTTTCAAATAAAGTAATATCTTTTCCTAGTTTCTTTGAAATTATATAGTTGCATGTAATTTTGGCAGAGAGGGGGAAAAAGGATGAATTTAAAAGAGAAGCTCAAATGAAAACAATGACATAGATCCTATAGAAATCCCAGAGTTACTATTTAAACTTTACCATACTCTCTGAAAAGAGATTATCTTAAAAAAAGACACAAGTGGAATTAGTCCATCTTCGAAAGATGTAAAACCTAGTAGAAATTTTTTAAAAATAAAAATCTCATGATTGATTTGAGCCCAATGTACAAAGAAATATTGAAACCTTTCACATATATACAGCTTCCTATTGTATATATGTAAACCATATGTGGACAGAGTGCCACCCTTTGAATCAAAATTGCATCTGGCACAAATTAGACTTTTTTTAGCCAGAGGAAAGTCACTTAAACTTTCAATGTGCCAGGACTTGAAATTATAAATTTTAAATCAGCTGCTGGTCTGTTTTGGTGGATGGAATTCCCATACCAGGAGTTTCCTACACTGACAAAAACCAGAGGTTTGTGCGAGGTGCAAGCGTGTTCGCACAGGCAGGCACAGACAGACAGACGGACAGACACACACACACACACACACACACACACACACAGCAAGTGAGGAAGATAACTAGGACAACTGAACTATAGAAATTGTCCCCAATTCTCAGGTTAAATCACATTCATGTACTAGTCTTAGATGAGATATGGATAATATTTTGTATGTTTAAACATACAATGGAAAAGGAAAGCACTTCTGTATGAAGTATGCTATTTATAAATTTGCAGACCTGCCCATAGCCAAGCCTTTCATGGAAATGATTACTTTAACAATGGGACAAAAACATGGATACCAGACACATTTATATGTTAAAACTTTTTCATGATTGGGTTTATGAATAGGTTTTCTATGTAATTTTATCTTAGCTGCAATATACTCTGCTTAAAATTTTACAGTTTATACACATGGGGTTTCCTTTCCCATTTTCCTAAAATGGTTTATTTTTTTTTTCTAGAAGAGGAGGGATAAGTTGTTTAAGTGACTTGCTCAAAGTTGCTCCAAAAGTCAGTGGTTGATCCAGAAACTGAACCCAGAATATCAGAGAGCAATCCTTTTTGCTGTAGCCAGCGAATCATTTTGTGGTCTTTCTTTCGATGGCTGCAATTGGAGGGCTATTCAGGCAGGGCCTTTTGGCTTGTGTGGTTGCTCACCAGGGTTATTTGATCCCTTGCAGGACATCATAGGGATTTATATCTATTTGTTATAAGTTTCTATTTTGTGATCTCTTTACTGTCTGCAGGGAGTGGCCAAATCTGTTTCGGAGGTAGGGGGGATTCAATGAAAAGGTATCTGTATTTGTGGAATGGAAATAAATGGGGCTTGATTCTTTGTTGGGGCTTGGTGAAACAGATTTATCCCTTTTGCTTCTTCCTCAAGTCCCTCTCATGTTCAAGGATGAGCAATGAGAAATTGTCATCTATGTCATGAGAAAGTCAGCTAATGCCCTGAGCACGAGTCCCGGCTCTCCTGTTTATTATACCTATAATCTCAGGTACATCATTTAAACCTACTGAGCTTTGGTTTCCCCAATTACAAAATGGAGAGAAGAACACTGGCACTCCCTGACTCATATTTGTTGCAAACATCAAACGAGATAAAAGATGTAAAGTGAAAGTGTTTTTAACTGTAAAGTGCTTTATAAACGTGGGCTGTTATTCTTTCTATGGTGATAGAAAATAAAGAGAAATGTATTTCTTATTCATCTGCTGACATAAAACACTTTTCACTAAAGAAATACAAAATAGTCTTTATCCCTAAGTCTTTGTTTTGTTTTTTTATATTTTGCACATTCCATTTTTTTTTTGCTAAAGTAGCTAAAATAATATAGCCATTGGGTTAGAGGGACCTTGAAAGGCTATCTATCTAATTTGAGTTTCTGTAATCAGTAAGGACTAGAATTAATTGATCCTTGAAAGATGGGAATCTGTTTGTCCACTGCAGCTATAGTCCATTCCTTCAAAACCTGTCCTCAGAGCGATTCACTTAAGAAGCATTATTCAGTCTCTACCACAGAGAACAAGATCCTAGGTTCTTGGAAGATAGGAGACCAGAAAATAATAAAAGGAGATGAGCTTACATTAATCTACCTGGGAAGTCAGATCATACTATGAATTCTATAATGCCCACACCTGCACAGCATGAAAATAATAAAAAACCAATGCACACACATGGTAAATGAGAGGGTTCCACTAAAAGACCCCATTCAGGAAATGAACAATCTGAAAGGAAATGGGATGATCATACAGCAAGAATGAGAGATAATAGAGTGGTAGCAGAAGGGCTTCACTGGTCTGCACAAAACATTAAAGAACTAAAAGTATTCCAGTGTGTAAGGTAGCTATAGGTTATGGAGACCATGGATAAAAATAACACAGGATGAAATAGGAATGGGATTTGCATTCTTTGGAGGGGGAATTATAGATGGAACTGCCCGACTATGTCACCTAGCTACTGCAGTGGATAGTGTTGCCCTGAAGTCAGGAAGAATCTGGCCCCAGACACATACTGGCTGTGTGACCTTGGCCAAGTCATTTAATTCTGCCTTTGTTTCCTGATCTGTAAAATGAGCTGAAGAAGGAAATGTCAAACCACTACAATATCTTTGCCAAGAAAACCCCAAATGGGGTCACAAAGAGTTGGACACAACTGAAAAATGACTGAGCAACAACATAGAGCCACTGAAATATTGAAATTTTCAGCAAATTGAGGACAATGCTGAGGAGCAAAGAGAATAGGGTATAGGGAGTGGTGACTTAAGGGAGTAGTTAAAGACAGAAGGGAAAGTCTGATCATTACTTTGAAAGAGGAATGTTAAGAACAGAGATATAGAACTGTTTTCTACCCATACAGGCTGCTGGGTAAGCTTGGGTTAACCACTCATGAGCCCTTATGCTCAACATTTTTTTTTTACTTCTCTTTTATTTTCATTTTAGTTTTTATGTTGAACTCAGCCTAGACACTATAGGTGCTTTATTTATTGGAAGTCAAAATCCAAACAGAATCTTGCTAAAGACAGCATAGGATAAAAAAATACTATTCAGTAATCCATTTGGTACCTCACTAAAATCTGACGTAATCACCACCCAACTGATTGGCAGAGAGCTCATATTCACATATAATAAAAGAGCTTGAAAACAGGTGTGTCCTGCTGATTTTCCAATTTGTACCACTGAGCAGCACATTGAACAATTAGACTGGTTACTTCAAGGCAGTTTTGCCATTCAATATTTATCTTTTGGTTGTAATTTCTCAGGTGTAATGCCTCTGAGCATTTTCAATATTTTTTAAAATGTAATCTTGAACAAATTGTTGTTCAACACCATTTACCATAAACTTATAGAGATAACATTTTTACTAAATAATAAGCTAATATGCATAGATTTTGCAATAGAAATAAACTTACTTTTGCAGAGAAATGGAAAGAGGATGAGAACTAACAATCCTTATACCATGTTTTCTCACAAGTATCAAGTTCCCTTTTTGAAGGCAAGAGCAGTATTTTTTCCGACGATTTCAAATGAACGAACATGAATTTGAATCCAATACAGTTAAAATGTACATAAATCATATCTACCCAAATAGCAAGGCACATACTTTCAAATCCACGCCATGCTTCTCAACTGACTTACATTAGGTTTATACCTCTACTAACACCCTACTCATGTTGATCATAATATACAAACAATACTCACTAGCCATTGGACACTTGCATCTGAAATGTTACTGGGCAGTCATTCAAATAGTCTCCCAAGAGCACATTCAGTCATATGTCAAATTCAGTTTCTTTGGTTTATTAAATTTGCAACTGATAAATCTGGCCTTTTGTGGAAAGTTCATAACGTATTACAAATACACCATATGAAACACTGGACTAGATGATCGATAAATTTTAAATTCTTCAAAGGTATCTCCAAAATTGTACTTTCCCCATAGGAGACTAGAAGAAATCCTGGTGCCTCCGAGAAATGATGGCTCTCATGATCAGAGCTATAATATGCAGGTGTTATGCAATATATAACAAAGAGACAACTAGCAAGTATCTGAGGCCAGCATGAACTTCAGCCTGGGCTAGTTAAGAGTAAACAACTGAGTAGGCAAGGATGTGAAGAAAAGAGAGGAGAATCTCTCCTTGTGCCTCTCCTTTTATTGATCTGTTCTCCATTCTCACTTCAGCCTCCAGTCACTCCAACCCTCTTGCATTAGCTTCAGTTGTGACACTATGCCAAAATGGATGGTGGCTGGATTAAACACCTGGTTTGTGAGAAAGGGCGGGAATATTCTCTATCACAAACCAATTTTATAATAAAAGAATCTTTAAATTGGCCACTCAACTCCAGTCCTCTGCTATTGTTTCTCTTCTTCCTACAACCCTGGTTGAAATAGTCTTAGTATCAGCAACCTTGGTATGGCAGGAAAGGTTGCAGACATTGTGTCTACTTAGCCTTGGTGTGAGAGAATAATAAGAGGAAGTAAGGAGACAGGATTCTCAAGGATGAATACTTTCTGGACAAAAATGGAATTCTAATGGATGGAGATGATATGGCTTACTGCACAGTGGTGATTATCTGCAAACTGAAACTGTGAATTAATATGTCTTTCCCCCCTCTTAACCTAACCTGATCATGAATTATTCCTGAGACATTATTGAGAAACATAGCTTTGAAAACTACTTTATATGATGTTCTTATCACAATAAGATATTGAGTTGAGTGTATATTTTATATGTTTCCTGGTGACACAGTAATTATTAAAAAATACTTCATAGGAATTCTCTGCTTTATGCCTAACAGTAGATCTATCACAGTACCTTATTGACATTAGGTACTCAATGAAAATCTGTTATCTGAGTGAATCATAATGTAGGATCTCAGAGTTGGGAGTCAAGAGACTTGAGGTCTACTCTCAGTGTTACTATCAATGAGTTATTTGACCTGTGATCCGAGTTATCTCATCTATAAAATAAAGAAGTCAGACTAGATTGTGAAGTCCTTTTCAACATGGTCCGTGATCCTAAGTCTCTGACTACCCACAACGTTTATAACTGCATCAATAAGCAAAATGTGTGTTTGATTGAGGTGAGGCATGGACCTAAGAAGTGGAGATGGAGGTGAGGAAGGAAGGAACAACGTGGTAAATTACTAGTTTAAGGAAATGATTTAATTTTAAGATCTTAGAATCTAAAGTACAAACTAGAAATATGAGGCTGATATTTGTATAACCACTATTAGTCAGAGTATCATAAATCTAGATGTGGGAAGGACATTCAAAACAATCTGATCACATCCCCTCACTTTGAAGAGGAGAAAACTGAGTCTCGGAGAGGAGAGGTATCTTGCCCAAGGTCATAGAGAAAATGGAGCTGGGATTCAAATCCAGACCCTCTGCCTCCAAATCCAGTGTTCTTTCCACTATAATATCCGATCTCAAAACGCTCTCCTATTCAGGTCCCTGACATATGTTGGGAATATAATCTAACTACCTGAAACAAGCAGTTGCTAATGTTGTTAAAATAGTAGTATTACTAATAGTAGTAATAACTAATATTTAATCTTTTAAGGCCACCTAGGTGGCGCAGTGGATAGAGTGCCAGGTCAGGAGTCGGAAGACCTGAATAAAAATCTGGCCTCAGAGACTTACTAGCTGTGTGACCCTGAATGAGTCACTTCACCTTGTTTGCCTCAGTTTTCTCATCTGTAAAATGAGCTGGAGAAGGAAATGGCAAACCAAAGCACCTTTGCAAAGTACCTTTCCAAAAAAAAAAAAAACTCAAAAAAACCAAATGAGTTAACAAAGAGTCAGATATAACTGAACAGCAACAAAAGATAAATCTTTTAAGGCTTGTGAAGCACATTACACATATTATTACATGTAATCCTCACAATAATCCTGTGAAGTCATTGCTATTACCATTCTCATTTTACAGGTGAGGAAACTGAAGCAAACAAGGTTAAGTAACTTACCCAGGGTCACACAGCTAGCAAGTGAAGCCAGATTTGAACTCAGGAATATGAGTCTTCCTGAAGTTAGACCCAGTGTCCTACTCACTATTGTGTGATGTAGCTGCACCACATAGCTGCCCCACGACACCTTATCTAGCATAAGCCTATCAGTCCAGTTTTAGTTCAGTACCCAAAGAGCTGATGCAGTTTTCCCCACATTTAACAGGAAATAATTGCTTTATATTTGTTCCATAAATTGATGAACACATATGCATCTATAAGAGCCACGAAGAACTATTCTTTATGATACTATATGAGCAACTGATGGCACACTGAAATACCTCGAGTAGCCATTAATTTATTAACTAGTTTGAAACCAGTTCTCATGTATAGGTCATGTTATAGGAAAAGCCATTCTTTGAAACTGATAATCAGAGATAGATTCAAGAGGGGAGTATTGCAAAAAGGGAGCTTCAAAGCTGGCTATTCAGTGGGCTCTTTAAAAGAGTCAAAAGAATCTATGAAATTAGTTCCACTCAACATATTATAACCACCAACAGAGTAATGTGAGGACAGTATGACAAGAGAAACCTAGATTTAAGTTTTCTTCTAGTTTCCCTTGAGGTTGCAAGGCTTAAAACTGAATAAATCAACTTCTCAAAGAAGGATCAAGGACTTTTCTGACAGCTTCAATTCACTGTCAGAATTCTGCCAGCTAGCTTTCAGAAAAGGCAAAAAAAAGTCACTTAAAAGGGTAATGCATCAAGTCTAGAAGACAAATTGCTCACTGAAGGTGAGGTTACTTTGTTTTCAAGAAGAAACAGCTGTGTTATCATTAGAGGCGAAGCTGTTGTGATCATACAGCCACTTGTAGTCCAAATTCAGCCACCTTGAGTGTACAATTTATCTTGCAGACGGATTCATTATCCCTGTAAGTGACAAGCCTTCTTGGTCTGAGCTCTCATTTTTATACTCTATACCTCTGGTAAGTCACCAGCTGAAAGTCAAGACACTTACTCAGTATAAGTATAAATGTCTATACCTCCTCCTACCCTTCACCTCTTTCTTCTAGTTCTCAAAATCCCTTAACAACAACACAAGGCAAGAATCTTTCCCAGCTTTTTCTAAGTGCCAAGAACAACAAACTGAGTTGGCTTAATTGAATGGTGTGTGTGTGTGTGTGTGTGTGTGTGTGTGTGTGTGTGTGTGTGTGTGTGTGTGTGTGTACACTCAAGTAGACAAAGTTATAAGTCTTTGTTTTTTTTTTTTTCAGTCAGAACCTCAGGCTATTTAAAAAGCATTCTTCCCTTCCTTTGAAGGAAAAGATTGGGGGGGGGGGGGGATACCAAAATGCAAAGTTAAACAAACAAACAAATAGACTGATCTCTACTTTTGCTTTTCCTTTCTCTTTCTTTCCAGTCTTCTTCAGTAATGGAAATCACCATGGGGCAGGTAGGGATCTTTCTTCTTTACTTGAAGACTTTCAGATTAGTACAAAAGCTATATACCAGTAGTTGGGAAAGACTATTAAGTTATACTGTATAGTCATCTTTTCTTCATAGTGTCTTTTGATTCTATTAATGGATTTTTTTCTTGAAACGAATTCCTGGGCTCAATAGTTTTGTAAAATCAAAAGACCCCAATTTGGGCGCTACATCACAGGTCAGAAAGCTTTACCAATACACACTCCTTCTAATCTTTTCCACCTGGACACAGTGAAATCTCAGCAAGTTGATGTGACTTGAAGTAAAAGCACTAAGGGCAATTCTAAAACAACTCCAGTAACCCTTAAAACGCTATATAAATGCCAGAAATGATTCTTCTTCTTCAGCCTAACAATACCCCATTATCCAAGGCAAATGCTTAACGAAGCAAGTCTTCATTTGGCTCCTCATTTAGAAGTTCGGGAGTACAGAGCTGAAGCTGTTCTGACACATGAAAGCACGTGTAATGTCGCCCTTGGGCAGACAAAGAACTCTTCACCAGACTAAACTAAATGTTTATAGAATTAAGCTGCCCTTCTCTCATGGCAAACACTTGTTAAATCAATTTAAAAAGAAATCAAAGGTAAATTCCTATGAGTTCTAATGTGAGATATAGAATGTTACACAATGAGACCCGATAATAAAATACTTCTATACTTCAAAAGTATTTGTTTGCCAAAATTTATAATAATTATGGAGAGGAAGAGGGAGACAGAAAGACTTTTCTTCTTTCTGCTTCAATTAGGAACTGAAGAGTCTTTGCTTGGACTAAAGATTTCACATCCCCTGACTTCAATGCTTTAATGACCTGTGATTTCCTAGGTGGGAGGTCTCCCTTCACTGTTGTAGACTTAAATTCTCCTCTAATTGAGTCTTCCAGGGCTGCTGTAGCCAAAAAAGCCATCACCTTTGTGACCTATATGGTCATAAGATTCCCCCCCCACCCCAATTTAGCTAGGCTGAACCTCAAGGAGAAAAAAAGCCATTATTGGGCCTATAATCAAAGCCTTTCTGGTATGGTGGGAACTGTCAGCAACACAATTCCTTTTAATAGCAATGATGTTATTGAAGTATTCAGTCACTAGTATTAAAAGAAAAAGTAGGAGAAATCTCCTAGTATGGAGAAAATGGACCCTTTATTAGTCCACAGAATGGAAAACGAACCAAGTTCCAGGAATAGTGCCACTGAGTCTTTCAGTGATTCACACAGAATATTGTCAGGAAAGTTGTTGTGCCTCTGTTTTGTCAACCATAAATTAAGTTTAATTTACTTCACATGGGCAGGTAGTACTTGGGAGGGACTCTACATAGCTCCTGCTGTCAACAAAGCAATAGTGGGCATCTAAAATGGTGGGGATTTAGGTTTTCATCAGTGGCTAGCATGCATATCAAAGGTAATTTTAGCTAGAAGTGAGTCCCACAAGTAACAAGAGTCTCTACAATCTAACACAGCCACCCAGCCACCCAAGAAAAATCTTCTGTCACTCCCTGCAGGTACTGTAGTCTTCACTCCTATTCTCTATCCTCTTCTGTCCACCCAATGCCCACAATTTTCTGTTCTGTGCCAGCCCTTATGACAGCTCTGATAGCTGCAATTGTATCTCCTCACATTACACATTTCTATTGAAAAATTAACCAAATTCTAGAGAAATCACTTGAGATGCTAGAATCTATAGATTCTCTCTATTTTAACAATAAATATTAGTTAGACTTTCTGTTCCTTGATATTTAAAGTGTAATTACTTAAACATTAAAAGTTCTAAAAGTAAAATCTGTCTCTGTCTCTGTCTCTGTCTGTCTATTTCTCTCTCTCTGTCTCTCTGTCTCTCTGTCTCTCTCTCTCTCTCTCTCTCTTTCTCTTTCTCTCTCCTTTTTGGCCAAGTTCAGAAGACAAGTCTATTCCAGATTCAGTATCTGTCATTGTTATGCAAAGGCAGCTGGAGGAAAGACTGAAAATCTGTGTTGTGTATTCACTGACTCACACACTCTGGCAATGTTTGGTACCACTTAACTTATATGGAAACAGTTCAGATTTGGTCCTTATTGATTTCTCCTGTTTTTAACTGCTACCTTCTTCTGCTTTCAAAGGTTCAAGGGGACCTTTCCATGGCCTTACAACATGCTGCTGGGCCACAGAGTTCCAGAAAGTGGAATTTAGATGGTCTAATGCAAGATGCTAGCACCATATGCTGGGAAAAGGCATGTCCTTCTGATGAAAAGGAGTCCAACACAGGAAATAACAAATGTTCCTTAAGCTGGAACATCTTCCAATAGAAACCAGAAGGATCAATCAATCAATCACTACATATATATGAAGTGCCTTCTATATACTGGGTATGGTGCTAATGATACAAAAACCAAAATATAACAATCCCTTCCTTCAAGAAGGTTATAATCTTTTAAAGGGAGACATCATATGCACATACGCACAGATACTCACTCACACACACACACACACACACACACACACACACACACACACACATGCAATAGAAGGGATCAAAAAAGTCCTCATGGAGGAGTTGGGTGTTGAACTGAGCTCTGAAGAAAAAGGGGGCTTTTAAGAGGCAGTGGTGAGGAGGGAGATTGCATTCTATATATGGAGGACTAATGCACAATAAAGCTGGAAAGGGAGAAGAGGGCTTTAATTGGCAAACAGAGGAGTTTGGGTTAGGGTTAGAGACAATAGGGAGCTGCTGGAGCTTACTAAGCAAGGGGGTTACATGTTCAAACCTGTACTTTGGGAATATCACTTCAGCTAAGTGGAGACTGGATTGCAGAGCGGGGAAATTTGATTGGTGCATACACCATTTCTATCAAATGGATTGGAAACTCTAGAGCCTGCCACATGCCTTGATTTTAATTGGCCTTCATATAACCAGTGTAGTTGGGTTTCCAAAAACAAAGACCATGTTCATTAATATAACCTCTCTAGGTAGCCTACTCTACCTCTAGATATCTCTCATTTTTCCTGATATTAAGCCCAAATTGACCTTTTTACAACATACACCCATTGCTTGTAATTCTCCCCTTTTCTTGTAAGCCAAGCTACATGGAGCAAGAACTGGCACCCAGTAATACATAAGCTCTCTTAGGATAGAAACTCTTATGTCCTTTGTCTTGGTGTCTCTAGAAGCTAGGAGAGTGCTCAATAACAACATGCCCTGGGAAAACTCTCCTAAACGTTATATCTCAATGACTTCTAATTAAATATTTCAATGCCTCCTACTTAGCTATTTTGGTACACTAAGTTCCTGTTCCAAGAGGGTAAAGATTGTGGGAGTTTTGTTTTTGGTTTGTCTCTGTGTGTGTGCCTTTGTACCCCTAGCACCTAGCATGGTTGTCTGTATGTGTGAAGTACCTGATGACATAGCTATTAAATTGAATCGTATCTGCTCTCAATAAGCAGATATTAGAGCTGAATTGGAGTTTCAGATGAAACAGCAGAAAAGACTAGTTGTATTTTCTTTTGTTTTATGCAGGAAAAGGAATATAGAGGGAGATATTGGTGCAATCAGTAGAACTGCTCTCCTGCTGTTAGAATCTGTTTCTAACCGTCTTTGTGCACAGTAGTTCATGGCAAATAGCAGATACAGTTTGCTGACTTTCAAATGGCTTTTACTCTAGGGGGAGTGGGTCTTTCTTTAACTGAATGTTCACTTACATTTTGCATGGTTCTTCTAGAGCAGAATCATAAACCATGGATAAGTAGTCATCATTTCTACCTTAGAAATAAAGATTCTGCTTATACACATACTTGTTTTGTTGCTTAGAAATGTCTTCAGGTGAAAAGTTTTTTAAATGTCCAGTTCATTTTAAAAAATGCTGTATCAAAAATTACATCTTTCTTATTTTAATTTATATCTATGAACCATTTTCTAAAATGATCCAATCTAATCCCCACTTATTCCTCATCTACCATGTGTGAGAAGCTGAGTATACAAAGACGAAAACCAAACAGTTTCTGTCTTTAAAGTGCTTACATTCTTAGCAGGGGGCAGCGGGGACAATGGATTATTACATATACATGGAGAAGTACATATATATACATTTGAATCTATACATATGTATATGTACAGTATATAAACCCTTTGAGCAAGAGCATTACCAAATAAATGGACCTGGTAGGACTTCTCAAAGGAAATGGCACATGAACTAAGACTTAGAGAAATCCAAGGATGCAAAGAGGCAAATGGAAGGAGGGAGAGCATTTCAGATAGGAGAGACAGCCTGTGGGAAGTCACGGGAGCAGAAGTTGAATGCTGAGTTCAGGGAGCAGCAACTAGGTCAGTATGGAGGAAACATGGTGAGCCCAAAGGTGAGCCAGATTGTGAAGAACTTTAAATGACAAACTAATGAATTTCTATTTCCTAGAGACAACAGGGTGAGACCTAGAAAGGTCATGAACTAGGGTGTGGGGACAGTCAGGCTTATCCTTTGGGAAAATGACTTGGAAATTGGATGGAAGATGGATTAGAGCAGGGAGAGAAGAGGAGACACTGAGTATCCAATTAGAAAGCTCTTGCAGTTGTCTAGATCCAAGTGCATGAAGGCCAGAACTAGCACAACGGCAAGAAAGGGATAGATAAGATAATATGACACTATGGTAGTATAAGACTTGACAAAGGATAGGATTTGGGGTGTGAAGGGAAATGAAGAGCCCAAGAAGACTGAGGGATGAAAACCTAGGTAATGTGAAGGATGATGCTAGGTAAGTTAGATAAGGCAGCTGATCTCTACAGGCTCATGATAGAATGATACCTTGAAATATGGCTTATGGAGCCATCCTTGACAAACCAGGACCCAAAGGAACAACTGAACATTTCAGTCCCTTTTGACAGACCTTTTTGAGACTACTGGTGTAATTTGTCACCTTCTCTAGGAAACTTGTAATGTCCATTCTCAACACCTTTGCACTTTTCCTCAATTTAGTCCCTTTGCTAGAAATGCCCCCTTCTTCTTTTCTGTCTGATCAAATCCCAGGTATACTTTCAGGACCCTGATTGAGTTCTCAAAGGTTTCCACAGTAGCACTAGCCTACATTATTCAATGACCCTCTCCTAACAAACAGCGCATGAAGCATAACAGATAGTGAGTAGCAAATTGGGTTGAAATGCAGGCCCTCTGGTTCTAAATCCAGTGGACATTTCACTGAGCCACATTTACTAAATATCTGAAGAATGGAAATCAAAGGCAAACATGTATAAAAGAATCAGGTTATGAAGTGCTGATGAACAATACCATTGTAGAAAACTCTTCCCTTCTAACAAGCAGCCCGATGTTGCTGAAGGCAGCATGGATATGCTTATAAAACCCATTCTCCCCAATCCCAGGAATATTGTCAGATCAACTGCAGGGCCCAGCATTTTCTCTGCACTTACCATCAGATGTTGTAGCATCCCTAGCCCCTGGCACTAGGAGATAAGCTGCAGGAGGTCATCTGCCTCTCTTTGGCCTACCCTGAGTTGGCAGCACTGGGGTGGCTAGAAATGCCAAGTGCTATTTAATTCTGCTTTGTTCTTTTTCCTTCTCCTGATGCTGATGTTATCACTTTTGCTTTTTCAAGCAATATATTGTGAAGAGAAGCAAAGGCTCCTCTCAACTTTCCCTTGTCAGAAAAAAGGTTCTTTTTAGACTGATTAGTCATAATTATAATTCAATGCTCATCTGTAATTCAGAACACTTGAAATCTAAGAGTCCACAAATAGTAAAGCTGTTGACATGAGGAAGAGTATAAACACAGCAAACGTCATTAGATTTGCTTCAAGAAGAGGTTAGAGGCAAACACAGTTGCATGAAAAAAAGAATGAGCAAGTTATAACAGAAGGCTGAGTGATGTCCAAATTTACTTAGGTGTACTCAAAGATTCATAGTAAAAAAAAATCAGTCTATACCTATAGACTTTATTAAGACATACAAATGACCAGCCACCAAATCATAATTTGTTTGTTCGACTGACAACATCATCCAGTGTCTGTATTCTTTAGGTACCAATAGGATGGTGTTTTGCTCTGTTTTATCTCCTCTGTGCCTAGCTCAGGGCCTAATACGCAGTAAGTTCTTAGTAAATGCTTGTTGGCTGACTGACCATAGGAAAGCACATCCCATAAACCTCCTCAGACTAGGCTTCCAAGCCTTCCCTGACTTTTACTGCATTTGAGCCCCTACTCTTGCTGAAATGGTTGAGGCTAGACGTGACATTCCAGATATTTCTAGGAGCCATTCTCCCTGGTCTCCTTGTGACAGCTTCTTTTCCAGACTCATTAAATATTACTCCCATTCCTACACTCTTCCCGATTCCAATCTATCCTACACATAGTACCTAAGTGATATTTCTTAAGCCCAGGTATGACCATGACACTTCTCACTTAAATAAACTGCAATGACCCTCCCTGTATTACATCTAGGATCAAATATTACTTCTTCTGTTTGGCTTTTCAAGCTCTTCGCAACCTGGCCCCAACCTATCTTTTCAGCCTCTTTGAACATTAAGCCCTCTATGATTCTGCCAAACTGACCTTTTTATTAGTCCTCAAGCATGGCAGTTCATCTCCCATTTCCATATCTTTGCATGGACTCTCCCTCCACATCTCTGCTTCATGGAATCCTTGATTTTCTTCAAGGCCCAGGTCAAGCACTAGCTTCTATGTGGATCCCTTAGTTCCTAAGGTCCTCCTCAAAATTGTTTTTTATTTATTTTGTATATACTTCTATATAGATATGTCTATATAGACATGAAGCTCTTAGAGGGAAGTGACTTTCTGTTTTTCTTTGTATCCCCAGTGCCTAGCACAGTGCATGGCACATAGTAGACTCTTAATGAATGCTCATTGGTTGATTAATTGAAGATCCCCACTCCCCATCCTTGCCACTGTCTATGTGTTTTTATGTACGTAAGGAGAAGCCATAAATACTGATTGAAAGGAGTAAACGCACACACAGGGGAATATCGGCATGGTCTTTGCAATGATACCTCTGTCCCCTGTCAGCCTAATCATTCCTCTCTTGTATAAACCTGGGGTTCACCATCCTCCTCCCCATGCCACTAACCCCACACTCTGTTCAAGAATAAACAGGTCTTGGGGAGCTTGAATGAATTGACAATCTGCCATTCTTTCCATCAAGATAGAGAGAATAGGGCTATTTATCATGAACTGAAATATATTCAGGAAAAAAAAGCACATAACATCACAGAGTTTGGGATTCAGCAATTAAAGTGAAATTTAATCCAACATGTTGCCTGTGAAACACCTGCCTTCAGGTCCTTTGTGCAGAGCCTTCTCTGTAAATATGAAAGAATGTGAATAGATTGGTGGGGTGGGGGAGAAGATGTGAAGAACAAGATTTGACTAAGTAGGGGAAAACAATCAATATTAACAGGATATAGATTGCTGCTTAAAAATTGCCCCTCCAAAAAATTACACCTGCATGTCACTGAACAATAAAGATATAATGAATCTTTCCTAGATGCATATTTTGTATGGTTAGAAGAGCAAAAAGGAACACTACTGAAGTCAAATATTAACCTAAGGCATCAAGCATTCGACGTCAGTTGCAGAAGAGACAACTGCATAGTGTTTATATGGTCATATGCGATCTGTGGCTGTCAATATAGTTTTGTTTTTTTAAATTATGTGAGGATTTTTTTCTGATGTTTTGCAACTCAGGAAAGATATCACAACTGAATTCATGCTACTAAGGAAAAACAGTAAAGGGTATAATTTTACTTTAAAGGCATGAAAATGGCCATTTATTCAAATGTGAATGAAGGCATAAATCTAGTTGGGGTAGGGCATAATACATCAACCTTAAAACAAGACATGTATTGCCTCCACAGTCAAGAGGCAGGATATGAACAAAATCCAAATTCAGTCTAAGAACCTCAGGCAATTTTGAAATGTATATCATGTCCATATCCAGACTCATCTTCCTAAGTTCAAATTTGGCTTCAGACACTTATGAACTGTGTGACCCTAGGCAAGTCACTTCACCCTGTTTGCCTCCGTTTTCTCATCTGAAAATAAGCTGGAGAAGAGAATGGCAAAGCACTCCCATATCTTTGCGAAGAAAACCCAAATGGGATCATGAACAGTCAGATATGACTGAAACAACTAGACAAATAGGTGCTTATTTATCCTACAATCAGGCCATAAGGATGAACTAAACTAAAAGGATTGGCTAAATTCAAGATTTGGCTAAAACTTGGTTTACTTTAGAAAGAATAATATAACTTTGTTCTGAAATAAGGAATTTGTGATTAAAAGTATAAATTCTCAGAAATTTATTATGGGATTCAATCAAAACATACTTTAAAAAAACTAGATTGTATTGTTTTGGGAAAACATTTAAAGTTATTTAAGAATATAAAGTAAATCACTTAAAATACATTATCAAGTATTATTGCAAACATGTAAATGACATAGGACAAGTGTTGTAATTCAGTCTCATCTCTCTACCCTGTCCACAACCTTGCCCGTGACAAGATAAATCAATCTGGCTTTGGTATTTTCAGTGTTAAAGTTATGTTGATTTAAGAATCTTACTGAGATCTGATGTTTGACTTTAATTGGAAAGGCTAGGATTATTTATAATTCCCTTTTATACTTTATAATTATAATCTCAGTATTTCAGTTTTGACTGCCAGCACATGATAAGCTGAACAAAATGAGCTGGCATGGCGCTTGAGTAGTTTAGAGTGGCCCCATTCACATATGTGAAGTGGGGGAGATTTTTAAAGATATAGGTCTGAAATTAACTATAGTTTGTAAACAAAAACTTTGCATACAACATCTTCTTGCCTTGAGTAAACTTCCTTGAGCAATTCTTCTACTACATACAGGGTTGCCTGGGGGCATTGAGAAATTTATGTGACTTGCCGAGGGTTAGTAGGCCAGTAAGATGCAGAGGAAGTATTTCAACTGAGGCTAGCTCTCTTTTCACTCCGCCACACTGTCCCCTATAATCAAATATGTACCCCAGAATATATTCCAGAAAGGGATCAGACCCTACAAGCTAAAAGAAATCACCAAAAACCTGATTTTATATAATTTGGATTCACTAAATATGGATTATTATTTTAATCATTCAGCTATCTGAAGTCATGTGTAATTTCAGTAAGTCAGTTATCAGCAACCTACTATGTACAGATCATTGTGCTAGGCGCTAAAGGAGATATAAAAATCATTAGGACAGTTATGTCATTCTTAACATTTCAAATCTGGAAACCAGTCCTAGATTTCTAATATCAGCTCAAAGAAATAATCAAATTACTCTAGTTTTTATCCTAGTGGAATCTTCCCTTTCCCTTCTAGGCTATATAAATATTTCTTACATTACAAGAAGTCAATACACCAAAATCATCAACCCTGCATATTTTATAACCCTGTATATTTTATATTTTATAGAGGATACAAAAAGGATTCTTTGCTCTAAAAATGATTTGTCACAGCTTTCTATTACAGGAAGTCTTTTAGAGTATTTTAAGTTTCTCAGGGGAGAGAGAAGAGCTGTGCACAGCTATTTAGCAATACATCTGTGTCACACTAAGTAGAACCATGTTCTACTCACCTTTGATATTCAATGGTTACACAGAATCAGGCTTTTTCATTCTTTTTATCAAGGATGCTACTGGTTGACCTGCTCCCAAATGCTACTATTGTCTGGGTGACTGGGAATTCATAGAATATAGGCAACTTTTAGAAAATCCAGCAGAACCTCAAACTTTTGGAATTCTCCCTATTAGAATCTAATGTTTGACTAAATGAATTTTAAGTTGATCCTTAAACTAAAGTTGATCCTAAACTAAAGCATTTATATTCTTACTTTGTACTTCAGAATGATTTTCACTTCTATTTCTAGTCATTTTTACCTTGATGTAACTATAGGTATACTTTCTACAACACACACACACACACACACTCTTTTCTAAAAGAGCAAAGGAATTGTAAATATTTTCCTAAGTGCTGAACAACGAATAACGCAGGCAAAATTCATGAGACAGATATGCAATCAGTACATGTTAATCCCAACCAGGAGAACAGAATGACTGTTATGGATAGATCCTTTCAAATTGACATTATTTTAAAGTGTGTGTGTGTGTGTGTGTGTGTGTGTGTGTGTGTGTGTGGTCTGAAAAAAATGTGAAAAACCATTAGGATGAAAGGATTGATGCAAAAACAAAAGAAAGTCATGTATTCTGGGGCTATTAGGCTACTTACAAATCTCAGAAGTACATGGACTAGAAAATAGGCTCAATTCTAGCCTGGTACTTATCCTGACATATTTTGTCAAGTCAACTGATATTTATGAAAAACCTACTATGCGTGCACCAGTCACTTCTAAGAACTGGGTATTTATTAAAGTATCTTCTTTATGTAACGAATTGCATACAATAATATCTTATAAAAAGTTCAGAAAAAGAAAAAAGTTCCTCAAATGGGTAATTGTTGGCAAGAGATTCACTGTATATTTAAAAGCAATTTTGAAATCTTAAACAAAATATTAATCTATAGGGCATGTGGGAGAACAACATAAAAGTATATGATTTATGGAAATGACTCCCGTATATTTTTACCAACCTTTAAAGAACATTTTTAAAAATCATGACAATATAATTCAGAATGCTGGCTAACTGAAAAATCAAGGTTAAAAAGAACAACATAATTGCAGGGGACCTGAGACTCAAGCATAATAATTCCTGAATTGATTAGGAAAAACAAATCTATAACAAAGCGAAATAGGTGGTATTCTTATTATATAGATCTAAAGTAATAACTGGAATTTATTTAGTATTATGAAGTATACAAAGTTTTACATTGTTTGAACCTCAACACAACTCTGTGAAGGAGGTACTACAAAGATTATCACCTCCATTTTACAGGTGACTAAAAAGGTAAGGAGACATAAAGTGACTCACCTATAATTGTGCAGCTATCAAGTTTCAGAGGGCAGATTTGAACCTCAGTCTTCCTGACTCCGGGTTTGGCCTTACTCCATCAAGAACACAATCACTTTGCCTTTCTCAAAATCCAATACATATTTTCTGTATTAACTATCTAGGAGCACAATTAGTTAAGTTGTTTAAAGGGCACTTCATACTCCTAGACATCAAGAGAAGATGACAATTTTCTCAACTGAAACAAGACTTTGCTAGCAGAAAAAAATATGTAACTGTGAGCATCCTTCCTCCTATGCATTAAACTGATGGCCAAGTAAGAGCAATTAGAGAATAATGACAAGGTATATGACACAGAGTGTAGAGAACAATCCCACCTTTGCTCCTGTGGGTTTCAGTCACCACAGGTGATTAGAATCACTATAGCAAAGGTTCTGAGGGTTTCTGGGTGGAAAAGGGGCGGGGGAAGGGGTGAAAATAATTGTATCCTAGCAGATAAAGTTACTTTAAGAAGCTAGGTGATACAGTGGAGAGAGTGACAGTCTTGGAGACTAGAAGACTCATCTTCCTGAGTTCAAATATAGCCTCCGACACTGTCCTAGACAGGAGAAAAAGGGAGTAACATATTTTTGTGATGTCATATCCCATAATTTGCTTACTCAAAATGCAAAGGATTATATAGTAATTCTCTTTCATATGCAGCCATCAAGTAGTCAGTGTTGAAGTAATAACCACTTTATTGGCCTAGCAAGACCAGTGCCCATAATGAAGTTCAATAGAATGGGATAAAAAGGTCATATTTGCATATGAAAATTAAACTTCATGAACACACGGTCAAGAAGAGAAAAAAATGACTCCAAGCAATATTTTTATACTCTAGTATGAATGAAGTAGAGGTCATTACCATTGTAGGCAGGCAAAGGTGTCATAATGATACAAACAGAACTACTACTGCTTTGTATAGCAGTAGCAAAGGTCATGCGTATTGGCATACTAATTAGAGATATGAGGATCATGGAATTATCTAGATTAAATTTTCTCCTTAATGTTTTCCCAATTTTTTTTTAGATTTGGCACAACTTGGATGAAATATAGAATTAGCAAAGAGTGATAGCACTTACTCTACCCGTGCTTCCAAACCTCCAGAATTGGGATCCATTAACCAATACTAAAGGGTCTTATGTTCCCTTGGCTCATAATGAAGTCATCTTGCACATTTGACAGGTCCCTATATGGCCATATTTAACACTATCCTTTTTGTATGATACTTTTGAGAAATGAATCCTCTCCTTTGCTCCAGATATGTCTGTTTTCCAAATGGTATGAGGGGACATAGAACAGAGTAGATGAACTTCATTTGCTAATGAAAGACACTTAGAACAGTAGAGATGTGTCTCATTATTTAAAGGAGGGGAAGTGGCAATACCCATAGAATGTCAAAGATAGTCAAAATTTTTCTCTACCACTCATCTCTCACCATGCCTACGGACACTTTAATAAGAAAACAAAATCTTTGAGTTCAAACCTATCCTTCCAACTGTGCATCATTTTAGAAAGATATATTCATAATAGCAACTATTTGATCAATTATGTATTATTTTGGACTAAATTTCTAAAAACTTTCACCCTTAATATAGAAATGATACATGTGATATTTATTTAATTATTTAGGCACTTGTTTAAATAAATCACTAGAAGGAAATTAAGTATATGTTAAATCTGGTGAAAACAAAATATAACCAGATGAGTCCACAGTGAACAACCTCTTAGAAAGTATGCTCTCTGTAGTTTAATAATTATGTTCCATGCAATTCAATTATAAAAAATTTCACAATTACATCTGGATTTGGATAAGTAGGAAATACAACTCTTATGTGTCACATACTGCCAAAAGGATAAGTTGTTCAATTCAAACTTGAAGAGGTAGAATGTTTCTCTTTGTGACCAGCCATTTCTCTTTTTGGTACCTTACCCAAGATGCTAGTGAAGAGCATGTTTAGGTTTGTGTCTTTGGGAGAATTTTTCTTTTTCTACAGCTACTGAGAGTATTGACTGGAAAGAGATGAAACTAGAAACACAGACCAGTTAGGAGGAAATTGCAACAATTGCTGAGTGAGGGCCTGAACTAGGAGAGGAGCTGGGTAAGTGGAAAGAAGGTGATGGAGAGAAGTTGAAATGGTAGAATGGATGAGATGGGGGTAAGAAAGAGGGAGGAGCCAAGGATAACTGACAAGGTTTGATCCTGAGGGACTGGAAGGATAGTGCTTCCTGCAAGAGAAATAATTAAGTTTGGAGGAGAATTAGGGGGTAAGATAAGGACTTCTGGTGTGGAAATATCGAATTTGAAAACCCAAACACAATAGGAGGAAATGTCCAGAAGGCAAATAGTGATGTGGGAGTATAAAAAAATTAGAAGAGAATTATATACTTGGGGGTTATACACACATGAATTCATGCTATACAAATCTAAAAGACAATATTCTATAGGTTAACTCATCTAGAATATTCGGTTGTTCTTTGTCCCGCTTTAATTAAAGGCATTTTACAAAATGATCATCCAAGATAATCCAATGATTAGCCTAGGGCAAGGCAAAGATTTCAGTAATTTACTTGTAGGTTTACACTGGGCAAAATTGTTCTCTGTTGTCCTCCAAGTTTTTTTCTATAAAATTTATGCCCATTTTCCTATTCGAGATCCCTTTCCTTTCTACCTTCCCATACCCTCCTTCAATCTTCCAGTGATTTACTCTCAATTGGCAACTAATCCCCAGAAGGGATAACTGTTTAAGGCCTTAACTCATCCTAGGGCTATTTTCACTTTGATAAGGGCCTTTAAAGCAGAGGAATGAATCTTTAAAGGAGCCATGTCAGGCAATGGGTATCCTGGTTTCAGGAAGTTCTCTTTGGACCCCTCTCATTATTCTGAATAGGGTCTTCATTACAGATTAAAAAAGTATATCAGTGACATAAATGAATAATAACTAAGGGAAAGGAGCAAACTGTCAATGATCATAAAATCATGTGTTGGAAGAGACCTCCGAAATACAATTTCCTTAAAGGTCACATATGCTTATAATCATGACACCTTTGGGTCTAGATGACATTTAGGTCTTCAGGGTCAACTATGACTCTTTAGTGTCTCCATTCCAGCAAAATACAACTGTTTCTCAAAATTTAACTGCGATTCTGTCTTCCAATCTACTCACTGCTACTTACCTTCTACAATGAAATTTTCTTCTATCTCTGGCCCTTAGATGGAATATTAAAAAACTGAACAGAAAGGGAGAGAATGCATATAAAGTACTTTGCAAACTTGAAGTGCAATATAAATATTGGCCATTATTATCATTATCATGTGCATGTTTTAAAGTTGTCTCTTTTTAAATCATCTTTTCAAACAATGGCTTTTTAATTCGAATTTCTGGGGCTTGATATGTAATTGGAATAACATATCTTGCTGAGATATTTTCTACCTGAATTAGCATACATTGGAAAATACTTTTTTTCCCTTTCAAATTTTTGTTGTTCATTAAGCTGTGTCTCTTGAATTACATTACTTGGTGACTTGTGGAGTTGCATCTCATAAAATTGACTTCAAATACTGTGATTCTCTCCCTGAAAATCACAGTTAAATATAGCGATAATTACCCAGCTTATGTTACCTCTATTCATCTCATCTACAATAATTGACATGTATTTGTTTCCTAACTTGATGATGTAACCTTGGGCGAGATAGTTAACCTCTCTGTGCCTCAGTTTATTTATCTGTAAAACGAAGGGGTGAGACTCAGTGGCCGTCTAAGGTCCCTTCCAACTCTAAATTTATGGTACTATTTTTTCACTTTAAGCTTAAGATATTTTGCTTTGAGTTTAGTTACAATGTACCAATGGGATTCTAATTTAACTTCTAAAGCTGGTCCAAGTCTTTTAGAAGAAAATGAACGAAGGACAGGAAGGAAACACTCTGCTGTTTTTTTTTTTAATAATACCAAAGGAAGAAAAAAGCTAAAGACTATAAAGATGAGTCTGAGAACCAGAGGAGCAGAGGTTAACCTATTGTTATTGTATTGTATTCTATTGTTTATAGGGAAATGTTCATACAGCAGATATACTAATCAAATGGACATGTGATGTCATTTAGGAAATCCCCTCCAATACTGCAAGTAACAACCTACTCATACCTTCCAATCCTGTGCTACTCTTTTCCATGTTCTATCCAAAGTTCACCACAACAAGGTCACTCTGCCTGCTCAAGGGCTTCCTCATTTTCTGCTGAAGTCCCAAGGGAGCGCTCTGGTTGTCCACTTGTCATCCCTCTTTCTTACCATGTGATCCATTCTTTTTAAGAGTCCCTGAATAGCTATGTGTCTTAGTCTACTTATACTTATCATGCTTCTCTTCATTGCCTTTTGTGTGATACCGCTCATCTGTTCTTCAGAGACATGTTCCACGTCTCAACGTCATGCAGAAACATGACTAAAATTTTTGTACTGAAAAACAAAATGGGCCTTTGCTTCCATGAGAAGCGTGGGGTCCGAAAAAAAGGCTCATTAAATTCCTAAAAGCAATCCAACTGGTTTTCCTTCTTTTTAATTCTTGACCTTTCTTGCTCTTTCTTCTTTATTCAACATGCATTTGAAATACTTTCTACATGACAGAGCACTATGTTAGGTATTAAAGGACTTATAAATATAAACACCAACTAGTAAAGGAGGAAAAGAACACAAAAACAAAATACAAAATAAAACATGGTCCCCTATGTGAGTTTTAAGGGGGGGAGGCTAATTATTATCATTTGAAGGAGATCCAGAACATCTTCACGGAGGATATAGTAATATTTCAACATGTAGGCAAGCAGGTGAGGGGGAGGACATTCAAGCTTATAGAAATGGTGCAGAACCATAGAAGGATGGGCAAAGACCTGGTCGTCAATGGAACATGTAGCCCATTTTCCATTGTTAGGCGAATAGCGCCAGAGATTGTGGATAGAATTTTCTCATTGTTATCTGTATTTTCTGATTACTGTAGGCCACTTAATTACTATAGCCTTTCAATTGACACTAGTCAGGAATTAATAAATAGGATCAGCTTTGTAAAGTGCAGATGCTTGCCCTTACTAGTTAGAGGATATTTTCCAAAGAGGCAATTTTCAAAAGAGGTAATTCTAGATCTTTCTTAATTATCCTCAGACAACCTCATAATCCAGCCATTGATGTTTAGGAAGCTAAGCAGTGAAATAAACAATGCTGATTATAATCAATTGTTCTTTTATTTTCATGAGATGAGCAGAAAATTCAGTGTTCCAATTCTGTGTCATCAGGATATCTATGGTGGTGTCTTTTTTTAAGAAGAAAGGTGGTAAGGTGAAGTGATCACTTATAGGTGTGAACCACCAAAAACTGGAGGCTTTCTTAGATGGTAGACTTCCAAGGTCATCTGGATCTCATGCCTAAAAAGTCTTTTTGGCAAATAAATTAAACTCAAGACAAGATAAAAACTATAAAGGTGTCAATGGGAAAGAACATTTACAGTATTATCTAGATAAAACTGAAGAAAAAACCCCATATTCCCATGCAGATTTGCCTTAGGAAATGGTTATTTTTTCTATGTGTGTCTATAATGCTCTATCAGGGACATTACAGAATGTATTATTTTCTACACAAAGTCTCTTCTATATGAGGACAGACTCAAAGAGGTTTCCTGCCTGGGACCTCACCAGGACCAGAGAGAACAGTAATAATACCACCACCACATTACTTACCATTGAGTGGAGTGGATTTTTTCTTCCATAAACTAAAATCTAAACCACTCTCTACTGTGGGATTCAATTAGCCTTATGCACCAAGGAAAAGTTTATTTAAAACATTTTCCAATGCAACCTTTCCCTTGAGAAAACAGGGCAGTATGTCTTGAAAATACAGCATGTCTCCTGTAGTTAGAATTGTTTAGTATATGCTGCCTGCCAACAGAATGCTATGAAATTATTTTTGCTAAATTAGACAAAAAAAAGTTACTGAGAAAAGTATCAGGGCTACAAAGAGTATGTAAAAAGATGTCTCAGAGTAGTCAGTCATAAGAAAGAGTATTTATTACTTTTGCATGATCATACAACACTGTTTGTACTGTGAGTTGTGATCTAGCATTTCATTCAAAGTATTTAACCACTTTTGTTTGATTGCTTTATAAGAGTAATTAAAACCTTTTGAAGGCATTTTTTTTTTTTGGTTTTTCTCATACTTGGTGCCTGATAGTGACTTGCACATAAATGCAGAAAGGGGTAAAGGTATGACATGTATATTCCTGTTTAAAACACAGTATGACTCCAATTTGGAATGGATTTACAAGTTATTGTGGACAGAAAGGGGTAAAGATATGAAACATATATTCCTATTTACAACAGTATGACTTCAATTTGGAAGATAATATTTTAAAAGTCAGCTGTAATATTTGAAATCCTACATTATTTGAACAATAAATATGGGTTGTGGCCATTACCTTGGGTTAAGATGAATGGACCTCATATATCCACCAGGAGCAATGCTTGGCCTATTAAGGAATAGTTATTAAACCTGAGAAACCCATTGAGAAGTCAACATTTCTCTGGTTATATCATCTATTCTGAATACCGATAAAAGTAGCTTTAGGGTTTTTTGTTGTGTCATTTCAGTCATATCTGACTCTTTGTGATCTCATTTGAGGTATTCTTGGTGAAGATGTTGGAGTGGTTTGCCATTTTCTTCTACATATCATTTTACAGATGAGGAAACTGAGTCAAACAGGGTTAAGTGACTTGCCCAGGGTCACACAGTTATATCTGAGGCTGGATTGGAACTTAGGAAGATGAGTCTTCCTGACTCCAGGCCCAGCTCTCTATCCACTACAGCACCTCCTAGGTTTTAGCACCTTTCTTTTGGGGGACTTTAGTGAGATACCTCTCACTTTGCTTGACTTTTTGAGGCTTGGTATTTACATGATTAAGTGACTCAAAAGGGCTATATGGTCGTCATCATTCAGATTTCTCTTTGGGCATTATGATTGTATATCCCACAACCAAGAAGCCACTGCTAGATAACTTCACTAAATCTAAACTGATGATTTCAGATTTTCAATGCAATTAGTTATGACCTGCATTAAAAAATTTCTTGGTTATCAAGAATGCAAAAAGCTATTCTGCTCCTAATTACATGTTTAATTAGAACATGTTGAAATTTTCACAGAGTCAGCTCCATGCCAGCTAATGCTGACAATTCTTTCAGGATTACCTTATTTTTTTAAAAAAATGTCTACACTTCCAAAGTTGTTCCTTGAAAGAAAAAAATTACATGAACCCGACACAAAATATAATAAACTCACAGTAATGAATGCAATACAATAAGTATATGGTAACTTACTTAGGGTACTTAAGTGCTGTTTAGTAATAACTCATTCTTTTCATTATTTGTTGATCTTTTCCATTTGTTATATACTTAAGAATCTATATTTTTCTGAGACAGGTTGGCCTAAATGACTTGGTAACATTTTTGCACATACAGACACATTTTAATTTTGGTCATACTAAGGCACAAAATCTGAATTCCAAAACCAAAATTCAATGAAAATGACAGCTTCTACATTGATAGAACACCAGGCTTCCTCAAGAACTTATTCCCAACATGACTTCTGGCTCTACCATCAGAGGCCAAATTGATTTCCTGAACCTTTTCCCAGTTCTCTCTTCAATTCAAGCCAATGTTGAATACTTTTTGTTCATTCAAGTGTGTGTGTGTGTGTGTGTGTGTGTGTGTGTGTGTGTGTGTGTGTAAGAATTAGGCACCCAAAGAGTAAGAATTTATAGTAGTGGCTCCTGCAGGGCTGACTTTGGCAAGTGTTCCTCCATTCTAGCATCTTGGGGGAAATGGAAGAGAGTTCAATCAGTAGCCATAGTCTGGATCCGAGCATCAAAGAAACAGGGAGAAGTGGCAATACCTCCAATAGTATGAGACTCCTTTCCCTTACATTATTTTTCCAGATGGATTTCCCTACACTTTGGCTAATTATCTCTTATTGCAGTTGTCTGACCCTATATTATTTGATTATACAAGTAGAGTTAGATTTTTCCTTTTCTAATAATTAAACTTCTAGAAAATGATTTATCATTTTCATAAAAAAAACTATCAATCTAGCAAGTTTTGTTATAGAAAATTAAAAACAATAATCTACCTATCTTTCTCACATAACTTGAGATGAGTTTACATGTTAAAAGAAATGGTTTGTCCTCAAGACAAAATCTGTAATCCTTAGGACTACTTACTTTCATGATCTTTCTGCTTCTTAGTTTTAAATTGGCCTCTTGTATTTATAATAATGAATTATTAAGAAACCTGTGTGGGTACTTTATAGATTTTCAGTTGTTTTAATCTTGCCATCTTGAAATAAATCAGTCTTCTGTACTATTCAGTCTGTTTTCTTGTGGTGTTGTCAAGCATCTCAACTGGCAGAGGGAGGAGAATCTTTAGAACTAAATAATGTTCTAGAAATCAAATTTTTGGGGAATGAGGCAAACGTGCACCATAATTATGCTTGTAGGTCACACTAGGAATAATGTCTGTACTGCTATAAAATCTGTCTCATAGATTCAAAAATATATAGAAAAGTTACCCATCTTTTCTATCTTAATACTTCCTACTACCAAGTTAATTTCAGTGTATCTCACCTGTAAATATTTTGAAAATTCAACTCTTCATATGCTATTTAATTCACAAAGAGAACTACCTTTATCAAAGATTTCTCTATTGTCCCAGGTAGCCATGGTGTTCAATAAACCAATAAATCCCTTCTATATTTTCGAGTAAATTTGTATGTATATGAAGCTAATGAACTGGACTGTCATATGACCAAGTCTTCGGACAGTAGAATTGTTGTCTCATAAGCTGTATGCTAGACCTGTAAATGGTTGAGATGATTGCACTGACCATGCAACTACAAGTTATTTCAGTCATATAATCCCAGCTTTGAAAAAAAAGTAATAACATTGGATTGGTTTTATATCTAAATTTCAATTCATTCTTTTAGCTTGTTTTTTTTTCCCCAAAAGAGTGATTATATGGGAGATAATCCTGTTTATTGTAATTTAGGCTAAGTGAAATTTGACCATATTAAACTTAGATCTTCATTTATTTCTCTGAAAATTAAAAGTGAAAAATACTGTTGGGCAAAATGTCATATGATGTAAAGATATAGCTGTCTTGGGTTAATTCTACTAAAATTACTTAATACCCAGAGGCAGCATGGTATAATGGAAAGATCACCAGACTAGGAGTCAGGAAACCTAGCTTGTGGATCTACCATTAACTTGAGATGGGAATTATTAAGGTTAAGTTATCACATCAAATGTCAAGATTCAGTTGTACAATGTATATTCCAATAGCAAACCTTTAAAAAAAACTAGGGCGGGGAGGAGCGGAAGGCGTGTCAAGGCCCCTAGGTTCATACAACTTTCATTAACTTGTTGACCTTGGACAAAGAAGTCTTTGCAATTTTTTTTGAGGGGGTTCATTTATTTGAAATCTAACTCAACCTCCCTTCCACCATACACAGCATTATTTAACTAGGGGAGTGGGCATAAACTATCATGACTTTGGGGGAAGGCCTTCTTTATACCACCTTTTGGGGCCTCAGTTTCTTCATTTGTTAAATGAGGAATTTAACTAAATGATTTCTAAGGTCCCTTTAAGCATTTTATGCATTTCAAATTAAAAAAAATAATCCAACCACAAAATTTGGTATGATAATGTCCTGAAGTTATGAATTCCATAGCTAGGTATATGGTAGCATGTGAGAATATATGAGGATGTTATAATAGCACTTAAAATCAACCTTACTCGGTGCTATTTCAACCAGATGCCATTTGTTAAGAACTCTGCCCCATGACTATTTCCATCACACATTCTTAGCAACCAGCCACTCATTTCCCTCTGTAAAGACTTTTGCTCCCAAACAAAACCACTAATTGCCAAATTATAGTTAGACAGTGTCTGAAAGTGGACTGCCTGCACAAAGTCCTACTAAATATAAAGTCGAGAAATGTAATTGGATCCCAATTTCCTTCCCCTCTCATTAATATTTCCATTAGATTTAGAGCACAGATTTGTTTCTTGATGTGGAGATATTATTAATCTAGCTGCTTTATTGTCTCATCAATTTAATTTAATCATAGCCCTTTAAACATCTCTTCCATTCAAAACAGTCACCCTTTTCGATAATACGTGTGAATAAATGAGAGTTAACAGCTATATTTTTACTAAGGGTGTCTGAAGAGAATATAAACCACAAGAGCCAAGTTTGAGTGGGTTGTGCATTTAACAAAACCCCAAGATAAAAATTCTAGCCTTTTTACATGCATAGTGAGGAAAGCGTAATTCAGTGCAGCAGCTAAGAATGTACTCACAGTCTGCTGTCAGTAGTAAGTACAGATAAGGGGAAACATGGAAAGAAACTCACTTTAGAAGCAATTTTGGCCATTTCTTTCAACCTTTTTCTAGAGAAATGGGTATAGAGAAGTCTTTGCAATTTTGGGGGGGGGTCATTTATTTGGAATCCAATTCAACATCCATTCTACCATACACAGAATTATTTAACTAGGGGAGGGGGCATAAAGTATCATGACTTTGGGGGGAGACCTTCTTTATAAATTACTTTGCAGCAGCTAGGTGGTACAGTGGATACAGTGCACAGCCTGGAGTTGGGAGTGCCTGAGTTCAAATCTGGGCTCAGATACTAGCTGTGTGACCTTGGGCAAGTTAGTTAACTCTATCTGACTCAGTTTCTTTGTCTGTGAAATGAGCTAGAGAAGGATATAGTAATCCCCTCCATTATTTTCTGGCCAACTGTAGAACTTTATATATATATGTATATGTATATATACCTCTTTGTCCCCATTCCCACAATGTGAGAACTTTACAACTTTTCCAAAAGAAAACACTTGGAAACTCCTAAGTACTAGATAAATATTACCTATTAAAATAATTTCATTATTATTACTCCTCTGTCAAATTTTAAAATATTATTTTGCATATGCAGAATGCATTTCTGGGTCCTACTATGTGGTTAATTTCTCTTTATCTGTTTTTTCCATCACCCAGTTCCCTCCACAACATGTCTGCCCACCCTCACAACAGGGTAACTTCAGGTCTGGTGTAGTTTCTTTGCAACTGCATTGATAGACATCACTGACTAGCTATGTGATCTTAGATCTTGGATCTCTCTAGCTCACTCTTTCCTCATCTTGGATACTAGTTGAAATTATTGTTCAGGATTACTATTATTTCCCTATTTTTATTTTCCCTATTATCTTACAAAATTGATTTTCACTCTTACAATAAGAGCACTTTCATTTAATAGCATGACTTCCTTCTGGGGCATTTAGAAGCCTTCACAAACTTTATCTTGAAAATATTCAGAATCTTATTTAAATAGGTAAATTGTTAATTTATAATTTTATCTAAATAAAAAGTAGGATTCTATTGTATACATTTTCATTACCCCAAAACATTCTAATCTGGATAAGTATTCAGATCAAATGTATGAGGAGTTGTTTATTTGAAGATTACTAATAGCGTACATACCAATCTTTCCCAAGATTCTTACAATAAATTATAATCCTCATTAGCTTTGCTCTATCCATTTGCTTCACTCCAGGAAAAAAAATCCCTTCCAAAACCCTTTCTCTTCAACAATGAGCTTATTACTTTCATTCACCTATGACTCTATGACTGGAAATGAATTCCCACTGCCCTCGTCTAAGTTATTTCCTTCCTTTATTTCTAGTGATAAGCCACTAACCCTAACCATATTAAGCCTAGTGACACTGGGTCTTTGCACTAACTGTTCCCCCATACCTAAAATATTCTGACCCCTCTCAGCTCTACCTCTTGGTTACCTTTGATGTCCTCTGGATTTCTCCTATATGCTCTCCTGTGCTCTCTCCTCCTTTAGAACATATGAGTTCCTGGAGGAGAGAGGCTGTTTGTATATTTCTATCACTTGCAATTAACATGGTGCTGGGCACTAGCAAATCTTGTTGACTAACTGACTCTTCAAATCTTACCTCACTTGGAAACATTCATAGATATGATAGGGGGAGTAGAAGAAGGTAACAAGCACTGATTAAGTTCCCACCATGTTGCAGGAACTGTTCTAAGTGCTTTAAAAATGATATCATCTTTCATTAAATACATATTCATGGAAATATTCTCATCTGACTAACTTTCATCAATTAATTGGTATCAATTTGAAATTTAACAGACTAAAGTAAATGAAAAACTGAAACAACAAAAATAGAATATGATTAAGTTGATGTGCTAAGTATTCCTTCTAAAGAAAGCCAAAATCCATTTTTTTCCTGGAATAAAATCATGTGAAAATCATAAGAACAATCATAAGAGATGGGTAAAAAGAGGGATTCTCACTTGATAGAAACAGGCATAGCATGAATTTTGGCTTCCAAAAAATTTCATCCTAAGATAGAATGGTGTAAAGCTTGCATATTAAACTGATTCCAAATTTTAATTTTGGAATGTACTCATTGTGTATTCTCCTTTACATAGGACCTTGTTGTTGTTCTTCAATATGTTTTTCAGTCATATCTGACTCTTTGTTACCCCATTTGGCTGTTTGTTTTACAGATGAGGAAACTGAGGCAAACAAGGTTAAGTGACTTGCCCAGGGTCACATAGCTAGGAACATGTTTGAAATTTGCCTGAAAGTTAATTTAAAACAAGTCACAAAGAATGTATAATCATATTCTTTCAGAGAACACACCAATTCTTTTCTTCAGTCCATATGAGTCATTTTAATCAGGGACAAATCTCCTTTTCTTTCTATAACTTATATAGTTCTCTTATTCCCCCACACCCATACACACTCTAAGAATCCTGGTCATTTAGTAAAGTACATTTTAAATAGTAATATCTAAAAGCTAAGGTGGGCAAAAGTTATGCAAATGTTTTGACTTTTGATTTATATCGATTCCTAACCAGGCTGATGTGCTAATGTAATTGATTTAATGGACAATTGTCTACAACTTGTAAACGAATCAATCCATCTCTCCCCACCCCTTCTTTCATTTTCTCCTTTCTTCTCTCTCCTCTCTCTCTTATTCAAATGTGTATTGATTCTAATATTGCCTTTTAAAACCAAGATAATCCTTTTGGGGGCCTTCAAACATGATTTTTATACTCTATATAAGTAACACCGGGTGAGTTCTGCCATTAACTGAATGCCAACTGACCTTGACAATTTCGACATTTTAAACAAGCAGTTGGCCATGATTGACTCACCAGCCAATTTGGCTCATTATTTATAGTGCTATCTCTTACTGAAACTATTTGAATCTGACCAGGGAAGTTTTTATCTGCTAGTGAACAGCAGAGAGCTGTGGACCCCTACTGAATTACAAAGTCATCTTTTCCTTTATAGTCCCCAAGCAACTGGTTTCATTTTGTACTCATCTACCTGCAGGGCTGCTGTGTGAAGCATTCTGGGGTGACAGCCAGGACAGAATGAAGTTACTATTCTTTGCATTTAACTTAAGTCAATGGTGTACTAATTTTTTTTTCCTCCCCTGACTGGTAGTATCTTTTATCTCATTCAGCAAAGAAAATATGTTTCTGTGTGTGCATCAGTATGGAGGTCTCTGAATTAGAGAGGCCACCAGTGTCAGTTTGAAAGAGACTATTGCAATACACCTATGATCAAAAGAAAAGTTGTGGGTCTGAATCCATAATAATTAAGGTGAATTGCCGTAAAGTTTAATAAGGTAAAATTCCCCTGAAGTCATTGGAAACTTTTTCTTGGTTAAAAGTGGAAAGCTCATCATTAGCACAAAATAGTAAAACTTCTTTCCAGTAAATTTCTCTATAGTCACAAATGCTAATTAGTAATTTATCTTTATCTTTCTTATCCTTGCATATTTCAGTTAGAAATGCCTTGTATATACATAGTTATATCAATTACATGCTGTTATGTTAATATTTATTGTTCCTGATATATACATGTATATATGTGTATGTGTGTGTATATACATATATATATATAAAACTGTGTGTATATGTGCATATTTGTATGTTTGTGTGTGTATTTAAATATGCAGACTTTTAATTCCATCTCCACCAATTATTTGGATGCTACCTGTTTTTCCATCAGCCAGTAAGTCTAAGACTCATCCTTTTTCAACTTTTTGGGAGCCATGAAAAATGTCCTCAATAAAGCCAATGAAAACAATGAAGAGGAGGTTGTAAATAATTCTGCTTCTACCTATACCGTGGCTCTGTCAGGTCTTTGGATTTTTATTATGTCTGCTACCATGTTAATCTCTCATCCAATCTTTGAATCCTTAGAAGACATTCTCCCAGTATGCTTCAATGACAGGAATTATTCACTATGCAATACTTCTATTTGGTTTTAAAGAATTGTTTTGTTTCAGAAAATGATCACTGGAATTAAAAAAGAAACCCTCTAGAAGAAAAATGATATCTCAGCAAAACATCAGGAATCTTTTATTTATGAACAAAGCATTGTTTAGTCCATTTCTTGTAAGAAGAAGGGAAAAGGGGAGAAAAGAAAAAGGAAAGGGAAGGGATATTGTTTGAATTAGCAAAGAAACTCTCTTACAGGAATACAAGATATGGAATACTTTGTTTTAAAATTTTTCTTCACATTCCCCTTAATTAGAAATGCCTTTAGAGGCAACTGGTAGCCCAGTAGATAGAGTGGATGGAGTTGAGAAGACCCAAGTGCAAATCCAGCCTTCCTAGCTGTGTGACCCTGGTCAAGTCATTTAACCTCTGTTTGCTTCAGTTTCCTCATCTGTAAAATGGGGATCTAGCACCCACCTTGCAGAGTTGCCATGAGGCTTAAATGAGATAATACTTGTAAAAGGGCTTAGTGTAGTGCCTGACATATAGTAGGTGCTACATAAATGCTTATTCCCCTCACTCTTCTTTAGCATTACTTATTCTATTTCAAAAATGCTGAATAATGTAATAACATCATCATTACATTTATACATTCCTAGACTGGAGGGTACCACTAGCATCATCTAATCCAACCTGATTGTACATATAAGAAAATAAGACCTCTCCAACTATCAGTATCTTAAAGATTTAAATTAAAAGCAAAGAAAGTTTTGTTTTTTTAAAATATTTTTTTCCTATTTCTCTGTAAAAAGTTTCAGAATAAGCTCAGGAGAAGTCTAATGTAATTCTGCTGGATGACACAGTTAACAAGATGGACAATTAACTCTTTCAAGGCACAAAGGTAGCATTCATTAGTTGATAAATCAGGCCAGTAAATGGTACCCTTGTATCCTGAATAAATTATTAATTGTAAGGTCTTCCAGGCCTCCCAGTGCCATGAAAATTGTGAATGCTCCATTAATCCAGGCAATTCTAAAAGCCTACTTTGTTACAAGGAGACAGGTGGTACAAGCAAGAGTATTTCCAAACAAAGAACCCACTAGCCACCATTGAGTAAACTCCTTGGGAAAGGCAAATATCAAGCTGAAATAGTCAGAAAGAGCAACTAAATAAGATTGCAGAAAAGTATTTGTACTAAACAGTGATAAGAATAATGAGTTTGGAAAGAATATTAGAAGAGAAACCAGGAACAAATATTATTTGGGGATTGATTGCAACTGTTGGGGATCTCATCAAATCATCTTTGAAGATGTTCATTCAAAGGAGTGAGTGATTCTATGTCAAAAGCCTTCAAAAATTCTCATAATGTAAGAGAGAAATAGTCATAATCTCTTAGCTCTAGATATGGAAGGTATTTTAGAGGCCATCTAGCCCAATTATGCAGATGAGGAAACTGAGGCCCAGAGAGGTACTAGTGATTGACCCAAAGTCTTACAGGTAGTCAGGTAGCAGAACCAAGAGTTGAACCCAGGTTTCCTGCCTACACAGCTCTAGCAACAGAACTCTTTATGCTTTAGCATGTGACCTCAATAAGATGCCAGGTAGAGATCTCATGAGACACATTCCTAAAACAGTACAACTTAAGTTTGTGTCTCTTTTCTAATAGGATAAGATTTCTGTGAGAAAAGATATACTTTGAATAGGGGGATTGAATAAAAACACAATTCTAGAATTTGTGGGGAGAGAGTAACTGTTTTTATATTAGGATGCTTTTTACTCAACTGACTCATACACTCCTATAAAGTTCTTGGTATTCCCCCTTTGTATTTAGACAGAATTTCAACCTAAATCTGGATTTTTGCTTGCAAAAAATAATATGTGATTTTCCAAAACCCCTTAGACAAAACATATTGGTTTTTGGGTAATGGCTCTCCAGTAATGGATTGTGAAGGCATATCCAGCAAAATGGTATATCGAGTGTATTCCTAGTCTAAAGACCTGGTTGGGATTCTAGTAGTGACACTCAATGCCCCTGTGCCCTTACGCAAGTCACTTCATTTCTTTTCTTTTCTTTTTTGCTTTTTGGAGGGCAATTGGAGTTAAATGACTTGCCCAAGGTCACACAGCTAGTAAGTGTTAAGTGTCTGAGGCCGGATTTGAACTCAGGTCCTCCTGACTCTAGGGCCAGTGCTCTATTTACTGCACCACCTAGTCACCCCTAGTCATTTCATTTCATTAGAATTTTCATTGCCCTCAAGGGGATTAGTCTAAATTACATCTAAATTTTTTATTACCTTTGCAAATTATTCATTGACCTTTTCCAAATTTAGAAAAAGTCACAGGTTTAATTACATGCTTTAAGTCCTACAATTTAAGTTGTTGAATATAAAAAGATAAAGATTCTGTTAAAATAAAAAAGATTCCTACCAAATGTAGCTTCCAATATTTCTTTGAGTGTGAATTATGTTGCAAGATATTGGGCCTTAAGAGAAACATTTAAACAACTGCATTTGGTTTTCTTCTTATCTTATCTCAAGGCTTAAAATTGTCAAAAGAAATCTCTTAATATTGCTCCAGCTTCAATTATAAAACTGTAATCTTTGAATCAAGTTCAAACCACTGCAATTTTAGTTTCTCTTTAGGAGATGATGACATGGCAGAAGTGTTGGTTTTAGAGAGGGAGTGCTTAATTAATTGGCAGCAGAGGGTGAAGGAGAAATGTGCCCTCCACTGGAATGTACAGTGTCTTCACATTACACTGTTACCAGAAATCCATTGAATTACCATTTCAGTTCCTAAAGTTAAATTGTTCTTACCTGAAAATTAAGCACTCATGCATATGGACATCACCAACTAGCTTTCTTTACTCACACCAAAATTAAACCTGGATCTTTAGTAAAATAATGACTTTGGACTCCAGAATGTAAGTAATTCATATAATTTTTAAAGTTTTAAAAGCAGAAAACACATACATATATTTCCTTCATTGAAGTCAAGGATACTTAAATATCCAGTAATACTACATGAAAATCTATCAAGTTAACTTCTCTTGCTACCAAGCTTATGTACAATTATGATAAAAGATAAGGGAAAAAATAAACAGAACTTTGAAAATTAAGAGGCATGGCTGGATAGAGGAGAGAAAAGGCTAGTTTCTTCAAGGGAATTCATCAATGTCAACTTTTCAAGGGGGAAAAACACAAAGATTTAATCTAAACCCTGACCACTGGTTCCTAGTCTTTCAAGTATGAAGATCCCGTTTAAGATGAAAAAAAAAAAATCTCAGATGTCCTCAGTAGGATGGTAATCATTCTATTAGTATTGGTGGTCTGAGAAAATGACCCAAAGAAGGAATTTAGTAACACCTTTCAGAGAATTTGTGAATCCTATCTTTGGGGTGATGATAAAAAGATACTATGAATTCAGGAACACTTTTAATGAAGTTGAATAATATTAATCACTACATCCTCTTCATACCTTTGAAACTTAGTAATCCAAATATATGAGACATTTATTCAGTCTACAGAAGGGATGTTCACCTGATTACCGTACTGAATCATATTGCCCATTTTTTAAAGCTAGAGATCAAAGCAATGGTTTTTCTTTTGCATATGAGGCTACATTACTACTTATGATCATGATAGCATTTCTATACTGCTTTCTGCATGACAGGCACTATGCTGAGCAATTCACAAACATTATCTCATCTGGGCCTCACCACAACTGTAGGAAGAAGATGCTGTTATCTCCACAGATGAGGAAACTGAGCCAAACAGCAGTTGTGACTTGCCCAACGTCGTACAATTAGTAAGGTCTGAGGCTGGATTGGAATTCGGGTCTTCCTGGATCGGCAGGCCTAATATTCTATCCACCATGCCATCTAGCTAGCTGCCTGTGGTTTCTTCACAGCAATTCAGCATTTTTCTAGTGAGGGCTGTGGCCTAGAGGTTGTGAACCACTAATACTAACAACAGTAACAGTGCTAAATTTAGATAACTACAGCCATGGAGGGTATGAAAAACTAGAAAGTTAGTTTGCAATGGAGAATTCCAGCATCTTGGAAATTAAGGTTATAAGCCTTCTGGCAAAGAGCCTAAGAGGGAATCACTTGGAGAGAAAAGCCCCAGCCTTAGTCTCAGTTTCCTACCACACTCAGTTGGAGGAGGAGTTTCTTAACTTCAGTGGACTGGGGGCTATGTACTTTTTCATTGATTTTATGAAGGAGAATTCTTTGTTTTGAACAACCTTCTCCCTAAGCAGGTCAATAATTAAGTCTAATAATTAAGTCCAAATGAGTTGCCTAAGGCAAATCAAGGTTAAATGCCTTGCCCATGATCAGAAGTAGGCTTTGAAGCTAGGTCTTCCTGACTATAATCCCAGCATTGTACCTACAATGGTCTACATGGCCCACTTACCTACCCAATTAAAAAACAACCATGAATTAATTAGCCTTTTTGACCATGTCTATCCAAAGCACATATCAATCAGACTTATCTATCCTGAACTTTCTTTTTCTGGCTAAATTTCATGGTCAATAAATTTGAGAAGAGAATATGAGACAGGAAGTGAAGACAGCTTAGAAAGTATAGAAGTGTCAATAGTGATAACAGTTAACATACTTGCATGAGTATAAATACCTCCATGAAGGAGGCCTAAATCTCTGTAAATTCAGACTCCTAAATTTATTAACAGAGAAGAGTTTCTTTGTTCCAATGCAAAGCTTCAGGTCTCCTCCTGTCTCCACCATGCCTATAAAATTGCCTTGCATATGGTATTTACTCAATGAATATTGATTGATTGTATGAACGGATTTTTGAATAGCATATCTAGAGAGAATATTTGTCTAATTCATGATATGAACCAATAATTATTTTATTTTGCATAGAAATTAATTGTTCCAGCCATTGGTTTATTGGCACTGTCATAATTGTAACCAATAGATTTCAATACTTTAGCCCTCTGTTATGGGAATCTGAAGATCTTCCCTGCCCCTAGGCCCTTTGCTAAACTGGCTACGTGACTCTGAGGACCTTTGGATATTTGGAAGTATACTCTGTTCCCTAATAGGCTGAATGTGGTCACGTGGAACCTGTGGCGCCAGGC
>CM053582.1:48760226-48789949 GCA_028627135.1 Pseudochirops cupreus | reverse complement strand
TCCCCTGAACTAGGTAAATGGTATTTGATTAATTAAAGTAAGATTGTTAACCCATTTTGAGTTGCTTTCCTTTAGAAAAGCAGATCTAAGAACCTGTGCTAGTAGCCGCCCTAGGTATGCTAGGGTGCTTGCTGTTACACCCTCCCATCATCTATTTAGAGCTTCATTTGTTATGTATCATTCGATATTACCATAATGTTGGCCCTTGATAAAAAAAAATGATACTATGAATTTACAGCATGACAGCAACAGCAAACAAATGCTCTCAATCCTGGGAGCTAATATTGTTAACGTCTTCTATTTGGCAAGAAGAGAATACAGCCCAGTGTAATCCAGATATTTTAACTATGTGAGAGGCAACTAGTAGTATCTAAAAAGAAGTAGGCTTTGACAAAGACAGAATTTCAATTAGACATCTGTGGGCAGCTTTGTTCTTTTTACATTGTAATAGTAACTCACTGAACCCGGCCATGGATAAGAGTGAAGACAGCTCCTGTTATACAAATACCAACATAGGCAATATTGTCTTAATGCCCCAACTGATTCTCTCCCTTTTTGAATCCCATTTCAAATGACTTACTCCTTTTACTATCTTTAGGGGATTTAAACAGACAAAATCCTTTGACAGGCTGTGAGTAGCTCACACTGGTTTATCTTCTACCCGTTCTTGAACACCATGGAGGCACATACTATATATACTAGCAGATAAAATACATGCTGTAAAACATTTTATGGGGTGGAGGGGTTGGTACAGATCCAGCCCAAAGGCATTACCATGAGATGATGTGTTTTATAATGTCCCTTATGTTATCTTTCTATAGATAACATCAGTAGTTAAGGATCTACAGATACTATACATACATATAACTCTTATGCAAATTGCTACTACCAACCTAAGTTCATTTTTAAATTGTTATATCCTTTCAAGAAAATTTGTAATAATGACAAATTAATCAACATACATAAAAGTTTCCCCCATGATGGCAATGAGAATTGACTTATATCTGAATTCTTCAGGTATAAGACCTCAGTGATCCCTTATACTTTGGGCTTGGGAATCTGTTTGCCCCTTGCAAGATATCATGTTTGAGAACTTTTAGGTTCAGTATTGCCTGTGGACATTCATTTCACACATAATGGAATTTGATTTAGAGTTAAGCTACCAAGTAAGCATAATAGAGATATGATAGGTATTTGTCTTAGTTCTCCCTAGACATCGACCATTTATCTTACAACCGAAGCCAGGAAAACATACTCATGTTTTGAAATTAAATCATCCCCTCAAGAGGAGTTGCATAACTTTTCATAGTCACTTGCCATCTCTCATACTTCTCTAGACTACGGGTTTATAATTTATTTGTACCTTTTTTTTCTACTATTATGTTGAAAAGGTTTCCTGAAGTCTATCTAAATGGAGAGAAGTGTGGCATATTAATGTATGGCTGGCTGGCTTTGGAATAAAAAAGACCTGGGTTCAAGTCTTGCTGCTCAGCAATACTAGCTCTGTGACCATCGGCAAATCATTTAACCTCTCAGTATCCCAAGGAAATTCTCTAAGACTATAAATTATAGATAAATTCTAGAAGTAGAGGGAGCTTCCACACCAGGAATTCCTTATACTACTGAAAGAAAATCTACATGACATCAATAAAATGATTCTTGCATAATTAACCAAATGAACAAATGCACAAAATGGTTTCTTTTACTAAGGGGTAGAAGAGAGGTTTGGGGTGTTTTCTTAAGGAAGTTTGTTCTCAGGAGAAAATATTTTCACAGTGGAGGATATTTGAAGGGGAATGATATTGTGTTTCTTTCACAATAGAGATGTAGTAATTCAACTTTTTTTTTTTGCAATCCTCATGCACACAGATCAAATCCCCGACCCTGCAAGTGATGACTTCACAGACTGATTTCATGACTTAACCAGTCCATGCTTCAATTATACAGTCAAGATCACCAGCATGGTACAGGTGAGCAATGAACAATGAATTGTTTACTAAATATCACCTTGAATTTCCTTCATGAAAACAAGCTGACCAGTGTCCCAGTTTATTAACAGAAAATTAAGCTTTTCCCTATAATGGAAGAATGTAGGAAGGGAAGAAGGGGAAATTCCTCAGAAATGGGGGGATTAGAAATAAGATATGATCCAGGAAGCTTAACCTATCATTGCTAATAGATAGTGTTTCCTCCCCCACTATCACACCAAAACCAAAGAAGTGAAACTAATATGCTGAGTCTTTGAGTAAAATTTAAAGCTGACTCAGTTCCTACATGATGAAAACAGAACAATTCTCTGGAGCTTTCTATAAACAATGCATTGATTTCTGCCAGTGTAGAAAAGGCCTCAGAACATAAGAACAAATGCCAAATTTATCTGCCTTGTGGAGATGTGGCAAATATTTCTTTCTATACATTAATGTCATCTCACTTTATTTTAAATATAGCCAGCAAGTCATGGATGCTAGATGACTATTTGACATGAAATCTCTTACATCATCATGTGTTCTATATGACTTCCTTCCTCTTGGACTGCATAAATGAAAAGTGACTTATTAGTTGGGGAAAATAGGAGTTAATGAATTGTAAACATGAATAATTTATGTCAAAATGGTGTTGAAATGGTCCTGTGTGTTAGAGCCCTGCATATTTTCACTTTCTAAGAGTGTGAATCCAAGAAAAACTGGCCAGATATGCATTTTTGCCTTTTAAGTGAACCATGGAACTGTTAAACAATAGAGCAAAAGGAGGAATTAGCTTCCTTTTCCTTGACAATGAAAATTAGAAGTGCTAATTTTTTAAAGGTTTAACAGATAACATTTTTTACTCTAAAATAAATCAATGTGGAGCCTGCTCAAGGAAACGCAAAATGTCTTAACAAAAATGGCCAATATACTATTTTGTCTTGAAAGAAAAAGATATATACACATGTACATGTACATATATATACAAATTTATATGTTATAAGAAAATATATAAATAATATAAATATAGAATGCAAATATAAGTTATATACGTATAATTAAATATGGATGCCCTTCAATTCACACATGAAAATATGATTAAAAAGAAGAAATCAGTAAAGCTGACATTTATGAATTGAACTTCTCTATAGAAAAATATGTTAATTACATCAAAGCAGTCATTGTTTCAAAATTCCAGGGCAAATTAGGACAATATTCTCCATTAGGTCATCTAGTTACCAATGAGAAGACACATAAGAATTGCAAATCAGTCATAAAATGACTTCTTTTGGACATTTTTTGGCCAAATTGATCACAAGGTAATGATATTGGTTTCTCAATGACCGAGTATTTTGACAGCCAAATTATACATACATATATATGAAATAGCCAGAGTTGGACTGATTCTGTCAAGCTAACTAGGGATGAGATTTAAATACATGTGCATATTCTTGACTGATTCTCTCATCACTTTAATGTATATCTTATATTGCATTATCATGTACTTAATGCTAAATGTTGCCCTCGTCAATATTCCTCTCCACTTTAAGATGATTGTTTTTCTGCTCCTCCCTAATCCTTCCCTCTCTCTTATTTCAGAATATTAACGCCCTTCTTTTCCAAGGCTAATTTCTTCACTGTATTACATATTCCGTTCCTTTTATGGGGCTGTAAGTCTCCATTATCCTCTCCTACTAGCACTTTTCATTTTTCCTTAACTAACTTCTTCCCTTCTACCTTCAAATGTGCCCAGGTTTCCCTCCCTGCCATCATCTTGAAAAGAACTTCTGCTTGCTCTTGATCCCCTCTTTGGATAAATGGTTACTTCCATTTCTCATAAACAAGAAGGGAAGAGAACAAGTATTTATTGGACTTTTGCTGTATGCCAAACATTGTGCTAAGTACTTTACAAATATTATCTCATTGGATCATTCAGTCATTGCCTACTTACTCCTTCACTCCAATCTGGACTTCTACTTCCTACCCCTCTGCTGAAAACGCTTTCTGGAACAGCACCAGTGACCAAATCCAAAGCTAGTCTCTCATTTCCCTATGTTTTGGGATATCTGAAGCTTCTGAGAGAGTTGATGACCTTCTCCTTCTGGATATTCTTTCCTTCCTTGGACTTAGCTATACAACACTATTTGGTGCCCTTCTTTGATCTTATTCACTGATTCTGCTCTGTTTCATGTTCTGGATCCTTCTTTTTCTCTATTAAATGTGAGCATATCCCAATGTCCAGTGCTAGGACCTCTGTTCTCCTTCAACATTATCCCTCTTGAAGGTCCTATTCATTCTCAGATTCAACTATAATATAAATGCAAATGGGTCATAGGGTTAGGGAGTAGGACTCTGATTTTGTTGGTATGGAAAATCAATGGCTTGGGGCGGCTAGGTAGCACAGTGAATAGAGCACTGGCCCTGGAGTCAGGAGGACCTGAGTGCAAATCTGGCCTCAGACACTTAACACAAAAACTAGCCGTGTGACCTTGGGCAAGTCACTTAACCCCAATTGCCCCTCAAAAAAAAATTAAAAAAGAAGAAAAAAAGAAAATCAATGGCTCTCTACTACTTCTAGAATCAAATAAAAACAAGGAATTTAAAGCCCTTCCTAGAATGATTATAACTTGACCTTTCTGGCCTAATGTACATTACTCCCCTTAATAAACTCTTAAGTCTAGGCGAATTGACCTCTTTGCTGTTTCTCACATACAATCTCCCATCACCTGTAGATCTGTCCTCGAACAGGCTTTCTCCATGCTTAGAATGCACTCCTTAATCTCCACTTATTTGAATTCCTATTTTTTTTTAACAACTCAGTTCAAATGCCACTTCCTACATGAGCTCTTTCTTAATCTGTGCAAGTGGTCAATGACTTCCCTGCAAAATGACCTAATATTTAACTCTGCAAATGTTTTGTTGATCTATATCAGTGCACATGGTCTTTCTTGTTATTAGAATGGAAGCCCCTTGAGGGCAGAGATGAATTCATTTTGTCTTTGTATCCTAAGCACTTAGTACAGTGTATAGCACAAAGTAGGTAAAAATTTATTAATTGATTGGGTAATTAAAAAAAGAGAAATCATTCTGACTTAAACACAATTTCATGAATGAAAGCCTTGAACCATGGTAGGTGCTTAAGCATAATTCAAAGAAAAATGTGCAAATATATAGGAAACTCCCTTCACCACTGTAGATCCCAATCCATCTATGACTTATTAGATAAGTCCTAGGGAATTGCCAGGGACAGGAAGAGATTAAGTGACTTGTCCAGAATTATATGGCTAATAAGTGTCAGAGACAGGAATGGAAACCAGGTCCTTCCTGACTACAAATGTCAGTATTCAATTCACTAAACCATGCTGCCACACAAAGATAATAAAAATAAAATCCAATATAAACAGATCATATGGAAAAGAAAAAAAAGATCTCACTATACTTAGTTGTCATGATCAGTTAGACTCCTGTATGAGAATCCATCAGTTGGGACCAGGGCAATCAACATCATTCTTAAAATGAATACTTATCTAGAAGTACAAACTTTTGTTTCCTCCAATTTGAAGTATATTTTCTTATTTATTTATTTTAAAATTTTGAACCAAAAATAATTTTTTATGAACCATTAGGTAATACTGTTAAAAGAAAGGAAAATATTTCTTTCCTGTCCATGTACCAGGCTAAAAATGTTAAGTCCTGTGTAAATGCTGAATGATACTGATGACTTTTCTTTCCTCCTGAGGTCAGATATATAGGGGATGCAACTCCAAGAAAGTCAAAATGTCAATGAATATCCCTTGTTAGTCATTTGTAGCAATTTTCATTCACAGCATAGTCCAAAGATAAAAGGCAAGCCGGGTAACTCTATGGCAGCCTTTTAGGCCTGCCACTGGAAAATACCACCCAGACCCTTTTCTCTGCAAAATCTATATGGCTCATCTTAGTTTTTTCTTTTCATGAAGCAGACTATATATTTGCTTTCTACAAAGGTGCCAAGAACTAGAACCTTTAAAATTTGCTTTATGAACTCTGTCCCTTGTGGATAGGAGAATATAATTTCTCAATTTTCAAGGTAAATCTGCCATGCTGTGATTCAGACATTAACTACATTTGATTATCCCTGATTTTCACTGTCTGTTCCTATGCTCACAAAATTGATAATTATGAGTTTTGGTGTAAGAGGGGAAAAAAGATGATTTTGAATGGGGACAGTCTTTGTATGATGACATTTATATGAACCCATATTATAACCAGATTCAGAAAATTCTTTTATTATTTGAAGGAATCATACCACAGGATTTGTGCTTGGTTAAAGTGCTCAAAAGCATTTTGTGGTCTTCATCTCTTGATATGGTCAGCAAATGTTTCTGCCTTAACCTTGACACTTGAGTAAAATGTAATAGGGCATGAAACTCTGGGAAATTGTTCTAATACTTGATGAAAAATTAATGAAAAAGATACCAGGGGATTGATATGCATAAATAAGAACGTGAGCCCCAAAGATAAGTGATCAAAAAATAAGAATAATATTCAGAAGAAATGAAAAAAATGCTCTAAATAAGAAAAAAAGAAACAACATTCAAATTAAACAATTCTGAGGTTTCACTTCATATCCATCAAACTGGCAAAGATGACAAAAGATAAAATAAATGAATGCTGGATGGCATCTGGAAAGAAAGGTATATTCATATTCTATTACTAGGTGTGTGAATTGGTATAAGAGTTCTGAAAAAATAATTCTCAATTATATGAGAAAAGTCGTCAATCTGTTCAGATCTTTCAACCCAAAGATCCCATTATTGGGCATAAACCCCAAGAGAGTCAAAATTAGAAAGGCCCTCAATATTCATAGCAGCATTTTCAATGTTAAGAAGAAAGTGGAAACAAAACTGATGCTCATCAAAGGAATAGCAGGACAAACTGTAGCATATGAACATAACAAAATACCATTTCTCTATAAGAAATGATGAAAATGAGGAATTGAGAAAAACATATTACCCGATGCCCAATATCCAGAACAACAATAACATCATCACTGACATTGGTCTGAGAGAAAGGATGAAATGTTCTCCTTTTTGCAGAGGTCTATGGGGACTTCTGGAACAGTGATGGGTGCATACACTTTAGGTGTGGTCCTTCCACTAGTTTTGTTTATCTGTTTTTCTTTGTTCAAAAGGAGGGCTCAGTGATGCAGGTAGGATATTTCAGAAAATGTGGTATAGAAAACAAAGGCATCAATAAAACATCAAAAAAAGAAAAGAAATTTTTCAAAAAAAGAAAAATGATGGAGGCAAAATAAGCAATAAGGATTATGTAGAAAGAAGTCACATGTTCAATATGATGTCTGATACTTTGAAATAGACTGGGATATATTTACTTCTTTGGGTGGTAAGAGGCTACAGAAACTGTAGATTCAGCAGTGGTTCAACACAGTTATACAGGATCAAACAATCTTTATAAAGCAATTCTGGAAACATCAATGAGTAGTCATGCAATCACCAACACTAGGAGTTCAAACAGTCATTAGGAGTGCCATGATGCCTAGCTAATCCTATTTAAGCTCCTAGCAGGGGCACCCAGGTTATTTTTGACACTGGGAAGTAGAGAATTCTGATGAGGTAGGGTCCATCAGGCAAGATTTGCCTCTGCTCAGCATCCAATTTTCTTGGAGTTCTCAACAGTTAGGATTGGGTCCAACATGGAAAGGTAATGATTACTAGGTGTACCAAATAGGAGAAGATAACAGCAAGGGAAATTATATGAAGCAATGATGAAGGGTAAGAATTGCTTAGGGACAAGGCAGGTAACAGAGAGGGGAAAGAAGCCAATGACATATTGTAATGGAAGCATTAAGGTTCTTGTTATCTGAAATATAACAGCATGAGAGAACTAGCCTCAAGATCAAGTAATAGGAGCGAAGGAAGTGTGCATTGGTTAGCACTAAAGAAGAGCAGACAGGATTTTTTCCAGGTAAAGTTTAAACTAGATGGTTTATGAAATCTCTTCCAACTCAGGTTATGTGAATTAGGGTATTTCTAGACATTGCATGATGAAAATAATCACTTAACCACTCTATCTTATATATCTGAAATTCCAAAAGTTGATGCTATTTCACACTTACAATATTTTCTGAACATACTAGCATGTACCACCTATATGTCAGGGACTAGTATTGATATGCCCTTTTGGTTCTTCTTACTGACTAAATCCTATCTAGAGGGGTCAGAAGCAAACTTTGCCTCAATTTGCCAAGGTAGGGCAGTTACTAATTAGCAGATTGGTAGACGGGAACTACTGTCATGTACTCTTTGACAGAATCAATCTCAAGCTTCCTAGTTGGACTGAAACCCTTCAGACCCTGACATTTCCAGTTATGGATGGACTCTTGCCTTCTCAACTCTCCTTTTTTTTTTTTTTAACCCTGTGAAGAACAGTCTGGAGAAGCAGTCAGGTTTTTTTATACTCAATGCTGATCCTCTATTCACATTGTCATTGTAAGAAGATTTAATTAATGCAGTCATCTCTGTGTAGAACCTGCATACTGATGGGGTATCTCTTTTCTATTAGGTTCAAAATATAGTAGCTGATGTAAATTTCTACACACAGGCTTTTTACTAAGTACATTGATGGTATGCAATAATATCCTCATTATGTATTCAGTCCTTTGTCCGTCAAAAATGTATTTTATAATTTTTTCCCCTATATCTGCAGAATTTCTGGTATGGCATGATTTAAACTATAGCTTAACATTATGACTTGACATTATTCTTCCACAATTAGTATTATAATACAGACGAAAGACTTCATATCTGTAATGGGTTTTGTGTTTCTTGCCTTCTCAATGGGTGGAGAATAGGGTACGAGGGGAAGAATCTGCAGCTAAAAATAAAATAAAGTTCAATGAAAAAAATGGACTAAATTTTCTACATTCAATCACTCAACAAGTATTCGTTAAACATCTACTGTGTGCCACGTGCTGGTGATATAAAAACAAAAATGAAACCTGTCCTTGCAAGCAGCTTTCAGGAAATACATAAGTAAAGTATATGTAAAATATATACAAAGTATACACAGGGTAATGGGGGAATACTAGCAGATTGTGTTGATCAAGAAATGTGGTGTTTGAGAAAGCTTCAGATTTAAAGGAAACCAGAGACTCTGAGAAGTGGAGGAGAGGAGGCACTGCTTTCCAGCAGTGAAGGAAAACCTAGACAAAAGCACAGAGAAAATGGAGTATTCTGTGTGGAGCATAACTAGAAGGCTAGTTGGGCTGATCTACAAAATGTGTGAATAGGGGAGAATGTAGAATAAGCTCAGAGCATTAGTTTAGATCCAGGACTGGAAGGGTTTTAAATGACAGAGGGGAAGTGAGAAGTTGTAGGTGATTCTGATATTGTAAGCTTGGGGGACTGGAAGGATTGTGGTGTCCTGAGCAGAAGCAGGAATGTTCTCAAAAAGGACGAATTTGGGTGAAAAGATGAGTTTGGCTTTTGTCTCACTGAGCTAGAGATGGAGATGCGATATCCAATTTTAAAATGTTTAATAGTTTGTGTGCAATCTGGAACTAAACTCAAGAGTTAGATTAGGCTACATGTATAGATCTGGGAGTCATTGACATTGAGATGGTAATGGAATGATGAGGGCCAATGAGATTACCAAGTGACAGAATGTAAAGAGAAAAGAGGGTCCAAGGTAGAACTTTGAGTTCTACCCATAGTTAGTGGGTATGAGCACTTAGCACAGTGCCTGGCATGTAGTAGGTGCTTAATAAAATGCTTGACTTGACTTAAAAGAAGTATGAAGATCCAGCAAAGAAGACTGAGAAGGATGTCATGGAGGTAAGAGCACAACCAGAAGAAAGCAGTGTCATGAAAACCCAGAAAGGAAAGAGCCTCTAAGAGAGGATGATCAAACAGTATCAAATGCTAAAAACAGGTCAAAAAGCATGAATATCAAGAAAAGGCCATTCAATCTAGCAATGAAGATACCATTGATACTTTGGACAGAACAGTTTCAGCTAAGTGTTGAGGTCAGAAAACAGATTTCAGAAGGTTAAAAAGAGTGAGAGTAGAGGAAGTAGTGGAACTCTGTAGACTGGATGAGAAAGAGAGGGGACAAATAGAATGACAGCGACGGTGGGATCTAGGAAGAGGTTTTTTAAGGATGGAGGAGATTTGGATGTATTTGCAGGCATTTTATATAGCATCATAAATAGCAAAATAAGTGAGTTTCCCTCATCCCATATCTCATTTCTTTTAGTTCAACAAAATATTTGCAGCTGGGAATCACTTTCAGAGGTTAAGAAAAATGTAAAAACCAGACCAACATTAGTTTCTTCTTTGTCACTAACTTATAATCCGTCTTCAGAATGATGCTTCTTAAAGAGTACAAACCAAGTCTTTTCTATATGTTGATATGATTTTTATATCTGTGCTGCAAGATCTTTTAAAGTCTCTTAAGAGTCGAATATACAAAGATGTACACCACAATCTTAATGTCCACCATGATTTTCTGTTGTTAAAAAAGCCATTAAAAAAAAATCTTATAGATAAGATTTGGAAATAAGAGGGAGCTGATACTTTAGGACAATAGAGGATGAACACAGATCTACTACACATGACATTCAACCCCATGGAAATAACTGTTTCTCTTTAGGTTTTCTTTAAAACAGTACTTTCTGATGCAAAACCTGTTTGAAGGTCCAGTTACCTTTTCCTACACTATTTCAGCAGATCTACTCTGGAAAAAAGGCAGAATTCCTAGAACTGCAATAAGAATTCACACTAAAGCAAACATTTCGGACCATTATGTGACTGACAAAAAAAATTTCACCTTATAGTACAGTTGGATAATACATATGATCTACAATTAAAGTTTTCAAAATCCTCAGTGACCCATTTTCATAATTTCTTTCAACTTGATAGACTGGCTGAATCTGTCTCTAACTTTAGGGAAGAGGGAATTTGCTCTTTCTTTTAAATGCTATTATCTTATCAAATACAGTTTTTCAAATCTTTTCTGTACCACCTGTGATGGAGATATTGTGATTTTTTTTTTAGATTCATTATAGCTTAAACACAAGAAAAGGAAAGTACAACTCAAGGTATGGCTTCCACTGGAAAGGAAAAAACATACCAAAGAATTCTGTGTTTTGACTTCATTAAGAAAACAATCAAAGAAATGGAAACAACTGAATCCATTTGTGAATGCCAATGCCTAGTATAAAGCAACCTTGACATATTCCTCCTCAACTACAGATATATAAGGAAGCTATTTTTAATTAATTCCCTAGTCTTTAGATTTATAATCAATGTAGTCACACTCATTTGTCCCACTGTCCCTTCAACATACCATACAAAACACACTTTGCATAAAAAAAATCCCAGTGAAGAATGGATCTTAAAGGATATTGACTATTTCTCATCAATACACAAATACTAAGAAGAGTACCTAGAACTAGGCATCATTTACCCATTTCACTCTCTGCTATAAAAATAAAAGCAAAGTATATGTCTACATTTCTCTTTCTCGTCTTATTTTTTTCCATATTATACGAATTAGGAGAGATTTCCATGAGCCAAAGTAAGATAATGAGTTTCTGCTCTGAAAATGGTACTCTCATTTCTTTGGGGGAAAACTATCTTGCCCACTTTTAAGAGACCATTGGGCACTGTAGCTTCATCTAAGTAAGGACTGAAGTTCCAAACTCCATTAGCCTTACAAGTCACTTATCAGATCCTTAAAAACGTTATTGCTCTGTACGTGGTCTTGATAATTTATATTCCTGTGTATCTCATAGGGCTGAAGACAATATCAGAACCCCTCTTTGTTTTTTACAAATTGTTCAACAATATTCTACGTTAACACAGGAAGTACCATACTGCCATCTACAGACAGGACTGCCCCTAATTCCACATAAAATTTTCCCATAGCTCATAGTTCATTCTAATTCTCTATGTCTAATATCAGTTCACCACAACCTATAGGTTGTAATACTTGAGATGAGAGCTTTTAATCTTTTCAGACCAGACAGACTTATAATACTTTGGTTAAGGTAAAAACATCTTTTAAAAAGTAAAAGAAAATACCAAATTCATCTAGGAATTTGGGGTTACCTGTCGGGGGTGAATGGTGGCTGTAGTCTTGATGGTTCCTTGACAGTTACAGTCAGAAATGCTGTATGGATCTGAGCTGCTAGAGGAACATTTGGAAAGAGAGTCACAGCCCATCACAAAAGTGTTGTCCACAGGCAGCTCCTGGATGCCATGGTGCTTTGAATGCACAGGAGTCTCAGGCTCAATCTGGAAGGTTGGCTGAGGGGATGTTGCTTTGTAGTGTTGGGCCAAATCAGGAACATCAGGTTTAAAAGTAGAAGAACGAGTACCCCAGTTGTACCTTTCCATGGCATCTTCTTCAATATCAATGACAGCATCTAAGGAGGTAGTGACCTCTTCATCATTATCTAGATCATCAGTCCCAGATTCGGTAAAGGTGACAAGGTTAAGGATGACACTATTAGTGCCACTGTCATTTGCGCTAATGGTTATTGTCTCGCTGTTGTCTGGATTTGGAGTAACCCATTCTGAATTCTGTTTTCTTCCAGCTTTGAGGCGTGGAAAATGGCGGCAACGTAAAAGAGCAGCAATAACAATGATCAGGACAGCAGTCATGGAGCCAGAAATGATGGCAATGATGTACTTGATATAGTCTGCACTTGATGGGCTTGCAACATCAGTCTTTTCAACATTCCGGGTCACTGATTTTCCCCGACTTCGGCGTAGCAGCTCATCAACAAAAGAAGAATTGTGCAGAGAATCATTCACAAACAGATTTAATAGTATTTTGCTATTCATAGAGTCAGGTTGTCCTAAGTCCCTAGCTTTGATCAACAGCTTATGTAAACCTTGATCTGCAGAAACAAATCTTGATTTCAGGGTTATATTTCCTGATGCTCCTTCCACTTCAAATAATTTCTTTCTGTTTCCATCTTCAATTTGGTAACGGATTTCAGCATTCATGCCAGTGTCCTCATCAATAGCCATCACTACATACAGAAGTGTGCCAATTTCAGTAGCTAGTGGCACAAATTCAAAAGTGTAGTTAGTAGGAGGGTAAATGAAAACTGGCTTGTTGTCATTAATATCAACTACATTTATGGTCACCTTGGCAGATGAAGAGCGTGGCACCCTGCCTCCATCTGTGGCCATTACTATGAAAGTGTAAGATTCTTGTTTCTCTCTATCAAAAGATATATTGGGTCGGATGACTCCATTTATTGAATCAATGATGAAACTACCGTTGTTATTTAGAATAGTGAGAGTGATAACTCCATTTTCTCCAGCATCAGGATCAGTTATAGTGATGAGTCCTACTGTGCCATGCTTGGGCAGGTTTTCTGGGACATAGAAGTTGTATTCACTGTGGGTGAAAGTAGGGCTGTTGTCATTCTGATCAAGGACTGTTACAGTCACTGTAGCATTGGACTGCAGGTGAGGTACCCCTTTGTCCCTTGCAGTGACTGTGAAGGTGTATTTGTCTTTCTTTTCTCTATCTAGTTGTTCCACTGCTGACAGAATGCCTGTACGATTATCCAGGCTGAAAGCAGAGGGGGGTTCACCAGCTATCAGGTAAGTGATCTCTCCATTCTTTCCAGTGTCTGCATCTGTTGCACTGATTTTTGTCAGTTGAGCGCCAGGAGCATTGTTCTCAGGGACAGAAATCCCTATGCTGGACTGGCTGAAGATGGGTGTATTGTCATTTTCATCTTTGACTTTGATAATAACTGAAGTAGTATAATTCAAAGGGGGTTTGCCAGCATCTGAAGCCATTAATTTTACTTCATATTCTTTTATAGCCTCATAGTCTAGGAAAGAGGAAGTCTCCATCAGGAATTGGTTTTCAAAAACCGGCCTTAATCGGAAAGGAACGTCATTCTCTATGAAACAAGTCACTTTCCCATTACGGTCAGCATCTTTGTCTATTAGTGTAACGAGAGCAATTTTGGTATTGAGTGCAGCATTTTCTGACAAGTACACAGTCCCATTGACTGGATCAATGATGTATCTAACGTCGATTATCGGGGGGTTGTCATTGACATCTGTGACATTGACTATCACCATGGCCCTAGCTGGCAATGGACCTCCATCATATGCTAAAATCATCAACTTGTGAAGAGGTGCCTCCTCCCTATCCAAGGGCTCCTTGACAGTAATGAGGCCAGTGGTATTGTTGATATTGAAAAGCTTCTTTGCAAGATTGTTCATCAGATTGCTGAAAGAGTACTGGATCTGTGCATTTGCACCCACATCAGCATCAGTAGCATGGACTTGATAGACTGAAGAGCCCACAGGAGCATTTTCAGGGATGGCTACTTCAACCTCTGTCTCCTGAAAGACAGGAAGGTTGTCATTCATGTCAATCACGGAAACTTGCAAAATGGCTGTGCTGGACCTTGGAGGTGACCCGCCATCTTCAACTTTCAATTTCATCACATATGTGTCTCTCTCCTCCCGATCCAGCACCTTTTGGACAATTAATTGGGGCCATTTTTCTCCTTCAGGTGTTTCAATGACATCAAGCCCAAATATATCTAAACCCTAGAAGATATGAAGACATGAAGATTTTTATTGTACAATTATGTTTTAAGGAGTACAATATCATCTCATTAGACAAATAGTCAAGGCAATCCAATAAAATAAAAAGAACACAAGACAAGTATTTAGGCAATCTGGACTCTAGTCTATTCTCCTAGCTCCTAGTGAGCAAGGGGAATATTGAATAGTCATTTAACCTTTTAAAACCTTTGGGCCTGTCTCCTCATCTGTAAAATGAAATAATTGATTTAAAGCTGTATCCCTCAAGTCAAACTACTAAAGAATGGCAGAATCCCTAGTCTCTATTGCAAATGCCAAGATGGCTCTCAAGGAGTGGGAAAGAGGAACCAAAGCAAAGAAGAGAGCTAGGAGTAGGAGGAGCAAGATGTAAGGAGAAGGAGTGAGAGACACTATTAGGTTAAGTTTAAAGGTATAAAAAAAATAAGGACTTCTCTTTTGTGGACTGCTTCTGATTCCTGGACCAGTATTTAGGAAACCCCTGAACTAGATAATGCAATGCTAAAAGTCTAGAATTCTGAATGTACACACACACACACACACACACACACAAATACACAGTGTATACATACACATATATGTACATGCACACATATATGTATATATACATATATGTGTGTAAAAGTAAGGATTATCAGAAAGCTAAAAGTACATGGTGTTAACAAAATTATCACAAATTTAACTTCATGTAAAGAATCAAACAATCCAAAAGGAATTATAGCCAATTTAATTAAAATGTTAAATGTTCTACCATAAGTCTTTGCTCTTTATACTTGTCATTACCATTAAACATGTCATGCAACTACATAAGTATTTTGTTGCATGCCAATAAAAATATTTTAATTAAAATATCTTGTTGGTTAATTTGTAAATCAAAATATACTCATCAAAACCTACTATTCGAAAGGAACCATACAAAACAAGAATTTTCCAACAATTCCTATAAACTCTCACAGTACTTTGTGCCTCTCATAGACTTTCCCCCTTTTTATAAGTGCATTTGTACTTCTATCTTACTTTCCTTACTATATTGTAAGGACCTAGAAGATAGGTACTATGCCATCATTATCTTTAGTTTCTAGCTCAGGGCCTCAAATATAGTAGATCCTCAATAAATATTTGTTTAATTGAATTGGTAGAATACTTTACTTTTTGTCCTTTTCCACCCATCTAATCAATATGGTACCATCACAGAATTTTCAAGATGGAAAGGACCTTTGATGTCATTTAGTCCAATTTCCTCATTTTCCATATAAGGAAAGATTTGGTAACTTGCTAGTTAGTGGCAGGATTAGAAGCAGAACACAGGTCTGTTTCAAAAGATCACAAAATCATAGAACACACAGCTGGAAGATAGATCATTTGAACATATAATATTTTATGCAAGAAAATATATCCACTTGATTCTGTACATCATATAATCTGGATAAGATATACAATTTCTCCACCTCCTCTTCACATCCAAAATAATAACTTTTTTAAAATTTTAGTCAGGACCTACCTATGATGCCCTTGGTATAAGTAACTCTCATGAGGAAACTCCCTCAAAGCAACTGTTCCATAGTTTATAATCTTTGAGAAATGATGAAGACTATAGCTTACACTCTTAGCAAATTGACTAAGGTGCTAGAATATGAAGTGATTTGCCTTGAGCATGTCAGCCAGCATGTGGCAGAAGTGGAGTTTTGTTCTGACTTACAGGCTGACTCTATTCACTATGCCAAGCTGCCCTGATGATAACATTGAGGGTAAAAAAATTACTACAGATGAGAATGTCTTCGGGATAAACCAGGCAAAGTTTAATTCTCAACAAGTTTAGAGTAGGCACAAGAAACCAACGTAGGAGCTCTGAAGAGTTGAATGGCTTGAGTCAGTAAATATTTTCTCTCAATGCCCACTGGGTCACAGTTTTAAAAGGTAAATGTAAAGATCAACTATTGACAGGACACTGACTTTGACTTTGAAGACGAAGATGGGCAAAGCTGGGGATGAATACAGAAGATGAGAGAGGGACATTGAGATACGTACTCAATGAGTGATTCATTATTCTGGATATTTTTTAAAATCCTCCAATACTCATTTGTGGTCAAAGAAAAGAAGTGCTGATATGGCAACAAAATCAACTATTGATGTGTAATTTGCGGACTGGCCCTACAAATTGTATTCATCTATGGTTAATTCATTATATGATTATGCCAAGATTTTATACAAGATATTACAAGATGGAAATTCAAATGGAGATGTTGGTTCTTCAGGAAGTATTAGAATGGCTAAACACATTCAAATTCTATTCTAAATTCTATTATCTGTTTTCTTCAGTGTATCAGTAGTCCCACACTTGCCTGGATCTCTTGCTATACTTAGGTCTTTGGTGGCATTAACAAAGTTCCAAATACGTGATGGAACTCAATTGTGCTTGAAACATTTAAACAGGATCATATATGCCTTGATGAAAGTATTGGATATCTATTGTGAAACTGAAAATGATGCTTCCCAAACATAACACCCTCAGCATTCCTTTCTTCTTTTTTGAAATTTGCATACAAGCTAACAGATGTATATTGGCTGTTTTGGCATTACCTCACAAACTAAAACAGGCACTCTACACAGACTTCTAATTCATGTAAACTCATTGCCAATTAGCATAATTTTAAATGCAATAAATGACAGGAGGCAAGTTTTTCCCCCTTATATGATGCTTGGAAATCTGCCTTGGGAACTTTCCTACTACATAGCAAATGAAAAACTTACCAAACTGAAATACGTTATATTGAAAATGGAATTTTCCAAATAGATTATATGGAGAGTCTCATCACCAAAACACTGAATGTTTTAGTTGCCATTTTAAGTTACCATAATTTTTGGTTTTTTACTATCTCGATAGAGCCCTATGAACCTATATTCATCCTTTGTTATTGTTGTTCAGTTATTTTCAGTCATGCATGACTCAAGTGGTTTGACATCAGAAAGGGATATGGTTTTATCAATGAAAACAACACACAAAAAAAATGATAGATTGCCATCTGCTTTGTAGTTGCACCCTGAGGAAGATGGGACCTTTCTATTTGCCTTGCCATGAAAAACTCTTACATGCCTTATTTCTCCCCATTAGAATATAAAGTCTGTGAAAGCAGAGGTTATTTAGTCTCTCTATTTGTATGTCCAATGCTTAACATAGCATTTGCTATATCAGAAGTTTAATAAATACTTTTTAAATCCTTTCATTCAAAAATTCAAATAGAAATGCCCTATGAATATTGACCTAGTTTTCTTTTTATCAGTGTTATTTCCATCTTGCAATTCTATTTAATTATTCCCAAAAAGTTCAGCTGTTTTAATTTAATTCATTTCAATTCAGTAATATTTATTAAGTGCCTACTATGTGCCAGAAAGTTAATCTTTATGCTTGAAATTTTTGATATTTCATGGTCCAAAGAAGTTCAACATTATGTGGGGAATAAATTCTTCTAATTAAAAAGAAAAACAAAACCAAACTTCAGCATGCTTAGACTGTGAATTTCAGTATTGTAATAAAGAGAAACAGACTCCAAATTTGCCATCACATCACACGCATAAGATAAGACTGACTGCATGCAGCTTTCCTTGTGAAAGCATACAAACACGCTATTTTCTTGTCTGTGATTGGCACAGACAACCTGAAATATATTATATCTAAGCATTGAAAATGAAATTGAAGGGGTGGCTAGGTGGCACAGTGAATAGAGCACCAACCCTGGAGTCAGGAGGACCTGAGTTCAAATGTGACCTCAGATACTTGACACACTTACTAGCAGTGTGACTTTGGACAAGTCACTTAACCCCCAATTGCCCTGCCTTCCCCTTCCAAAAAAAAAAAAGAAAATGAAATTGAAGATCTTAAAAAACAAATAAGCTATAGTGTATGTAAAAGAATGTAACTATGCATACAAGTACGTATAGTCTATGGAATTGTGGCCTCTGATCACATGTCATACTGATCTTTAACTTCTCTTCCTCAAAGTCCTACCCTATTAGTAACTTTCTCATTCCAAATGTGGAGAAAACAATAGCACCTACTTCATGGGGTAGTTATGAGAATAAAAAGAAATAATATATGCAAAAGGTTTTTCAGGCCTAAACATATTATATTAATGTGAATTGTTTTTATTCCTCCACTGGAAAAGAGAGCAATAGGAAGAGAACACATGGCATACCTGTCAATGTAGCAAGAACCTGTGATTTAAACATACAAACTTCCTCCATTCACGCAGATCTCAGCCTGTCTACATCTTAGTCTTGGGGACTTTTTTGAAGAGTAAGTACATATTTCATTGAAGGCTTGCAACTATCTGGTTAAGGACATCCTAGCTAGCACAGTTTTACAGATGAGGAAGTTGGAGTTTAGGGATGTGGAATGACTTGTCCATGGACAGCCAGCTAATAAGTACCACAGACAGGTGATGAACTTGGATCTTCCAGATGTTAAATCCACTACTCAAGCTGCTACGCCATATGGCATCACTATGACATGGGAACAAATTGTCATTTAGTGCAAAACTGGTATTTTCTTCATTTTTATAATGTCAACATATGTCCACCAATGGGAAAAGTCACCATGCTCTTATAGCTGAACCCAAGCTACTTCAAAGTGAACTAGAATCCATTTTTAATTTTACAAAATTAAATGAACATACTAATAAACAACCATACTCATGTGCATTCTTTCCAAACAGATGACCCCTTTTAAAACAGTGTCAACCACAACCACTTAATATACAGCCATACCAAAATTCTGTGGTCTTCCCAAGGCTGGCTAACTTCACAAATGGGATTGCTGTAATAATCCAAAAACATGTAACTACAATGAAAGATATATTTACACCTTGACTTTTCAAGGAATACAATTGAAATCCCTGGATTGGGATGTTTAGAGCTAGCTGAACTTAGACCTACTAGCTAGACTCCCTGTACCTGAAAAATTCCCCCATTGCCATGATGTCTGAAATTTCCAACTTATTCACTCATTTAGGTTAAACATTAAATGTTATTAAAATGAAAAGGTAAGATGGATGATACATTAAACCTTTACTGGCCATTAAGGAATACTTAAGGTTGAAATAACCTATCACATCATGAGTTTGCCCAATAAGCTCAGGACAGAAAAGAACTAGACATGGAACAAGTGAGTTTTGATGGGGTAGGGGGAGGGATTCAGCAAAGCAAGGGCAGGCCCAGAGCATGCAGTATGGCCCAGTGCTGAATGAGGGCACTAAGGCAAGAGAAAGAGATATTAAAGAGCAAAGATAAGCATAAACTACTCCATAACACCTTCTAACCAGCAGTTAAGATACTGTCTGCCATAAAGTTGCTTGCCTCATTTCCTCTTACTGAGAAAACAGGATTTTTTCAAAAGGAACAGATAGAAAGAGGATAGAATATGTTCTCCTAAGGAAAAGAGAGGACCAGTGAAAAATAAAACTCTTCTCAATTGAAATGTAGGGTATACTGTAGCAAATACTACTTCATTATGCTAAGAAAGTCAATTTAAAAAAACTGAGACTAAATGCTCTTAAGCAGAACAACTCATATATAGCTGAAGTTCAGACCATAGTCTCCAAAAACACATTTACTCTCATAAAAATCAAAGAATGTTTGCACTAGAAAAGGCTTTGGGGATGATCTAATCCAATCCCCCCTCATTCAATAGGCAAGAAAACCACAGCCCAGTGAGGTTAAACTATCATTAATATTTTTCACAATTATTATATATTTGTAGGAGAACTATGTTAGTCACAATTTTTAAATAAACCTTGAAATGGTCCTTCTGCCTTTGTTTTCCTTTAAATATGAAAAAGAATATATAATTTGTTTGTAAATACATGAATTTACTATGCTTACTATCTCTTACTCATATCATGTAAAGTGACTTGAGCTTGAAAAACAGGATTTCTAAATGCCAATGTACAAGAGATGAATTAATTATTAGTGCCAGACTCGGGCAATTTCTTCTTTGCTCCAGAGAATGATGAATCTTAAAGAGATACACCAACTAATGGAAGGTTCTTCTTTTGTACCCCGAGGAAAGCCTTTTTTTTTTTTTTGACTTTTTCCTTTAACAAAAAGAGACATGAAATTGGGCAAACTACAAAACCTATGAGTAGACAGCAAAGCTGCAGCAAGACAAACACAGATTTCTAATAACTTACTCCTTTGACACTTAAATTGTCCAAGAGGTTGGAATAAAAGTTGTCTATCAGCAAAAGTGAAAATTGTAGAAGAGAAAATTTTGGACAGAGGTCTTGGTACAGTTGTCTACATATTAAAATTCTGGTGAGTGTCCAAGAGAGTTGAGTATCATGAATCGAATGGCTACCCAAGGCTGATTCTGCTTTCTAACTGAAGCTCTTAGTTACAGATTGAAGGCAATTGAACTCATGACTCCACCAAGTGGTCTACATCAGGATAGCCAGAGAGCTGAAGTAAATGAGCTTCTTAGGACTCACCCCCTTGACTGGGTGAACATTGAGGAAGAAGGAGAAAAGAAATGAGGTCTATTAAGATCCATACTTTTAGATCCAATGAGAAATACAATCTGCAAGTCCTTATTAGAACATATAGTGACAGACATAGTGATCAAGCCAGTGTCCTGGTTATAGTGGCCAAAGTGCTCATGGGTGCCATATCTCCAATGTGAAGTACCCAGTTTACCACTGTCTTCAAACCAGACAGTATCTCATCTAAGCTTAATTCATCTATGAATGTGAGTACAGGGCATGGTGGCATGACTTTTAAATAACCTGATAACACCAAATAGATTAATTTGTGTAGGTGTGAAATGGAATTTGACCTGTTTAATATTTGAACTTTGTTTTTGTTTTTACATGAAAGGAAAAAGAGGGGTTTTGTTGTGGTTTGTTTGGGGTTTTGTGTTCATTTGTTTTAATATCAAATTGATACAGGTACAGGGTAATTCCATAAGTCTTATTTTTTTCTTCTAATACAACGATCAAAGTGATCATTTTAAATTTATTTGTGAAATAACTACTTTTTCAGCTAGATATGTCATAAAAAATAAAATGTTAATCCTTTGAAAAATTTTACAACCTAATGTAAATCTTCTGTTTTTGGAGAAATGATGACAAATACTAATTTTTATATGTGGACAGCTCATTTGCTTAAAAAAAGGCACCTTCACCCTTCACTCAATGTGTTCATATTCTTAAAAAGAAGATCTTCTTCTAGGCCACAAGAACTTCATCTTCCACATAGATACCACTTGCTAATGGCAGTGTTTATGAATTCTGACAGTTAAACTGCATAGAATTCATTTCCAGAAAAGGGCCAGGAAAACTTTATGGAATATGAAATAATTTCTTACAACGCAAAAGGCTTTTTAAAATCTTATTTGTGAGTGATATTTCTGTGTAGATTCACAAATGAGCTTTGGAATGGTAAGCCTGGGGCAAAAACTACTGGAATAGGTAAGATGGTAGGACCTTCTGAGACATTTGTTCTTTGCTGCGATTTGGAAAATCAAAGAAGAGAAAGTTCGTGTTGAGCATTGAGCCCCCAAAAGAAATATATCATATTTTGATAAAAAAGGAAAAGATATGCTTCATCAAATAAAAAGCTATCTTTTCTGTATATTGTTCTGAGGAAGGAACAGCTGAGCCACCTTAAAACCTGAACATTTTTGACATATGTATGTGCAAGATACCACTTCAGTGCTGATCAGGAGATACTAAATAACACAGCACTTTCAGAGCCATAAATCTAGTACTGTTGCCCAGAAGAAGCATATAGTGCCAGTAAGTACTAAAAATAGTTCCAGAGAGATTGGATTCTAAAACTGATTAAATAAAGGCTGTTTACTGTGTTGTTCAGAGAATGCTGGGGAAAGACTAAAAATTTATTCCTCTGCTTTTCCTCTACTTGATTTATCAAGAACCAGCCCAATTTTTTCATTTTCTGTTTTGTCTACTACCCCTGACTGATATACATCTGGGCCTACGAAATGGAAAAAAAGTATCCAGATGATAAATATTTTCCTCTACCTCAACAATATGATGGCTTTAGAAGACTGCAGCAGAAATAAAAGGGAAAAATTATTCTCAATGGAAATATATGAAGAGTTCTAGCAAATACAACTTCATTACACTGAGTGTGTATCATATTACTATAGACACCTCATTAAAGTCCAGTAGGGGGGATAGCAAGATATTGCAAAAACCTCTAACTGAATGTGGTGATATGGCTTCCAACTCTATCATTCAAAAGAAATTGTTCTCTCCAGAGGTACCAATGATTGCTTAATTGCCAAATCTGATGGCCTTTTCTCAGTTCTTATCATACTTTGTCTGCCCACTGCGTTTGACGCTGATGATCACTTTCTCCCTCTAGTTCCTTTTTTTTTTTTACCAAAAAAGTTCTTTTATAAATATTTTGGTGTATATGGAGCCTTTCTTTTTATCTTTGATTTCATTGGGGTCAAATATAAAAATGCCTAGAAGTGGGATCTCTGGGATGAAGGATATGCTGTCCTTGGTTTTTCCAGCTCTGTAGGATACGTCAAGGCTTCTGCTTTGTTGCCATAACCTTCAGAAACTCAGGGTCATCTTTTTGCCATGGTGAGTCATAGAAGGATGTAGGTAGAGAAAGAATATGAGTGTGTATGTATATATATATATATGTATATATATACACACACACACACACACACACATATATATATATATTTTAATATACAGTCATCTTCAAGTAAAGTGCTATATATGTTTAGCTTTTCCTATGCACTAAAGCATTCATAGCCTATGCAGGTACCAAAAATGAGAGAACATAGACCATGATTGCACTAATACATATATTAGTATGCAGTGATTGGTTGGACATTTCTTCTGGGTAGCTGTTAAGGTTAATCAGTGCCTAAGAGAATAATAAGGAAAAAAATAAGAAAGACTCAAGATGCTCTCAGTTTAACAACCTACCGGCTCCACTGTTTCAGGTCTTTCACCTGTATTCAGTGATTTCTTCTTGAGTTTTCTTTGAGAAAACCATAAGAAAATTAATAAATTATTTATGAAAGATCTTATTCTTTTTTTAATGTTATACCTGTAGACAAGCTAAATTTTCCTCCTGTACAAAATAGAATTGACTCTTGCTAAACGTAAGGAAACAGTATTAAGTGATCATCATTTATTTATATTCAAGAAATCAAATTCCAACAAGAAAACTGAGTAATGGGAAAAGGCATCATGCTAATCTTTTGATTGCCTTTATATCATTAAAGATATGTCTTAACGGGGAGGCTGGATGGCACAGTGAATAGAGCACTGGCTCTGAAGTCGGGAGGACCTGAGTTCAAATCTGTCCTCAGATACTTAATACAAAACTGGCCATGTGACCTTGCGCAAGTCACTTAACCCCAGTTTCCCAGCCTTCCCCCCTTGAAAAAGAAAAAAAAAATATGTCTTAAGTACCCGCTTGTGTGTAGCACTCTTCTAGGTGCTATGCAAAGCAAGTAGATGATAATAATAATGGTAGCAACTTTATATTTATTTAAGGTTTGAAAAGCACTCAAATGCATTATTTGAAATTAGGCATAATTTCTCACTTCTAGGTATTTCTTTATAGTGAGTTTTTTTTTTAATCCCATTGAAAGTTATTATAAAGCCACCAAATTAAGCTTATAAACTCATGTGATTTAGAAAAATTCAGGTCCTTTACAATAAAACAATAAAAGTTTGTTGAATACACTCATACTTCATTATTTTAGCATAGGGGTTCTTAACCTGAGGTCTTCGGGGGTTTTTAATATTTTTTTTATAATTATACTTCAATTTAATTGGTTTCCTTTATAATCCCATATATTTTCATTGATGTATCTAAGGGATCTTAGAAGGGGTCCATGGGCTTCACCAGACAATAGCTAAAGTGGGGTCCATGATAGAGACAAGGTCAAGAATCTTCAGTTTTGTATATATATGATTCGTTTCACAAAGGCATCCTCTGCATCCATAAAAAATATTCCTCACCTGTACTGCATCTTCTGTAACCCTTGCCCATGTTCTCATACCAAAGGTCTTTCTCTGGGTCTTTTAATATTTCATAACTTCTCATGCTTTTGATCTTTTACTCATCCTTATGCTAGCCAACCCACCTCCTTTGCCTCAGTGATAGTCTCTAATCAATCCTTTTCCCTATTTGCCCTTACCAGGCTGTGGCAAAACAACCATGATTTCTGATATTTGCTGAACAGTATTCCACTGAGATAGGTAGGAGTATTATCCAATTTTCAATCTTGGAAACATTAACATAAGCACAGAAATTGGTATGAAGAGTCCACAACAGGAATAATGCAAGGGCTACCACTCAGGCCAGCTTACTGGAAGATTTTTTCCCCCTTTAATGATGGTCTTTACATGTGCTAGAACAAACGTTCTAGAGACAATATCACAAGTTAAAGGTTCACATTATAGTGAAGAATTTCTGTCTTGTTTTTTTTAATTTTTAATTTTTAACATCAGTTTTAGCTATCCCTTATATAACAGAGAGCAATAAAAGGGGGGGGGAGGGAGAAGATAGTTTAGTAAACCAAACCATCGCATTAACTGAGTCTGCCAGTTTGCAATATTCCATACCTGTGGTTCCCCAGCTCTGCAAAGAAGAGAGGGAGGTACATTTCCTCATCTATTTTCTGGGGCCAAACTTGTTCAAAGCTTTGACTTGCTGGTCAAAGGATTGATCAATAAGCATTTATTAAATACAGACTTTGTGTCAGGCTCTGTGCTCAGTGTTGGGGATAAAAATGCAAAGAATGGAACAATCACTTTCCTCAAGTAGTTTGCATTGTAATGGAAATTCAAGTATATATAAAGTTTATACCAAATAAATATAAATGGAATAAATGCAAATAAATAGAAGATAGTTTGGGAAAGAGAGTATGAGCAGTTGGGGACTGGGGTGATAAGGAAAGGTGATACACAAGGTGATGTCTTAGATGCGCCTTGAAGGAATAAGGGAATTCTGTGAGGCAGAGGTGAGGAGGGAGTCATTCCAAGCATGAGGAAGAGCTACAAAGAGGGTACAGAGATGGGAAATGGGAGATGGAAGATGAGGTCTTATGTGTGAGGAACTCAGAGAAGTGAAGTTTGGTAGAGACTGCCTGAGTGAGATTCTCACTGTAGTGGAGGCATAATGTCTTGTAAGGGTGAAAAGATAGTCTAGAGCCAGCTGGGCTTTAAGGGACTTTAAAAAGTAAACAGAAATACTTATATTTAATTTTACAGGCAGTAGGGGGCCCCTGGAATTTATTAGTGTGGTAGATAGAGCACTAAACCAGGAGGAACTGGATTTGAATCTCACCCCTGATATTTCCTAGTTGAATGACCCTGGGAAAGTCACCAAACCCCTCTGGACCTAAGTTTCTTCATCTCTAAAATGAAGGTGTTAGCTTTAATGAATTTTAAGGTCCCTTAGGGGAGAAGATAAAGTAAGTCCTGAAAATAGATTAAGGGCAAATGATAGAGACTTTATATTTTGTACTACAAACTATTCCCACGTCAGAACAATGGATATAGTTATTTGTACAAATTAACTTAAAGGTATTACAATCTCAGATGAGAATGCATATCATTGTTTAAATTTCAGGAAAAAAGTAATTTAAAAAGAAGAAGAAAAAGAAATTTGCAGTACAACTGCAAATATCCAGACAGTACAGGAAAAAGAAAGTTTTTGGTTGCTGGATGATTCTTTGGTGTTTAACACAGTGAATATGGCAATAGTCTAACAATTTACTTTAATTAAAATTCATGTTCAAATTCAATTATATATCCTAAATTGATTGCTTCAGAAACATGATTAAAATATTTTTGACCTGGTAGCAGTGATATTTCTGCAGGAAAGAAGGTGTTCTGATAAAGAACTAAAGCCTCACCTTTAATTTTCTGACAATTCTATGTCTATCAAATTGGTTCTGTACTACCCTTCATACCATACCCCACCTCCCTACTCCAATCATCTCTGGTTTTGAAAGGGATGAGAGATGGGAGGAAGGGAAGAAAAGGAAAGAGAGAGAGAGGGAGAAAGAGAAAGAGGAAAGAGAAGAAGAGGAGAAGAAGGAAAGAGAGAGGGAAAGAGAGAGAGAGGAGAGGGAGAGGGAGAGGGAGGGAAGGAGAGAGAGGGAGGGAGAGAGAAAATATATAAGGTATAGATGTAGGGTACAGATATAAGGTGTAGATATAGGATATAGATAAACTAATTCCCCACTCTCTAGGGCTGTTCAAAGGGAAACCATTTTTGGCCTCCTGAAGGACCAGGGCCACCACAGATAGGATGTAATTTTCCAAAATCACCCTAAGTTGTAAACCCTTTCAGAAGTTGAGCTTAACATATACAAACTCTGGTCCCTAGAAATTGAAATTGAATGAATATGAGACTGAGGAATAGGTTATGTGTAATCCTCTTTTGTTCATGAAATTCTAAAGCATCTGCTTCTTGAATTCTGGCATAGATTATATGTCTAGGGATGGCCAGATACAGAGATCTGACCTGTTTCCCTTAGAATCAGAATTAGGTTTCAAACATATCAGCATTAATTCCTGACTGAGTTCCATCATTATGGAAACCAAGGCTTCAGGTCCATGAGCTTAGAAAAGGCAGAACATCTTGCTTTTCCATCTTCTTATACCTAAGTCATCAATCAATCAAATGTTAGATATGGCTGATTAGGATAGGCATTGTCTCAGTAATCTCTACTTAGAAGAGCTCCTTCAGGGTGGTTTTAGAAAACCCCTCCTGAAGTTGATCAATCCAGGATAGCTTATGAAAATCCAGTCCTTAAAATAGCCCAATGGCTATCCTCTGTCATAATTACTATGTCCAGCAATTGGTAACTTCTTTGCATTGTGGATCTTCAGAAGCCAGTCGTAAATCATGGAGGAAAGCTCCAAGAACATCTAACACTTGGTTGAGGTCAATGAGTTAAAGGGCGACCCATCAGCAAATGTACCCTTTGTGTATGGTGTAAGAAGCAGTCCTGAATAGCTTTTGTCCCTAAGTCCTCAGGCTTCAGTTTCACATAAATATATGTGAAGGTGGTACATAGATTTGTCTGCATATGAAAAGGTAGCAAGTCTGGTATCTGATTAAATGTTTTGGGCAAGCCAGCTAAGCATTTCCTCCATGAAAGTACATGACTAAGGATGGTTGTGACCTGGAGCTAGTTCAGAAAGATAATGGTCTTCAATTACTTAACATAAAGGAGCACAGCAAGGTTCGGTTGCAGAGGAGAGGGAAACGTCCATAGCTGAGGTCAGAGTAGGAAGTCGACTGTAAAGGTTCATTGTGGTTAGATAAATTTAAGGCAGAGCACAAAGTTCAAGATAATTAGAAGCAGAGAGTCAGACTGAAAGATAGATGGTTGACCTACTGGGCAAGATAGAGCTTCAGTCAAAGGAAATCCAATACCAAAAAGAACTAGCTCCTTGCTACAGATGTTTCACTGAAAAAACCTAAAGATTCTTTTATCTTCAGAATTCCGGACCTACCCAGGTGGATTTGACCTCTTAGTTAATATTTCTTGCCATTAAAGGGGCCTGACCAATGGGCTCTGGATTTAATCTTCATCAAGGAAGAGGCCTTCATCCCTAGGAGGCCTCAGGAGCTTGAGGTTATCAGCTATAGATAACTCATTGAAGTCTTCTTGATAGCATCCCAGATCTTCAAGATAGCCCTCAGAGAATTCAATAGCTTCAATTGCATCACAGTTCTCGTCATCATCAGTACATTCATTCCAGAAATCACTGTCCCTGACTTTTATCTATTTTGGTTCATGGGCAGAGACTCCAACAAGTCCCAAGGCTCCATAAGGTACCTTTTTTATAAACACACGGAACCATTAAGGCAAAACCAATTTTTTTAAAGGAGGTATTTGCACACAACTAAAAGCTAATTAATTTTCCTGATGTCTACAATCTGATAATATCATATTGTTGTATTAATGGATAATTGGCACAACAGATGTACCACCAGCCTTCACTGAAGAAAAACATGATTTTATTATGAACATGCCTCTTCACTATGAAAAATAATCTCTCCATAAAAAGGGGAAATCATTTTATAATTCTAGTTTTTAGAAAGTTCCCCCTTATTCACAATGACTAACTAAAATGTATCTAATTATACTTTAGGGATAGCAGGGATAAAAATGCAAATGCACATACAGATTAAGAGATAGTTAATACTTCCCTTCAAAGTAAAATATGTGATTGCTTTAGGTGTCATATGATTTAGTCATATGCCACCCCTCACACAACTTGAAAAAAACTCTTTACTTTCTTTTTCTAAAGTAAAAAAAAAAAAAGGTAAGGTACTTAATACGAAGTCACAAATATATTTAGATTTCTAATAGCAGTACGATCAACGCCAGATCCTAGAGGAGCTGAGCTTATGGTGGTGGGGGTAGTAGTGGGGGTTTTGTTGTTGTTGTTATTTAACAATGATGATGACGATGACAACAATGATGATGATGAGGATGATGTTGTTGTTGTTTGGGGAGGCAAGGGGAGAATTAAGCAACTGTCATGGTCCATCAGTCAATAAGTCTCTGATGTCCTGAATTGAATGGGATGCTGGTAAACTAAAAGAATTAATGCTCCTACACCCAGAGAATGTCTGGGTCAATAAAATCCCACACAATCCATTAAGATGGTTCTTTGAATGTAACGTAGGTGTCTGAGAAGTACTGTATACTAATACCACTGTTAGACTTAGTAATTCTATTCTAATCCTAAATAAAGTATCATCACTTACAACAATAATCTAGAAAGTTTTAAGTTCAGAAGAAATATGATTTTACAAATTTCCCTGAAACGTAATAACATCCAGAAGGAGAGCTTAACAATTAACATCAAAAAGGGAACAGACTAATACAGAGTGAAGCTCCAATAAGAACGTAAGAGAATCTAACAATAGACATTTCCTATGCAAATAATCAGTAAAGGAGAAGATTACTTAGGGCAAGGTAATGACTGAAGAAGGAAGAGGTGGTACAAAATTCACACCCGAGAGTTTGAAGGAGCATCCTACCACATTAAAAGAAAAGCAATTCCAAAGAACAAGAAGAAGAAGAAGAAGAAGAAGAAGAAGAAGAAGAAGAAGAAGAAGAAGAAGAAGA
>CM053582.1:48699628-48759726 GCA_028627135.1 Pseudochirops cupreus | reverse complement strand
TATAGGATCTGCAAATACTTTCACATTGTACAATAGTTTGGTCATATAGAAGGGTTGTAACCAATGAGTGATCACTGGGAAAAGAAAAAAAAAAAAGAAAGCAAAACCAGACATGAAAGAGAAAGATAACGAGTTTTGCTTCAGTCTCCATTTAAACTATAGTCTTTCTATATCTTTCTCTGAGTTTAGGTATCTCCTTAATGGTATTATTCTTAAGAAATACCAAAAGACAATTGTGTTTCAAATAAAAGGGTAGAGAAATCAAAAGGGAAACAAATTTAAGAGGGATGCTAAAAGATATGAATTTATTAAGGCAATTCCAAATGGCTGAATCTCTAAGGCAGAAAGCTTTCATAAATTAATGGTCATAGTAGGAAAAAATAAATGAAGAGAAAGAGATGTATGATTCAAGAGGTAAGCTAAAACAGGTCAATGAAAGATTTTTTAAAAAATTGAACTGAATCCAAAAACAAATGGGGAGCTGGTGGCATTGATTGAGAAAGAAGAGTAATGCTGTCATAACTTTTCTCCAGCACAACTTGATTGATATTCTATGTGGTTAGGAAGCCACTGTACATATTTTATGAAAGAGTGATTGGGATGGTAAAAAAGTAAAAATAAGCCTTTTTGAGACCATTAGGCTTTAGAAAAAAATGACAAATGATCTAATTTTGTTTTTAAAATAAAAACTTAATGTTTCAAGAGCCTCTCCAAGGAGCTCAACATTTCAGATATTTTTTCTAATTTTATTACTTCTAAAAATATCCCTGATTTTCAGGTAGAGAAATAAAATTTACTTTATTATGTGGAAAATAAACTAGCCAAAAAGATTGCAACAACAAATCAAAGCATTAGGGAGAAGAATGGAATCACTATAACCATCCAAAAATTATTAGTTTAAATATCTCTATCTCTATCTATCTATCTATCTCCTTGTAGGCAGGGTCTATATTTGGTTTTCTTATTTATCATATCAGTTTTTAACACTGTACTTGGGACCCAGTAAGCACTTAATAATGCTTTCTCATTCCAAAACAAAAGATCTCATTCCAGTTCCAAAGAGATTTTCAAAGATCACAAAGTTCACTACTATGAATTGAGGATAGATAAGCTAGTTGCCCAGACCCTGAGCACAGTGGCTAAGAATGATTATGATCAGGAAATTTCTTCCATCTAATCAAATGATCTTGATGAAATAGGGAACAATTTTTTTTCTTGGTCTGACCTCAGTGGCAAGATGAGCAACAGCAATAATTCTTCATAGACCTATACTTTCTCATCTATAGAAATTTCACTCAAGAACCTCCCTACCTAAAAAAAAAAATTAAATTTTTTTTTAAGATTTTCAGTCATTTAATTTTCTCTCCTCTGGAAGGAGGTTGGATTAGAGATCATCTGAAAGGTCCTTTCCAAGTCCAAAATAAATGTTTCTATGAGATTCCCCCATCTCCAAAAAAGGGGATTTCATTACTTGTCTGAGCCACCTGAAACTGCAATTGTGTAGTGGAACCAAGAGTGCAGCTACTACCTCCAATATGGTGCTGAAACAACTTAATCACACCGAGTCCCATGTATTTGCCTCTTACTTTCATTTCACTACATTTTTGCAGATCTGTTTATTCATTAAATGCAATAAGTGTGTTACTTAACTGCCCTTGAACTCAGTTTGCTCCTTTGTAAAATGAGAGGGTTGGACTTGATGGCCTCTAAGGTCCCATTCATCTCTAAATCTATGATTCTATGATCCTATTTATGACTACAGGGAGCTTTTCAGACTGATTATTAATCTGCACTTGAGTCACATACATGTGTACATACAACTATGCAAACACATATATGAATATATGTGTGAGTAGACTAATTTCAAAATAGATTCTACCTATGTGACTTTAATTAACTCTCTGGTTCTCAGTTTTTTTAATCTGTAAAATGAAGGAATTGAATTAGACTGTCCTCTAAAGGCTCCTTGCCCTTCTAAATCTGAACTCCTATGACCTTTTATAATGATTCTTGCCTACCACGAACAAAGAATGTTATATTTCTAAACCAATATTACTTGTGGTCAAATTATCTGAATTAAATTGAACTGAAGTGAAAAAACTAATTAATTTTTATATGGATATAATCGCCATGACAAACACCATCATCTGCTAATTTTTTAAACCATTCCTTTCAGTATAAGAATTAGTGGGAACTCACATTCAATATTTTTGTGGCCTATGGCTAGAGATTTTATTCCCATAACACAGCTGGGCCAATGATTTCCATTATCATTATTGGTTTGCTCCTTTCTAGTATAGGCATATCAATATATCCCCAGAATACCATGCTGAGTTAAATCACACATTACTGTTCCACCGTGGTCATTGTGAAAATCAGAGCCTTAAATATAGACACGTGAACTGGATTTATCCTTGATTTTTGACTTACTGGAACTGTCTTGGCCTGAGCCAAGCTGTCTGCTAATCTTCTGCTGTGAGTCTCAAGGAATGTTAAGATAATGGTACCTGATGGTACTATAGTTGTAATGTCATAAAACACCATAGAGAACCAAGTGGCTATATTGTGAGAATCACACCTGCAGTTACATTGATATCTGACTAAGCAGACAGCAAGTTAAAATGAGTTAAGTAATTCACTTAAATGGCAGCCTCAAGGTAGCAAAGGGACAAGTCAGATAAAATTTTGCCCCTGAAAAATGGATCGGGCAGCTACATGCCCGAATCAACTTGCATGAGTGAGAGTACCTACTGTAGAATTTGCCTTCTGTCTAACTATACTTAAAGTGCATCATTTTTGTGAAGTTACAATAGCATTTCAATGGATAGCTTTTACAAATCAGGCCTTTTCTTTCAAGATTATCTCCATGTATACATAGAACAATGGAGCGGAGTGAGAGGTTAGGGTATTTCTTGTATTTTTAGAGATTTGCCTACTACACTAATGTGTTTCAGAAGCAAGATCTGAAGCCAAATTTTCTTCACTCCCAGGCCAAACCTCTTCTATTCCTGATATTTTGCTGCTTCTCAAATACAACATCCACTCATATCCACTTCCAATGTTGTTGTTGTTCTTTGTTCTTGAAGAGGACCATGGCATCAGGAAGGTGATGCCATGACTCCCAAATGAATTGGATTTAAGTGAGGGAAGGCTTTGCAAAGTCAGCAGCCTAACTTTATCTTCTAGAGACATCTGGGTCCAGAGGTAAGATCAGGATGACTAGAGATGGCCCTGGATGCAGTGGGAGACCCTTGCCTTTTTAAGCTAAGGTCTTTCCCAGGTCTCAGCTTGACTGAGGCAAGGCCCATTCAGTGATTAATGTTGGGTAAGAAATAAGGCAAAGAATAACCTCTTTTACCTCATTAAAAAAATCAAAGTAATATGGGGGGAAGACCCTCAGGGTTTCTGGCCAAAACAGAAACAATTGCTATTTCTATTCACTCTGAGCCATGGGCCAAAAGAATGATCAAGTGGGCTTCGGCTGGGACCAATTGTTAGTCAATCAATGACAGCCAGAGAGAACTGGGCTTTGGGGAAAGCTAATAGGTTGATAAGAAGTGCTTACAAATAGACTTAGCTTTTCACTTTGGAAATGTCATACATATCAAATGAAAAATTCTCCAAAGCTTTTCCCTTATCATTCAACTTGCTGATGCCTTCCCACTTCTTTTTTTTTTAATGCTTTTTACCTGTCAACCAATAGACATTTAGCAGGACAGCTTGAACTCATGCACTGAAATTTGTAAAGATTACAAACATATGTCTTGTTTGCAATAATTAGAGGCTTTGGTAAAGAAGTAATTGTTCCTGTAAGGCAAACTACCAAGGAAAAAAAAATTTCAAGCACTGTAATGAAAATCTAGTACAAGGTTCTTAAATGAGATTGACTTCAGTAGAGCCCCTCCTCCTCCAACTTCTACCTGCTTAGAGAAGCTAAAAGGTACTTCAATAAAGATCTATTAAAACTTGATATGTGGCCAAAGCAATTTATTTGATCTATTATGCTAGTGAATTATTTAATTATTCACACTTTGGAGATTGATTTTATGAAGATGACTGTACACTGAAAAATATGAAGGCAAATGATTATTAATTTATTTTGTATCTAATTTTAAAATAAGACTTATTTTTCATGGGCATTGTATAGTTTTGTCAAAAATATTGTAAGATGAATAGTTCATATTTATTTATCTTAGTCAAAAAATATACAATCAGCCAAACAAAATCAGAGACTGCCCTCAACATAATTGGTCTGATTTTCTTTTATCAAAAAGGTCTGATACAAATATTATGGTTCAGCATGCTAAGGGGGCCTCTACATAGCACAGGAGGCTGTTATCCAGGTAACATGATCAGTGTAGACAGCTGAAAAGGATAATTCATGCCAAACAAATTCACTTAATGTTCATTTTGAGGCCTGGATTATCTGGTTTGGCTGTCTACATTGATCAGTATCAGGAGATAATTGCCAACTCTGCACTTCATTTCATATCTTGTAGACACAGCCTGAAAGAATAAAAATCTGTCGGCTAGTAACGTTCTTTAACAGAAAAAAGTTGCATATTTAAAAGGTTAGGCTCTAGGCAAAATATTCTGAGATTTGGCTTTGGCATCTTTTGTCCCTCAGATTGTATTTAGACATTATGATTTCACAAAAAAATTAAGCATCAAATTGTTTTTCCCAGAATAGTAAAGATCAATAAGTCTCAACTTCAACAAAATTATCTTCAAGCTCAAAAATACCTTTTGTTGTGAATTTGTATCAGGGAGCTAACTGAAGTGATGTGAGTATATTGAAGCATTTACCAACTCCATAAGATGCTACTTCCACCAGACTTTGAATTGATACCTCTGAGAACAGTTATCTACACGTTGTATCTTGTGCTTCTGGAGGGCTTGTTAATGGCAGGAGATTATACCTGAGGGCATTAGTGGCTTCCTAATATTAACTGGGATTCCGTAATAACAGAAAAGTAAGGAAGTCAAAAAACTACTTAATCCTATTAGTATCAAGGTCTAATTTTACTAAGACCTGGCAACATTTATGAAAATCCTTTCAAAAGAGTAATGGGCTTTCTTTTCATTTTTTTTTCACTACAGAAGGTGGACTCTGATACTCCAGGCTTTTGCTTTTACTACTAAAATAGTCCCCAATACATCGTTTCATTGTACTCTCTTGTGATCCCAACACAGCTAATGAAAAAGCTAATCTATCTGAAATGTGAGGGGATCTTAGGAGGAATTACAGCTCCTATATCTGGCTGGAGGGCATAACTGCCACTCAAAGCTCCACTTTCCTTCAGACACTACCACCACTACCAAAAAAAAAACAAGGGTGAAACAGAGAGTCCATCTACTCCAAGCCCCTCAATTTTGTACATGGGAAAAATGAGATCAATACATTAAAACTGTCATGAGTCCTTTATTTTTATTTTTTGCTTTTTGGAGGGGGGAAGGTAGGGCAATTGCACAACGGCTAGTTTTGTATGGTAAGTGTCTGAGGTCCGATTTGAACTCAGGTCCTCCTGACTCCAGGGCCAGTGCTCTATTTAATACTGCACCACCTAGCTGTCCCTGTCACGAGTCTTTTAGAGGCAAATTAATATTTTTCACAAAGATAATGGTGCTAATTGTTTACTGGTTGCATCTACCCCCTTTTCTTCACTTTCTCTACTTCACGTGTCCAATTTATCACTGACTACATGAACATGCTGTAATCTATTTGCTAATCAAAGAGCTGCACGAGGAAGTAGTTTTGTAGGAGCTGAAAAGTGGGCATAGAGCTCCTTTGCTAAAAGATAAAGAAAAATTCCTTCCTTCGGCTTAGAAAGCATCACATTGCCTTTGTCTTCATCTTTCTACTATTGAATTCCACAACCCAGTCAATTTGAATCCAAATTGTTTACTCTATTAGATAACTATTTCGTAACTTGGACTTTATAACCTCAGATTTGATTACAAATCCAGCTTCATCACTCATAAACTGATCCTCATAACTCCAACTCCAACCTTTGTTTCGGGAAAAGCTGCAGTTTTCATTCTGTATGTAGACAACCACTCCCATGTCTTATTCTATTAAAAAGAGAAACTAGGGACCAGGCCAAGGTGACTCAGAAAGCTCCCTGGTTCCTAGGGCACTACATGGAGAAAGGGAGAGGTGAAGCATGGGAAACTCTCCTGAGAAAAGTGTGCATAGCATATCACTCGTCAGCAGGCACTGTCAGCTAAGGGAACAGTGTCGTATCTGTCTCAAGGGAACCCATCAGTATACTGTGCCACTGGGTTAGTGTGTGAATTTAGCTGCTGAAATATGGAAAGAATGATGGAAATCTAAATCAGAAAATGAAGACATATGTAACAGTATCAGACAAATGAATTTCCTTCCATATCCTGCTATGGAGAGGAGGTCCCTGTGGTATATATGCCCTGAGTTAGGTTGGGTGCTTGAGGGACATTTCTATTTGTGAAAGTGTTAGCTGCCCTGTCTGTAAGACATATAATATGAAAGGAAGCTTCATACATAACAAGCAATCAAATTAATAAAATAAAAGTGAAAAAGACGCTGTCATTTCCTGCTCCAGGCCAGCATCTCTCTCAGAGTCTAGAGTATTCAATGACTTGAACAATTTGTCTTGTTCTTTAAATGCCACAATGAAGTTGAATAATGCTATGAATCCCTCACACAGTTGCACTAAGTTAAAGGATAAAAATAAAATAATGATTCTAGGGAATTCCTATCACAGACAGTATCACTTTCCTTAGTATGAAGATATCAAGGTTAAGATCAGATCATGGGGGAAGCACACAACTGACTGAATCCAAGGAACAAGCAGAGAGGCCAGTAAGTAATTTCACTTGACCGATGGGAACCATCCCCTGTAGGGGTTGACCTAATTTGCTGAAAACATGAAATTCACCACCAGCTAGGGGAGGTTAAGGCATATGGCTGTTCAATTTCCTTTGCTTTTTATCCAACAGGCCCCTCCCTCCAAAGTGACTACAACAGCTGATCTACACTTAATTATCTAGAAAGAGATCAGCTACCTGATCTTTTCTTTATTGATCTTCTAAAAATGTTTTTATAGTTTAATTCTGTTAATCCAGATATACTTTGATCTCAGAATGGAATAAAATCCCATGATTCAACTATCCACCAATTAACAAGCACTTATCAAATGCCTACTATGTGCCAAGTGACTGTGCTAGGCACTGAGAAAACCAAGAAAAAATCAAAACAAGCCTTGTCCTTGAGAATGCCACATTGTTTCAGGGGAGAAAATATATGCACGTAAGTGTATGTAAAAGAAATGCAAGGTCATTTCATTGGAGGGGCAGGGTACACTAGCAGATGAGGAGAACAGGAAAGGTGTCAGGCAAGAGGTGGTTCTCAGATCGAGCCATGAAGGAAAACTAGGAATTCTGAGACAGATGGAAAAGGGAGCATTTTCCAAGTGTGAAAGACAACTTTGAAAGAGGCAAGGAGAACAGAGATGGAGTGTTGTGGAAGGGAACAATAAGGTCAGTTTAGCTGGACTAAAGAGTGTGTGAAGGGTAGTAAATATTCTACTATAGTAAGGCTTTAAATTAAACCGGAATCCACCTTGTGAAGTGAATTAAAATGCCAAACAAGAGTTTGTATTTTATTCTAGAAGTAATGAGGAGAAACTGGAGTTTAGTATGTGGCAAAGGGACATATTTGGACCTGTGCTTTAAAAATATCTGTTTGGGAGCTGTGAGAGAGGAGAGACATTAGTACTATATAACAAGAGCAATTGTTCACTGTGATGCATTAAGACAATTCTTCACAGCAGAAAAGCTTCTCTCTCCCTGAGATTTCTTATCTAAGAATCACATGAATCCAGTTTCCCATGACCCATATTTTCCTTCAAAGTACATTCATTCAGAAGATAACTAGATAACAACATCCTTAGTGCTTCCCCCAGTTATTAGTGCTTTTCCTGTCTGGAAATGACTCGGTTGAACAAATTATGGACTAGGAATGCAATGAAATACTATTGTTATAGGAAATGATGAAAAGGGACTGTTTCAGAGAAACCTGGGAAGACTTCTATGAAGTGTTGCAGAATGAAGTGATCAGAACCAGGAGAACAAATATTAAATATATGTCTTCTAGATGCTAGGACTACCAAGAGAAAAATAGAGTTCCTACTCTCAAGGTGCTTACATAATAATAAGAGCATACAAGATGTCATAGATGAATATTAAAGTCTATACAGAGTAATGCCAAGTAAGGTCATTTGTAACTGGATTTCTTAATATACTAACATGGCATTTCCCTAAAAAATAAAATTGTAATGAATTTCTTTCTAATTTGTAAACTCAAAAATCTGTGATTCTATCAGTACAAGTATTCCTTCCACCAACTCAGATATCAACACCTGAAGATAGTAGACCATCTTCAAGCATTTCTGTGGCTGAAAAAGTGATCCTCCTGTAGCCAATCTGAAAAGGGATCTCTCGTAACTAACCCTTGGTGGTCCTCAGTAACACATGTACAATCTGTCACCAGACTAGGAACAAAAGCATTTCCAACTTGGTGAGACTTACCCAAATTTAGGTTTTACTGGCACAGTTTCCACAGACACAGGGCCACCTTCACATCATAAATAGGTAGCAGAGTAGGACTTTAGTACCATATTTATTAACAGATATACTTTTCCCCCTAGAATTTATTTACTACACCAACTCTTTCTATTCCTTTACCTCATATTAAACATTTTTAAAGCTTCCACTTTCTCTTCTAATCCTTCATTAATTAGTAAGTGCTATTCTGCTGTCCCTAACTTTTCTCAAAAAATAGAGCAAGGTAAGATTAATTTCATTTTGGTCCATTTTTTTTGCAGGAATTACTGATGATCCCTTAAAAGAAATGACTATAGAAGGTCTACTTACTTTTAACTTGTAAAAGTTTAGAAAGATCACAGATGAATCCTAAGCTATTTCTTGTCTCTCCCACTTCCCCTAATACATCACTTTCATGGCAGTACCCTTTTGCAAGTCAAAAGTATACTCAATTAACACCTGCCATGGCATGTCCCTCTGCATGAACAAGGCCAGGCTTTGTGTCACATTCTCATTATTTTTAACGAGCAGTGAGGGCTCACTGTGTATGTCCATAGGTCCATACAAGTGCCCCTTTGCACTAGGTACATCACACATCCCAAAAACAGAACAAACTTCAGAGAAATTCTACTTCTAAGTCTCCCTTAAAGATGGCAGGGCAACCTGTCCCTTTGTCATTTGCTGACATTCTTTCAAAGTCAGCCAAATGACAACACATTTTTAACAAAGCTAAAATTAGGCCAATATTTTCTTCCTATTAAATTGTTGGCATGGATCAGAATCAGTTAATCTTCAAGCCAACCTGGACATTTTGTGGAAGAGTTGCCCTGGGGGAAATTCCTCATTTGCTAGGGCATAGAGCTCTAGACACAACAAAGAATACAATTTTTTTTTGTTCAGGAAGATGAGGACTGGAAGATGGTGACATAGAAGCAGGAAAACTCCATGAGCTCCCCCATAACCACCTCAAATATCTATGAAATATAACTCTAAACAAACTTTGAGCTACAGAACCCATAAAGTGACAGAGAGAAATAAATCTCCCACTGAAGGCAGGCTAGCAGGAAGGGTCCATCAGAGTGTTCTGGGAGTCAAGCCCAGCCCCACCTGAGCCTGAGGTTTTAGCCCCAGGGTGGCCCCTATCAGCCAGAGAGTAGATCACCAGCAGCTGTGGCTATTTCCAGAATTATCAACCCATAAATGCCAAAGGCAAAGTAAAAGGTCAGTGTGGAGGACTGAGAGTGCCATCCCCCTACAATCTATAGGCCAGGAGCTCTGAAGCAGCCACATGGAGGAGGCTGCACAGCCGGTCACTGGGCCTGAGCTGCTTCTCCCTTCCAGGGGCAGAGGCTTGGATCTGGATCATTGTCTTGGGTGGGAGGTCTTGGGGTGTGTGACCAGGTGCCAGAGCCTGTGGAGGCTTCAGAGAAGGCACCCAACTAATAGCTCTGGCAGCTGTGAAAACCCCAGAGATTTGGGACAAAGCTCACCTCTCTGGATGCAGAGTTGTACTGTGGCAAAGAGCTCAAAAGTCAAGTAATTGAGTGGCAACATGAACAAGCAAAGGAAGCAAAGAAAACAGAAATCCAACTTTAGATTCTTTTTGGGGGACAAAAAGGATCAAAGCATGGAATGGCAGGAAGACAACAAAGTCAGAACTTCTGCACCAGAAGCTTCCAAGGAAAATATGAACTGGTTACAGGCCATAGAAGAGCTTAAGAAGGAGTAAAAAATTTTAATTTAAAAAATTTTAATTTTAGTTTAACTGATTGAAATTTCCAATTCTCCCAATGACATTAAAAAAAGTTTTAGAAGAGAAAGTTCCCACTTTTAATGTTTAAAATTAATCTAAATACAGAAATCTAAAAGAGGAAGACATCAGTAGCTAGGGAAAGAGGAAAGGCTAGCTTCCTGCAGAAGGCAGTATTTGAGCTGAGCTTTGAAGAAAACCAAAGAAAGAATGAGAAAGGAGGGTGGGGTAGGTGGAGCAGGGTATTTTAGGAATGGTGGCTAGATAGTACAAAAGGAAAGATAAGAGAGATGGGTTGAGTGCTATTTTCCAGAAACTACAAGTAAGTCATTGAGCAGAGGGGTAACTTGATTAGAACCCTACTTTAGAAAAATCACCTTTCCTGCTGAGTGGAGAAAGTATTAGAAAGGATAGAGACTTTAAACAGAGTCCAGCTAGAAGGCTATTGCAGTAATCCTGAAGAGGTGCTGAAGGCCTTAATTAGGGTTGTGGCTATTTGAATGAAGAGAAGAGGACATGTTGTGATGGTAGGAATGAGAAGATCTGACAACAGATTGGATATATAGGGTAAGTGAAAATGAGGTGTTCAGATTGACATTGAGGGGATGGGCCTTGGTGACTAGGAGGATGTCAGTGCACAGGAGGAGGTAGGGATTAGGAGAAAAGATAAGAAGTCCATATCTCATGAACATTTCAGTAGCAGCCCACTAATATAAGGAACCTGGTTATTTCTCTATCAATAACATTTCTTCAAGGAAGTAGAAAGAGCAGTAGATTTGGAATGAGAAGACCCATGTTCAAACAACCACTTTGACTTTTTTATGTGCAAGGCACATAACCTTGAATGGGTTATTTTACTGCTCTGAGACTCAGTTCTCTCAAGTAGAAAAACGAATAGGCTGTATTAGATGTCCCCTAAGCTTCTTTCTAGCCCAAAATTTATGGTCCCATACTCTAAATTTCTGATTTATTTGAATTCTGGATAAACTATCTCTGAGTAATACTTTCTAAAATACAATTGTCATAATGATCTCTCTTAGAAGTCAGCTACAGGATTTTTAAATGACAAACTAATTGTATGTTAACTTCTCATAAAGGCTTTTAAATACATTCTTGAAAGAGTGATTTTTATGTGTTTAATTCAATTCAACCAAGGGACAAATATGCTACATATGCATATGCATAAAAATCACAACTAAACAAAAGGCATAAAATTAAAATATTGTGTTGGCCTTTGTCTTTTGGGTGGTACTACTAGACACCACATTTATCCTTCATTAATTGATGAACATGAGCACAAATACCAACTTACACAGGAAGATATATATATATACATATATATATGTATGTATGTATGTATGTATGTATGTATGTATACAAAATAAAGTTTCATAAAACCCTATGTGGTTGCTAAAATTTTTTGATAAGTTTTCTCAATCAAGCCCAATTTAGTTTAATCAGTCAGGTTAAGCTCTACAAAATTTGGAGGTGATATCCATTTTTTCAATATACTCTAAGTTTGACAAGACAAAGCAAGATGTCTGATAGAACAAATACTTTAAAACCTACCTTAATCAGATGGTACTGTTGAACTCCATTAATGCCAACATCAGAATCAACAGCTGAAGGTATTGGAAATCGGGAATTGATAGCAGTGTTCTCAGGAATTGAAACGTTGATGACCGTCGCAGGAAAGAGTGGTGTATTGTCATTGATGTCTTCAATCAGAAAGCGGATCTTGACCAATTTAAAGATTTCATCTGGCAAAATAGCTACTTCAACTTCATAAAAACAGTGAGTTTGAGAGAATACACCAGTGCATAATTTTTCGCGATCTATACGTACACCGGTTGTATAGAGCTCACCATTTGTCTCCTCCACCCTCACTAATGGCAGATCCCCACTCTTGTACACTAACTTAAACTGCAAGGGAGTCGAGAGCTTTTTCTCTGGTGAGAACGTCAGATTGAGATCTTTCACTAGATCACCTATCAGGACATTTTCTGGCAACTCTTCTCGCACGGTGTAATTCTTTTCCTGAGCACTACATTGAAATATGATACAAGCCAGCAGGAGCATAGAAATGCAAGATCCAGAAAGAAAACGCATCTCGGCAATGGATATTATGATCCTCAGAAAAATAACTGACAAAGAGAGAAAGAAGATAAGAGTAGTAAAACATCATTAAGTGTACAGACTAACTGAATGTGGAAAACATAAAGTCGTTGAAAGGAAATAACTCTGAATCCAAGTGAATTGAAGATTGTTTCACTCACATTAATGCAATGCCACCAATCTGTAGAAACATCATGACAGTGATGACTATTGGCTACCAAAGGCTTTACATACATTCTCACATTTAAGAATGAGAAATGTTCAAAGATTAAATTTATTCTCAATCTGATGTTCGCTTTTTATGTTAGGGTCAAAGATGTCAATAGAAGTTCAGGGGAGTCTTTTTATTATAAATTCCTAAGGAAATGTATACAAAACCAGACCTTCTTCAGATTCTGCACACATTTCAGGATCTTTGTGTGAGAGGCATATTTTAGTATAAAGAAGAAAAAACTTAGGAGATATATATGGGTAATGATCAACAATGTTCAATCATTTCAGCCATATATTTTGGCTATTAATGTACCTATCCTAAATTAATGTTTCATCCTAAATATTTCATCTGAGTGTTGCTATTTTTCTTAAAATGTCTAGTTATTGATGACAGGAAGACATGATCTCAGCAGAAATAAATCATTTAAGTATAAATACCCTAAGGCAGTTTCTGACTTTTGTCCAAGAATATTATAGCAGTACCTAGAGTTGTGAAAAGTGCCATAGAATTGTTAGTATCTAGTCTGAGAAAAGACACGGCAATGACATTTACCTCCTAGGGAGTACAATTTGACCTATTGATAGATGTATGTGGAAGCACTTTGTAAACTGGAAAGGATAAACATCTCTAAGAGATAGTTAGTATTGTCCCCTCCACTGCCCCTTCCACTCCCCACAATCTTATTCCTCCATGGGCAAGTTAAGAATGAGCCTAGTGAACGTCCAAATGTTCACTAAGTCCATTCTCTATGTTACTATTTTAAATGGCTAATTCCCTCCAAGACAAGCTAAAACAAAGCATAATCTAACACTAACAAAGAATAACTCTTCTATTTAGTATCTAGTAAAGAGAAAATCAGATTGTTCTAAAAACCATCGTGGTTACTCCCTTTCTATTTACAAAAAAAAAGATACAGTAAATTCCTTTTAAATTTCATTTGCTATCTATAATGATGTTCCAAGAGTTTTAAATCACAATGTCACATCTTTAAAATGTTATTTAAACTCTTTATGATGTTTTACATTTAGATGTTTGAACACTTAATGATGTTTCAGGACTCTTTTCTTCTTTCTTTTTTTGTCAGTTATTTTTTGGTTTTTGGTTTTTTGTTTGTTTGTTTGTTTTTTGAGGACCGTAATATCCATGGTCGATGCTTTCCTGAACTGGCATGTTCATGCTCCGGCTAGCTGATGCCATAGATTAGTTTGGCACACATGGAAGAAAGCACACCATGAAAGAAGAACTACCGGAAGAAGTCCTAACAGCTGACCTGGCAAAAGATCACAACCTGGTGCTCTTACCAGAGAACGAAGCTCTCGACTCCCTTGCAGGTTAAGATGGTGTACAAGAGTGGGGACCTGCCATCAGTGAGGGTAGAGAAGACATCCGATGAGATCCATACCACCGGGGCACGCATAGACCACGAAAAATTACGCTTAAATTAAACACAATATAAATACTTACCGAAATTCCACCTACATGCAATGTGACTATGAAGTAATAAGGTTGATTTTCATAAAACTTATAAGTGAAAATTGCTCTCATTTTATATTCACTGCATATATCCTTTCTCTACCTACCCCATGCACAGATATTGGTCCATGGACGAATTAGCCTGTCTTCTACAAATTAGAAGATGGGAGTTGCCCAAAATCAGGAAGGAGCTGGATCAAGGGCTTTAAAAAATCAAGGTAATTTAAAAGCTACTTTTAGCACATTGAATTTTTAAAAAAAATTTGGGGTGCTTTATTTGAATGAAAAATTAAATTCAATTCATTTTTAAAGCTCACTGTTCATTCATTTTAAAAAATGAATTATATTCATGTTCACTATTTTTTAATTAATCAAAAATGCCTTTAAAATGACCTGCATTTTGTACATCTTAAAATGAGCTGATTTATGCATGTGATGGTGTCTTATTTAAAAGTTTGTGTACAAATGGATCAGTTTTTACATATGAGCCTAGATATTTATATTAAAGTACTGTAAACTGTTTTGGCCACATGTATGGCGATGAAGGACAACTCCAGGCAAGAATGGGACAACAACACATTAGATTTAGAGTTAGAGACCTGAGTTTGAATGTCAGGAATGCCATTTACTACTCATTTTACCTTTGACAGTTACAAAATCTCTCTGGGCTTCAATTTCCTCATCTGTAAAATACGAAGGTTGAATGAGATGAATTCTAGTTTTAAATTCGTCATTTGAAATAAGTTAGAAGGGACTAATTCTCAGTGATCATGGATCCAGAGCCGAAAGGTACCTCAGAGGCCATGGAAGCCAGCTCATTTTACAAATGAGAAAACTAAGGTAAAATGACTTGGCCAAGGTCACAAAGGTTAAAAAAATCAGAGATTTAAAGTACCTTAAAGTCCTTAACTAGCTCAGCCTTTAGATAGGTCAGTGACTAAAATGGCAGCCTGCTTTAGACTGAATTTAATTCAATATGCTACAAGTGAGACAATACAGACCCTTAAAACAGGCCATTGTGTGTAATGGTCAGGTCTCTATAAAAATACTCAACTTGAGACATTTGCATTATAAATTTATTATAATAATGGAAATGTGCCTTGGCCATCAGAATTTCCCTCCTAGTGTTAAATGTAGTATCATGAAACTAGAATAATAATGGAATTTAAATTGCTTTAAAAGTGTTCCTGCTAAAACTTCAGTGATGTGAAAGTGGGAAATTTGCTTATGAAATCTTTTTAATGGAGTGGGGGGAAGGGGAGATGAAAGGAAGGAGAAATAGGAAAAGAAAAAGGAAGAGTGGGGAGAGAAGGTGAAGTACAGAAAGGAGAAAAGAGAGGGGGAGGGAGGAAGAGGTGAAGGCAAAGGAGCAGAGAATGAGAAGGGAGAGGAGGGAAAGGAAATAGGAAGCAGAGTGAGGAAGTGAAGGGAACAGAAATGGAGATAGAGGAGGAGAGAGGGAGGAAGGGGAAAGAGAATGAGAAAAGAAGGGAGAAAAAGAAGTTGGGTAAGAAAAATAAATGTCTTTCTTTTAATGGAAGAGGGAGAGAGAGAGAAAGGGAGAGAAAGGGGAAAAGAAAAAAGGAAGAGGAGGAGAGAAAGACAGGAAGAGTAAAGAGAGGGGGAGGAAGAGGTAGAAAGAAAGAAAGAGGTAGAAAGAAAGGGAGAGAGAAAAGGAGGGAAAGGAGAGGAGAGGAAGAAAGAGGGAGGGAGGTGAAATAAACGAAGATGGAGGAGGAAAGGGGGAAGAAGGGAGAAATACAGAATGAGAGAGGGAGAAAAAGAAGTTGGGTAGGGGAAAATAAATGTCTATCTTTCAATGTATTTCTCTAACTGCAGTATGTTCTGGACTACAACCATAAGACTACTGAGCCAATATGGCTACCAACGCGCCGCTCCCCACCCCCCACCCCCCAAAAAAGGTTGCAATATGAGAAGTCAAGTTTTTGAACTGCATTCTGTATCCTTGATGGCTACCAAGAACAAAATAAACTCATGAAAGCATAACCTTCCAAACAATCTTAATCATTTTTGTATCAAAGTTTTGATCTTCTCTAGTCTCTTTTTGTCCAACTCCTTAAAACTTGCAAATACTTTCTCATTTTTCCTCATCAGTCCTCGTTTTGAAAATAATCTCAAATCACATTTTCTCAATTGGTGATTTTGCCTCTTGTCTCTCAAATACTGGGCTGCATCTAGGATTATACCAATACAGGCATTCCCTTCACAACTCATCCATGCTTGCCTCTCCTGTCCCTGCCCTTCCATAAGTTCCAGAGGGAGATTCATCCAACATAAGAAGAGGAACTTCCTCCTTTTCTCTTTGATCTCTGCTATCACAAAATAGTTAACCACGTTCTTCTACTTAAACTCCAATGGCTTCCTAGTGCCTTTGGAATAAAATTTATAGTCGTCTGTGCAGCTTTTAGAGCCCTCTATAACCTGATCCTGACCTACCTCTCCAGCCTTGTTTTACATTTCTCTTCTTCCTTCTCCCAGCAGGCCAGCCAGCCTGGCTTTCTTGCTGTTGACCATACATACTATTCCATTTCCCATATCCATGCCTTTGCACTGGTTGTCCCTGTGTCTGGAAATGTATTACCTCCTCACCTCCAACACTTGGAATCTCTCGCTTACTTCCAAACTCAGCTCAAGAACTCTTTTGTATAATCTTATATATGTGCATGTGTCTCCTGAAAGAATATAAGGTCCTTGAGAGGAGAGTCTTTGTATCTCTAGCACCTAGAACAGTAACTATCATATATTGGGCAATTAAAAATGTTGCTGATTAATTGATTGATAGGCATTTGCTGTAGAAAAAAATAATGCAAAATTTTCATTGAACTACATCACATTCTACCAGATGCTGGATTATAATTAAATAGGCATTAATGTAGCCATCAGGCATTTAGTGGTCAAAAAGATCTGCTAGCAGGGTGGTCATTTAAAAAGCCATTATGGAAAAGTATTAATGCATGTAAGCATCTAATTAAGGAAGTGTCTATTTATTGGTGATCAATAACATTAGCAATGTTTTTTCAATAGTTATAATGACAGAATTTATTATGATAAGATACAAATATCTTTACGAGGATGTTTATTATGGCCTACTTGGGGCAGATAATGAATTATCCTAATGATATATACCACCGAAAATAGGTACATCTCATTTTTTTTAGCTATGCATATGTATACACATGGGGCCATCATAGTTGAAAATTTGACAGCATGTAAATTTCTTGCTTATAGTAAGTCAAAAGAGAGTTTTCTACAAAGGAAATCAAATAGTTTAAGTCACTGCTAGAAATGGGAGCTTAAATAGTCTAGTCCTACAGTACCACAATTTATAAACTCTTTTTTTAAAAGGCTATTCCCATATGCCACTCAGCATTGATGAACCAGGACTATGAATGTTAAATATTCCTTGTGAAATGGTAAGCAATCCTAATGGAGAGGATAGGAAACATACCCAGCTATTGTCTATGGCCTATTATTTTTAGCACTACTCATATGCTGTTGAGCATTGGGATTATACAATAGAGATTCCGACTTGAGTCTTTCTCTCTTGTGAATTATTGGTCTTACTTTATTAAAATGAAGATAAAATACCTCATTGATACTATACCATTCACATGCACATATATATTCTACATATTTTTCTATTCACCATGCACTTCAGAAATCTATGCCTGTCATCTTATAAATACCACACAAAATTTGCAAAATCAGAAATGCAAACAATTGCCATCATTCACTCTTAAGTATTATTTGTGATTGCAAGTGTCAGAAAACCCCAGTCTATCTTAAACAACACTGCATTCATCTTGTAATATCTACTTCCCTAGAGAGAAACTGATGAATAAAGAATAAGACCTAATTTGAGGTGTCTTCTCCTCTGCCAAGTTCAGGCTAAATCAGCTACATCATTCTCCTGTATCAAATGGAAGTCCTCTTTAAAGAGTTGCCACATCAGTCCTACCCACCGTCCTAAAGTGGGTTACAGTTGGACCACCTTCAAGTACTAAAAGTTCCCTATTTGCCCAAACATTCCAAGGATCATGGATCTAGAGCAGAAAAGAACCTCGGGAGCTTTCTAGTCCAATGAAGTCATTTAATATATAAGAAAACTGAGATTCATGGAGTTTAAGTGACTTGTCCAAGGTTACTTGGGCAACCAAATAGCAGAGCCAAGGTCTTTTGACTACAAATGCTTCATTCTTTCCACTGCTTCACCTCATGTGCCTTAGACTCCCAAACACAGGGATAAGATGGCCTCACTGATTTTTCCAGCCTGGCCCACTATTTTGCCATTTTCTTTTCCAGCTTCTGGAGCTGCCTTTGTAATTTGTTTAATGGTGCCTTAGTTAATTAAAATAGAATGAGGGTGGGAGAGTGGTTTGTTTATTTATAGTTGCCTGGCCAATACTGCTACCGTTAAAAAGAGAATCATCCCTTCTTGGAGAGAGTGTTGGATTTAAGAGAATGATTATGATTGGAGAGTCCCATCACCCTGTACATCAATGATCTATTCTTTCTACTGTAACTTCTTTATAAAACAGCAAAAAGGTTATGACCACTGATTCTAGGAGACTTGTTTTAAGGAAATAATCAAAGTGGGAATGAAGGTGGAAGGGATTAAACGAAAGATCCTTCCATCAAGTTTTATTTTTCTTGAGTGTTGGGTACAACTCTTATAGTCTACTTTTCATCAGTTTCCAAAATGTTTTGCATTTAAAGGAAACAATTTTAAGATCTGTTTTGTGAAAAGTTGAGCAAATTTTACAAAGTTCAGCAAGAACAAAACATTGGGTTGCTAAATAAATATCTTGCTTCTATATTCACTAGTTTTAAAATACTTTAGTGGAAACCAGCTCAAATCTTTTTAGTTGTTCTGTTGATGGGAGTTGGGATTATGAGAATGCACTGGGCTAATGCAAAATACATTAGCTTTAATAGAAGCTCTTCTGACCCCAACTGTCACAAAGGGATTGACCCAAATCAGTGATTTGGAATTTTACTTCATTTGTCAAGATAAAACAGATGCTATAATTTGTAATAAATCTGACAATATTCATTTTTTATTTAGACAACACTGAGGGGAATGAGTATGCCTCTTGGAGAGACCAGAGGGAAAGGAAGAAGGAAAATGTTCCTTGTTAGGGTCCTTAGCAAATTAGCCTCTGATTTTAGTCAGTAGCTAAAAAAAATTCTTTGTGCTACTTTTGACATCATAGGTATGTTGCTTTTTTGTTTAATTAATTTCAAGGATCTTAAAATCTGCTTTTATGTGGTTATTATTAGACTTGAGCTTATAAAAAGAATAAAGCAAAGGCACTTTGAAAGAAGAGGACTAGAAATGCTTTATTTTTATAATGCCCATGTCATCATGGGCTAAAAACTTGTTAAGTTGCAAGTTATCACTTCTGCCTGTAGATAAAGAATAGACAGTTTATGATAACTGCTGCCAAGTGATTCATGAGTCAAGATGAACTCACCCTACATCTTTATCATTGATGGCTCCAACCTCTCTTCTTCTAATAGGCACAAACTCATGGCAATTTAATTTGGTTCCTTTGTGAATTAACTCTGTAATAATCTACGCTTCATATTTTCTCAGCAAATGTGTATCTCTACAGTGATGGGCTTCTTAAAACTAAAGATATTGAAAATTAAAAAATAATTCAAAGAAAGCACTCACTAACTGTGAGTTTTTAGGGACCACATCACTGAAGATTAGTTCTTCATTTTGTGGTTTTGTGTCTTAAACTTCCTTCTAATACAAAAATCAAATCCCATAAAGCTGTGCTGATTGGTTCAATCTGTGGCATGGTATTTATATATTTCTCCTTTCTACTTCAATCTCTAAATGGTATATTTATGAAACACTCATCTATATGGTACTACAGAAATATTACAAAGGAGAGTGATGTCTCCCCCTTTGGTTTGGATCAATGGGATCCCAGCCAGGCAATGTTTAGCTTCATTGAATTGGTATTCTACAGTTAAAAGCAATTAGATACTAGAAAATGTGTGTTATGGGGAGGGGAGGGATTAGGAAGATATCATTTTAATTGAAAAAAGGTAAAAATTCCTTTGAACCTATGACCTCCCACTATTTTCAAGAGAATAAAATAAATGTCTCACAATCTCAAGCAGTTTTTCAGATAATATTTCTGTCTAGAATATGTAAAATATGTCATCTCATTTCTGTAATGAAAATGACATAAAAATCAACTTCTGAATGCAGAAGTGATCATTTTTAAAAGAAAAAAGATAATTAAAATCTAGTATAACTGACAATTACAACATTGCACCTTGAAAATTTTGCACTCATTACAGCTGCTACCTTTCAACAGGAACTGTTAAAGTGAGTCAGATTTGACATAACAACAGCTTCTCTACCTCTTTCCCTTGGAGGAAAAAAAAAAACCAAAACAAATCTTTTCAGTAAACACTGGCAAAAATGTTATGTATCCAGTAGGCACTCTAGTTTATGAATCACTACTATTTCTCTTTGAAAACTAAGGAAAAAAGTTTTTGTTATTTCTTAAAATTTTCTTCCATGATGCAGTGGAAAGAACATTTGTTTGGGAATCAAAAGGACCTGGTTCTGCCACTTTGTGACTATGAGGCCTTGGACAAAGCACTTCACTTCTTTCATCATTTCAAACAGTAGGAATTGGACTGGAAGATTTCTGAGGTCCCTCCTAGCTGGAAATGTATAGATTCAATGATCCTATGATTCCTGACATAAGAAACTCTATTGGATTTTGTATGGCTTACTACATTGAAACTCCTCAGTCTCCCATTAAAGGTGCTCCATCGGCCCCTTCTTCCTGACATATTTCTCAAGTCTTATACTTCAGCCCACCAATATCTTGTACTCTAACCAAGTAAAATCAGTTCCATACACTCAATGTGGCAATTTCTTTGCTATACTTTACTTTACCCTTTCCTTACCTAGAAAACAAGAGCTAATAGACAACATGGAATTTCCCCATCCTAATATTACCTTGCTTGCTCTGTGTAAAACAGTCATTTAGAATAAGAGTGGATAACAATCACACTAATGATGTATTCATCACTTTGGAATTACTGTTCATAGTTTATAAGACACTTTCACATACATAACTGTATTTTGATCAACAAACCATACTGGGATTCTTCTGTGGTAAATGTCATTAAATGGCTCTTCTCCAATTAGATACTAATGGTTTTAGTAAAAAAAATAGTTCACAATTTTATAGATGTCACTAAAATAAGCTTGACCAAAATTCAAGAGCTGTATTTAATTGATGTATATTTCTTAGATTATGTTTGCTATCTTTAAATCCCTAATCTTAAGTTTTATTTAAGATATGTTGATTCTATTATTCTTCTTGTGTTGCTAGGCGGATAACTAGAGACATTTTTTTAAAAGCCCAGCAATATTTAAATGAAATATACTGTCATTAATACAGAAGTGTTACAATATTTGAGAGTTAACTTCTTTTGTGACTACACGTGCATATGTCAAGCTTTATTCTTATTTGAGTTATTTTAAATTCTACTCTTTATCTTTAAAAATAGCTGGCTACATGTGCAGAATTTTAAACTTCCACTATGGGTCTTTTCTATTTCTATTTCAACAGGAATTTTATTCATTTCTTCAACTACCCATGAACTTAGTCATACATGAAATACAGCATTTTCATGGTCATAGTGGCTATCTTGGAATACAGAGAGAAGCATATTTTCCAGCAAATGTGTTCTGTGTTCAATGAGCTTCATAGAATGTGGCAGTACTGAAGTCGAAAAGGTTGAAACGATTTTTAAATCGCTTTGAATCCAGAACTATTTCCTTTCTTGTTATGTTTCAAGGCATCTAGTTGGCCTGCACGGCCAGCCATGACGTTTTAATAATCTGTTCATTTTTTTCTCTTGGGCAATTATCTTTATTCTGTGAAATGTGTTTACTTCCGGGTACCTTCATTTTCAGCACTATATTTGGCTATGATGTATTTCATTTTGGGACATTTACTATTTCTTCCCCTCCATCTATCCTATGGACAGATGGCTCCCTGTACACCTGCTTTAAAACCCCTTTGAGAGCTTTTTCACCTGTCTTTTCTTTACTGTTATTATTGTCTTCTGTAGGAACAATGCCTCCGGCCGTAGAGCAATGTTCTCAGGTTCGAGAAGCTGGTAACATTAGTTAGACATACAATTAATTCATTATTCTAATCAAAACTTGAGATAAAACACATACCTTGTAGTTGGATCACTTGAATGAAGGCACTTAGAATCACCCTAACTGCAGAAAAGGAATCTAGAAGGGGGAGGGGGGAAACACCTCCAGGGCTGAAATTGCAAACCTAAAGTGATAGCAAAAATCACATTGAGATGACACTGGCATACTCTACTATGGACTCAATGACCATATGCTCCTTAGTGAATGGGAAAAGAAAAGGAGGCAAGGAAAGAGAGTCACTTGAAGTGGACATAGACAATATGCCACTGTAGAAAACTCACCTTTAAATAAACAAATTTAGGAGCCTTGTGTTCTCTCATAACTCTCTGCTTTCTGCAGTGGAGTGTGGGAGTAGAAAGAGGAAAGGAAAGAGATAAAATACCTTTGCCTCCAGTAAACTGTCATCATTTGTGATGTTTATAAAGTAGTGGGAATGATGTTGCTGGTATCTAAAGGGCTGATAAGCATAAGATAGCTTATAGTTGGGGAACTCTTAGTCTTTGGCATAAGCCATCTGCATTCCTACAACTGCTGTGGCATAGTCTTATCCATCTGCTGAAAACAGCTTAAAGGAAAAATTCCACAAAAAGCTTGGGTGAACCATTCTGAGGAAAATGTTAAATGCTCATAAAGGGTCATGTGTTAAAAATTTTACACTAATAAGCTACCTGGAAAAAAAAATTATGGGGTGGATACAAAAATACAACTTACTGCCGAGAAGAAAGAAATATTTAGTCGGCCAAATATGGCAAAGACGTCAGATGATTGCTGAGTCTTCTTCATGCGTACTGTACAAGTGATCTTAGCCTTGGAAACTTGGGCTCTTGGAGTCCTAAGAAGGGAATTTGCAAAAAGAAAGCAGCATAGATCAGAGGTACAATATAGATTAGGTCTAATCACAGGACCACATCAGTTTCTCTTAGAACATATCTAAGGTATTAGACATACTTGTCAGTGTCTTAATGGAACTACCTGGTTTGAGAACAGGTAGAGTGAAATACCATTGCTATACGATCAATGGAACCTTTTCTTACTTACCAAAAGATGTTCCTGAGGTAAGCCAAAGATTTTGAGTCAAATCCTAAATAATCAAATCTTAACTCATCAAGTAAACAATTCATTAAAAACCAGTCATTCTATGGTATGATCTTCCAGCTGGGTATGATGGGAACAAAATAAGAAAAGGCTAATACTTTTCACAAGATTTTAGCTTTGGACAGACAGAAACCAGAATTATAATAAATAGTCAGTACCACACACATACACACACACACAAACACCACAAAGAAATGGCATCATAGTGTAGGTGGAATTTGTTTGAAGGTTACCTGTAGACTCTGTGTCAATGAAAAAAGCTTTGAAACTTTGTCAACCTTTAAAGGTATATTTACACTCTTAAATACACAGCTGCTTTCTTACAATATATATTTTGGGACTGGAATTGAAGCAGCTCACATATGTACATTTTATTTTGTGGTCTGTATAATTTTGATTCAACATGATATAGACTTATGATAAATAAATGAACTATTTCTTGGGTTGAAAAGAGAGCAGTATCTAATTGATTTTTAGTTCTACCCCTTTGGGGGATGTGATGGGGGGAGGCTGATGAACAGCTAGAAAATCTCTTTTCTTGACATAAGAATCCTCTACCTTCTGACATTTAAAAACCTATTAAACCTCTCTCTGCTCACAAGTTGTTGAATTCAATAATATAATTGAACAAACATTTACAAACACTTCCTAGGTGCTAAGTGAGTGTGTGGAAAAAAAGAGTAGATCCAAAGATATAGAACTACAAAATAATGGGGTTATTTTTTGCGGGGGAGAGGAGAAATAACAGATAAATCAATAAATAGAAGGCAAGGCACAATATAAGATCCACCAGAAAGAGAAAAAAAGATGCTATAAAGATTCAAAGGAAAATCATCATTTCCGTGCAGGGAAGAACAGGAGATTTATGGAAGATCTGACAGTTAAGATGGTCCATGAGGGATGGATATGATTTTGACAAATACATAACATTCCAAATGAATGGAATGACATTAGCAAAAGCATAAAGGATGCAAAGTGCAAGGGGTATTGAGGGGGAAAAAGTCCAGTGTGGGTGTAACATGGAATATATGTGGATAAGAGTAAAGATAGGAAAGGTAAGGCCTAAGCAGATTGTGAAAGATTAATTAAAGAATGGGTAGTAAAGGCAGCAAAGGTGATGAGGAGCCATTACTCTTTGGAGAAGTCTGGAAGAGGTTACAGTCATAGGAGAGCAGAACTAAAAGGGACTTTTGAGAGGAGGTAGTTTGAATAAGTAAAAAGAACTGAGGGTAAGATTTTTTTAAAAAGTGGGAGATTTTATAGACAGGAGAGTAAGGCACTTGTAGAGAAGAGGAGATTGAAGGAGAGAGAGGTGGGGGAGGGGAGAGGGAGGGGAGAAAGACACAGGGGAGCAAGGGGGAGATACAGAGACAAGGATGGGGGAGGGGAGAGAGAGGAAGGTAGGGAAGGAGGAGAGAGGGGGCAGACAGGAGAGAAGGAGGGGGGGAGAGACAAAGAAGGGGGAGAGAGAGGGAGAAAGGGGTAGACAGACAGGAGAGAGGAGGGGAGAAAGATAGAGGCAGAGCAAGACAAAGAGACAGAGAAGGGGGAAGGGGGAGACAGAGGAAGATAGAGACAGACAAAGGGAGAAGGAGAAACAGAAAGAGAGATGAGGATGGAAGAAAGGAGAGAAGAAGAGAGAAAAGAGAGGGAGAGAAGCAGAGACAGAGAAGGGGAAAAGGGGAGAAAAAGAGACAGAGAAACAGAAAGAGTGAGAGAGAAAGGAAGAGAGGAAGGGAGAGGGAGGGGAAAAGGAGGGAGAAAAGGGGGTAGAGAGAGAAAGAGAAAGATACAGAGAGAGGCAGAGATAGACAGGAGAGAGATAGAAAGTGAGGGAGAGGAGTGGGGAGACAGAGACAGACTGAAAGAGGCGGGGGGAGATCATTGATAGAGCAAGGTTCAGACAAGTTGTGGGAAGGGACCGAGTTAAGAGCATGAATGGGGTGGTTAGTTGTTGGAAAGGAGGGACACTCTCGGGGCCAAATAAGGAAGAGGGAAGAAGATGAAGACCTAGGGCAATTTTGAGGTGAAGAAGAGAGAAACTGAGAGGCTGTTTGACACTCCTTCTCTCTCCATGGGCTGAAGAAGAGAGTGCAGTCATTTGCTAGACGGGAGGGGTCTGTGAGTGGAGTCAAGGGCCTGAGGAGAGGGCAAAAGGCTGACTTAGAGCTGAGGCCTGGAGAATATCTGATATAAATGCCTCTGGTTTTTATTAAATCTATTACTGCCAAATTAATTCCAACTCACAAATCTTTAGTAAGTACTTATTCTGCACCAAGCAGTAGAGACCCGGGAGACAGGCTGCAAGAAGAGAGTGTCTGTTTTCTACCTTGCCTTCAATTGGGGATAGATGCAGTCAGGAACATGGCTGCTGCTTGATTGCATCTAGGTTTGGGAGAAACTCGAATAAGCCTCAGTATCCACTTGTTTCATCAAAAATGAAATGAGATTCAGTGGCTGTTTTAAAATTTATTCTATGAAACATCTTTGCAAGTGATCAAAGTTTAAAAGTTGTAGCCTTTCCCATTTAATGTTTTATTAAATAAGTGCTCTTTACTATGTGTCTGCTTACACATGTTCCTCCTCTTAGACCAGTGGTTCTCAACCTTCCTAATGCCACGACCCTTTAATACAGTTCCTCACGTTGTGGTGACCCCCAACCATAAAATTATTTTCGTTGCTACTTCATAACTGTAATTTTGCTACTGTTATGAATTGTAATGTAAATATCTGATATGCAGATATTATATGTATGTATTATATGTATTTTCATTGCTACAAATTGAACATAACCCACAGGTTGAGAACCATTGTCTTAGAACTACACAAAAGGGTAAAGAGTTTGTAGTCAAATATAAGACTATTTACTGATTTATCAGCTGTTTACCTCTGGAGTTGCTGCCCAAAAACTACCACCACAACCATAACATTCAAACATGCCACCCAATTATTCGTTTAAATCATTGGTATAAACAACCCTAGTATGGTCATCATACTAGACCATCATTCTTGCTTCTCCCCTGATCTTACATAATGTTGCTATTCCTATAAAGACAAGTTTTAATGAAGACAAATGGTTGAGAGGAAATAATTTGGGCCTGTTCAAATCTTGATACTGTAACCTTAAGTAGCAAGGTGTCTTTGGATATGTGTCTGTCCAGAGTTATTATTTATTATTATTATTATTATTATTATCATTATCAGGACTGACTTCCAAATCCAAGAGGAAGCTATGCAACAGCTGCTTGGTAGAGGAGTCTTTGGCCTCTATTAGATCTAGGCTTGAATGTGCCACATTTGACTTGCTCTATAGAGTGCTTCCGAAACTTTTTCCACTCGTGGCCCTTAGTACTTCTTAAACTGTGAGTCTAGAACAGTGGTTCTCAACCTTCCTAATGCCGTGACCCTTTAATACTTGTATGTGGGCATATCTGCATGTGGGCGGACCTGCCTGGAGCCGGATAGAGGAGCCGTGTCTCTCTACCTAAGACCATTGGAAATATGTGTTTTCCAATGGTCTTAGGCGACCCCTGTGACCCCTGTGAAAGGGTCCTTTGACCCCCAAAGGAGTCATGACTCACAGGTTGAGAACCACTGGTCTAGAAAAACAACTTCCTCCATAAGAAAGTTTGTTACAAAAGAGCGAAGGTAGCCAATAATTTCCAATGCTTTGGTTTCCTAGTCTTCCTCCACACCCCTAAACTTCTGCCAGCTGGATGACTTGCTAGTAAATTTATCTAAGTGCAAAGTAAAATAAAATCACTTGGAAGCCTATGCACATTTATTGTGGGCACCCTGGATATTGGACAGAATACCAAATGTCAGTTATAGTGTTTTCCTTACAATGAACTACCTGCCAAGTGTTCAGTCCAGCAGTAATGACCTCAATATATGCTAGCGAGACAATGAACAACTTTCAAGAGCATATAAAAATCTGCACAGCTCAAATGACAACAGACTTTAAAAGCCTTCATTCTAAATGGTAGACAGCAAATTCTGCAAAGAGTGAGCTCCAACAACTCAACACCACCCCCACCCCGTGATTGAAGTGCCCTGCTCCTTTACCTCTGCCCCTTTGGTTCTCTGAGTTTCTTCAAGATTCAGCTAAGTGCCACCATCTCAGGAAGCTTCTCCAAGTCATCCCTGCCAAGCCTCTCTCAATGCCTTTCTTTGGAGGTTGTTTTTCCTTTGCATTGTGCGTATCTTCTACTCTAGATATTTGCATGGTATCTCTCCCAATTAAATGTGAGCTCTTTGAGAACAGAAACAGTGTTTTTGCCTTTCTATCCCCAGCACTTCTGTACAGTGCTTAGCACATAATAAGTCCTTAATAAATGCTTGCTGATTGACTGATTTTGTACCTTGTCCATATGCCCTTTATAATAATTTTGCTAAATGGAACTCTTTGGAAAGAAAAGGTCAAAAACAAAACCCCACATTCTTAATGGGGTAGTAATTTAGACCACCAATATTTAATACCATCATTGCTCATAATGACTTCTAAGGATAGGAAAGAAAAATGCTAGTAGTCATTAGGAATAATGATTAACTAAAAAGCATGACAAACATAAAGGTAGTTGGAATGCTTGCCTTAGGCTAGATGGGCAAGTGTCCACCAAACTCATTCATTATTAAGCCAGTTCTTTAATTTTCTTTTATCAAATAATCCCAATTAATTTTGTATAACTTTTTTATTGGATACCCAATCCATCCCCTTTGTTTTTTAAGAAAGCTAAAAATACTGAAATGACCATTTTACTGATCAGTAAAGAGACTTGGTGAAATACCTCATGTGTAGATATAATATGTCATTATAGTTGCCCATCTAAGGTCACAGAACTATAAGCTGTTTTGACATTTTATTTTACAGTGGCTCATTTTAAGCACTTACTGTGTGCAACACATAGAGCTAACTTTGATACAACAGTCTACACCAGTTGCAGGTTATTATCACTATACTAAAATAAAGACCCTTAGGGTAAAAACCCACAATATCAACATTATGGCCATTAGCCTAATTAATACTAAGCAAGTTAACATACTAATGTAATGAAGGCACCACATACATACAATGCATTTTCTTGAAAGATAACTGACTTTTAAGAAAATGAACTGTTCGATTGGTACTGATAAACCTTAATTCCATATTCTTCCTAACATGCCTTATAACAGAGATGATACTTCAGTATGATCTGAGATTTGAAGAGTACAGGCAGAATAATTAGTGACTCCTTAATTAAGATATTTACAGGGAACTGATATGTCTTAAAGCATATTTTTCCATACTGATTCCTTGCCAGTTTAACCCATTTTCCTTCAGTGAAATCATTCATGTATGTTATTGAGCTCTGGGAATTTGATTAAACCAAAGCATTCACCCAGGAGATTCCTTTGGCAATCACTTCAATGTTTCAATAGTACATACTAGAGCATACATCTTATTCACAATTTAGACTGTGAGAGAAAACATCCATCACTCCTGTGCTCAATAATCTATGTTGGCAGCCTATTTACTTCTTGGGCTAATTCCACCTGGTGAATTTAATCTATAAAGGTGGGGTCCTGCTTGCCTTAGGAGTTAATTCTCTATGTATACTCTTCACATCAACAGAGCTTTACTGAGGAATTTCTATTCAAAGCTAAAAATCTTCTATATTTTACAAAGCTCTACTCCCCCAATAAGGAGCTTGATTGTCTCTTTGCATTTTGTTCTTAATGATTTTTACTGAACTCCTAAAAATCGGGTAAGGAATAGGGTAAGTTGCAGATTTCTTTGAGGAAAGAATAGAAAATATTTGACTTTCTTTACTTCTAAACTTCCATGTAAAAATGAAGAAATATACAAGTTGTCCAACAATGGGGTAGAAGTTTATGGATGTTCTATTCTAAAGTCATCATATATGAGAATAAAATACGTAATTGAATTTTCACTTGATGTAAATTTCAGGTGGTCTGCACCTATGAATTAATTTTGTTTACTAAATCCTCATCATCCCACCTTTACAGGGCCTTCTTTCAACTCTTATTTAAGGTTTTCCCCCCCTCACTTGTTTAGACTTCCTTTCATAGATGGGTGATAAAAACAGGCCATTGTACTAAGCGCACATAATCCGCCTCAAGGTAAAGACTTATTCCTCCCTCAGTCATCCTGGAAAATGACAAGTAATAAAATCCCCACCACTGAATTTAGCATTCGGATGGACTACAACAGAAAGCTCAGAAACTATATGAGGTGGTACCTTAGGTTAAACAGAATTTTGAAGCATAGAAAAAATATTTTCTGTCTATTTCCCTGGCTGTCTGTACTATAATCCTGAAAAATAACAACCATGTGTTCAAGTGTCACACTAAATAGTTACTAAATATATTTCAAATTATACTAATAAACTTGGGCAGAAAGAAGATGATACAAAGGGCAGTGGGGAGATTGGGTTGCCCAAGTCTGCTTACATTTCCGTCTCAGCTGTATCTCCTATTAACATCAGGAAAAGGTGTCCAGTGAGTCCAGCAGACTATTTGTTTCTCTATAACCCATGAGATACAGTAGAAAGAGCCATGTTACCTACCTCACCTCTCTAGGCTTTCATTGCCTCATTTCTAAAATGAGATTAGACTATATGGACTCTGAGGGTTTTTTTTCAAGCTCTAACAGTTGATATTTCTATGATTAGCTGATCTCCAAAGGTCTCTTTTCCATCTAAAATCTCCTATATAAAATCCTGCTGCACTATCCCTATTTGAGAGCTGTGAGGCAGCACAGTACATAGAATGCTGGGCCGGGAGTCAGGAAGATCTGAGTTCAAATTCCACCTCAGACACTTACTAGCTGTGTGATCTTAGACAGGTCACTTAACCTTGTTTGCCTCAGTTTCCTTATCTGTAAAATGAGCTGGAGAAAGAAATGACAAACCACTCCAGAATCTTTGGCACTACTCTTGGGCACATGAGTAATATTATTTACCAGCATGTCAATGGACCTGGAGAACAGATACTATAAGATATCCACAATCCATTAAAAATAGACTATTAATGTGCTACTATATCTAAATATTCCAAAAAGTGACATTCATAAAGGGCTTGAAGATTTGCCAAATACTTTCCATCCACTCCATCATTTAGACCTCCCAACAAACTTTTTATTGTCACTGTTTTACAGATGTGGAAATTGGGACTCCAAGAAGTTATATGATACACTGGGTCTGAATCGAAATCCGCCAATTTCAGCACTCCATTATAGCTCTCTGATTAAACACCTACCATGTTTAAAGCATAGAGATTTAAGGTTTGGTTCATAGCTTATTTTTCTGAAAGCAAAAATTCCCACACACACCTAAAAACAGCACACTCAGCCTGACCTACAAATTTTACAAAATATTCCATGCTAAGAGAGCAAATTACAGATGGAGTATATGCATAAATCTCTGTCGAATGAGCTATTAATGAATCAACATGAGTAAAATATAGCTATATAAAAAGCTATGTGAAAGATGCATTTCTGTGTTTTCCTTTTTCATTGTAAATTTCTTACTGAATTAAAGGTTTTTAGCTTTATAGGCATATGCTTTCTGCTGAAGCAGTTTCCAGATGTGCTTAATCATTGCATGAGACCCACTAGCAAAGACATTTTCAAATAAAACCATGAAAAATTGATGGATAAATTGAGGTTCCATTTTAAAACATATGAGCCTTGAGACCAAACAAACAAACAAACCAAAAACCACTTTATCTTTAAATGAGAATGTGAAGCAAAGACTGCCAATACACATACAAAATAATGCCTATAACTTGCCAGAAGAGGTAGCATTTAATTAAGAGAGAATATAATCATTTTCCAAGGAATTACAACACAAGATTGTCCACTACTCTAAGACCAGAAGATGACCTCATTACAATTCTCATTGCATAACGGCAGTTCCAGAGTGCTAGGTTGGAATTAGTTAACAACTTTTCAAGTTACAGTATATATCTGGTTTGCAATAAATAAATCAGTTTTAAATTCAAGCTAATACGTAAACTTCTAGCTTTAGTATTATTATATTTGTTACTCGTATTTTAAAACATCTTCATATGGTATCCCTGCTGCTTAAAAGAAAACCAAGGTATAGCATATATTCCCTTATAACCATGGTTTTCTAATTTCAAGACTGAAAATTTAAGAAAATGATGACTCAAGGAAAGTCCAAATATTTAAAACATATATATCCTAGATAATTAATAGGAATCTTTGAATCATTTCACTCATTCCATTTAGGTTAAGATATTCTTTATTGGATGGAAAGAATGAAACCTTTTTCAAAACAAAACCCTAGAAATGAAATTGCAATGAAGCCAAGCTCCAAACGTCAAATTTGGGCAACTTTGGCCTTGTAAGTCCTTTCAGTAGGACTTCCTTCAGGCTGATTTAAACATTTTTCCAGAAATGTACAAAATAAAATGTAAAATACAGATAAGGAATTTAGTCTAAAAGTTAAATAAAATAAATAAATACAAACTCACTGACACTCTCGGGAGCTGTATTATTTTAAGGGAATCTTCACCCTTCTACTGTGACACCATCATCAGAAAATTCTTTCATCAGTTGATTTGTAGTGGCTGTATTTTTTTAAATAATCAAACTGTGCTTATGTCAGATCTTTAGTAGGCGGTTTAAACTATTAAAAAGAATTTTCATAACTACAGAAGAAGCAAAGAATCAAATTTCCATTCCCTCTTTTAAAGCAGGGGCAGGTTCTAAGTGAAGCCTTAGCCTGTTGGCGTTTGAGAAGTAACACAACTAATTATCTTTATCTCTTATTTCTCTTCCCTTCATACCTCGGTTTTACTTTTGGCAAGAGAGAGGTATCAAGGTTTCTTCTAAATTTTCAAATAATTAATAAACCCTTGGAATACTCAACATGTATGGACAAAGAATTCAAATCCATCCTGTTTTTAAAAGCAATCCTTTTCTTCTAAATTGAAGCATGAATCCTCTCCTTTCCCTTTTTTTCTTGTCTTGCTTTTGTCTCCTTAAATTATTCAGATAAAATATACTGAATTATTTAGGAAAAAGTCCTAGGAACTGTTCTTGTTCAATGAAGCTTTACTACAGCTAAAGCCTTCTTTTCCCATTCATTTTTTGTGCTTGTTATTTAATTTCTTTGGCTTTATACAGTATATGGCTTAGTCTGTCATTTTGATGTGAAATGGTCAATAGAGGCAGGTAAACTAATTTTTATAAGGTAAAACTACACATTCTAATGAATAAAATACAAAGTCTAAGGACTTTGGGCAACCCTTCTGAGGTCCTAAGTGCTACAAAAAAAATTTGAAGAGGAGTGGCTACTATAAGTCCGGGCATTATACTATCTAATTGGACTTAATTGAATTCAACATGTGTTTATTAAGCACTTAGTACTTTCAAAGCACTGTGAAGGGTACTAGAGTAACAAAGAAAAAATAGCCCCAGTCCTCAAGAAGCTTATATTCTACTGGACTGCAATAGAGAGGGAGGAAGCTAGAGAAAGAAAACATGTTTTAGGAAAAATAAATTCCCTCTCTAGGATGTCATTTCCTTAGTGGAAAATAAGAGAGTAGGAGTAGATGCTCCAACTAAGGTCCTTCCCTGCTTTATATCCCAGCACCCAAAATCTAAGGATCAGAAAAGGTTGTCCCATTGAGATTCACCTAACTAAAGAGACTAGATTCCTACCAAAATTACAGCTGTGTATAAAAATGTGGTACTAAACACCATGTATATGTATGTATATATATATATATATATATATATATATATATCAATATATATATATATCAAGTGAGACAGAATAGAACCATTAAAAAAAGAAGCAGCAGTAGAAAAATCCTTAAATCTGTGTGCTTCCCTTAAAATTCATGAAATAGACTGCCAGTATGAAGTATTGTATATTCATCATATTTTGATATCTTACAAAAAGGGAACTGCAATTTGTAGGAATAAAAGAAATAAACTATTTTGTCAATCCTTTGATGTATCTTCACTCTTTGCCTAAATGAAAGTTGAATACTTTTCTTAACCATTTTTATTATAGCTATTATCCCATAACTAGCCTTCAAAAAGTTCTGTCTGATAGGTTCTTTGAAAATTTCAGAAGGGTTATTGACTTATTCTCTAGTCCAATATGAAATCCTTTGGCCAAGTTATTCATTCTACAGAGTTTTCGAATCCTATATTTCCCCTATATGGGCTACTTCGATTGTTGCTGAATGTGAATTGTACCTCTTCAGAATCATTTTTCCTCTCACTTTTTGGAGCGTATTTTTTTCTTTCAAAATCATTTTGGCCTCTTAAGCATCTGACGATTGACTATTAAAGTATATGGATCCTGAAAAACCCAATACACCATTTAAGAGTAAACAATTGGGCTTTAAACTATGTCTCCATTGACCATATAAAGTGCTCAATTTAGAAATAGAACATATTCATTGGCTGACCTCTGCATAGCTCAATACACTTTAAAAAAGCCAATTTGCTAGAGATGCCATTTAGAGAATGTGGATAAATGCAAGAATATGTTCTTTGCCAAATGGTAAAGAAATACCAAACATGTTTTTAGTGTCAAAAAAAGTTCAAAGTGCCACTGGTCCTGTTGACCTTAGCATTAGCTCGGGAGGAAAGGATTGCTTTTTTTTTTTTAATGTGTTTTCCTCCGATGCATACAAAAAGTGGATCTTTTAAGACAAGAGGAGAAAAAAAATGCCAATTTCCCTACTCTGAAGTTTTATACAACAATCTCTAGGGCATCTACAGTAAGTGGATCCAAGACTTTGAGAATTCTACGCACTGGCATCTAGCCAAGGAATAAATATATATATATATATATATATATATATATATATATATATGCACTAATGCTGAACGAGTGCTGAAGTGAGAACAAATAGATAAAATAAACAATTTAAAAATTGAATATGTAGTGTTTTCTCTGATCACAAGTTAAAAAAGCACTCTGTTGAATAAAACAGTTCACTCAAAGGGCACTCTCATGAACTGAAAGGTCATAGGATAATAACAATGACAAGTGACATTTAATAGAGTCCTCTGAAGTTTGCAAAGAGGTTAAGATAATTGATTAAGGAATGGTACAATCTCCTTGTCTTACAGACAAGGAAAATGAGTCCCAACAAACTGAAATCATTTCCCCATGGCAACACAGGCAAGTAGTAGTGCTAAGCTATGAACCCAGATCATCTGACACCAAATACAATGATCTTTCCAATGCTGCAGCTTTATTTTTTTAAACAATTTATTTTTGTGCTACTTCTGAATCAGTGATTGTAAATGACCAGAGTAAGGATAAATACTGGCACACATTATTGGGTGGTATATTTGAATGAAACAATCCCCAAAGAATGAAAACTTGTGACAGTCCTCAGCACTCGTGGCAACAAGAATGAAAATCATTCTATAAGGTTACTTAAGAGGTGAGATTAACTATATTGAGAATCTGAAAAGACTCATACATAGAAGGAACAACTTTGATTATTTCTCCCTGCTTTTTGCAAACCTGATTGCTTGGTTAAGAGAACCATGCTTTCTTATCAGGTTACAAATGCTAAGCGTTATTTAGAAGGGTACTACTCTTACCTGTAATGAAAACTCAGAAGATACAAAATGCCCACCTATTGAGGAAATTTTGGAATTTCTCAATAAAGAGAAAAATTTCCCTTCCCTCTCTCATCATACTATCAATATGGAGCTGAGAAACTACTAGACATTCGGCTAGCTTTCCAACTAGGCTGCTTGGAACTCCTGCTTCCAGGATTATCTACACCCTAGAAAGTTACCTGTAAATCATAATCTTGTTATGAAAAAAGCTAATGAAGAAGTCATGTTTAGAAATAACACGAGTTGTACAAAGTACAAAAGAAGATATCATTCCCTCAGGTATAGGGACAGGGTAGAGAATAGAACAAGGTGGGGAGGGTTAGGAAGGAGGGACATATAATCAGTCTCTCACAGTATGCCCACCGTGGAGAGGTTCTGCGTAATTACACATGTACAGCCCGTATTTAATTGCTTGTCCTTCCAGTGGGGGTGGGTGATGAGGGAGGAAGGGAAAGAATCTAGAATTTAAAGTTCTATAATCAAATGTTAAAAATATACATGTATAAATATATTATTTTATTAACTACACCCAATTGAGAATTAAGATATACAGGCACTGTGGTAGGGAGATCCATCCTGCCCTACCAGAAAGTCAGAGGGGCAAGGGGAGTACATAGGAGAGAGCAGATTGGGGGAGGGGTTATGCAGTGGGATGGTGTTCTGAGGTGTTGGGTAGGGCAAAGATGGGGAAAAAATTTGTAACTCAAAATCTCGTGGAAATGAATGATGTAAACAAGAAAATAAATAAATTAATTTAATAAAATAAAGAAGATATAATTTCCTACAAGGAACTTGGACTCAGAAACTATTGGAAGAGGTGCAGAGGAAAGAACATGTTATTTTTTTAACTCTAAATTTAAAAAAAATCCTGATAAAGCCCTGATGTTTTTTTTTAAAACAAGCATTTCTGTACCACAGAAAACACATCTATCCATCAGGTATTTTGTTTAAAAAGAATGTTTGGAAATGAGAGGTATCCTTCCTAAAAGATAAAAGGGGCAGCTGGAGAGCACTGCTGAGAAAGGAGACAGCAACGTCATTGGTCTCTTTCTGTTCTATAATTTCAATAACTCATTAACGATCCTCTTCAACATTAATAGCAATTATGTTATGTGGACGCACAAGCAATTGGGGCTTTGATCCAGTCCTGCTTCTTATTTCAGGGCCTTAATTGGAAAATTGCACAGGATTTAGATTTTCTTCAGTTCAGGGACATGAGCCTGGGAAAGTCAACCTCAGCACAAAACCTAATGAACCACATGTATGGTTGTGCTACCTCATTTTTCCTCAGCTTTATCTAACTGCTTTAATTTTTGGATAAAAGATTAAGGGATTGTGTGTTTTCCCCTTTAAATAGTGAACTCGATTGCAACTACCATAACCTGTAGAACAGCTATGAAACTAATGAGGCTTCATATGGCAAGGACCCAGAACATAAGATATCAACATAACTCAGAATTTCACATTTCCATTGGTTTCCCTGAGAATGTGTGTTTGTGAAGGTTTTTATTATAATTACTATATGTGTTTGTATTTTCATAACTTCAAAACATAAGTAGAGTTCCTTGCTCCAAATGAAGGGGTATGGAAACATTAAATGTAGAGTGTGCCAATGCAATATACACAGAAGGTCATTCCACTGTTGATTACAAGATCCATCTTCCTAACATCGGATCCCTTATCAGCTGTAATACTACATTCCCTATGCCACTATGTAACATCTGGCAATTCATTCCAACAGAAAATTTGAGCACCCATTAAATATATGGCGATGACCATATCACTTGATGTCTCTGTGTCTCTTTGGTCATGAGTAAAATTAAATAAGATGAGACTAAATGATTTCCAATGTCCCTTCCCAGTTCTAGTATTCTAATATTTATTTACCTGGGTAGTAGTGCTGTGATAAATACTCCCAGATAGCAAGTAAAATATCTCACAAAATTTCCAGATTTTTAAAAGTTTCTGCAGATTAATGGATATATTTAAATTAAATGAAAAAATTTCAGGAATGATGGAACATACCCAGTAACAGTAGCCTAGTAAATATTTTATTTTTTTCTACAATCTTTATGTATCTCAAGTTATTATTAGGATTTTGACAATATATAAATTTGGAGATCACATACGCCTTTCTTCTTCCATAGCATCTGATTGTAACTTCATGATTTTTAGTCATTTACATTCTAAATATTATTTTAAATACAAATTATGAGTTTTATGAGGCATAAAACAAATATAGAAATCTCATGCCTCTCTTGACCTTCATTGACTCAGACTTCCTGAGCGGGAAGAGACTTTAGAGATCTACACTTAAAATCCTTTCAATACTTGCCTTCAGAGATGACAGGGCAGTGTATCCTTCCACACAGTGGTTCTTAACCTGTGGGTTGCAACCCCTTTGGGGGTCGAATGACCCTTTCACAGGGGTTGCCTAAGACCATCAGAAAACACATATTTCCGATGGTCTTAGGAACCAAGACACCGCTCCTCTATCCGTCTCCAGGAGGGTCCGTCCACAGGCAGATATGCCCACATACAAGTATTAAAGGGTCGCAGCATTAGGAAGGTTGAGAACCACTGCATATGTGTTCTGATAACATTTTGCTTTAAATAATAGAATTTAACTGGGTAGAGAGCAGTGGAACCATCTTTTTCTCTTTGGAAAACTGAAATAGCATTAATGGGCATTAAAAAAAAATGCTTCTCTTGAAAAGGAGCAGCTACTTTTCTATATACAATGTAATTAAAATAATAATGGAAACTTGGGCAACATATCTATTGGCTGCAAAATCACTTCAGAGTCAAAAACATGCAATTGCATACTTGGTACATACACATTTTCATGGAAATTTCTGGATCTTTCATTTTTCATGAGAAAATATACTTTGAGAATTGTACCGAAGTGGAATTAACAATCCAACCTCAAACTTGCTCATTTGTTTTTATCCAGGCATGAATTCCTCACAAAGACTTTGTCAGCGCTGATTTCTGTATGAGTCTCACACAAGGCTAGAGATCAATTTGCATACACAAGGAGTATGTACAGAGAATTTCTACACTGAGAAATCATTTGAATTTATAAGAAACTGAGAAAAAAGATATGATCATGGTGCTTTTCTTAAATCACTTAGACTCTAATCTTCAATTAATGCATGAATAAATTTTATAGTTAGACTTTCTTATGCTAAATTTCATGCACAAATTTCTTATCAGGAAGAAAAGATAATCTGGGAACATTCAGACTAGTTGTGCCAAAAACGTACTTGTTTTCCTCTAGTTGATGAGACATTCCTTGAAGGATTCATAGAGATATAAGAATAGTAAAAATGGGTATTCACCTAGTGGACTTTGCTTTAAAATGTACTTGATATGAACAAATGATGGGGAAGAGAAGCCGTTCTAGGTGGACAAGGGAAGAAAAAGGAATTGGCAAATATAGCTATAAAGGGGGGAAAAGAAATGGGCTGAGAAATGATATTTTAATTATAAAAATTTACTGTATGCCAACAGAAGGCAAAACATGGTTAATAGCATGGGTGGTGGGGAAGGGATTAATAAATCTGAAATCTGAAATCTTTTGGATTGAAGACCATTTCACAATTCTTTGGAGATAAATAGACCACTACAAAGAATTTAGAATCGTAGAATGATGGTGCTGGAAGATACCTTAGAAATCATGTTATTCAAATTCATTCATTTTACAGATTGGGAAACTGAGACCTCCAGAGGGGAAGTCACTTGCTCAAGTTCACATAGTTAACAAAGTGAAATTTAGCACCCCAATTACTATACTTTCAGCCCAGGCTTTTTCCCACTAAATAAGGTTGCCTTCCCCTTTTGCCTATTTCCATTCATTTGTCATAGGATTTAGAGCTAGAAGGGATAGTAGAGGTCATCAAGTCTAATTACCCTCATTCTACAGGTACACGACGGTGAGTTGCCAAAGGTCACACTGGGAATAAGCAGCAGAAGCAGGATTTTTAACTCAGCTGATTCTACGACCCAGTATGCCTTCCACTGCATATGACAGAATTTGGCTGGAGAGAAGAAATGATATCAGCATTTAACTATTGTAAAAATAAAATTGAGCGAAATGATTTTTTAAATTTTCATTTACAAGGTTATTTAAACACAGTTTTGAGTTATAAATGCAGTCTCATTACTTCTCAGCTGGGCCCTTCTTTTCTTATTAGGATAATCTCCTTAACCTGTCTGCAGTCTGCACAGAGCTTCACCACTCCCAATTTGGTATCTTTACTCCCACAAGGCCCCGCTTGAAACCCAGCACTATTACAAGGAGTCATATGGCTGAGTGATTGGGGTGGTCTTCACTGTCAGTCTTCCAAACAAGAGAAAGGAAGGGTAGCAGACAATTGGAATTCTCGTGAAAAGGGGACTCTGCGGAACAGGTAGATATTGGACAGGGGAGATGGAACGAAGATTCCAGGGAGAGAGGCCGCAAGAAAAGTGTGGTATTGTCAATGATACTTGGGAAAATGAAGTGGACATTGGGAAAAGGTGATAATTTCATTGGTGTGGGGGAATTTTGGATGTGGAAATTTCCTCCGCTGACTGAAATATTCCACCATTTAGTCTCAGACAGCTGGCTGGGTCACCAAGAGATTAATGACATGGCCAGAGTCATAGGGCTAGTACATTTCAGAGGCAGGACTTGAACTCAGGTCTTCATGATTCTGAAGCCTCCTTTCTCACATACTGTCATGATGCCTCTGTTTTGTCACATTATTTGTACATAATTCTCTAACTGAGGATTTGTACTTAGCAATCATTATAATGCCAATTAGTCTAAGCAAGAATATATGAGCATATGTATCCCATATGGTTCTTAATAGCTATGGTTAATAGGCAGTCGGTGCATAGTCCTCTTAATTATGTACAGTATATGCAATTATCAAAAAATTTTGAGACAAATACAAACTATTTACATATTCTAACATGTCATCTGTTTTGTAACAAGTCACATCTAACACTTGGCATTCCAATGTTATTTGGCAATATCTGTGTTTTTAAAAAAATACTTGATAATTTACTGACATACATTTATATGAATTTGCTTTTAAAAACTGTGTACCTATCAATGTTATTCCTCTAGAGAAGATAGGGGTATTTTTTTTTTGCATTTTTTGTCACATTTACTTTAACAATCAGTCAGGGTGTTTTGCCAGTAGTGTTGACATTTTAATATATGTAATATAGATTACAATTTGTATAATTTATAGTCTTAGACTTGCCTGGGTGACTTGCTCCAAATCACTCAGCTAGTAAATGTCAGAAGCCAAATTTGAACCCTGCTCTTTGTGACACCACCTCTCTCTACTCTACCATATCTCTCTGGTAAGATGAAAAGACCTAGAGTCTAAGAACACATAGGAGATCTGGAGTTCATTAAGAAAAACTCTCTTCCTATGCTATGACTTATCCAAAGAACAGAAAGTATACCAAATTTAAAATATCTTGTATTGCAAAAGAGGATGTATGTTTTTGATGCTCTAGAAATATTAATGAAAATAGATATCAATATTCAGCATGTTAAATTCAAATATTTGCTGTTATTACAGGTGGAATCTCTACTAGAGTGTACCAAAATTTGCATGTGAGAAAAACCAGATTGAATAATGCTCATTTCTGTTACAGCCTTCAACTACAGAAAAACCACTTGGCAACTGAATTCCCTAAAATTTCAGCTATACTTTTTGAAATTTCTTAAAACCCTTAATTTGTGGATTTTGTTAGAATTTAAATACCATCTTGTTATCTCTTTCGGCCTTTTTTCCATCTTACTGTCTTACTGTTCTATTTCCCTCATTCCCTCCCTACTAAACTAAGAGGCTAAAAGGGGAAAGGCCAGGTCATCCCCTTTAAAACTAACTCTAAAGAATTATAAAATAGCAGAAACTTGAAAATATCCACCTTGTTCCTCGAATGTTTAAATTCAGGAGAATATCTACAGGGGTAGATCAAGACAGGCTGACACCATAAGGATTTGCAAATGGCTGTCTTGGAAGTAAAACCTTAAAGAATGAATTCATATGTGCCATTAGGCAGTCACCAGGCTTTGAATTCTTTGCTTCTATATAACAAACGGAACATTTTTATAACATTATACTATAGCTGGTTCATATAGACATATAAACATAACAATTATATAAACATATAGCATATATGTGTACCAATCAAATAAATTTATATATGTATATATATATATATATGTATATATGATGCTGCCCCTTGTTTTTCTCTTTTACGCACTCTAAATTGTCTTTCCAACTAGACTTTTCAGGACCATATTTTATACTTATTCTTATTCCACAAGGCAACCTCTAGAAAGGCTCAGGGTACATAGTAGGCACTCCAATAATTGTTGACACAATTATTAAGCATTGCTTAATAATTTAAAGATATAAAGTGAAAATACTCAACAGAACACCCAGTTAATTCCTACCTGATCTAATAAAGCAGTTTCACAAACTTTATATTAGGTTATATAAAGTATGTTTCTCTGATTATTGAAACACAGGTGTCGAATGACAAAAGGTGGAAGTAGAAGGCAATCATTTATAAAAGATCCAACATATATGTATATATCTATATCTATCTATCTATCTATCTATCTATACACACACACACATACACACACGTATGGATAGATATTATATATGCTTATATATAGATAAATATAGATATATGTATATATGTATGTATGTGTGTGTGTGTCCAGTCAATTATTTACTATCCATCATAACAGAAGTGAGCTGTGGCAAAGATACTCCCAAATGGTTGTTTGGGGAAAAAATATATGTGTTTTCTTCCACTTGCACTTGCAATTAAATCAAGATTAAAAAAAAATATTCTCCTAGTAATTCACAATAAATATTTCTGACATAAAACTATAAAGGCCTGATTATCTAACTTTACCATAATGCTCCCCTACAGTGGGGCAAGACTGTATCTGCAAAATAGCTAGCTCATTGCTTCCTTAGAACACAGAAGTAATTATCTGGATTTTGAAGGCCTACTTTTGCCTGCTAGCTCTTCTTCTATGGATAGAGTGGACAAATTTATCATCTATGTTGACAATTAATTAATAATTAATTAAATTAATAGTAATTAAATTTATCATAGTAATAATAATTGATAAAATTTTCAAGGCAAGATTCTTCAAGATGAAGATCTGAAATGCCTTTGGAAGAAAACAGATCTGACTGGACATATTTTTATTGAATCAAGTACTTCTCAGTAGTTTCCATTTATAAGCACTGCATTCTACTTCCATATTTTTTTTCAGAAGTGAGTCTTACTTCCATTATCTTAAAACCAAAATACATTCAACAAAATACCTGAACTCCACCAAAACCAAACCGTTAAACCCTAAACAACTGAACAAGTGCTAAATGTAGTATCAGGTCAACTCTCAGTAGACAGTTATTGTCTCCAGAACAGACATTTGCAAAATTGACTATAACAAGGCTCGTGGGCTACAGAACTGTAATGAGACTGTGTGTAAGCTTCAGCAAACTGTGTGTGTGTGTGTGTGTGTGTGTGTGTGTGTGTGTATACGCATAAGTGGAATACCAAATGTTAGAGCTGAAAGGAACATTAAAGATACTCTAGACTAACCCCTTTATTTTAGACAAGGGGAGTCTAAGACTCAGAGAAGTGATTTTATTACAAATCTAATAATGCCTCATTTTTCAAGGCTCAACAGAGAATGTGATGTTCCACATATTAGTAAACTAATTTTCAAGATAACTAGAATTTTTTAAAAGCTCTTCTTTTTTTAAAAGTGTTTTTAAGAATTAAGTCATGAAAGATTACATTAACAGTTTTTTTTAAACAAACAGTATATGTCATTCAACCAAAATGACTATCGTGGAGTAGTGAATAGAGATCAATCCTTAAAGTCAGTAAGATAATGGGTTCAAATTTTCTCCCTGCCACATACACCTGTGCATGTGCAAGCATGTCTCTTAGCTTCTTGGTTATCTAGGTAACCAGGGCATTAAACTGCAGAGCAGAGGTCTACCTACACTGGTACAGGAAGTTTCCTCACCTATGAGTTCCTGCTGCCAATGAAATCACGGGTCTATTCCCTATTTGGGGAGTTCTTTTGGCTACTGGGATATTAATCTTCCCTTTCTCCCTACAAAGCTAAGTTTTCCATACTTATCTATAGGGTGGTTTCATAAAAATCCATTTTATACTACAGAGGGGCTAAGAAATTATGAACCATTGACAACAGCACAGGATTTCTGATTTTCCCTAACACTAAAATTGTAGTAGAACTGAAACCACACAGGAAGACTAAACATGTGGCTTGAGCAGAACACCTAAACCAAATATTTTGTTTGGAGACAAGGATACAAAGGTACTGTGCAAATGTCATGTTTCCTAATTCATATTCAGTGGCAATATAATTTTACTCACAAGGGAATCATAATCAAAATCATCCAACTAAGGAAAGACCCTAATCTCAGGTAGATCAGATAGATGAATTTGTCATGAGTCCAAATAGAAATATGGTCAAAAATGGAGAGATCCTTGTTGTTCTAGTATTCGTTGGTAATTAACCAGCTACTCTCAGATCAATAAGAAGTATAGATTACAGGCTCCTAATTTTCATTTTGAAAAACAACATGACTTTTGAAGGTGCTTTTACTAAACAAAAAGTTTGCCACTCCACCCCAACAATCTATTAAAAGCCATAAGTGTTAGACATTTTTAGCAGGGAAGCAAACACCTTTAAAATAAAAAGTGAAAATATTTTGTTTTCATTAAATATATGAAGCACAACCTTCATTGACTTATTCTACCAGGGGCATTTCAATAAACACTAAGTCTTCACTATAGAATATTTTGTGGTTCTATTTCATAGAATCATGTTAGAGGCAAGACAAGATATAATAACGTCATTATAACACTTTTGGAAATTCAACTTCAGTTCCACAATAGGTCCATTTTATATCAAATTCCCGATATAGCAGGGGTTATTCTAATGAAATTCCATTTAAATGTTAAGGTAGCAGACAATAACCCCAAAGAATACTTAAGTATCAGAAATTTGATTTTAAATGGTAAGTATAATCATTGTCAAAAATCAAAGCTTCACTGAATAAAATTTATTTTGTTTTAGTTTTTAAGGAGTCTCAAAACAGCCTATCTATTCAGTACTACTAAATTTGCTACTGAAGGGTTCTTATTTACAGATCACATTGCATTTGTAATAGGCTTTTAGAGTATCCCAAAGGACAGTGATTGAAGAGATTTGGAAGAAGGCTCTAGCCACTGGATATGTGGATACTACATTCACACAGGTGCATGCACACCTTTGTGCGTGCGTGCGTGCGTGCGTGCGTGCGTGCGTGTGTGTGTGTGTGTGTGTGTGTGTGTGTGTGTGTGTTCCTAGCACAGAAAAGACTCTGGAAGTATGATATAGTGGGGAAAAACCCAACAACTAGGAATCAGGAGACCTGGAGTCTACTTTAGTATTTGGCATTTACGAGCCGTGTGACTCTGGGCAAGGTTTTTTCCTTCTCTGGAGTCTCAGTAAAATGAAAAGGTGAGCTTTAAAGTTCCATGTAGCTCCAACATTTCCTAAATCTATGACTAGTGAAAGGCTAACACTTACAAATGTAGGCAAGTTAGTCCATCTTGGCCAACCTCCCATTAGCCCCATGGCACAAGCAAGACCTTTTTTTAAACTTTCATTGATGTTTAATACCTTTTAGAAAATTGATGCTAATACACCAATAAGCAAAGAAATCAGCTATTTAATGAGTCATTTTAGAAAGCATATATAATTAAAGCAATCAATGAACTTAATGCAAATGTCGTTCAAAATTCTAGCTCTACAAATAGCTTTAAGTTACCAATATCTATTAAACTAGTCAAGTCACTGAGTGCATTGGTCTCTCAACTAAAACACATTCTACTCCACGGACTACTTTGACTGTGCTATTCTATTATTGATACCACTAGTTTAAAAAAGGATGTAACTTTTTGGAAAACAATTGACTCCAACATATAAGTGAGCCTTATCCCAGAAACAGATAAATACAGTTCCTCAACTATGCAACTAATTAGTTGTTCTTTTATTTTATTTTATTTTTTAATTTATAATGCCCCCTTTGACCTTGAAATCTAGGAAATCTCCTTACCTTTCAACTTTTCTAATTCAAATCAATGTAGACCTCCCAAGATAAATTATCTGCAAGCAAAGATCTAAGCCTCCAAATGGGTTATTGGCAATCAGAAAACTTGACCTCCAATTCAATCTGTTTGTTTGCCTGTCGTGTGTCCTTATGTAGATCACTTACCCTTTTGAAGTTTATTTCTTCATAAGTACAATCAACGTGATACTTGCACTAACTATCTCACAAAGTCATGCTGAAGAAGAAACTTCATTGAAAACCTAAACGCAATATGTAATTATTTTAAAAGATGCTACATAAATAAATAGACCAAGACTAATTGTGGTCCTAACAAAATTTGCAATATATTTTGAAGAATAGTGTTTGCTTTCTCTTGTCCCAGTTATCCCCTACAGAATATTTATAGTCATTTATGCTTTTAAATCGGCTAATTCTCCCATGAGATTTATTAAAGGGCCTATACAAGGTTTGCTGCTTCTTTTTTATTTTTTTTAATACTCTTAACAATCCATTTCTTCCAGGGGAAACTGAAGTGTGATCTCCCAGTGGATCAAATTGTTAATCCCATATATGCTATTATTAAATATTCATCTCACTAAAATTCTAATTTCTAGATTTAACAGAAAGAGAAAATCATAGTCTTGCCAAGTCCCAGGCTATAAGCAGAATCAAATTTTTGAGTCCAATCCACCTAGCTAATGACTTAAATCTAGGTAATTTCAGATCCTGAAGTTAATCCATACTGATACAGTGTAATTATAGTGACATAGGGGTTTATTTTCAAAGTTCCCCAACCAATCTCAAGGTACTGATCCATCAGAATTTTTTCTCAGGGGCTGAACATTTGAACTTCCCTCAAAGATCTAGTTAGTTGCTTAGAATTAGAAGGTGAGGTGTAAAAAGACATCATATTTAAGGGTATTTTATGTCCCCTCCCCCAAAATTAGTGATATTTTACAGCATAATTTCATGTTCCCAAAGGAATGGGAAGAAGTAAACCATTGATCCGGAGAGCTCATTTCACCTTGGTACCTAACCCTAATTTTAGATTTTAACATCTCTCTAATTGGAGAGCTAACTAACTTATATCCTTCAATGAGGGCATTGCATAACATAGATGGAGTTCAATAAACCTTTACTATGGATTAATAGACATTATAAAGTCCATTTTTAGCACTTCTACAATATTTGGCACTCTGTTTCATGTAACAATACTTAGAGGAGCCTTCTGTTCCTTTATAAATCATGGATGTCCATATGTCATTGTTTACTGGGAAATTTTGCTAAAGTTCTCATATATTTTCAATAAAGTCCTTAAATACTTTGTTAAAGCCTAAAACGTTCTGCCTGCTTAAGTCACCTCATAATTAAAGTGTTTTTCTCTTCTACCAAATTAAAAAAATACACTTCTCTTTTAAATGCATATCAGAACTAAAGCAAAGGAAAGGTTAATAAGTTGAAAATGATCCATCTGTCAAAGTTGTTTCAAACGTAAAGTTAGATCCTTTTGGGATCCTTAATGTCAATATTTCTAAGATTTCTCTATGATAGCACCTGGGATTCTACTATTACCACTACACCAGTTTTGTAGGGTCATGAGATAAAAACACTTATAGAAATTGCTATGAATATTTAATGTTAGAGAGGCAAGTTAAGTTGGCCAGGAAGATAAAGACTACTAACCCTGGAGTCAGGAAGTCAGGAGTTCAAAAGTCCCCTTTGAAACATACTGTGGATCTGACCCTGTATGACCCTGGGCAAGTCCGCTACAGAGGCCATTGGTTTCCAACTCAATAGAAGTGGTGGGGGCAGTGATCCACACATGAGAATTTGAACTCTGCAAATTGACTTAGTTTTAAAATTTAAATCTATGTTTTATTGTATTTTTATTTATTTTATTAAATAATTTCCCAATGACATTTTTGTCTGGTTGGGGCAGCACCCCATAAATGGTCAGCAGGCCATGTATTTGAGACCTCTGCTCTAGTCAACTACAAATTTCAAAGATGGTGTGAGTGTGAATTAGGGAGGGAATTTCCTCATCTGGGAGTTCCCCCTCGGAAAATAACAAGTTCCACCCTTATCCTCTATGAAGGTGCAATTGGATTCTGAGTCTAATTTCACTGAAATGTAGCTTATGACTAAGTTTCATCTATATATGCTCTAATTTTTTGGAGATGATATTATATTCTTTTTTTTGGTATTCTTTTCAATATGCATTTTATAGTTTTCCCATAAAGCACAGCAACATGTTTTTTGTTGTTATACATAGTCATACAGACTGTGAAATACCTTTAGCCAGCATTATTAACTGATAACATTAAAAATAATGAAATTCAAGGCAACATTGGCAGACACCCAAGTTCATTAGCACTTACAAAAATCTCTTTAATCCAACTGGCCTTTTAGTTCATCACGATTCTGAAGAGGCTACAATACAAGTTCTGTTCTTTTCAACTTACAAAGACTTACAGTTAACTAACATTACTTGATTAGGAAGGTGGTGGTTCCTAAATTCAATCAAGGTCTTTGAAGTGACAGCTCTTTAGATGTTTAAGTGACCCTGAAAGAGCTACACTATGCTTCTTACCAGAAATATTTATATTTCAGGTATTCCTGTGGCCAAATTCAAGGTACTTTTTTTTTTTAATTTGCAAGAGGGAAAGAGACTAGACTTGCAAAAGCAACGGTATACGGAACTCTCAGGTTAGGAAAATCCTTCCACAGATACAGACCAGCACCCTCTCTACAACTTATAGTCTTAAAGAGTTTCCTAGAGAACTGAGAAGTTCAGTAAGACCCCGGGATCCCATGGTCAGTATGTGTCAGAGGATGACTCGGTTATTGTTAGCTCCAAGGCCATCTCAGAGTTGGTAATATTTTTTCAAGTTTGAGACAGCTATGAAAGATACAGAAGTGATTCTATTTTGCAAGATAAATGATAATAAGTGTAGGAGACTAGATAGTTCCCTTCCAGAGATTGACTGATTTCATGCTACTCTGTTATTCCACTAAATAACAAAGACAAAAATTTAGCATAAACAAAGTTTATGCATTCTAATACTTATCTTATATTTGCCATTCTGTATTTAGGGTTTTTTTTTTTGTCATGTGGAAACCTCTTTCAAGAGTCTTTTTGATATTCTAGGAAATATCATACACTAATAGGAAGGTAGAAAAAAATTACTTTTGAATTTTCTTAAAAGCGATTTGACTGGCTATCTTTAGTCTACAAAATTTAATCATTTTTTTTCACTGTAAATTGTATGCTTACAAATATAAGTATAAAAATTATCAAATGTTTAAAATTCATTTTCACTTAAGACTGACAAAATCAAAACTTAAAAAAAAATAGACTGTCCATAACTAATCCCTGGTTAGAGTACCCATCATTACTAACTGACTGCCACTTAACCCTACCCAATCCCCATTGAATTTGGCACATTTTTTTAGATGATATAAGCTCGGCACCATGGAATTCACACCTAGTCATTGATCTTAATGGACAACCAGCTTCTATAACCAAAAGACCAAAAACAAAAACTTGACCTTTAAATAGCATCTGACAATTCTACTTGTGACCAAGATTTAAATATCTGAATCAATTAATCCTATACTTTTGATTATTGAACCTTCATTTTGAAATATAGTTTAGAAATGGCCAATGTGGAGAATGTGTTTTACTTGATTATGCATGTTTGTTACAAAGGTTTTTATCTGTTTTATTTTTAATGGTAGGGGAGAGGAATGAAAAAGAGGAAAAAAAGATTTTTGTTAATTGAAAAAATAAATTGAATATCTTAAAAATCTCATTTTTGGAAGCTGTGCAAAAACCTTTGTGGACAAATAATAGTTGCCTAAAAAATGACTGACTTCAAAAGGGGATACTAAAATATTTCATTATGGCCTTTAAGCAAAATGACACACTATTATTTTGATTGGGAGTTAATTAAATTTAATTAAAGATTAAAATTTAAATATTGGAACTGATTATCAAAATCTGTAAAACAAGCTTAAGCAGGAGGGACTGAAAATAGATTTTTATAAATTGAAAAATAAAACAACTTTAAATTAACATCTTGTAATTTATTGGTTAAATATCTAAACTGAGAGTAGAGGTAGAAACATTATCTTATATGCTATTCTCCTAAAATTTGCATTGAATATGAATTTGTACAAATCCTTTTTATGGAATTTATTATATTATCTCATTAGCAGTGGGGATGATTAGAAACGTTTTACTGGCTCCTCTTCTTTCTAATTTGCTTTCCTTCTCTCACAACTACCCAATCATTACATTTTAAGAAAAGACCTTCAAAGTCTTTGTTTGACCAGCTGTCCATGAAAATCTACAGCATACAAAAGCATGACTGCCCAGGTTTTCCTTAAACGTTCGATTTTGTACTCATTCTTTTTATTTGACTAGCCAACAAAAATTATGAATGCTATTTTCTCCTGTTTAATCAAAAAAGACTTCCTCGTGCTAATTAAAAGCATCTGGCAGTAGTAAAAGATTGTGTAGATTTCTGATATTTGCTTAGCATCCACTTCTTATAACCTCTGAGAATAAAGATATCATGCTAAGCTGAGAGCTATGAATACACTTGGAAAAGTTCTCTCATAAAAAGGAAGCAGCATGTGTTCCAGTTCATTCTTTAGCTTCTCTCAAAACTGAAATAACTTGCATTCAGTACCTGGCCACCAAGTAACCAAGAAATCAAGTCATCCCCCCACCGCCATACAAATTAGCCTTTAAAACACAGTGATGGAAGGGACAAGCCATTGGAAGCCATTCCAAAGAGGCTGCCTGCTCAATATTAAACTGCAAAAGAGTCCTATCACTTAGAGACACTGGACCTTTTTTCATCTTTTTTGTTTCTGCTCTTTCTTGTTTCCCATTATTCCCTGTCTCCACTAGCCCTAAGTAAAACAAATTAGTCCAAGATTAGATAGGGAAAAGAGGAAAGATGCATTATAAACACAGTGCCTAATATACACTAAGTGCCTAATAAATGTTTTCTCTAATCAAATCTGAAAGACTCCTTTTGTTGCCTGTTCTTCCTCACACCTAATGATTTATGTAAAGGATAACTTGCTTACAGTAGCTATTACAGCGGTTCTCAACCTGTGGGTTCTGTTCAATTTGTAACAATGAAAATACATCCTGAATATTAGATGTTTACATTACGACTCATAACAGTAGCAAAATTACAGTTAGGAAGTAGCAGTGAAAATAATTTTATGGTTGGGGGTCACCACAACATGAGGAACCATATTAAAGGGTCACGGCATTAGGAAGGTTGAGAACCCCTGAGCTATTAGAAAGTTGCTCTCAAAAATCCAAAAATGGGTATTTTATTCCTTAAAAAAATCTTACTCAAGGAGACCTAGAGATAGAAGAATGAACTGTGTGATGCCCCCTAATGGCAGTGCCAGTTTACCTTATGATAAAACTAGGTTTTAAACAAATAAACAGCTTGTTTTAAGTTGCAAATAATAATAATTAAAAAAAAAACAACATCACCTTGTTACTTTATCTTTTGCGTTGCTAATCTTTACGTCATTCCCTACATTGATAGGTGCAATTTAGCCTGGTGCACAAAATGTTTGGTGGTAGTTGTTTTTCCTTGATTGAACTATAATTTAGTTTTTATTTTTAAAAAATTAAACTTTAAAATTTAAAGTTACTGCCACTAAACTGTAGGGGAGAAAATCCTTCAGTTAAAAAAAGATAACTATATTAACCACTTTTGATTTTCAGAGACAAGGAGCCCAATCAGCACTGTCCTGAGCAAGGCTAATTCCAAACTATACAATGATGGTCTTTAGTACCCACCACATCTGCATTTCAGTTCAAAAAGCACTTGAAGGAAAGAATGAAAAGAGATCATGCAGTGCTATAGTTCCAGATATGCTCCTGGATGCCATAACAAATAGGATAAGTCAATATAAAACTGTCAACTACAGCCTGTTTTCTATTATTCTTTGCTTCAAATGTTAGCCTTTGTTTGACCAACCTGTGAGCTCCTAAGGGCAATCTCCCAGGCAAGCTTCAGATAGCACTTGGTAAAGTGCTACATAAACTTATTATTGTCTCCCAGCATACCTAGTATGGTGCTAGACCCTAATGCATTCTTTCTAGCTCTGCCACAACCATTGACCTGATAACACTATATAATGCAGGATTAAGGTAATGAAAGTATATTCTATATGAACAGAACCTGTTACATAGGAATCACGGAAGATTAGAGCTGAAAGGGACCTTAGGAAATCACCTAGGCCAGTGATTCTCAAAGCGTAGTCCCAGAAAAACCTTGGAGTTTACAAGATTTTTTCAGGGAGTCTGTGAGTCTGTGATATTTTAATATCTAGCAAGGCAAATATTAATAGGTATAACCCATGTAAACAAAATATCTTGGTGAGCTTCAATTATTTTTAAGGGCATAAAGTGTTCTTGAGACAGAAAAGTTTCAGAATTGTTAATCTAGACCAATCTCCTCTTCTATCTCATTTTTCAGTGAGGGAAACTGAGGCCCAGAGATAGGCAGTGACTTGCCTAAGGTTATTTCCGAGTTCTATTTGTCAGAGGGAAGAATGTAATAGATTTCTAAATCATTCTCTTTATCATGTATGAACACATATAGACCTCATACAAAAGAAGACTACTGCCGGCTTAGCAAGGTTGACGTTATTATCATGATAGAGTGATATCTTAGATAAACAAAAAAGAGCCAATTCCTCAAAGTAGATGAACCAAAAAAAAAAAAAAAACTCCATAATGTATTAATATTCACTAATTTTGTTGCATGATTTTTAAACTTTGCATTTTTAGTAAAAATATGAAAGATAATTTTTAAGATTATAAATTGCACAACAGTTGGCAATCTGTATTGATCAAGGACGTTTCCCTATGTCAATGAAATCTCAAACCAAGCCCCCCCCCAAAAAACATCCCTATCATTTGAGTAAATGGTATTCATATAATTAAAATAGTTTGATTTTTGTCCTTGTATCCTCGTCTCCTGGCTCAGTGCCTGGTACACTGTAGCTGCTTAATAAATTCATATTGAATGAATGATTAAGATGAAAAAGTGGGCAGAACATTGGTGGGGGGCAAAATATGAGGCAAGGACTGGAATCTACATTCTAGAAAAGAAAATAATGTATACAACAGGTACTCAATAAATATTTGTTGATTTGATAAAGAACGCATAGGAACTTAATTAAGAGAGAATTGCTGCTTCTAAAGTAGCATGTTGGAAGATAACAACTGGCATGGACAATAATCAGAAAACAACGGCAAAGAATTTTGATGTAGGATGAGTTGTTTTCTAACGGTAAGCACTTGCCATGTCAAGAAAGCTTAGCTTTATTCAATGTCCGTACACTATGCCTTAATCTAAATGATATCTATGAACTGAAATTAGAGAGCTGGAAAAAGCAGCAGATTGCAAAAATCAATGCAAAACTCTCACTTACATTTTCACCACGGAAATGTTTTTTAACTTTAATGAGAGTATATGCTACTAAATTAATTAATTTTTCTGCAAGTAGGTTCGTTATGGATACATCAGAACCCATTAAATTAGAATGATAATAACTTTGTATATATTCAGCTAGAGAAAACTTTTCTCGGCAATTGGCTTTTTTAAAAAAAATCACGTTCAAAGACAGATTAGTTGGGGGGGCGGTGAGGAACGGAGAATTTCTTTATATTTGTGTCACAATTGAAAAATGCAGGCATTGCCACTGTTTCAAAATTTATTTTCTACTAATCCTCTTCTTCTTCACTGCATAGAACATTATAGCCAATTACAAGGGCAGTTTAAATCCCTAAACGGTAAAGCTTTTAAAAGTCCAAAAGCTGGAAGAAGCTTTTATGATTTCTGGCAAGTAATTTCTATATTAAGAAACTCTAACTGAGAAAGACAAGCTTTCTATTCCTAGCCACCCCCACCCGTTAGTACACTGGCCTAATGAGAATGAAGTCTTTCTAATCAGATCACAATTGAGTTTTCACTCTAAAATATTTGTAACAAACCCAGACTTTACCATTACAGTAATGTCATGCAAGATGACATCATTTTAGGTGAGCAGTCTTTCTGATTAAGTTCTCTTAAATATTAACACCATTTCCAAATAATATTAGACTAGCAAGTTTAACCCTTGAAATGCAATAAGTGTAAGACCAAGAATTTTTTCATACCTCTTCTAGGACTCTTCATTCCATACCCTATAGGACAAGTGACATCTTTTGTTAAGAGAACTCTGCACAATTTAATGACTTGTTATGTTAATCTAATTAAATGCACTTATAAATTTTATTATTCCTAAAGGTTTCTCTGGGAACTCTCGGAAGCCTTTGCTTAGGACTCTTATGGAGTAATGTTCTATTCTATATTATATTTATTTTTGTGTGTATCTGTTTTATCTCCCTAAGAAGTTCCTCAAGGGCAGAAACTGTGGATTATATTTGTTTTCTCTAGTCTACTGCTTTGCACATAGTAGGTGTTTAATGAGGTTTTGTTGAATGAATATCATGATTTTTCCTCTTGTTGTGACTGTCTCTGACTGGAAAGCCAGAAACATTGCCGTGCTCCAGTTCAGGAGAACTAAGCAAATGATAATCTGGAGAACTTGGTTCATACTTTCCTTACTTTAGTTTGGGGCATCTTTAATGGGATTTTGAATTATTAGTGTCCAAGTGTATATCTCATCTTATTCTATAGAGGACCAAGGCATTCTAGTTCATAACATCTCCTAGTAAGGCAACAAGTCAATACCAAGTTTTTTTTTAATCTCCCTTTCAGTGAGATTGATCCTGATATTATGGTCCTTATGGACTTCTTTTGAAGAATCCTATTGATAGAAGTCAAACTTTGTTCACCTTGCCTTTTGTCACTTTTGAGTTTGATTTTGGTTTAAGTGATAAGATGGCCCAAATGGAAGGAGAGGTCAGTATGTGTGTGTGTGTGTGTGTGCTTCTTTTTAAAATGTCCAATAGATTATTGATCGATCCTAGAATTTAAAAAAGGCTCCTGATATATGAATTTGGGTTTCCAGGAAGAGAAGTCTTTCCTTCCGAATTATGAACCCCTCAGAAACGAGGGTCATAATAGAACTGCTGACATGCCTCTAACTTTAAAAGTGTGAGGACTGTCAATAGGCCTCTTGCTTAGGTTGGTGAAGAATATAAATTCAATGCAGGACCACAGGGTCAGATCTTTGATCTCCCTTTTTGCAGAGGCTGTGATGGATAAAACCAATTCCACTGAGCATATAGTACTACACTGAATATAAATTATCCTTGGATCATAGCAAGGTGTTCTTACTCTCAAATTATAAGAAAAGCTGCAAAGATGCACAGTGCAGCCAGGAACCCGGGATAGCCAAAAGGTTTTCATCATAGGAAAAGTTCTTAAATTATTATCCTTATTTTCCATTTCAAAATATTCTCTAAGGTCTGATTTCAGATGCATTTGAAAGTTGGCAAATACATACATGTGCATGTTGCCTTCTTTTTGCATTATGCCATTTTAATACTTGAATTAGTGAGAAAATATGTTCAAGAGATTGAACAAAGCTTGGCTTGCCTCCAATAGGTATATTTCTAAATACAATTTAAAAGGGAAAATGTCTTATCTAGCTAGATCCTTCTTTGTTAAGAACTTTGTCACTAATGTTTCAAAATCATCCAGGGCCTTACTTGAAGATAAGATACTTAAGAAGAGGTCATTGTACTTAAGATTTTCTCTACTCCACTGAAAGCAGGCATTGGATATTCTTACCTTTCTCAAGCCAGCATTCGATTCTCTTACCTTTCTCTCATGCAAAATTTACAGTTTTGAAGTCATTCAAGTGTGCGGCCATTACCCAGGCTTGCATACACATTTCAAATGGAAAAACAGATGACTTTAGAGCATAGGAAATATTTTTACATTCTGAGGAATCTTTATATTTAATCAGCGCCTTTGCTCTATATATGTGCAGAAGCTTTGTTATGTATTTTAAAACAAATGGAAGGTGTTCTCTGTAAATCCTATGTTATATGCTGACTAAATGATGTTATTGTGATCATTAAAAAAAGTCCTGGGGTACCTCAAAGTGTTCACTGTATTAAGGACATATAGAGTATTTGTTTATATTTGTATCTAAATGCAGGTACTAACTTTAATGTCCCCCAACCCCTCAGTTCAATTGTTTTTTGCGGTTCCTCTAAGGAGAGCCAAGGAAAACTTCCTGTGTGTGTGATCTGCCTGTTCTGGGTACTTTCTTTAAAGACCAGTTTGATTCTCTGAAAGAAAATTTCACTGCAATTGACTAGAGATTTGGCCCTCTTGTGCTTAAGCCGAATCTTGCAGATAAAGGAGCCCTGATGAGTAACAAACTGCTCTTCTGGTTGTCTGGGTTCAGCCTGGTCCTACATTCTTTCCTCAGTCCCCACTTCACCAAAATATGCTAAGCAGTAATATCAAAAATGTTTGCTCCAAATTGTCTTCCCTAAACACCATCCCCTCCTACTAAAATAAAGTATGGAGACATCCATATGTGCAGTTGCTCTATAGATCTCTGGAAGTTCCCAGAGGGGGCTGACAGAAGCCCCCCTTGCCTGCTCCCCTTACTGGCACATACTGAAGGCACACATAAGATGTGTTCCTGTGCAGAGAAGAGAACAATTCTCTGCTCTCCACATCCCGAACCATATTTGTCCCGGCCATCAGCAGTCTGGAGGCTTTTCACTGTGAATTTCTATTTTGCAAAACCCATAAAGGTTCTACGATGAGGCACCTGCACAATGCCCTGTCCTCTCAGTTCTATCAGTGTTCCCTGCTGCTGAAGCCAAGTGTCTTTTGGACAGTGCTCAGCATCTCATCAGGGTGATGGCCGAGTTGCTTCCCCCCCCCCCCCAGCCTTTGCAAATGATTTTTGTATCTCCAGAAAATGAATGTCTAGTTCTGCCTAATATGTGCTCTCTCCCTGGTCCCCTTCTCCAAACGCATAACTTGAAGCTAGCTGACAAGGCTGTAACTCTAGATCTAAATGAAGTGATGAAAATGTAACCGCAAAGAACTTCATTTACAAGAGTAGTTCTTCGCTCCTATTTCACTCCTTCCCCCAAATAACCCTAACTCCTACCCTTGGAACCACCAATAGCACCTACATATTTTGATGCAATCCTGACTTAATGCAGTTTCCACAGAAGGATTGCTACCATCTCGATAAAATGCTCCCTGCGTTCCTCCTCCCCTTTCCGCTCTCTTGCTACCGCAACCATCTCTGTTCCCACATATTTCCGATACACCCCGATGTCTTCAGGGCGCTGGGACGCTATGGAGGAAGAGAAGGGGTTGCTAGACCCATTCCAGAGCGTGCCTTTGCAGCCTGCTCGAGCCCTGTCCTTTGTAGGATCTTACTCTTTGAGCTCCCAAGTTAGAGTTGTGTGGTCCGCCAGCTTTTGGCTCCACAGCCGCACCACAAAGACGCTGCATGTGTGTGTGCGTGCGTGCGTGTGTGCGTGCGTGTGTGTGTGTGTGTGTGTGTGTGTCTCCCCTGTGCTCTGCCGCAGCACTTGCCATATTGCCTCCTCTAACTCCAGGCACTTTTTCCCCCAGCCCCGGGGACTTCCTTCGTGTCTCTGGGAATTCGAGGGTCCCAGATATCCCCTCCAATCCCCTCCCAATTCCCCCCCCCCCGCCCCAGTTAGCCTGCTCTGCTGAAGGGCTGGGGTAAGGACGACTGGTGTGTGCGTAAGGGGAGAGACGGGCTTCTAGATGTCAAATATATTTAAAGCTCCTCATTCTCATGCCCCCTCTCTCCTTACCTTCAGCTCCCGCTTTGCCCAAGATGTCAATCTACGGCTGCTCAGCACACCATCAGGGCGTCTTCGAGGAAGCCAGGCAGCCCAGGAGCAAATTCTAAGAAGCAAATCCTAAATACCTCAGGGAGCGGATTGTGCCAGGGCAGAATGGAGGACAGGAGAAAAAGACAAGAAAACACTGATTCACGGAGCTTTCCACCGGGCCAAAGGAGCTTAACTTTTTGGTCCAGGCTGGGATTTTTTGTAGTTGTAAAAAGGAACATCATTCCCCGTTTAGAGCCCTAACGCTAATCCTGTCCTCCGAAACGGGTTCATTTCCTGATTTGAGGGGCGACAACCACAAACTAACATCATTGGGAGGGGCTTTTATTTATTTATTATCTTAAAAGCAACTCACTCTCCCAAACACCTCTCTTTGGAGAGAAAGAAAAGAAAAAAAAAACTAACTGAGGAAAGCGAGGATCAGAGGGAACAGAGAAAGGGAAAGAGAATTGGGGGGGGGGGGGAGGAGGAGCGGAGAACTGGGTTTGGTCCCCGAATAAGAAATCGGCTACCATTTGGGGTATCCTGCAGGAACCAAGAGAGAGGAACGGAGTAAAGAAGAGGGAAAAGAGGTTTGGAAAGGAAAGTGGGGAAGGGAGAGAGGAAAGAGAAAAGAAGAGAGCTGGGTGGGTGAGTGGGAAGCTCCCTGAACCCTCAGCGTGATACCACAGCCTCCTAGGCAGTCTGTACTCCGCTCTCCCTACAGCCAGAAAGCAAGCACTCTCTGGCGCTGACATCATTGCAAAACAGGAGGGGCATAAAATGGAAATGCAAAGGGAGAAATGAGTTTTCCCCCCTCTTAAAGGTGCCCGCGCTACTGCTGTCTCACTCTGTCTCTTTGTGTGTGTGTGTGTGTGTGTGTGTGTGTGTGTGTGCGCGCGTGCGTGCGTGAGTGTGTGTGTGTGTGAGTGTGTGCGTGTGTCTTTGTGCGCGTGTTGCAACCTCAGAGCCGCAGTAGCGCTTGAGGGACAGGTTTTGGGTGGTTTACCCCTCCCCCGTTTAACTTTGCTATCCCCTTGGCTCTCTCCTTTCACCAGGGAAGAAATTCCTATGTAGTTTCTAGTAGTAAGTGTATTTTATTCTCTCGTTGCCCAAAGAAGGAAGCTAGAAGAAATAAAACTACACTTTTAATTTGAACGGCTCAGTTTTTCTTACTAGAAGGAATTCGAGTTTCCTAGAATTGAATTCCCCCCTCTGCCCCACTAACGCACACATATACATACACGCACTCACCTTCCCTCCAGGAATTTCTGCTTTGCTAAGGAGTGCTTTGTTTCAAACAAGTAGATGATCAGATCCCACATAGTTTTTACCAGGTTTAGGAGATGCTCACTAGAACCTGTTTTCTTTGGCGAACGAACGCTCAAGAGTGCAAAGTCATTGAACCGTGGAAACTGGGAATGTCACTACGTTGAAACTAACTTCTGAATTGCTCCCTGAACACTCCACTGGCTGTATCTATCAAGTGTGTAGAGCCCAATTCTTTCTTTCCTCTACCCTTTTCCTAGATCACTCCTCTGTCCCCTTCTCATACCCTGCTTCTTCATCTAGAAAGGAAAAAACAGCTTCCTAAACTCAATCTTTTACTTTTATATGTATTCCTGATTCTTAGTCTCCCCTCTCTCACCTTTGACCTGAGCCTTTTCCCTCTCCCTTCTCTTTTATGCAGGTGTTACAGTGGCCAAATTTAAATTCTAAACTTCTAAAGTAGGAATTCTCAAACTAATGTCCATGAACCTTATGAAAAAACAGATTTTGATAACTGTATTTCAATATAACTGGTCCCTTTGTAATCACTTTGTTTTACTTTATGTATTTAAACGCATTATTCTGAGGTCTATAGGTTTAACAATTAGGACTAGGCTTTTTCTAAACTCTTATAAAATTATTTCTTGAATAAAGGGGATGATTTCCTCACTAATTGATTAATGAGGAAATTAGACCCTAATTAATCCTTCATTTTTGTAATTGTACAGTTGACTATTTGAACTGCAGAGGAGGACTTTATTTCTACCTCTATTAAGGGTCATCATGTCAGATATGGTTCATTGAGATCTTTTTGGATATAAAAACTCCTCCCCTCCTCCCCTTCTATACATCATGTAAACTATACTTTTAATAATGAAGTCAAAGACTACATTAACTTTTTTGACTACCAGGTCATACTCCCTTGAACTTGGAGTCCACTAAACCCCACCAGGTTGTTTTCTACATAGGTCACATCTTCCCCAGCTTGGTCTCCCCCTATCCTTTATGTTTGTGGTGGAATTTCTCAGCCTAAGTGTAATACTTTACATTTTTCCATATGGCATTTCCTCTAGTGATACTTGGTCCATTTTTCAATCTCTTTGGGGAAACTCTTATGAAGTCCACTCTACAGGTGACTGAAGGTCGACTTCAGCCAAGTGCCCTGTTGTTGCCCTGGCCTTGGGTTCCTAATGCCCACAGGCCAGTTCAACTCTTTATTCCCTCCCCATAATGACACATAAGGTTTATTTTCTAGCTAAATATATAATTTAAAATTCCTTCACAGCCCCAGTTAGACTATGGTTTATCAATGTAACCTCTAAAATGTGGTGCTTTTAAATGAACACAGCATTCCAGATGGGGTCTTACCAGGGCAGACTTAAGTGGGACTATCACTTACCTCATTCTGGACACTTTTATTAATGCAGGGTAATACCGCATTACGTTTTTTTTTTTTTTTGACTCCCGCTGGGCTTGCAGTAGCCTTCTCTTCTCCCACCTCCTCCCCCCTCGCCCGCCCCCGCCCACCCCTCCCTGACCCGCCCCTTCCCTGCCACTCCGCCCACCCCTCCCTGACCCGCCCCTCCCTCCCACAAGTCCCGCCCCGCCCATTGGCTCCGCCCATTACCCCCGCCCCCAGCGTGTTCCCCCGCCTCCATCTCATTCCCCGCCCCCTACTCCCCAACCCCCTCCCAGTCCCGCCCACTCCCGCCCCTCCAACCCCCCCCAGTCTTAG
>CM053582.1:48669961-48699128 GCA_028627135.1 Pseudochirops cupreus | reverse complement strand
CTCCCTTCTCTCATTCCCCTCCCACCCCCTTCCTCTACTCACAGCCCCTCCCACCTCCCCCTCCCAGTTTCCTCCCAACCATTCTGCCCTCCCCAACCCTTCATCCAAGGCTTTTTTTTTTTTTCCCACCTGAACTGCTGTTAAGCCAGTTCTCCCCTATTCTCTGAATTTGCCTTTGGTATTTTGAACTTAAGTATAGGACTTTACACTTATCTTTATATTTTTCATTTTGATTCGATCTATTCTTGCAGCCTGTCCCTATCTCTGGATCCCGAATCTCCTATAAGGTCATTCGTTAGGCAAAGGGAAAGAAAGTCTTTACCTGCGAGTTTTCACCTAAACTCTCCGTTTTATAAAGACACTTCCTCAAGAAAGGGACAGTTTTCACTGCAGAAGTTTTCCTACCTAGCAAATTAGAGAGGAGGGAGGGAGAAAGGAAAGGCGAGGAAGGGAAGAAAACTGAAAACTCTCAGGATTAGTTCGGCTTGGGTGACGGAGTGTGGTGCACTACCTGCGGCTCCGTGCGCGCCGCAGTTTGAAGAGAGGGTGGGAGATGGAGCCGGCCAGAGGCCAGAAAGGACAGAGGAGCGGAGAAGCGAGCTGGAGGGGAACGAGACGGGATGACCAATGACACAGGATGGCTCCCTTTAGGCTCGCTCTAGTCTCATTGCCCCGTCACTACAAACTACCTACGGTCGGGGAAATGGTTTAGGGCGCAGCCTTTCAATATCTGTCCAAAATCTTAGTCATCACATCCTCCGTGCTTAGGCTAGAGGAGTGACGCTCAAGTGAGAGAAATAGCCCCACGTGCACTCTCTGACAGTTAATGTGGGAGTTTTCATAAAGTAACCGGGTAAACGCTGTGGAAGATATGGAAGGGGGAGTGTTAATCTGTCTGTCTAGCGCTCCACCGATCAAACGATCGATCTCCCCCTCGCCCAAAGATCTCGCTTTTTTTCCCCCTGGGAGAGAGGGGCAGAGGGGAGGACGCCCAAAAGCGTCTCGGAGTAACGAGTCTACGGGCACCCTCTAAACACAGACGGCTGGAAAGCTAAACACAATAGCTGATCTATGCAGAATAAATTGACAGTGGTGTTTCTTGGCACAGAGATACTCACCAGGTTATCAAGGTCTTCGTTCGGCCCGAACTGGTGCCTCCACCATCGCCGGCCGGCTACCTCCACGTTTCGTCGTGTAATGCCGTAGCGGTGGCGACTGAGCGCGGTAGCCAAAGTGACCACAGACCACTAGAGCTACCGCGGCAGTGGCGACTGACCGCGAGGGCGACGGTGGCGGGGGCGACCGTGGCGGTGGCGGTGGCGGCTGACCGCGGGGGCGCCCGCAGTTGTGGCAGTGCCGCCGCTGCGGCGGCAGAGCCGCCGCAGCGGCGGCCGGGGAGGACACGCTCCTCCGGCTCGGACTTCGGGGGCTCTTCTCCGGGCTCTTCTTCTGTCTCCGGGGTTCTTCCTCCGCACAGCCTGCAGAGGCTCTTCAGCCCCTCTTCGCCAGCGGAGGTTCTTCTTCAGGGACTTCTGCTGCTGCTCTTCTTCTGCTGGCTGGTGCTTGACAGTTTCGCAGACTGCAAGGAGCCGGGGTGGTGCAGCCCCTTTTCAATACTAAGGGGGAGGGACCAAAAAGAGGGGGGGACGAAGAGGGAGGAGGAGACGGGGGCTCCAGAGAGGGAGGGGGAGAAACCATGCTTAGCCGCCTGCCGGGAGCGGATGGTGCAGCGCCAAGAGCTGGTCCCCCTCCCCACACTCACAGAGGCGCGCACACATACATACGCACACACTGCCCCCCCCCTCCCACACACCCCCGCACCCCTCTCTCCCCACCTCTAAGGGGCGGCCGCTGCTTGCTGACGCGGGAAACGGGGGAGAGGGGTGGGGGCCAACAGGAGGTAAATCTGTAAGTTACCAATAGCGCGGTAAAGGAGGCAGGAGCCGGGCTGCCCCTAGCTCGCTCGCTCGTTCGCCTGAGGTAGAAAAACGGAAAATCTGCCCTTCCAGGGCTTCGGCTCCTCGAGAGCAAGCGAGCAGCGTGTATTCATGTTATTTTCCCGCGGCTGAACCGATCCCATCCCCTACAAGTTTAACTCATTCACATTTTCCTACGGAAGTTTCCCAGCTCGCTTTTCTCGCAAGCAAACAGGCAAACAAGCATAAAGCTACTGCGCTCTCCCAAACAGGGGCTTCCGAAGCTAGAGTAGGGGAAGTGGGGGTTAGGTGAGCAGCCCCGCTCTGGCTGCAGAATGCATGCTGACTGGGAAAAGGGTCTTGGCACCGCATCGCCCAGGCTTTAGGCGTAAGCTGTGGCTTTTCACTACCCAAAAGAACAGTATGAGGGAGGCTACAGTGTGACGGGATGTTCCGAAGTGTTTCGATGGTGTCCTGCTGCATCGCCCAGAGCTGCTTGTTGTCTGTGTGGAACCGTGGCCGTGGCCATAGCGGTAGCCGTCTGGGGAAGCACTCTGGAGGTAGGAGGGGGGCGGGAGGGAGGCGCCCAGCCCACTCTTCAGTCTGCCTTGCTGCCCAGGTGGCGGTAAACCTTAGGGACCCCACTCCTTCTGCATCTCTCCCTCTACCCAAATCACGCCGAAGTGCTAGCTGCTTAGCTTATGCTCTGTTGGGTCAGAGCACTCAGGAGCAGAGACTAATTCCTCAGCCAAACTACCTGCGATATAAAATTGTCTCCTGCTCCCCTAATCCTCTGTTTCTTGTTCTGAATATGTAGTTTGTGGATGGGGTGGAGACCTGATCTTTGCCTACAGGTAGATGACTAGGCTCAATTATTTCCCTAAGATTCCTTTAATATAAGCTCTATGATTCTCTCAAAATTCATTTCACACTCTAGAACCCAATGGAAAAATAATCTGTCTCTAACTATACCTTTCTCAGAATTAAGAACCTCTTTTCTGAAATGAGAAGACAAAAAAGTTAGATGTTAGAAGGAAAGGTGGCATAATTTCCCTCTGGGTTTGAACCCGTGCAACAGATGCTTGTTGGGGAAGACTTTGCTGAGAGGGGCACAATTCCTATAGGTCTTAAGAACTAGGCAAATTGTACTTTGGGTATTAGTAGTTCTCCAAACCCCAAGAATTCCCCAGGAGAGCCAACCCACCCAGGAAATATTTCCTCAGTCAGGGACCGAGGTAGTTGGTTATTTCTCCTTTTGCTAATTTAGACAAATACCTGCCAGGGTCACCCAAGGCTGTTCCTGAAGCTTCCAGTCTAATGCCCCCCTTTTTTGCCCCTTTGCCCCTTACTCACTAATTTTACCCCAAGAGGGAAAAAGTTCTGAGCAAAGCACTTCTAGCTTAATAAACATAATACTGACAATAACATTTGATATCTTGACTGGAAACACTGGACATATATGATCATGCTTCACTTTTAGCTGACATGTGGTCAAACTCGATATTGTCATCATTAAAAAGTAGCTAAATATTAATACTAGCTTTTAATTGACCGTTCCCAAATAATAAGGAGGTTTTGCTAAATACCAATAGGTGTTAATGCTAGATTGAGAGTATATGGCTATAAATTCTGCTAATTATATTTGCTTTGCCAGAATCCAGAATCCCTCTGATCTTTCTCTTCTGCCCATCTGTGGAGCTGATAATTCTAGATTGAGAGTATATGACTATAAATTCTGCTAATTATAATTGCTTTGCCAGAATCCAGAATCCCTCTGATCTTTCTCTTCTGCCCATCTGTGGAGCTGATAATTCTCATATCTTATCCTAGTTCTCTTTTTCTCCAAGTCTACTTAAATCCACTTGGCCTTGAAATCCACAATGGGCTCATTTATTGCATTTTTCTGGAAGAAATGTTAGCTTTAGTTTATCCTCCTTCCTCTACCACTAATTGGTCATTGCCTCTACCCCTCAACCACCATTACAACCCCATCCACAGGCTCAGATTGGTTTATTAGCAAGGTAATGTATTTCATGCACTTACTATTATGCTCCCCCCACCAAAGTTTGTTTAAGGCCCCCTTTTGTTCAAGGGTCCTGCCTCAACTACTTACATATGCCCAAGGTGCTATGGATCCTTTTGGAGAAGGTAGTGTAAGAGTTCAGAGATCAGGGTGAATTTTCCTCCCTTTTCTGCTTTTTTGTTAGATTCTGAAAATTTGAAAACAAGCTGCAATACTTTTTTGGTCTGTTGGAGGAGCTCTAAATATTCCCGCCATGCTTTCTTGCATTTTCTTTAACGTAGCTCCTGGTACTACTTCCCCCTCCCCTTTCCTTCTTTCACTACAACCCCCAACCACAGCAGTTGGTCAGGTCACTGCCCCCCCCCCCTCCATTAGGTAAAACTGACCTTGGGAATGTTAGGGTCTAGACTACTGAAAAAAAAGAATGATGATATTAATCCTCCCTATTCTGTCTACTGGCACCGAAAGTCCAAAATCTGGGTGCATGGAGAGGTGGTGAGAGGGATGTCATAACTGTTTATCATGGAAAGAGAAAAGCAGAAAATGTGTGTGTGTGTGCATGTGTGTGTTTTGAGAGTATAAAGTATATATACACTATTTTTCAAGATGCTTTTAGCAGTCTTTTTCCTCCTTTTTTTCCTTAGGATAAGCTTTGGCTTGAACTATCCAGATGTTATGTAGTAAGGTGAAAGATTCAGAGATTTTGATTGCTAATAAAAGCAAATTTAGTTTTTGCTGTTTCTTGTGATGTTGAAAATTCATCTTTTCATCCTAGGGAAAGTGTTATATATCCAAACTAGGTAAGAGCCATTAATAGTAACATTAGCTATGACTTTAAGTTTATAGTACACATATAAATGTGGAAGGGAAAGAGAATGATAAAGATACGTAAGGGAAAATGTAATGTAATCTATTCTAAGTCTTTTCTGACTAACTCCACCTCAGATCTTACCACAGTTATTTCTTTTTACAATTACAAAATATAATTCAACAATTATTAGATTTATTTATGTGTATGATTTATGGAATCAGATTATGCATTAAACTTAAAAGAAATAGGGAAAATGATTTGTTTTCATTTAATAACTAACAACTCTCTCTGGCTGTGCTTTAGATAACAAATCATTTAGTGCATAGCTAATTTGTCCATTTTTCCTTAACTAGCACATGACAGTTAGCCTCTATCATATTTCATATGTTCAGTAAAGATATACTAATTAGATATGGAGCTAGATAATCAACAGGTGATTTTTAAAAAATGAACAATTTATATTTTACTATTACCTCAACTCAGCCGAATGATTTCATCAATGAATTCATTCTTATTGCAGAATGAAATCTGGAAAAAATATTCTTCTCAGTCTCTATATCTACTGTTTATTAAGATAGTTTTCCACAATTGAAAAGGGGATATGGACCAAAGCTGATTTCACTAATATAGGGAAGTCCTGGGGAATACACCCCCAGTGCAAGGGAAGGCATCTTTGCAAAAATTGATAGTCTTAAAAGTTGATCAGAACCCCGAGAGGGGAAGTCTCTTTGCTAAAGCACGGCTAGTATGTGTCACAGAACAGTCTTGAATCCGTTTCTTTCTATCTTTGTGGCTGGTCATCTACCCACTCCAGTGCCTTCTCAATATGGTAACAATTATATTATGTCCCTTTCATAAAAGATAAGGGATAGAAATTTCTTTTATTTTTATATGAAAATAAGATGTCTTGGTTTAAAAAAAAATATTGCCTTCTCATGAATAGCTTTCAGATCAAGTTAAACCACAGACAGTTTGCCACATTATTGTGGTTATTTTTTCCCTCTGATGGGCTAGATATTCAAATAAATTTGAGGAAATAACAGAACTCCATTTTCCAGGGGATAATACTTATATGAGCAAAATTGCCAATGGGAGGTAAATGTATAGATCTCTTTCATAGCAGATTTGACAAATAAATATAGTTAATGATAGAAATGGTCCTAAATGTTTCTGTCATAAAATTTACTATAATTTAATTTTTAAAGTAGGAAGTACATCATAGATAGATAGATAGATACTGAGTGCCTACTATGTGTTCAGCACTAAGTTAGATTCTGTGAATGATACAAAATATTTATAAAACATTCAACCTGATGACAGCCTCTATCTACCTATGGGACTTGCTTCTCACATCCTGATATACGACGTTTAGTTTTCCAGACTGCCCCCAGTACACAGGTCAGCAGAGATCTGACTTAAAGCTTTCTGCTATTCTTTCTCTATGGAAAATAAGTTGCATTTTTTCACTGAATCTCTGTCTTCACTACGAACAGTGGGTCCTTTACTTCCTTAAGCAATTGGAACACAGAGGCACATCACAAATCCGATTGAGTGAGTAGCTTGGAGTTGTCTGTCCTTAGTAAGGGGATTTCTCCACTGGGTGGCAGATTGGACTTATTAACCTCTAAGGTGGTTTTCTGGGCTATATCTTTCCCCCAAGCCCAGCATTTGCATTTGATCTGACTTTTGCTTGTCTCCCTAATTCCTGACCCACTGCTTGCTTTAACCTGTTGTACAGTTTAAGTGGAGAGAGCACTACCAGAAGACAAAGGTCTCTGGTTATGTGATCTTGGTCAACTCACTTAACCTCTCTATGTCCCAGTTTTCTGATATGTAAAATACTGCTTTATTTGATTACCTTACAAGGTTGTTGTGATGATCAAATGGTAGTGAATGTGAACATACTTTGTAAACATTCTTGTTGTTTTTTATCATCTCATTATTCTCATCTTTGTCCATAGGGTTTTCACATGGAAACACCCCTGGGACAAGTCGATTTCCCACTCCTATACTTTTATATTTAATATTATATGGACGATTGAACAGGTGGGCAATCTTTGTAGTTGAATAAAGGCATTAAGATCTGAGCTCCTCTTCTGTATGTTCATTGTGAGCATTCTCAGTTCAACCCCAGTAGCAGGCAGTACAACTGGGATGGTCATTATCTCAGCCTGTTGCCTCATGATTTAGCCCTCCTTCAATAGGTTTTCATGTTTTGAAAGCTTTTCATTTCGTGTAACTTGGAAAAAATATGTATGTGGTATGCTTAGATAGTTGTGGGCAAAAATTTGTTTTGTGATAATGGTCAAGGTCCAGTAGGTTTGACTAGCTGAGTTCTCTAGGATACTTTGAGGTATACATTTGTAGTGTATTTGTCATGTCAGTCCATGAAAGAAAGTGAGCCTCTGGTATACAGTCTTGATGGGGCTCATATCTTGCTAGGTATTTGATAGGTGTTAAAATTTAGTAACCCACAGTGATGTATTGTGCTTTGCATAATTTTTCCTTGCATAATCTAAATTGAGGACTAAATCTAGGATCACTAAGGAGAACCATTCTGTAATTTCTGGTGACAATAACTTAGTCCTGAATTTGCACCATAAAGCCCTTCACTATCACAAACAAATCTGCATCAGTCAGCCATTTGTTCAATGCTCCCTTGTCAACATATTGCTTACTGATTTCACGCAGATGTTATCTGTGTTCCACTCTTGTATTTTAGTCATTTCAGAGACTCCATTCAGAGGTAAACCACTCCTTGTTATGCTTTTAAAAATCAAATAGCATATATACCTTTTAGCAGCTTGGATGAAGTGGTTTCTGCTCATTCCTAATCTATTTTTATATATGGTTTTTTCCTATTTACCATATTTATCATTATCATCATCATTATTTTTTTTTTTTTGTTTCAGGACTCCTGATTACTTGCCTGGTTGTCTAGATCCCTGACCTTCGGCATAATCCTGGTTCCTCTGGTCCTAGATTACCAGACTCCTGCTCTCCTCCACTGCTGCCCAAAGAGTTGGCCCTGATAGTTATAGTTGATGCTATCAAAGAAGCAAATTCAAAATACATTACTTAAAGTCTGTCAAATAATAAAATATCTAAGTCTTCAGTTTGTATCAGGAAATGCACTTAATCAGTAGTGCTTAGGTGGGGGGGAGAAGATGGGGACATAAAAGTAAAGTATGAATGGTTGATTCTACTGTTCTTTTGTTGACTCCCTGCAATCCATACCAACCTTCTCATTTCTTTAAGTCAGCAACTCCATTAAAACACTAGAAAACAAAGCACAAAAACCTAGGGTGCATTGCAGTTTTCTTGCTTTGTATTTTGGGAGATGGGAACTTGATAAAGACCGAGGGACTTTCCAGTCTAGTAATTTTGATTAAGCTAAACAGCCACTACTGTTTTAATTTTGGACCTTTGTGGTATTTTGACAAATATAAAAAACAACTCTAAAGGGCAGCTAGGTGACTCAGTGGATAGAGCACTGGTCCTGGAGTCTGGAAGACCTCAGTTTAAATTCAGCCTCAGACACTTATTAGCTATGTGACCCTGGGTAACTCACTTAACCTCAATTGCCTCAAAAAAAAAAAAAAGAGAACTCCAGCTATCTGGCATATCTCTAACATTTTTATATTTTTCACAATATTATTGCTGCATTCTTGGCGTGCAATTTTATTACATTTTGGGACCAAACTTTTTGGTATAGTAATGCATGGTATAATGGGAAAGGAAGGGAAGCTGTTGAGAGAACACTGAGGTTGCAATCCCAGCATCATCACCTACTAGTTGTATGATCTTGGGTGAGTTACTTAGCCTCTCTGAACCTCAGCTGTCACATCTCTGTAATGGGAAGACTTTCATTAGCTACCTCAAAGAAGAGTTATGAGGGTCAACAAAGATAACCTATGCAAAGCACTTTGCAAATCAGCAGTTTATTATTGTGGGCAGCAGGTATGGGAAATGGATTTTCTTTCTGTACTAGCTTACATCTCTCCATCTTGTCCATGAAAACAGCCTGAGAGACTTTGTCAAATGGTTTTCAAAAATAACAGGTTAACTGTGTCTTTGGAATTTCCAATATCTACTAAAGTCAATATTTTAGGGAATCTTAGGACTTAGAAAAAAATACAGTCTGTTTCTTTTTTATGTTTTTGAATCAGGGCCAACTAAATCTCTATGCTGATAGGATAGATTGTTGACTCCTTGGTACGAGTTGAAGCTTACATCCACACCATGTACCATAATATGTTCATACCATATACCACAATATACACCAATTGGATACACCCAAACTGTAAAAAGTCATAACACAAAAATAGAGGAGGGAAGGCATTATCTTAGGTATGGCTTGAGATAGGAATTCGTAGCTACATAAAGGATAGACATAATCATCAAAGACAAAATGAAAAATTTTGATTACAAAAATTGAAAAGCTTTTGCTGAAGGAAAATCAATTAGATTAGATAGAGATTAGATCAAGTAAGAATAGAAATGGAAAAAGTTATTTGGGAAAAATCTTTACATCAGATTTCTCTGATAAAGATCTGATATCTAAGACATGTTGAAAATCGAGAATTGATATATAAGCGTTTAAGAGTAAGAGCTATTCTCTAATAGTCAATGAATATGAATAAGCAGTTTTCAAAAGAAGAAACGTAACCATATAAAATGCTCCACATTGTTAAAAAGAAAGAAATGCACATTAAAACATATATAACCTTCCACCTCACATCTCAGATTGGCAAAGATGACTATGAAGGAAAATGACAATTGTTGGATGAGTGTAGGAGGACAGACACACTAATGCACTATTCACCATTCAAAGGTCTATGAATTGGCCTAACCATTCTCAAAAGCAATTTGAAACTATGCTCCACAAAGGCACTAAACTGACCCATTGACACTACTAGGCATATACTATAAAGGGATCAAAGACTGAGGGAAAGTAATCATATGGATAAAAATATTTATTACATTACTTTTTGTTGAAGCAAAGAATGAGAAGCAAAGTAGGGGGCTATCAACTGAAAGTGCCTAAGGAACTGAAAATGGGCATGGATTCAGAAAAACTTGGGAAGACTTACGTGAAATGATGTAATGTGAAATGAACAGAACCAGTTGGATAATTTAAGGAATGGCCACAATAATGTAAAGCAAAACAATGTTAAAAACCATCAGATCCATGATCATTGCTATGATTAATCACAATTTCAGAAGAATGATAAAGAAGCATGCTTCTCACCTCTTGGCAGAGAGGTTATAGCCTAGAGTTTCAGGAAAAAAAACCACACATACTTTTTGGCATTAGCCAATGTGATGATTAGTTTTACTTTACTATATTTGTTATAAGGGAGGGATTCTATGGGAGGCAGGATTGTGGAATAGCAAGACTGATGTAAAAAAAGAGGAAATGAAAGAAGAGAGCATCAATGAAACATGAACAAAATACACAAAAGAAAGCAGAAGGAAATTCGGTCAGGACAAAGACAAGCAAGGGAGTTCAGTTATTACTATGTTAACTGTAATATATAATTTAAATATATGTCTATATGTATATATGTATATATATAACAGTTCACAGTTTCATATACAATGTTAATGTTTATTAGGTTCATAGCAAAAAGGGAAAATTTCTATTTTGAAAGCAAAAACAATCACAACAAAAAGAGCATAATAGGAGTTCACCTGCCCTAAAGTACACCTCTGAAATTCTAGACATTAGAACTAATACTTTGAGTAAAAAAATAACAAAAGCAAAATGAGACATCTAGAAAATCCCTATTAGGAACATGACTGTTCAACTGAATACACACACACACACACACACACACATATACACAGAGTAAATAGAAGGTAACATCAGAGGGAAGGCGCTAGCAATGGGGGGGACTGGGAAAGGCTTCTTAGAAGAGGTGATATTGAAGTTAGGTTCTGAAGTAGACCAGGGAATCCAGGAGATAGAGGTGAGGGGGCAAAGCATTTCAGGAATGGGGGACAACCAGTGAAAATCACAGAATCAGGTTATGCAGGGTCATGTGGGAGGAGAGCAAGTAGGTCAGCACAGCTGTATTGTAAAGCCTGGAGAGGGGAAGAAGGTGTAAGAAGAATGGAAAGGCATGAAATGGCTTTAAATGCCAAACAGGATTCTAGGTTTAATCTTAGAAGTCTTAGGGAGCAACTGGAGCAATTCAGAGAGCAACATTTATCAAATGATGTGGTAGGGAGTAGGGATGTGTCTGACACGGTCTGACTTTTGCTTTAGGCAAAAAAACATAGAAGATAGATGGGAGTGAAGGAAGAGAGAAGTAATATCAACAGATCAAATTTTAGCATTTCATAACTTTAGAGCATCCTTCAGGCACCGCAGTGGATAGAACACCAGGCCTGGAGTCAGGAAGACCCAAATTCAAATTCAGTAACAGACATTAGATGTATGATCCCAGACAAGTCACTTAATCCTGTTGGTCTCAGTTTCCTCATCTATAAAATGAGCTGGAAAAGGATATGTCAAAGCCCTCTGGTGTCTTTGCCAAGAAAACCCCAAATGGGGTCATGGAAAGTTGGGCACCACTGAAACGACTGAACAACAACAACAACAAACTTTGGGGCAGCTAGGTGGCACAATGGGTAGAGTGATTTACTGATATAAAAACTACAATTGATAATGTTTCTGATTTTAATAGCAATTTAATTTAACTCTTCTTTTTTGCTTATTTTTGGAGGGGAGAAGGCAATGCAATTGGGGTTGAGTGACTTGCCCAAGGTCACACAGCTAGTAAGTGTTAAGTGTCTGAGGCCAGATTTCGACACAGGTCCTCCTGACTCCAGAGGCTGTGCTCTATTCACTGTGCTACCTAGACGCCCCTTAATTTAACTTTTTAAACATTTTATCATATATTAATGTAAGATGCCCAATCACAACTTCAGTAAGGCCTGTATTGCAAGTCCAAAGTGGAAATGTTAAAAATCCCTATCATTTATATTTTTAGAATGTTATTTACTATTTCCGGAAGCTGTGCTACCACAGAGAAATAAGGAGAGATATATCTTTAGTCTCTCATTTGTGTTTCACCTTGGCTCACTTAGTCTAGAGAAAGATCTTAGAACAGTTAGACTGTGTTAGCAAATTGTTTTTGTGATTTTCTATGATGAGTAATAATGTTATTTAATACATTTTTATTCTTGAACAACGTAACAAACAACATTAATACTTGCTCTTCTTTGAATTATAAATTATTCTCCAGAAAAAATAATTATAGGAATATAGTAATCAGAGTAAGATTTAAAATTATGTAAAATCAACTTTGCCATAAAATTACCATCCTATTATATATTCAGAGTTGGAAAGGACTTTTGATGACATCTGGTTCAGCCCTGTCGTTTTACATATTAAAACACATGCCTAAAAATGATTTGCCCAACATTACGGAGGTATTAAAGTAGCAACAGAGGTTTCTTCTAAATGTCTCATGAACTTTTGAAGTTACCCCTCTTTTTTTTTTATAGAGATCATTTGGGGTTGACCTAGTATACACTCATTGGCAACACCACAATGTTTTTGGAGGAGACTTACAAGACAAAAGATATGTCAAGTTTGAAGTGTTATCCCAGTTAGTGACACAAGAAAGCTTATGTCCTCTGTCAGGCAAGGATCTCCAAAGTTAAACAGTTTCAGTGGAAATCCTTAAAATGTTAAACTATATTTGTCAACCACTGTTAAATAGAATAGTTCTTGAAGGAGGATGAGAAGCTACATGTGCTGCAATTAACTTTCAAAACCTTAAGAGTATAATTCTAGTATTTGCCTCTTCAAAGTTCTTCCTGGGTTAAATGAGCAGTAAAAACCAAGTTTACTTGTCCTATAGTATACAAAAATGCAATCCAGACACATGAAAAGGTGCAAAAACAATAACTGTCATAAAATTTGTTTCAATCATAGGAATAAATTGTAATTCGATGCTTTCTAATAATACAAAAGTTGATTTAGATTTCTTTTCAATGAATTGAAAATACAAACTTATTTTAGTCAAGTTGACATTTATTATTTTCATCCTCAAACTTTTGATTTCAGAAAAAAAAAACTAGATCTCTAGCTTCAGAGGCAAAACTTCTATCGTAGGGGATGGAGTAATAATTACAAAAGGATGTTGGGAAGTGTCAGGAGGGTAGGAATAAGGTCCCTCCCAACCCTTCCCTGCCAACTCAGTTCCCAGGGAGAAGAGGAAGGGATAGTGTCTGGGGCCTTGGCCACATAGAACACCATAGGCTAATGGATGGAAAAAGCTGGGATTTTGCCATTATGCCACCAAGGGAGGCTTTTGAAATGGAAGAACTGACAAAGATCAGGTCTTCTTAAGTCTTCTGCCATACAGAAACTCCTTTATAAAGCACTCTTTTGGTGGGCAGGGCAAATATGATGATGGTAGAACTAGTGATTTCCAAGGCATCTCACAACTCTTAAAACTCAAGGTAGTAGGGAAATGTTTCTAAAAGGACTTGCCCATGTTGGGGCAAAAAGAACAAAGGCATAGGGTCAGAGTGGATAATATATAATGTTGGGACATCATATGATTTAGAGCTGAGTGAATAAAAACTATCTAGTCCACCATTCTACATTTACAGAATCTGAAATCAAGACTTTTAAAAGTCAGATGACTTACCCACAGTCTCACACAGTAAATAGTTGAAGCATGAGATAAAGGAAAGTTACTTAACTCCTGTTTTACCTTCGCGGAGACAAATCTTTAAATTTAAAAGGCCCTTTTTGCTATTTACCTGAGGTTTAGTTATATCCTGTAGTCTCTACCTGCTACCGTCTATCCTAAACACTTCTGCCATGTTCATCTGATCATGTCATTTCTCTGCTTTAAAATAAATCCGTGGTTATCCCTTGCTTATCAAATACAGTGTAAATGTTTTAACATGGCCTTCATTGCCCTTCAACAACAACCTTTTCAATTTAATATCCCACTCTTCTCTTTAGTGGTGCAGCTAGGTGATGTGGTAGATAGAGCTTTGGACTTGGAGTCAGGGAGACCTGAGTTCATATCCAGTCTCAGACACTTACTAACTCTGTGATCCTGAGCAAATCCCTTAAGTCTATTTGCCTCAATTTCCTCATCTGTTAAATAAGTTGGAGAAGGAAATGCAAAGCCCTGCAGCATCTTTGCCAAGAAAACCCCGAAAGGGGTCCCTAAGAGTCATAAATCACTAAACAACCACAATACTCTCCCTAGTATACATTACATTTCAGCCAACCTGGACCATTCATCCTTCTTTGGACAATTTTCCTACTCAGCATTCCTCATTTGCAATGCTCCATCTCCTGTCCCCATGCTTTTACATTGGATGATCCTCATGGCAGGAATACCCTCCTTCCTAACTCTTGCTTCTATCAAGACTCAGTTCAGATACCAGTTTCTGCAAGAGGCCTTTCCAGGTCTCTTCCCTACTGGGGCCTTCCCCTTTTAAGTTTGCCTTCCCTCTTCCCTATATATATCTCACAGGTATCTATTGGTATATATGTTATCTCCTCCATTAGAATGTAATTTCCTTTAGCCCAAGGGTTGTTTCTGCATTTTTGTTGTATCCCTGGCAAGTGATTAATGAATGCTTGTTGATTGATTCCTGTTCCTTTCTCACTCCTCTGTCCTAGTGTGACCCACTGAATCATAGCCAGAAGGAAATGCAACACAAATATTCAAGCATTTGGAGAGAAAAAAATGTAAATTAAAGAAAACTATAAATTGTAATTCTATAAATAAAGAACTTCACTATCGCTAATTTTGGCATAATTCCTTCACATTTTGTTTAGAAACATTTATACTTTTATTTAACATAATTTTCATTTCTTCTGGCAGCCCTTTGAAAATCATTTTATGCATAAAATTTGCTTTAGGCTACGCCTGTATAGTATTACAGGAATGGGAAAGTTGGCAATTATCCAATTGGTTCATTCCAAAAAATCCTGAGTAGTGTAACTGTCTACACTGCTTGAATAAAATGGATAGTTCACCAAAATCCTTCACATTATGCTATATAGATCTTGACTTAGAGTTCCATGTCTGAATGAAATGTTGCTCGTCAGTGGTGGGAAGGGGCAGAGTGGAGAAGGGAATGGGGTGGAAGCCCACTAGACTGATTTTTGTCTACCCACAAAATGTTTCTCCCCTTCAAATAGCTCTCTTCTAAGAGGCCTTTATCAGGTACAAACTGAGAAGACTGATCATTTAGATAGCATATGGATGATCATAAGCATCAAGTTGACTGTAGGTCATTCATGTTTTGGCAAAAGCAGCTTGCTCTAAGTCAGTGGTTCTCAACCTTCCTAATGTGGTGACCCTTTAATACTCGTATGTGGGCGTATCTGATGTCGGTGCACCTGCCTGGAGATGGATAGAGTAGGTTCCTAAGACCATTGGAAATATGTATTTTCTGATGGTCTCAGGAGACCCCTGTGAAAGGGTCGTTTGACCCCCCCCCCCAGGGGGTCATGACCCACAGGTTGAGAACCGCTGTCCAAGTGTAGATCTTGGAATGGGAGTCAAGCTGGCAGAATGACTGATAGAATGTTGAATATGTGACTAGGTCACTGTTTTCACACTTGGACAAACCAGAGGTAAATCACCCTTAAGAATGAAACATAAATAACATTTTAGCTGTACTGAGTGGGTTAATTTGTCTCTATAAAATCACTTGATCTTGGACAAATGTTTTAAGTCCTTGCAGCAATTTTTCCCCACTCCTCTTGGACTTCAGTCTTCGTTCACATTAGAAAAAATCCTCTCACAAACATCTTTAGTAGAACAGATTTGTTCCTTTAATTAAAGGACAAATAGAACATGATAGTATGGAACTCTAATTGTTATCTAGGAAATTACACAGCAGGTTAGGTTTTGTTGTTGTTATTGTTGCTGTTTTTAAGTATCCTGACTAGCTTTGCTTCTTGTTTCTATGTTCGCCAGGTCAGCACACTTAACCCCGCTGTAGTAGAGAAAATATAAAACCTCAAGGATCCGGAGCTCAGGGAACTGAGCACCAAACTAACTTTACTCTTGGTCATGCTGTAAGCTTCAACCTAGTTCCAGCAGCTGAACACCCCTCATTCTTTGAGATAGTACCCAAGCAACCAGGGAAGCTAGGCGGCTCAGTGGATAGAGTGCAGAGCCTGGAGTCAGGAAGACCTGAATTCAAATTTAGCCTTAGACATACACTAGCTATGTGACCTTGGGCAAGTTTGCCTCAGTTTCCTCATCTGTAAAATGAACTGGAGAAGGAAATGGCAAACCACTTCAGTATCTTTGCCGAGAAAACCCCAAGTAGGGTAACGAAGAATCAGACATGGCTCAAATGAATCAACAGCAACAAACCTGATTAGCTAAGTACCTGTCTTGAGCTCCCTGCCTGAGCCCCTTTGTTGAATCAACTCTTGTTTCTCTGGGTCCCTGCTTTATTGTAAATGTTCTTCCTGGAGAATGGAGCTCTGTTTGGCATTTTGTCCTGAGTCAAAGTTTCTCTGGTGATGTCACTAATCTCCCTGCCAAGTTTCCATTCTGCCTTGTGGGATAACCTCTATATATTTGCTTGTGGATGTGTCTGACATAACTCAGTTAGATCTCAGTCTCCACCTTGATGCTGCTAAACTCACCTAGAACTCCCACCTACAAGTCCTGTGACCTGAGGAGCTGAAGCTCTCCTTTTTAGGTTCATTTAGACTATTACCTATGATCAGTCATAGTGGCCATACAGAAAAACCTGGGCTTCAATCCTATCTCTGCCACCTCTGTGACCATGGACAAGTCACTTAACTTTTTGAGATCTCTTTTTCCTTATCCATAAAATGGGGATTGAACTATGTGATTGAAAAGGACTCTCACAGTCCTAAATGTATGTTCTTAGTGAGCCTCAATGGCTAAGAATGGAAAGTGAGTTCTCTGATTTCATCTACCCCTAACTGTTGACCTACATTTTTTCAGCCTGTTTTCAACAAAAATATTGAATTTTCCATAAACTAAAATGCATATAAAGAATATCAGATTTTTGTGACAATGTCAATGCATTATTTTAGCAAGAAATAATCAACCCATAGACCTTTTATTTGTAACTTGTAATTCATTAAAAAAAAACTTTTCCTAGAAAAATTGCAGTTTTTGATATATTGAAGTGAGTAGCCTAAGCTTTAGGTAATTGAATCTGTATATATATTTTATAGGAGTTAAATATTTTTTTCAGGGAACATAGAAGCATTTTGACCAAGCCATTAAAAATGTTATAAGGTATAGCTGAATATCTGAGATGAGGATAATCAATGTGTATTGTTCTTCAGACAGAAATATAATGCTATTGATGTATCAATGCCAAGTAGTATCAATGCCAAGCTGTTTGAGGGGAGGGACTGTTCCATTATTGTCTTTGTATTCTAAACACTGAACAGAATTCTTGGCACTTTTTTTTTGGTCTAGATCTATGATCCCATTGGTACGGAAACTACTTCTACTAATTCAGATGGACAAGTATTCAATAGCTTAAAGACTTTCAAAGTTGCCTAAGGTCAAGCATCCTGTATTTGTCAGCCTTGGAACTTTATCCCAGGTCTTTATAACTCCAAGGCCAGCTCTTGATATATGACTCCTTGTTGCTTCTCACACAATAGGTGCTTAATATATGCTTGATGGAATGATACATGTTCAAGAGGTCTTAGATCTCTTTGAGTGTTTCCAACACCCAGGGCAATGACTTATACATACTAGTCTCAGAGTAATTGTATGTTGAAGAAGACAGAATTCAAATTCACTGTCAAACTCCTTGATTAGTTTTTAAAGTGATGATGATGAAGCTCTCTTGTGATCTCACACAATGGTAAGGCGGTTAGCTGGGATAAAGGGAACAATACTGTTTCACATATTGGCTTGTCTGATATCGAGGTGGCAAGGGTGGCCCATCACAGAAAGCCCTGGTCCTAGAGTCAGGAAGATAATGAATTCAAATCCCATCTTACACACTTGCTACCCATCTAATTCTAGGTAACTAACTTTACCTTCTTATGCCTCAGTTTCTTCCTCCAGGGATAATGACAACACCTCCCAGGGCTGTTGTGAGAATCAAATGAGATATTTCCAAATCGAATAGCACAGTACTTGGCACATGGTAGGTATTTAATAAAGACTTTCTTCAGATCAGTGATCTAGGTTTAACTTTAGCATGGAACTTTAAATAACTAAAGTCATCTGCCTTTAAAATAATAACAAATGCTGAAAAGGAGATAAGTGCCAAAGAAATGAGATATTCTGTTTTCTTGGCTTGTTAAAAAGATCCAGACCATTGGTCAAATATGTAAAAAATGTGTTAACAACTTCCCAAAATCTCACTAAGGAAGGAACTCTTCCTTTCCCACCCTACAACTCATGAAATGAGAAAGCAAAATGACATTTTCCTCTTTTTTTCTAATAGGATGTGCTGGCATATGAAGAAAGCAACATATACTAGTTTTCAACAGCCCAAGCTTTGAAATTACTTGTGAACACTAATTTTTTTATAGTAGCAACTCAAAGAAAAATAAAGGGTGTAGTCACTGCCCCTACAAATAAGCTTTAAAAGCCAACATGTATTTAAGAAAACAATTTTCGAAATCAGGATCTGCAAAATGTTTGAACTTCTGAAACGTTTAGTGTGGAGTCAAAGGCCATGTCTTTGTTGCATTTCCAAATCAATTGTTTGTAAGTCAATTTGTTTTGGCAGTTCACCAAAGAAATGCCAATTAGTTGACTCTTTTTGTTGTCTTAATGCCCAAAATAATGCAAATGAATTTAATCTATAAAGTTGATGAATGTTTTATGAACCTATGTCATCATATTTAGAGACTGGGTCTTGAAGCCTAGAAGACTTAAGTTTCAAGTTAGCCTTTGATGTATTGGCTATGTATAGATGAACAAATTACTTCTTGGTTCTCTAGGCACCTCTCAAAGACTGTAAATTGCAGAGTAGCTGTCTAAAGTTTTAAAGAGTGATATACTATTTTGCATACTAAGACTATCAGGAGGACCAATCTGGTAAGTGAGAAGGATTGGAGGAAGAAGAAGCTGAAGGCAAGAGAGTCCAATCAAGAAGGCTATTGCAATTGTTTGAAGAAGTGATGGTAGTAATGAGAATGGATGGAGAGGATGTGTGCAATAGAGACTGCAGAGGTCAACTTGAAAGGACTTGGATGTTAGGGGTGAAGGAAAGGGTAGTGTCAAAAATTACTCCAGAGATACAAACGTAAGTAAATGCCAGCCAGTCCTTCAATTCCATTGAATACATGTTTCTTAGACTAATGGAGCAGTTAAATTCAGTATTTCTTAAAGTCTTTTCCAACTCAGAAGTTCTACTATAATGATCAAACCTTCCATCTTACCTTACTGTTAGCCTGGATCTAGAATTAATAATATATGCCTCCCAGGTTTGTTGTTCATTCATTTCGGTCCTGTCTGACTCTCTGTGATTGCATTTAGGGTTTTGTTGGCAAAGATACTGGAGTAGTTTGCCATTTCTTTCTCCAGCTCATTTTGCAGATGAGGAAATTGAGGTAAGCAGGGTGAAGTGACTTGCCCAGGGTCACATAGCTAGTAAGTTTCTCAGGCCAGATTTGAATTCAGATCTTCCTGACTCGAGGGCCCTCTACCTATCCCATCACCCAGTTGCTCCTATTTTTAGTCTACCCCTATTCCAGTGGGGAGAGTCCCCGGCCACTTGAAAACAAATTACAAAGTAAACCCTGACAAAGTGACACATTTATTCACTATCACTAATATTTTCTTGATAGTGAAGTGTATAATAATATGTTAGATTTTTTATATGTTGTAGAAAGGTCACAAGAGAAGGATCAAACATAAATACGTAAAGCATTCTATTAATGACATTGTTTTAAAATTTTGATGAATTGACCTCTTAATGTCATATAGAACAGCATTTAACCTCTCTCCCCAGTCAGATTTAGGGAAGGATCTTTAGTATCCTCCCTTGTTCATTGCAGGCTTCTGTATCTTAATGTAATATTTTAATGTATAAAAACATTCATGATTATAGAAATGGTAATATTAGTTGTTGAATTGAAGTCCAATTTTTGCTAAATGACATTCTGCCTAATTAAAATTCCCCTTGTAATAATTAAATATCATTTTCTTCCACTTCCTGTCCTAAACTACTCTGTTATGTTGTATTATGTTAAATAGTTGCCAAGTTTCAACTCCTCCAATGACTGATATAAATGGTCTTTTAAAGTGCTCACTTGAAAGGTACAATACAAATGTACGTCATTATCACTTGGCTATAATTTCTGTGCTAATTTCCTTTCCTTTTCTTTATGTATTCTACTGTTAAAAACATTGAGAATATACATGTTCACATTAATATGTGTATAACTCAGACTAACTGTAAGGAGTTATATTATCTTATACGTCAATTTCACTTTGTAGATTATTGACCTACTACGCAATTATGGTCTACCATATCAATTTTGCCTGTCAGTTTGGGGCTTTAAATCCATATGTACAAGTCTCTATTTATTTGGTTAAAGTTAAAAATAGTCTCCCAATACATGAAATTTGGAAATAACACTTATTTTTAGTATTTTTTATTAAACTCTCCACAGGCAATAATATACTTAATAGATCAATGACATCTACAGTTTTGTTCTGTTAGCCAAAGTCATTTTTGAAAAAAATAATTAAGGAATTTATAGAACCAACTTCCCAATTCTATTTGCATTCATATTTAAACCTATCAAACATGTTCTTTTCCAAAAATAACCTATAATAGATCTAAGTATAAATCTTCAATCAGTTTTAGAATTATGCTTCTAACTGTGTGACAGAATAATAGCCTCATAGTGGTAAACATTTATTCCTAAGTGAATCTTGGTGATTAGATTCAGTCTTTATCAGGTCTTTCAAGTAGAATTCTGAACTCCAGAAGAGAATGGGCCTTGAGAGGTGAAACCATCCACTCTACACTTCATTTAACTGGATGGGAAACTTCTTGGGCTTAAAGACTATTCTATATAAAATATTAAGTGGTTAATAAACATTTGTTAATGAGACCAGAAGGGTGATCCCATTCATTATGTAGCTGCATGGATTTGTGATAACCACCTCATTCATAGCTAGCTAGCTATCTTTAATCTTTCTTTAAGAAATATCCTAGGAATTCCATACACTTCTATTGTCACAAGCTGAGTTTGCACCATCTGAAAAGAAACAAAATATCCATTTCTAAAAATACTTAGTAATATAGTCTAGATCTTTCTATGACTCTGTTAATATCAGTACTGTTTTTGGAGTTTTTGAGAGGACATTCATCCGTTGTTAAGACTATCCAAAACGAATAAAATAATGCTATTTTAGATTTTTGGAATGATTCTATGCACTTGATTGATATAAATAATGATAGTTATCATGGCAAGAGCACTAGAGGGAGTGGAGCAAGCAATGCAATGTGAAGTTTACCAATTATTCTGGAAAATAAATGAAAACTAATTTCCTGATCTGTTTAATAGCTCACCAGAGAAATAATAGTACATTTTTTCATATGACAATTCTAATTTCATTATTTGGGAAGCTGTCATAGCCTCTTCAGATGTACAAATCCTTGCCTTCGCAGATATATAACTAGAAAGAAAAAGTCACCTCTGGTGGTGTCAAATCTATTTCTCACTCTTGCACAAGAGAAATACAGTTTTTGTTCATTAGGAAAGCTAATTTTATTCCTTTGGGGTTGGTCTTAAAAACAGAATAACTTTTATAAAGTAGTAGAATGCTGTGAAGGAAAGTACATTTAGAAGGGAGATTACCTCCTGGGATTTTAGCAAACTCTTCCTAGGGCAAGGTCAACATGAAATCTGAGTCATCTTTGAATGAATCTGGAAGGGGGCATGTAATTAACCTCAGAATGCTATCTGACTGTTAGCTTTATTACTGAAACTTAAAACCAAGTTTGTCAGTATAGCATACATAAACAATAGGAAAGGAAATTGACAAACATCCAGATATACACTGAGCACCACTTAGTGCATCTTTCTCTAAAACAGTTGACCCAGTTAGATGTGAATGAGATGTTTTTTGTCTTCTCTCATAGAGCCTGGCATTTTAAATCATTAGCTACCTCAAGATTCATGGGGAAAAAATAAACACAAAAAAAACTGTGTAGTTATTTCCCTCTTTTGAGGCCCTTTCCCAAGAGAAGGCTCCAGGGGGAATGGCTAAATGTTAGCGAGTGGATTCCAATCTCAGCCATTCGGCTTAATAGCTCCATGACCTTTGGCATGTTAGTTGAAATTTAGCTTTGCTTTGAGCCTCAGTTTCCCCAGTTGGAAAAGAGTAATAGTATTTCTACTACTTACCTTACAAGACAGTTGTGAGAATCAAATGAGATCAATTGTTTAAAGCACTTTTAAAACCATAAAATAAAATAAAATTGCATTACTTATTATTATATTGCTATACTCAAAATAATCCCGTAATTATTTACCTGAAATATAATTTTAGTAAACATGGACTAGTAGAGCTACAAGAGACCCTGGACATTACCTAGTCTAATTCTCACATTTTACAGAGGAACTGAGGGTCCATGGAGGGAATGTGACCTGCCTGAGACTACGTAGTGAGTAAGTGGCTCGGGAAAAGATTCAGCAGGAATTTTTATACCTTATATTTGTCCAAAACTTCACTTTGCAAACCACATTTATATCTGTTTTCTCCATTTCATTCCCACAAGAACCCTCTGAGGTAGATTTGTTAAGCATTATTAATTCCATTTTATAAATTAACCTGATGTAGCAATCAGCAAGCATATATTAAGTGCCTACTATGTGCTGGGCCCTATGGTAGGTGTTTGGGATACAGATACAATGAATGAAATAATTGCTTTTGGGAAAGAATTTGCACTTTAATGAGAGAGAAGACTACATCTATAAATATATACAGAACAAATTTCAGGATAATAAACACAAAATAGTGAAATACAAGGTAATTTGGGGGTAGGGGCAGGGACAGGATCATGTATAAAGTAATACTTGAGCTAGATCTTGAAGGAATAGAATTCCAAGAGGTTAAAGTGTGAATGGAGTATATGGTAGATGACCAGTGTAAAGGCAGAGAGATGGAAGATGGAGTATCTTGGGCGAGGAACAGAGAGAAAGACATTTTGACTGTTTCCCATAGGTGCAGCCAGGGAAGTAATTTCCAAGGGGGCTGGAAAGATAGGTTGTGACCAACTTGTCAAGGGATTTAAAAGCTAAATAGAGGAGTTTATAATTTATCCTAGAGGCAATAGGGAACCACTGGTTTTGACTGAGAAGGTAAATGACTTGGTCAGATCACTTAAAGAAAGTCACTTTGGCAGGAGTGGGTAAGGACTTGAAGTGCAGGAGACCAAATTAGGAGACTGTTGTAGCTCTAGGTGAGAGGTAATGAGGATCTGAACTAAGATGGCTATGTGAGTGGAGAGAAGGGATCAAACACTAATGTTGCAGTGGTTGAAAAGACAAGAATCAACAACTCACTGGTTATGGAAGATGAAAGAGAATGAAGAGTCCAAGATTATTCTGAGGCTACCACAAAGCTGGGGGCATAGGAAAATGGTTGTAATTTTGATAGAATTCAGAATGTTTGGAAGATGGATAGGAATTGGGGGAAAAGATAATGAGATCTTTTGGGGATGTTTTGAGCTTGAGATATCTCTGTGATATCCAGTTCAAGCTTTGGTTATCCAGGTTTGGTGTCTAGTAAGGAGAAATATATTGATTCCTCAGTCAACTGATTCCACTTGAGGAAGGGTCTAGTTTAGGGGGTGGGGAACCTGTAGCATTGAGGTCACATATGACCCTCTAGGTCCTTAAGTGCAGCCCTTTGACTGAATCCAAACTTCACAGAACAAATCCCCTTCAGAAAAGGATTTTTTAAGACTCTAGTTTTAGTTCAGGGGTCCAAGACATGACCCCTTATAAAGTCTATGTATATTCATCATTCTCTTGGGAGCAACCACTCATTCCACTTCATAGCTCTGAGACCCTGCCAACGGAGCCACGATTCATTTTTATCTTTCTATATATTAGAGAATTAACAAAGTTTTCTGGGATTCAGTTTGATTAGTTGAAGCAAAGCAATTCAAAGCAAAAGGCCTTCAAAGAAACATCAACTGGTAATCGAATCAAATAAAATATCCCCTTTCCCAAGTGGCTCTCATATCAAACTGAAACAAAAAAGTCCATCTGTAACTTTCTCAAACAATGATTATCTGGCCTTTACTCGATGGCCTTTTGTAGGGGAAACCCAGTGCCTTTTGAAGATACCCAAGGACACCTCTAACTGTACAAGGTATAGTTTGGGGGCCTACAATTATACCCCTTGCAAACCAAACCCATATTCATGGTATTTGGGGGATTGATCATTTGTTTTACTTTACACATTTGAGTTCCCATGCAGATGAACATGATCCCTCTGGAGGAAAATTCCCGGCACTTTAGGAAAGCTCTAATTTTATCTCTAGTCCTGAGGATGTGTCCCCAGCTATAAACTCAACCCATATACATGAAATTTCTGGGGAATCATCATTAATAACCATTTTTATACTGATGAACTCTTACCCATGTGGGAAGACTCCATTTCTCACTTTATCTACTTACATAATGAGTAATTAACAAAACTTTCTTAAGATGGTTTTGGTTAGTTGAAGTTACATAATTTCTGAATTCAGAGCAGAAGACATCCAAGTTAACAGAAAAATAGTGTAATAATACGGAATTGTATTGAGTTGAATATATTCTGGGTAACCACTCCGAATTGGCTCTTTCCTCAAATTTGAGTAAGCATGTCCCCTATAAAATTCTTATGCAGTTTTCCTCAGGTCATTGCTTGAATATTTTTAGTTAGTGGAAACCCACTTTCTATTGGAATGGGAAACTCCCCTCTACTTCAAGATAGCACCAAGGGTAATGAAATACATTTTGGGCCCTAGGATGTAGTCCTCTTATAAACCATATCCATGTTTGTGGTACTCACTTATAGGGTAATCTTTCATTCTACCTCATAACTTGGAGTCTCTACCAATGTGGGCAAATTCTATTTTTAATTTTGCCTTTCTATAAAATAGGCAATTAATAAAGCCTTCTTGCATTGGGTTTGATTAGTGGAAGCAAGATGATTTATAAATTCAAAGCAGTACACCTTCAATGAAATAGAATGGTATGTTTATAACATAAAATTGAATAAAGGCAAAGATTTTTAGGAATCCATTCCCAAATGGTGCTCACCCTAAATTTGAAAAAAGATTGCTTTCCATAAAATCCTCAGTGTTTTAAAAATATATACTTTTTCAATCAGTAAAAATCTGCCTTATCAGGTTCCCACTCAATGCCCCAGTCCTTTTACACTTAAGACTAAAGAAAGATAAACCCTATTGCAAACTATAGTTAATCAAAACAAATTTCCACACTGCTCATGTTCAAAAAGAAAATTATTTCATTTTGCATTCTGAGTCCTTCATCTCTTTATCAGGAGATGGGTAAAACATTTCGTTGTTAGTCCTCTGGAATCTTAGTTATGTCATTATGTTGATATGCAGTATTCCATCACATTTATATACTATAACTTGTTCATCCATTTCTCCAATTTATAGGCATCCCTTCAGATTCCCATTCTTTGCCATTTCACAAAAAGCTACAAATATTTTTATACATACTTAAAGTTTGTTGCAGCTAGGTGGCACAGTAGATAGAGTGGTGGGCCTGGAGTTTTCATTTTGAACTTTCTTTTAGGATTTCTTTCTTATTTTGACTTTTCCTTTTGGTTCTAAGAGATCTGAGTAGTTTTCTTCTAAGATTCCTTGAAATAGGATGTTTAGGCTCTTTTATTTGTTACAGCATTCAGGTAGTCTAATGATTCTTAATTTTTTATCTACTCAATCCGTTTTGCAGGTCAATTATTTTGATACCTGACATTTTCCTTTTTTCCCCACCCTTTTGACTTTGTTTTATTATTTCTTGTTATCTCATGGAGTCACTGGTTTCTATTTGGTCCATTCTAATTTTCAGTGAGTTTGTTGCTTGGACAAGGTTTTGTATACATTTTGTGATTAGCAGTTATTTTCCTTTCCAATTCTTCCATAATTCTCTTTTCTTTTCCAATTTTCTCCTGAGGCATTTTCATTTCATTCATTCAGTTTAGACTCTTATTTTTTTCCTTCATTTGTTTTGGGAATTCTAGTTGAGTTTGTGCCTAAGCTGTGTTTTTTCTGTGTGGTTTTGCTTGTAGATGCTTTGGAGTCATTCTTTCATTTTATGTTTGTCTTGAGCATCTCTGTCACCATAATAGCTCATTTTGGTGGGATTCTTTTTTGTTTGCTTGTTCTACCCTATTTACCGACTTTGGGCCTGATGTAAGGGTTGGACTCTGCAGTACTTCTGGAGAAACAGTCTAGGCTGGCTTTGTTGCCGCTTTCTTAAGGTGCTAAGTGTTGTGTTATTCCAGGATCTCAGGGACATGCTGAGGACTTACAGGCTTTTGGTGCTATCAAAAGGGTTTGATCTAGGGAAAAGCGTTATTTCTGCACCCTGATCTAAGCTCTGTAAGCACATGACCTGGGTTTACATCTGAGGCAAGAGTAGATGCTGCTGGAGTGAGCCCCTATCAGTCAACTGGAAAACTCAATTGGTTCAGATTGACAGAACTGTAGAATCCCCTTAGGTCTGCAATTCCTGACCTAAATATTCCTCTGAAGGCTGGGCTAGATACTGGAACTAAAATCCTGCTCTGCTCCTAACATCTGACACAAAGCACTTCTTTTTGCTTCTGAACTGCCTCCTTTTGCAGTACACTGCTCAATGCCTCCCTAGCTTGGAATGCCACTCTCTTGCACAGGTCTCCTTCTCAATCTGCTTTGGATCTGTGACTCAGAACTGGGTAGTAAGTAATAAAGCTCTTAGCTGGTAACTCTACCCAGTGCCTTGGTATGGTTCTAGGACCTCCTCTTGCCTTGGTGCACAGCCTCTCTCTGGGTGCTGGAGAGTTCTGCATACAGAGTACTTCCCTTCCTTCCCCAGAATGCTTATCTGTTCTGTTACAGACTGTGTCTTATCTTGGGGGTTGACCCAAAAGAAGGTGGGGTTTTCTTTGTTGGCTTTTTGTGCTCACTTGGAGTTTTACTCCAAGAAAGTTTCTGGGGTAGAATTAGCAAGCAAGTCTCATATCTTTTTGCCCAAAGAAGCTACACCCTTGTTTCAGGTTATCTGGTCTTCTGAATTGGGAAAAACAAAAGGGATGTTCAAGAGAGTTGGGAGCTATCATTGTGTTTTATGGCCAGCACAAAAGGGTAGTTCACTCTCTTCAGTACTAGCCAATCAATCATCTCAGGATCAGTCCCCGGTCATTTGGACCTTACTCACTTGAAAGAAATCAGGAACTGTTCATTATCATTTTAACAAGGTGTCAGTTGGGGTGGCTAGGTGGTGCAGTGAATAGAGCACGGGCCCTGGAGTCAGGAGGACATGAGTTCAAATCTGGCCTCAGACATTTAACACTTACTAGCCATGTGACCTTGGGCAAGTCACTTAACCCCAATTGCCCTCCAAAAAGAACAAAAAAAACCCCAAACCAAAAAATAACAAGGTGTCAGGAGAGGTGCCCAACCTCTATTGTGAGAAATACTTTCCTGGTCCCAAATAAAACTTCAATCCTTATAAGCTTGACCAAGGATTCCTTTGTTCATTGTCTTTTATATTAGCACAGCAACTAGAATGTGTTGAGATGTGTTGGTTTCTCTTGGTGCAGCAGCTTGTCTGGGCTATACTGTCCTAGCACTGCAGTCACTTCTGGTTGTGAAAGCACTAGCATGGTTTAGACATAGTGGTCTGTGACTTTCATAATTTTAGCACTACCCCATGCCACTTCCCTTCTCCGGCAAGATTCCTCAGTCTTAAAACTTGCCTCCCTAGAAGTTTTCCTATCCAATACATAGCCCATACTGGTTACTATTGCCTTGCTGTGGAGCACACAAAACTTCTGGGAAGTGTACTTCAACTAACTTAATCCAATGAGTAAGCCTCTCTCTAATCCCTGAACATTTTGGGAACACAATGTACAGTTATAAACAAATTATAAACATCATTTGGCAGGTCGTGTGGTCACAGGTGATTATCCCAAATGCACAGTGTATGTGCAGTTACCAAGTACAGAACATTCACATGAATTATATGCAACAGACCAAACATATGGATCACATTCAGAAATGGTACATATAATAACAGGACATAAAAACAAAGTTTTACTTTGCATGCCAGATGTATAGATCATGCACAACATTTAACATCCCCTTTTGTTATTTACAAAGCACCCATTAAATTCATCCCATCAATGGTCTCCATAATCAATATGCACTTGAGAAAACGTGCCATTCTTAGAATCAGCATGGCTAACTCTCCAACTGCTCTTGTTCTGTTCACCAGGGAGCCTGACTATTGGCTGAAGGTAGTTATAAGTTACTATTTTTCCAGGTTCCTGACCATTCTTTGGGGTATTTTGTAGACTAACAGGTGGCCCAACCTTCCAGCCTCTTATCCTTTATTTCCTCTGAATAAGATTTCTTAGCTGGATTCTATTCCTTGGTGGTTATTCCTAGTAGTGAATTCAAGCATCATGTTTCTAAGTTCTCTTCCAAAGTACACAATTAAAACACTGGCTGCAAGTCTTGAAGATAAGGTATAGTTGGGAACTTCTTGATTCCTGATGAGGCTAATGTTTCTTGAGAAGCATGTTTTCAAAATTTTGACCTTGGTCAGAATGTCTCCAAGTAGGCAAACCATATACTGACAGATACTTCTCCAAAAACACATTAGCACCTTGCCAATCATAGACACTTTCTGGTTCCTGATTGAGTATACCTTTCTGTTCCAGATGAAATGGTTTGTTACCATGTTGCTTTCTTTGTCTTCTAGAGATTTTTAAAAAATATATATATATATACTCAATCTCCAAAGGCTTGCTGGAATTTATACTCACCAGATAAACAGCAGTTTCCTTTGAAAACATTGATTATAGGTCTCACCCTTTCTATATACATCTGCCCTTATCTTGGGCCAGTAGAATATTTCATAACACCTGCAGAATTCTTGGAACAAGTGTCCCAAATTGCATCTATATCTTTCACAGTCATAGAATCATAGATTTACAGTTGAAAGGAACCTTAGAGGTTGCCTAGTTAACTCACACTCCCTCCTCCCCCTTAGTTTATTTATTTATTTTTTTAATATGAGATTCTTTATTAAATTTTTTGAGTTACATATTTTCTCCCCGTCTTTCCTCCGCCCACCACCCCAAAACAGCCATCCCAGTGTTTCCCCCCTCCCCCAGTCTATTCTCTCCTATGTCACTTTTTGGTAGG
>CM053582.1:48623429-48669461 GCA_028627135.1 Pseudochirops cupreus | reverse complement strand
GATGGGGGGGGCAGGATAGGAAGAAGGGACATTTAATCAGACTCTCACAGTGTGCTCACTATGGAGAGGTTCAGCGTAATTTCACACGTTCAGCCTGTATTTGATTGCTTGTCCTTCTAGGGGGGATGGGTGGTGAGGGAGGAGGAGAAAGAATCTGGAATCTGGAGTTCCATAATCAAATGTTATGAATGTGTATATGTATATATATACATATATATATACACATATACACACATATATATATACACATATATATACACATATATATATACACATATATATATGTGTATATATATACATACATACATATATATGTATATATATGCAATTATAATTATTATTATTGACTACATCCAACTGGAGCTTGAGATACACAGGCACTGCAGTTGGGAGATCCATCCTGCTCTACCAAAAAGTGACATAGGAAAAAATAGACTGGGGGAGGGGGGACACACTGGGATGGCTGTTTTGGGGCGGCGGGTGGGGGAAAGACGGGGAGAAAATATGTAACTCAAAATCTTGTGGAAATGAATGATGCAAACTATAATAAAATTTAAAAAAAAATGAAAGCATCACTTTTGTGGTGCTCAGCTTTCCTTATATTCCAAATCTTGCAGTTATACATTGCCACTAGAAAAACCAAAGCTTTGACCATATGGACCTTTGTCAGCACGGTAACTTCTCTGCTTTTTAGTAGGCTGTCCAGATTTGCCATAGCTTTCCTTCCCAGGAGATTCCAAGCATCTTTTCATTTCATGGCTGCAGTCACAATATACAGGGATCTTGGAGCCCAAGATAGTAGGCTCTTAATAATGTTTATTGACTGCCTACATCACCATTGCCTGTATTTACAGAAAATCTCATTTTGAATTATACCTGTGACCACTTCTATCCACTAGTAAAAGTAATCCACTACCAAATGTATATCAGATATTTCACCTAAAGCCTTTTACTGGATCTCATTTGCTATTTGGGGAGTCAAGTCCTGTCATTCTCCCAATTTCAAATGCTTTCTTGTTCCCACTTAGTTTATCCCACTCAACAAAGCCAGACCTTTTTCATGTTAAAAATGCAACTTCTCTTTGTTCATGCCGATTCTTCATAGACTACATCAAGTTCAGTCTCTGCTGCAGCTCTGTTGCAATGCTAAGCATCTGCAAATGTAATTTCCTGCTCATTAAGATTTGTCCTCGGGAAGCAGGTAGTCCCTGTACAGGTGTGTTTTGTTTAATTTAGTAATCCTACATAGAAATCTTTTCCATTCACTGCAGTTTATAATCGCCTGTTAGATGTGCACGCACAGCTGTCAGGCAAGTCAGTGGGTGTGTTGTACATATGTCGACCAGGGAAGGGATTGGCTCAGGGCTCTTAGTGGGATTAACCCATCCTGGCAAGGTATGTCTGTCCTGTACCTCAGTTGTCTAAACTCTTAATTTACCCCGGCTCTACCTCTCCATCTGTCAAGTGCTGTTCAACTTTCTTTGAAAGCAGTTTTACCTGACCATTTTATCATAATCCAGATCACTGACTGCTTACTTCATAAATGCCAATCTGTAAATTAGCCTGTTCAGAGTGTTATAGAGCATTAGTAAAACGTACCCACTTTCTGTCAACAGAGACATTGTATTTGAAAAAAAAGAAATACTGGGAGTGTGTTAATTCATCATTAAAGAGAAACTGCTATTTAGATGCTTTGTCATATTCAGAAGGTAATGAAAATGTAAACTCTACTTGGAATGTTTTTTCAGCACTTTAGTGTTTCAGATGGGAAAAAAAAGACTAGGAGATAATAGGGCAGAAATAGTAGAATAAGGCATCAGAGAGGATTATGGGAAAGTGCTAAAAAGTAGAGGGAAAGGGAGAAGAGGAAGGATCGCTTCCAAAGAGCCAAAGTCTCTTTTCAGACTTGGATAGAGTTTGTTTCTATACTTACTATGAGCCTAATTTTCTCAATGGTAAAAGGATTGAGATAAATGATTTCTAAGGTCTTTTCCAATCATAAATCCTACGAAGATGTGGCCCTTAACTCCCATTGATTCTGCTATTCTCCGGTGACATACAGTTAGAGTCACTGACAAATAATAACCCCCTTTAGTGGCTGGATCTTGTTTTGGCCACTGCTATGTCTCATTACTTCTTTATGCACAAGGTAGAGGTAAATCCAAGCTCTTCCAACCCAAGTTTCAGCAACATCAAAGAATAAGAATGCTTTGTCTTCCTATGTAAAAATAGCAATGCTCAGATAGCCACAGGCCCGGGCATTCAGCAACTCTGTTGTGTTTTAATATAACAAAGGCTCAGTGACCCTAAAGGAAACTCATTCTTTCTTTAATTAAAAAAATATGTTTTGTTATACTGAACATGACAAACACCAACACACATGAACATTTCCATAGACGAAGAACAGAAGACTATTATATATGAAATTGCAAATCTCATTATGTACAGCTTGTTTTCTTTCTTTAGTTATATACTAAAGTCAGCACATTAGTTCCCAAAATAGTCCCACTCATCTCCGTTTGCCTCCAAACCTTCTTTTCTTCTGTGCATTTTTCTAAACCTTCATTGATGTTCTTCTTTCCTCCTTTCCCTTCCCTCCCCTGAAAACTTCCCTTGAAAATATTTAGTATAGTCATGCAAAACAGATCCACATATTGGCCATGTCCAAAAATATGCATATCATTCTGCACTTCTAGCCTATCCTCTTTCTGTCCAGACGTGGGAAGCATGATTTATCCTCAGTCCCTTCAAATCATGTTTGGCTGTCACATTTGCATGATCAGAGTTAAGTATGTGTCGGTTGTTTTCCTTGACAATGTTTGTGGACATTGTACAAATGTTTCTTCTACTTCTCCCTTCTCTCTGTATCACTTTATATAAGTCTTGTCAGATTTCTTACAATTCATTTCTTTTGTCATTTCTTCTAGCACAGTAATATTTCATTATGTTAGCACACCATAACTTGTTCAGTCATTCCTTAATGAATGGGTACGACTTTAGTCTTCACTTCTTTTGCTACAACCCAAAGTGCTGCTAGGAATATTTCATACCTGTGAGCTCTTTGATCTCTTTACGGATATAGGTACAATGAAACCAATTCTTTTTGAGGGTGTCTGCTACCTCTAGGCCCCTAGATTGTCCTGGTTGCACTAACTGGCCATGTGAAATTTTTCAGAATAAAGAATGCTCTGAGAAACCAAATGCTTTCCAGCATTCTTTTGTGAATCAGTAGAAGCATGTCTAGTTTAGAAATGATTTTGTTGATCATTCTTTGTTTTATTAAGAAGCAGTTTGGGGATGTGATATTTTCCTTTGGACCATTCTTGAGATCCTAAAAAGATATTGTTCCTTGCTGCCCAGATTAGTCAGAGGACCTGGGTTTGAATTCTGATTTTGCCACTGACTATCTGAGTAGGCACACTACCTGGGCACATCACTTTATTCTCAGGGCCTTAGATTCTACCTCTGGAAAATGAAATTAGATTGAGTTACATCAAAGGACCCCTTCCAGTTTTAAATCTGTGGTTCTATGAACTCTACCATTTTATCCATGTCAGTATGTAAGGTGTCTAAAAAGTGAATGGCACCTTTTCCAGATCCATATTTTATTCAGGTTACATTATTTTCCTCTCTACTAAAGTCCTCCATTAATGCCTTATCATGGTGTGGAAGTGACACTGGGTCCTCGAAGACTATGCCAGCGAAGCACAAACCCTGGCAGTTCCTACCAAGCTGGAAAGACTTTGAGTTTGGGCCCAGTGATAGAATGAATGTCTGCTGTCTCGGGACCAGCCTCTGTAGACTTGGAAAGGTACATTACCAGTCTGACCCCAGACTCAAAACGCCCGCCCTTAGTCAACTACTCAAGGCCATCTGCCAAGACCAAGGTGCAGAAGGGCTGCAGTCTGCAACCTACTTGAAGCATAGATGTACTTTTTTTAAAAAGTATGTTTTTTAAAAAACATATTCACTTTGGTCTTGTTTAAATAGGAAAAAAGTTCATTCAAGACTAACTTCTGTGTACTTAGAAATATTCTTGGAAACTTTCTTTTCCTTTCTGAAAAAACAGATTCTTTTTTTGCCTCCTTTGTTTTTTTATGTCCTAAGCTTCACCTTGGAGGTCGCTTAGCTGTCACCCTCTGGTTTAGCAATTGGATTTTATTGTAATCTAGGGTGTGTTTGCTTTTTACACAGCTTCAGTGAGAAGCAGAGCATATCTTGGGCTAGCATTTGTCCTGTATTTTCTGTGCTCAAGATCCAAGAAAACAGTTTATCTGTTGCCTCTGACCACTTTTTTTTTTCCAGCAGACACATTAAGAAAGTCTGGTGCATAGATGGTGATTTTGGATGCTATAAATCCAGTATGTTCCCCTGTGATTCCTTTTACTATTGCCCATTACTTATTGATTGCTATGACAGTGGTAGCATGCCAGTTTTGCCACATTCTCCTGTAGTATCTCTGGTGGCTTTCTCTCCATAGGTACTTCCCTTTGATAATATCCCTCCCTGTCCCTGTGCTCTGATACCTTCTTGTGGTTTTATGGTCCTCATCTCCTGATCGATGATGTATGAGAAATATTTTCAAAGATTCTTCTACTTTCTGTGGCTTTGGAGCTTCATAAAGTCACTGTATAACAAATTCACCTTATAGACCTGAGCTAGGTGAGTTCATGAGAATGAACATGGCAAGTAAACTCAACCCACAGAGGGGCAGAATACAGAGATGGTGGAACCTCATTAGAATGTAAGAATTCCTTTTTTAAATTGTATTTGCATTCTCAAAAACCTAGATTGGTACCAAATACACAACAGGAACTTAATAAATGCTTGTTGATTGATCTTAAAGTCTCTTGAAACATGGTTCCATTCCAGAGATCAAAGGAATGGCCCAAGGGAAACTATTTTTATACATTGCAGCCAATCCTCTAGTCTCAAACGAGAGAATATTTGTAAAATGCCCTCAGCACAGTGCCTAACTCATAGGAGCTACTTTATAAATGCTTATTACCTCTTCCCCTCTGTCCCTCAAATATATAATTTCTTATAATCACTTATCTCCAATGGAAATGAAAAGTCTAATGACCATCGTTTAATTCAATTCAGTTTCACAAACATGTAAGATTTTCAAGATGAAAGTGTTTGGTTTGATTGAAAAAGAGGGTTGCCTCTGGTGTTCAAAGGCTTGAGTTTGAATCCTTGCTCTCCTAATACCTTTGTGCCCTTGGACATATCTTTTCTCCCTTCTGAGTTCAGTTTTTTCTCCTTATAAGTGATAGGTTTAGACTAGGTAATGTCTCAGATTTCCAAGAGCCAGCTGAACATCCTAGGAAATGCATGCTCGGAAGATCTGAAAAGCCCCATGAAAACTCAGGGTATCATTTATTGCCTTTTACTAATTACAAAATAAACAACCTGTGCATTTGTATAATTTCCCCTCTCCTTCTGCCCTATTTTCAGTGTAGGAGACAAAATAACTCCTGAGGATCTAATGAGTACTGATGAGATTAGAAAAGGAACTTTTTGCACTCTTCCCATGTAAAATTCTGTCAAAACTAAGCATCTCTCTGTCTGAGTATTGGCTCTATTGTGCCTGCTGTGTCTCCTTTGGAGTCAGGAGTGGGGTCTCCTTCACAACCAGAGTTGTCTTTCTGGCCCCTTTGGCCGTGATATATGTTCTCTCCTCTGCTCAGCCTTACTCTCCTGCTGCTCATGTTATATTTTTCTTGAGTATGACCTTAATCTCCCAGGCTATGATTTTTCCTGGATATCTTGACAGGAGCCCAATTGAGTTTGGCTTTGATTATGTCACCACCCTTGGAAAATACCAAAGCTGATCCAGGGACCAGTGGGCCAGTGTCTCTCAGTTGTACAACCTAATCATCCATGCCTGCCTTCAAATCCTCTATTTTTTCCTGTCAGTCCTATTCAAAAATTTTTTTTCCAATTGTAAATGAAGTCACAGGACAAAATAAGAAAACAGGATTTAAGACTTTGCTAATTGCTCAGTGAGTGTCATTTTCTGAAAGATGCTGCTCTTTAGAATTTGAGTTGTGCTTTCTCGGAGATATACAAATTAAAAAGAGAGAGAGAGAGAGAGAGATTCTGTAACATCCCCACACTGGCACCAACTAACATAGCTCTCTGAAGTTTTTGCTGTGCATTTACATCAGCATGTGGTATCCAAAGTACTGTTTGTACCATTGCTGAGCCATGGTCCATTCACTCAGAAATCTCCTTTGCACTGTTTTCCTTTTGCAAGCCAGACTGACCCCACTCATGAAGGCTTCTGCAATGTCATGGGCATCCTGTTGGTCAGCTCTCTACATGAGGCCCAAAGCAACTGGCTGGAAAGAGGAACATTTCGCTACTGGCTGCTTGATTTTTGTTGTTTTTTTTTCCCAACAAGCTGTCAAGTAGCCAATTTGATTTTCTTTTTCACTGCGTTGACAGATGTTTTGGCGGTGTATAGATGCAGCTTTGGTTATCAGTCTCCTTTTTCATAATAGTAACAGCTCACTATGGGAGGACACGAGGAGAGTTGCTAAGGATAGGCAAGTGTGGATGGACTGTGCTCTGCATTTATTGCTCTAGTCTAGGGAATTCCCACATGGCTGAGATTGCAGTAAGAGGTTTCATTTGTATGGGGCCTTATAAGTTACCAGGAATATACATCTTCGTAACAAACCCATGAGACACATTGGGTTTTATATCTGTTGCCACAGAGGAGGAAACTGAAGATCATAGAAGCTAAGTCACTTGCTCAAGGTCATAGAGCAAAGTGGTAGAGCTAGACTGGAATCCAGGTCTTCTGCGTCCATGTGGACTGTTTTCTGTGACAGCATGCTGCTTCTTGGAACCAATATTAACCATTGGAAGCTAACTTTAGATAATAGTTACTACAAATGGAGTTTTGTAATGGAAATATGGGCTATTAACTCCAAACCTATGAATAAAATTTGGATGGGTGGGGAGTTGGGGTGAAGGGAGGATGTAGGAGAAGGACCCAACCTGAGGTCTCATCTATCTGGGGAAATTCCCTCCATTGAAGCAAATCAGTTCATGTGTAACTTGGAATCTTGGCCAGTTGCTAGGTGCTCCAGGAATGAACTCACTTGTCCAGGGTCATGACTAGGGAATGTCAGAAGCAGATCTTCCCTCCTTTTTGGTGCCCCCCTCACCCCCTCCACTCCACAGTCTCCTCTCTTGGATAAGATAGCTATACTTCTGTGAGTGTACTTTTCAGGTTTGTGGCTATACTCCCATGGCCAGGAGTGTGAAGAATCCTGAAGTCAGGAGCCTAGAGTATCAAAAACAACTTTTCTCTTGTCTTTTCTCTGATTATTTGAGCCTAGAATCTCATAAAAGAGGGAAATTTATCCCATGCTTATTTATACAGAACTCATTATCCATATAGAAAACTCCAATTCTACATCCCATGAATAAAAATAGACATGGCATTTAACTTCTAGTAGAACAAAGCAATGATTGGGTATTTTTTTAAATTTGGAAGACTGGCTGTTCATCGAACCTCTTTGCTATTTATGAGGCCTTGTGTTAGTATTGCATTAGTTTACATATTGTTTTAATATGACTTAGAGTAGTGGGCCGTATAATTGTTTGAATGTTTCTTTCCAGCTACTGCATGGCTTTGCATCTTCTTGCACCTGAGAAAGCTTTTCCCTCCACCTGAACACTTAACGAGCAAATTTACAGTCATTTGGCAACAAGTGCAAACGATTTAGAACAGATCTCCTTCATATAATGAGGACCTGAATTGAAACCATTCGCCAAATAGAGTTAGGACTGCGGACTCACAAGGAAGGCGGTCTCTTCTGTGTTCTGTCATGCAGGTTATCTTGTCAGAACGTAGGCTTCACTATTATTTTTTTTTTCACTAAGATCATAGAAATTAACTAAGTTGGTGAATTAGTATCACTTATTTCAGTCTGCAATTATGCAGAGGAAGTCCACTGAACAATGCAGAACCAAATACAACTAAAGTTATAAAAACCTGAAAAGGATCAAGGGAAACAGCTTACATAGACAGTTATTTTACACATGTGTAGTACACATGTATTTTACACATATGTGCATACACATATTCACACACGGAGGGAAATGTAAAATACAGCAATGCAAAGAGCTCACGGTACATTTACAGAAAGATGTTCCTTCAAAGCTGTGCTTGCCATTTTTAAGGAGCTAAGGGGCAGTGGGCAGGGGCTGGATTTATAAATATGTATATGCTATAGCAGAAGGCCACCCAAAGCTCTATCAGGCGTTGAGTCAAAGATTTTTCAGGAGGGAGTTCTTAATTACTGTAAAAATGGATTAGGAAGGGCGACATATGCACCCCATTCTTATGTTTGAGAATTCATGATGAAAATAGTCTCTGGAAGTACTTTGTTCCCACCTAGGTGCTACTTTGTTCACCTACCACCAAGCACTTTGAAAGGCTGAAAGTCAGCTTCCTTACTGTTCCTGACATAGATTCATCCTCCCTCCTGCAAAGATCTCAGTCAGATGGAAAAGGGAGATCAGTTTTGAAAATGTCCCAAATTCGAACACGAAAAGTATGATCCATCTGGTAGTAGGAGAAAAGAAAATGATTTGGAAATAGATATCACTGTACCAAATCTGATATGCAAATGCTGACTCCCTGCTAAATATACCCTTAGAGAGCAGTGTTAGCATTTTCTGGTTTGATTCATGAATCTTAAAGATACCTGTCTTTCTAAATGATTGATTTTTATTTCTATTTTAGGGACTACCTCATCATATTTACATCACTGATAACAGTGACAGTATCCTTTTGACGGACAATCCATTTTTGCAAGATAGGATGCACTTATTCCAGGAAAGAGACAAATCTTCTCTCGAGCTTTATCAAGATACAAATAGTAACCTCTTACATTTTTATGAGTTTCATAGAATACTTAAAGTCTGCCCTGTTCTGACCAAATAAGATTGTTTTGTTTTGGGTTAATTAGGTAGTTCTCCATGATGGAGTCTATCCCAGGGAGCCTTCTTCAGGTTTTCCTGACATCAGAGGATGCCAGCAGAGAATTAGGACTCTCTGTTGGTCATCTGTCACTCTAGGTAACAAGTGTATAGGGAAACAAATAATTTGTTCCCATCATAGCCAGCATTATATCATACTTATATATTAAATTTACCCTCTCTATGCCCCATCCCAGCACTGGTAGAATATATGCTCCTGAAGAACAATTTGTTTATATCACTGACTCCTAGTCCTTGGTCTTCATCTTTTAAAATGTCTATTGCATGTTCAAAATGGACAGTAAGTAAATGAGTATAGAATAAATGGAGGGCATTTGTTTGTGACTCAAATGTGAAAATTCATTAAAATCACCAAGATCTTCTTGGAGCAGATGGAGAGATAAGGGCTATATATACAAGGTGGATTTGGAGACAGTTGGGTGACTGATTATTAATAATCTAAAGAAATAGACAAAAGAGACTTTTCATAAAATTTCAGGGTTGGAAGAGATTTAAGCAGTCATCTGGCCCAGTCTTCTCATTTTACAGTGGAGAAACTGAGGCCCAGAGAGATTTAGTTACTTATTCAATGTGACACAGCTATGGTGTGGAATGACTTGGTCTTCTTTTTTATAGTTCATATATAATTATTTTAATGTTATTATTAAATTCACATCTATATATTAGAGAGGTGACCTATCACAGTATTATTTTTTTCCTATTACCATTGATCTTTAGCCAAATGTTCTCCATCATACTCTTCAAATGAGGATTGTGCATTTTCTTACATGATTATTTATAGCTTCTTAATGCAAGGGAAGGTCTACTTCCATTTCAGATAATAAGGTTAAAGTCTCAAGACATAACGAAATGAATCATGGAGATGTTAAGGATTTTCCTCCAAATCCACAGCAATGTGTGAATAAGCCCTCATTTTGAGAAGATTATGTCCTTATTAATTGGATGAAGGGAATTGTCACCACACATAAAACATACTGTGGTTGACTGAAAGATTCAGTTGGCATCTGTTGCACTTAAAAATTGCAAACCATTCAGTAGCTGAAGCATCCAGGTTTGGGTGGTAAGTGGAGGTAGATCCCTTGATTGTACCAGTGAGCATTAAGGGGATGACTAGGAGCTTCTCCTTCAGTTCTTGCTCCCCTCTCCCCTTCTCCCAGGTCACTGGAGCTATTTGATTTGAAGGAGACAATGTGTGCTTTAAGGAACAGAGACACAAAACTGAGAATAGAAAAGGGGAATGAGTCACGGGGGAGGGGGGAAGCAGATCCAAGGAATATTACATCTTAAGAAGAGAAGAGAGGAGAGAGCTAGTCATGGTTTCAGCAAATGGAGCAGACAGACCCTGAGATCATGGCAGTGATATTGCCTTCAAGGGGAGCTGTGAAATTATCGTCCATAGCAGTGGTTCTCAACCTTCCTAATGCCACAACCCTTTAATACAGTTCCTCATGTTTGGTGAACCCTAACCATAAAATTATTTTCATTGCTACTTCATAACTGTAATTTTGCCACTGCTATGAATCTGTCTGATATGCAGGATGTATTCTCATTGTTACAAATTGAATATAACCTACAGATTGAGAACCGCTGGTCTATAGAGAGAAAGGACTTCCAGGTCCTTAAGGTTTGGTCATTGTGAGTTACTGCATATACATTTTTTGTTTTTTTCCGGCCATACGTGTATCTTATACATGAGCCTTACTGCCATTGTAATCTCACTTTTCTTACGGATACTGGGGGTACTTGTAGGAGAGGACAATCAGGCTTTCTAGTAGGAATATTTTGTTTTTTTATAATGTTTTTTGGGAAAGGGGAAGGCAAAACAATTGGTGTTAAATGACTTGCCCAAGGTCACACAGCTAGTAACTGTGTCAAGTGTCTGAGGCCAAATTTTAATTCAGGTCCTCCTGACTCCAGGGCCGGAGCCCTATTCACTACACCACCTTGCTGCCCCTAATAGGAGCATTTTGTACCAACTGTTTTAATATAGTATCATAGAACATGTCTTTGCTAAAATTAATGTCTACAGTCAGGGAGCAGGGATAGGAACAACTACCCACAAAGTTACCCCTAGAACACAGGATAGCAGTTGTCCATTTGGGGACCAAATTTGTGAGTGCATGAAATGTTGAGGAGGAACCCAGAGAGGGTATTATATTGGGTTACAGTACTCCTAGTTAAACACAAATCTATTCTGTTCCTTTTTTGTAAATAGTATTTTCTCCAATTACATGTAAAGATAGTTTTCAATATACATTTTAAATAAGATTTTGAGTTTCAAAATTTTCTTCCCTCCCTCCCTTCCCTCCCCTGTCTCCTCCCCCTCCTCCCCAAGATTGATATAGGTTATACATGTGCAATCATGGAAACATATTTCCACATTAATGACTTGGCCTTCTAATTAGAGATTGTTTCTACTCTGCTACTCAAGTGTCACGCTGCAGAACTTCATACTTGACCTTATTCTGCTAATTTTATGGGTGAAGGTATGCTTAGCAAATTTGCAGGTGACATAATATGTGTGGTGTAGTGGGAAGGGAAAGGTTTATATGACTGAACTGAAATTAAAATTAAAAAAGAATATTGACAGGTTCATAAGATGGGTCAACAGAAATAGTGGCATTTAATTGGAATAAAGGTAAAGTCCTACTCTTCAGTTAAAAAACCCCAGCTATATAATATGGGAAGATCTAATTGTTAGTAGTTTATATGAAGAAAGCCTAGGGGTTTTAATGAACGCCAATCTCAACATAAGCCAATAGTGTAACCTGGCTTTTAAAAAATGTCAGTGCAGTTTTAGACCTTGTGAGGAGACTCCTTAGCACAATGAGGAACTAGTCCCATTGTACACTGCACTGGTCAGACCACAACTGTAGTGTTGTATTTAATTTGAACTACTGGTTTTAAGAGCAATATCTACAACAGGGGCCCCCTGAAAGTTATTCATTCACATCTGTATTTTAAAAATGATACTTTTAGGATTATTGTTAAAGATTCTGTTCTTATTATATAGAAATTGGTTTTTTTATAGACTTTGTATTGGTGCTTAATTAGAAATTTGCCCTGATAGTCTAATCTACTTGAAAGAATTCAGTCAGTTTCTTTCACGATTTTTCTCACTTTTTGACAAAATCATAGTTGTTGTTTTTTTAAATGGCATTCAGAATGTTCTGCTCTCTCTTGGCTCCCATTGACAAAGATGTCTAGATTCAAAGAATACTGTCCCTTAATAAATCTGGTGTGTTTCATTGACAATTTCTGATGGAGTAGTGGGTAGTAAGATAATTGATGGTGTTGTTAATGTTTCTCTACAAAACAGAATGCTAAGCAAATCTCTCAAGGTACCAAAAGTTCCATTAGAGATGTTATCATTGGGAGGGCTCTGAGGAGGCATCATGACAGCGACTCTCTCACTTCCTAACTCCTTGCACTTGGGCAAGCCTCTTGGTCTCTGGGCCTCAGTTTCCTCATCAGTAAAGCAGGAGAGTTGGACTAAATGATCTTTCATGTCCCACTCAAAATATGTGATTGGGGAGTTTTCCTCCCCAATATTGTACCAGAGGAAAGGCTGTGTTGTGGTTTGACCTTCGTTCTCGAAGAGGATCATGACATCAGGAAAAGTGATGCCGTGACTTGCAAGCAAATTGGATTTAAGGAAGGAAGGACTGTGCAAAGTCACCAGCCTCACCTTCTCCTCTGGAGCCATCTGGGTCCAGTGACCTGATATAGATTAGGGCACTTGGAGATGGCCCAGGATGCAGTGGGAGACCTTGGCCTTTCTAAGTGAAGGTTTTTCTGAGTTCTCACTTTCAGTGAGGCAAAGCCCATTCAGTGATTAGGACTGTTTAAGAGGTGGCCAAGTTATAGTTTTCTAGATGGATAGCAGTGTAGCAGAATAAATGATAGACTTGGCATCAGAATTCCTGGTTTTAAATTCTACCTCTTTGTTTTAATTGTTTGGTCATGTTGGGCCAGTCTCTTCCCCTCTCTGGGCCTCACTTTCCTCAACTGTAATAGGAGGGAGTCGGACTTGATAACCTCTAAGATTCCTTCTGGCTCCAGATCTATTATCCTATGATCCTGCATGTGACTAGACTTTTCAACCCATGCAACCTAAATGAATGTCATGTTCATGATGGGTAGTTATCACACAAACATTTATTATAAGCTAAGAGCAAGAGGAAGGGGCTTGAAACAATTGCTGACCTAAGAGTCTGGTGCTAATGATTTTATGGAATGATAAGCCCATGATATACTGAAAACCATATTCCATTCCTTTCCCTTCCATTTTATAAAGTGTAGGTTTGCAGCTGAAATTGTTATAATCTAGGAGAACAGTTGTGATCATGGGTGCCTGTATACCAGATATATTGCAGTTGTACAATGGGAAACCTTCTTAGAGAGATTTATTCTACTTTTGCCATTTCAGGATTCTGTTGCTGAACCAAGGGAATGGATATCAAAAGAGTCTTGAAAATGATTTATTGTAAAACATAGTCCTTGACTACTAAACTAGACAGTAGAACTAGGGAAGCAGCCACGATTTTATGAGATGGAAATAAAATAGGAGGTGAACAAGCTTAGGAGTTCTCAGACGTTCTTTCGTCAGTTATCACCTTCATCCTGGAGAAAGAAGCTTGGACTCCTCCAGAGCTGCTGCCCCAACCACTCTTTGGGCTAGACTCATAAAAGGCTCTTTATTGCAAAAATATTGCAGTCTCAGTGGAAAATTCCTTGCAAGAAACCTCCATTATGGAGAAGGCTTTTAAAAGGTAAACAGTATACACACAGAGCTATTTGTTGGTGGCTCATGCCCTAGAGTAAGTCAAGTCCCATTAGAAATTACCAGTCATTCAGAGTTTCCTGTCCAAAAATAAGAATGGTGTTTGCATACTTAGAAGAATTTGCAGAATTACAGCCCAAATGCTCCGTTTTTTTTTCTAGAACATTAATGTTGTGTAATTTCCAGAAAATGATACTAAAGCATTACCTTTACCACTCAATCTGTGGTAAGTAAAAGTCCAATGAAATGTGTTTAAACTTATATTTCTTATCTTTCCTATCGGATTATTTAGCTTTTATGGATTTGAAACCCACTCAAAACATAAGAGATGCTCTGCTCACCTTATGATGCTAAGAAAAGCTATAATACATAGTCTAAAAAGACTATTTAATGGAACCCTTAGCAAAGACTGCAGATTTTTCCTCTTCCCCAGGTTAGGGTAATGCCAAATGCATCCTTGCTCCTACCTTCTCTCCAGATTCACCCGTGTGTCCTGGATATTGTGGGAAGTAGCCTCTTTAAATGTGGATGGCCTCAATGGTTATTAGAGAGGGAGGGAATGGGAGATCCATTAAGTCTTTAGACCAGTGATTCTTAACCTGTGGTCCGTGAACTTGTTATTAAAATATTTTAATAACTGAATTTCACTGTTATTGGATTTCCTTTGTAATCCTATGTACTTTATGCATTCAAAATTTTACTTTGAGAAGGGATCCATAGGCTTCACCAGACTATCAAAAGAATCCTTGACACAAAACAGTATTAACCTCTGGTCCAGCTTTCCAGGAAGTGTTAACACATGGGTGAGGCACCCTGCTTGGACTCTGAAAGAGAGGGGAACCACCCAACCTGACACTACAAGGGATCTGATTGGAAGGTGATCACCAGTCAGGCTTATTTACCATCTAAATGGGCTGAAATGGAAAGACAAGGGAAAAATCCACATTGGGGTCCATCTTTAGTAATGCATGAGAGCTGTCATATGAAAGCCACATGTCTCTTTGCAAGGCAAGAGATATGTGAAGTATGGTAACGGCCTAACAAAGGGAATGACAACGCATTTGAAGAAGTAAAGAGTAAGATAAATTATAAGTCTCCCTGCATAAGAATGCAAGGCATAAGCAGCCTATTAGAACTTCTGGCTTATATATTTGGCATGCCTTTATATCATATTACTCTAATAGGAAAGATACCATTCTGAGACATTAAATGTACGAATCAATTATTGTTAGGAACAATCTGATCTTGGTTATTTTATTTATATGCACTCAAAGTCATGTGCTAACGATTTGTAGTTTAACCAGATTAAAACTTTTTGCAAAGTATTAAACAGATAATATGGCTTTAAGCTCTGCTTACAGATAGGAAACATTTTCATTTTTATTTGTGAAACTGGGAGTAAGAGGCACAATCATTCTTTCCTCTCCTTATCCTAAATGCGTCTAATAACTCTGTGTGAACACCACACATCCACTATGCTACTACTGATGTCCCAAATATTCATGAAAGGCAAGAACACCGGTTCTGTCCACTATAGACCAGTGACCCTTGATTTCTATTCCTGGCAGAATTCTAGGACACACTATTGAAGAGACCTTATATGTGGTAGACTTCTTTTCGTATGCTTTTTGGATTGACTATTACTTTTTAATGTGCAAGGAAAGGTTGCTTTTTAATATAGTTCAATAACTCATTTAGCATTTTCATCAGTTTTGAGAAACTCCCAGTATCTTGACAGAAAATAAAGCTTGTAAGATTTTTCGGAATTGGCTTTTGCTTTTGTTTTTTTGTTCTTTTATTTTTTTTGGAGGAGGTAAGGAAAGACAATTAGGGTTAAGTGACTTGCCCAAGGTCACACAGCTGGTACATGTCAAGTGTCTGAGGCTGGATTTGAACTCAGGTCCTCCTGACTCCATAGTCGATGCTCTCTTCACTGCGCCACCTAGCTTCCCCTAGGGGTTTGGGATTTTGTTTGTTTGTTTGTTTTTTGGTAAATTTTGTTTTAACGTCCTTAGAAATTGGCATAATCCCTCCAGAAATGAAAACAGTAATTGCTAAAAATTATCCTGGCTTCATTAAGAACAGGTCATGTCAAGTTAATCTTATTTCCTTTGGAAAATTATTATAAATTAAATAACTCTAAACAAAACAGACTAACAAACATACTAAACAAAAGGCAAAAATCTTCCAGCTGAATCTAGCCTTTAATAAACTAGCCTTTAATAAACTTTAATAACCAAGTTAATTTACAACCAACAAACAAGCAGAGAAAATACTTTGATTCATTGTCCCCTTGCAGGTCTCTGAAAGTTGTAAGTACCTTTAGCATTGCTTTCCTTCTTTCTTTTTATCTAGTTGTTAGTTCTGCTGATTTTGCTTTATCTTAACTCACATAGGTCTTGCCATATATTTCCTCACACGCTTCATATTTCTCATTTGAGAGGACATCACAATATTACATTATGCTAATATGTCAATATTTATTCAGCAGTTCACTAATTGTTGGACATAGAGATTGCTTCTCGTTTTTATTATTTCAATTAGAACAGCTATGAACATTTTTAAACACGTAGGTAATTTTATTCCTTTTCATGCTGTTTTGGTGATAGAGTCCTGACTTATAAGTCAGGACTTCCTGGGTTGAAAACTATGATGTTTTGTGCTCATTACATATTTCCGTAATATTCTCTAAAATGTTTGCTCCAGTGTGCAATACCCCCAGCATTTGATTAGAGTGGCTGTTTTTCCACAATCCAGTCAGCATGGGACTTTCCTAAGTTTGCCATTGTAGCATGTAATGGGTGGTATCTTAAAGTGGTCTTGATTTATACTTGTCTAGGTAATAAGGAGTCTGAACACATATTTATGTAGTTGTTAATAGTTTGTATTACCTCCTTCATAAATTGACCATTCATGTCCTTTGACCATTGCACCACTGGAGAGTGTGTATTTTTAGTCTCGTTTTTAATATATAATTTTCTCATAGATTTATTATTTTAAAACTTTTCCCCAAGGCTGTGAGGTTTACCTTCATGAATTTTGCAGCATGTTTATTAGGTGCATACACATTGAAGATATACTCTCCTTTGGTATAGATAGAGACCTTTGTCAAAATGTAATGTTCCTTTATTTAAAAATCATTCCTGCTTTGAATTCAACTTTGATGTCATAAGTCCCATCCTTGCTTATTGTGATTTGGCAGGATAAATAACAACAATAATAGCTCATATCAGTCTAGACCAGCGGTTCTCAACCTGTGGGTCACGACCCCTTTGGGGGTCGAATGACCCTTTCACAGGGGTCACCTAAGGCCATCGGAAAACACATATTTCTGATGGTCTTAGGAACTGAGACACGGCTCCTCTATCCATCTCCAAGTGGGTCCGCCCACATGCAGAAATGCCCACATATGAGTATTAAAGGGTCACCGCATTAGGAAGGTTGAGAACCACTGGTCTACAAGCATTCATTATGTGTAAGACACTTCGTTAAGCACATTAAGGTTTACACGGTGTGTTCCTCACAACAACTACATGAGGCAGGCATTGGAGAAAATAATATTGTTCCCATTCCCCTGATAGACCTCATTTTCTTTGTTGATAAGGTTACTATATTAGTAGGGCAGGGGAATGTTGATGAGTTTAACTAGATTCTAGGAAAGTATTTGACAGAGTCTCTCATGCTGGCCTTTTGGACACACTGGAGAGATGTGGGTCAAATTATAACGTAGTTGGGTGGATTCATTACTATTGGAATGACCTAAGCAAAACAGTAGTCATGAAAGAGTCAGTATCAGTTGGAGAGAGATCTCTAGTGAAGTACCCCAGCGATCTGTCCTTTCCTCTGCATACTTCAATATTTTCATTAGTGACTTAGATGAAGCCATAGTTGATGTTTGCGTATCACATTAAACTGGAATAAATAGATAATTCTTGATGAAAGAGACAGAACCTAAAAACAAGCCCGATGGGCTAGAAGAGTGAAACAAATTTAATAAGATGAAATCAAAAGAGATATAAATGTCAAAATCAACTTCACAAAATTTAGAGTTGTATATCATCAAGCAATTAACTAATCAACTGGAATATATGAAATGGTAGGCATTGTGCTAAGTGCCAGGGAAACAAAGAGAGACAAAAACCGAACCAAAGCCAATAGTTCCTTATCAAGGAGCTCAGTGTCTAATAGGGGAAGATGACATGTAAACATCTCTACACAAACATGATATATATGGGAGAAATTGGAGATCATGTCAGAGGGAGGGCACTAAAATAAAGGATGCTAGGGAAAGGCTTCTTGGGAAGCCAGACCTGGCATAACATCTAGCCCAACCCCCTCATTTTCAATGTGAGGAAGGTCACACAGATAGTAAACAGCAGAATTAGGATCAGAAACCAGGCACTCTGAGTGAATGTGAAAAGAGCACTGAATTTTGAATAGCAGGACCTGAGTTTGAATCCTACCCAGATGTGCCACTTGCTACTTGCATGACCATGGGTAAGTCATTTAACCTCTCTGGGCATCTGCTTCCTCCTCTGGAAATGAGGGGATTAGATTAGATGACTTCTAAGTTTAGCTCCAGCCTTAGATCTACAATCCTATGAAATAGCTGTGCTTAGGCAACAATTTGTGTGAAACCCATCTGGGTATTGTAATAATAGTAATAACAGTAAGCATTTATAAAGCACTTTCAAGTTTACAAGCTGCTTTCTACACTAGATCTCATTTGATTCTTACAACAACACTGAGCTCTAAGCCAAATATTAGTTTGTAGTGTAACACAATAGTCAACCTGCCTTAAGAGAGGTGGAATGTCCAGGACTAGGGAAAGGTAAGGAAATAAGCATTTTTCTACCATGTGCTATGTGCCAGGCATTGTGATCAGAGTCTTGTACAAATATTCTCTCATTTGATCCTCATGACAACCATAGGAAAGAGCTGAAATTGATATCTCCATTTTGCAGATGAAGAAACTGAGGTAGGTAGAAGTTAAGTGACTTACCCAGGATCACACAGGTAGTAAGGATCTAAGGCTGAATGGGAACTTACACTTTCCTGACTCCAGATCCAGAAAAATACCTATTGCTCAGACTATTTTATGTAGTTGAATAGACAGTCAAATGAGTTAATACCTCAATATACATATTTTGGACAGGCCCTGCCGATAGATGAGTAGTACACTGAGACTAGAATTGAACAAGAAGGAGGGAAAGGATGGCTTTCTTCAGGGAAATTTTATAGTACTTTCAGCAATCCCAAACTACTTGTTAATAGGAAAACCCATCTTTGAAAACAAGCATATCTTCCCAGTGATGCTATATGGCGGCAGCTCAAGGAGCATTACTATTTCTAAAGATCAAGAATTGTCCATGATGGGGCCGCTAGGTGGTGCAGTGAATAGAGCACCAGCCCTGGAGTCAGGAGGACCTGAGTTCAAATCCAGCCTCAGACACTTAACGCAAAATTAGCCATGTGACCTTGGGCAAGTCACCTAACCCCAATTGCCCTACCTTCCCCTCTCCAAGAAGCAAAATAAAAAACCAATGTCAATGACCCAGAAGGTGATGTAGAGACACATGGCAGGGGTGTGTGTGTGTGTTTGTTTATAGACTGTAGCATATTACATACATGCAAGAAATGATGTAAAGCATATAATGTAAGAAACAAGTGAGCAGAAAGGGAGGTGAGCTGGTCATGTAGTGAAAGATGGGTAGACTGGAAACTACTTTAGTATCCATCAAATTTCAAAAGACCTGGAATGTCAATTTCTAACTTGTGGGGCCACTAGGCACATTGCAAGGGGTTTGCCTCGTTGAATTACTCTATATAATAAACAAACATCTTTTCTGAAGACTGAATAATTAGTATCTTACACATATATGTCTCACCACTTTCACACATATGTGGATGTTGTGATTAGTAAAGAACAAATTCATTTAAAAGTATTTTGGAATTCATAGGAGCTTTTTGTCATTATGCATTTTCTAAGTCAGTGGATGCTAATAGTATAACTATTGGGAAGGGTGAACCACATGATGTTTTCATACTAAAAATCTGTCTTCAGATCAAGAAGGCATTGACAGGTTGCAAACTGCCGTTTTTGAGGGAGAGCCTTTGTGAGTGACATCCCAGCTCCATTGGAGGATTTCAGTATAACTGGAGTAGATCGGTGATTTCATTGGTATTGGGAGCTCTTAACAAGTGGACTCTCTCTGCCAATGCAGTTTGGAACTTCCTCTGTCACTTAGTCCTGGAGGCTTTTCTGGGGAACAGAAAAATTAAGTTACTTGCCCATGGTCATATAACTAGCATGGATGGGCCAGGAGATGAACCTCAGTCTTCCTGACTCCAAAGCTAGCCTTTTTCTCATTATGCCACATTCCCTCTATCACTCAATATGTTACGCACACATATATAAGCACGTATGTAATCCCATACTTTGTTTCTCAACCATATAACATATTTCCACCATCAACCAGGCCAGAAAGAAAGCTGTTATGGAGACTGGAATCACTACAATAGGCCATTCAGACAGACATTATGCTGTGCATAGTAAAAGGAAGAGAAAAATATTGGCGCCTCATGTTAGTGTTAAAAGTCCTCACTTTTGCACTTTCCTACTTACTGTGGGAGTGAGGCAGAAGGTGTGCAGGAAGTGAGAGAGGAAGGAGGTAAAATGGGGGTGGGGAAGGAGAAGGCCAAGTGGGAAAAGTAGAATAAAGGAGGAAAAATATATTGGACTAAGGACAGTGAAAGCAATTGGATTCCATTCCCTTTGGGACCATGGCATTTCCAGTGATTTATTTATAATTGAATTAGAAATAATTAGTTTATGAGTTCCTAATGAAGTCAGACCTTGCCAGACTTTTAGGTATATGATTTAGTTCAGAAAAGGTTAGATTTTACTGTATTTTGTAGTGTTCATAATAACAGAGGGGATGAATATTTATATAACTGTCACTGAATAGGGATTGGGCTCTTATTTGCAATTGAAAAAAAATTCAATGTTTTTTTGGAAGCCTGAAGTAGATTTAAATCCGTAGCATATCATCATTTCCAAGAGAATTATCTGTACCTTTGTACTGTGGGTTAACTCTAAAAAGAGTGAAGCATTTTAGCAGTCTCCTTTCAAATGGTTTCAAATGCAGTAGAGAATCTCCATATTGAATATTTCTAAATTCAACCATTCAGCAAAATTATTATTTGATAATAATCAAATGAAATGTACAACCCCACCTACTATTCACGGAGGAATGACAGGGTGGTCTGACTTGTACAGAAGCAGAAAATTCCGTCCTAGAAATTGTACAAATGAAATTGCAGATAAATAGTATGGGCGTACCATGAAGAAACCAGAGGAAAGGATGTAAGTGAAGTCAGCAAGTTGTATAACAAGCAAGCTTTAATTTATTAAAGCTCTAGGTACCCTCTTTATATGGTGAAGCTAAGTCTTATCTTCAAAACTAGTTATGTGGCACCCTCCCAGCTTCCAGATTTCTTGCCTCCCTCTCCCTGCATATTCTCCACATTCTAGTCCATAGCCCAGGCTGTCTTCAGAATCTAAAATGCCTCCCCTCCTCACTTCTGCTGCGTAGAATCCTTAGCCTTCTTCAGGTTTCAGCTTAGATGCCATTTGTCCACCTCAAGTCTCTCATGATCCCCTGCCCCAACAATCATCAGTGTGCTCTTTATCTGTCTCTCTCTGTCTCTGTCTCTCTGTCTCTGTCTCTCTCACACACACACACTTTCGCTCTCTGTCTCTCTCCAAATTATGTTGTATTTATTTATCTGTGTGTGTGTGTGTGTGTGTGTGTTTTCTGTCCTTCAATAGAATGTAAGCTCCTTGAGGGCAATGATCTTTTTCAGAGGGATTGACAAATAGATCAGCAAAGAAGCTCCTTAAATCCAGTTACTCCGCTCTGAACTACATCTTTTTGACTTTTTGGATCAGAAGACAAAGAGAAGGGTTTTTTTAAAGTCCTATACCTGTCATTTCACTGAAGCCTGGAATAGAAACTTAGGGCTGGAAATCACTGGGGTGATAAAATAAGAATTACCACACCAAGTCATTTCCATGGTCTACCCAACACAGAATTCTGTCTCTATCAGTGATACCCAATGATGTTTTGTGGAAGAATGTATTTTTCTCCCTGGATGTTGACTTTGGATGTTTAATAATATATCCTTAGGTATCCTAGGTAGTCTTAATAATTATTATGCATCTGTCATCCATGTATTTATCAAAATCTTTTTTGAAGTGATGGATGTTTTCCATCTGTTACCTCTTTGGCTAATGAATTCCTTCACTTTATTGCCTGCTATTTGAAACAGTACTTAAAATAATGGAATATTAAATCTGGAAGGGATTGTAAGATCACCTACTCTATCCCCTACCTTTTTCAGAAAAAGGAAACTGAGGTCCAGAGAAGGGAACTGTCTTGGCCAGGATCATATAAGTAGTAAGAGAATAACTGGTAAGAATCCAGATTTCCAGGGGTGGCTAGGTGGCACAGTGAATAGAGCACGGACCCTGGAGTCGGGAGGACCTGAGTTCAAATCCGACCTCAGACACTTAACACTTACTAGCCATGTGACCTTGGGCAAGTCACTTAACCCCAATTGCCCTGCCTTCCCCCCTCCAAAAAGCAAAAAAAATAAAAAGAACCCAGATTTCCTGACCCCCAGTTCAGTAATTATTCTTCTAAGCAAGTTCTATTTGCCTCTTTTAGGGCCCAAGGGGGTGCATCTTTTGTGGTTTTCTAGAACTTGGTGAAGAAGTCTTTGCTTCACCTGATTCATGCCCTTCAGGATTTCATAGACTCTGATCTTATCTTTTGTTAACATTTTTAGTTGCAGACTGAAGAGTGCTAATCTTTTTGATTTTTCATACAGAAACCCTTACAATTCATCTTTTTGTTTCAATAAGTAATCAAATTTATCTAGTGTTTCAAGATGTGCAAAACTCTTTTTCTATATAACCTATGGTCAAAGGTCTTCCCAAGCCCCTGGACTCACATGGAGTGGGTCCAGTCCTAGAAGCTGACTGCGGTGGACCAGGTCCTCCCTACATCAAAGTTTACTCCAGGGAAATTTCCAAATAGAGATTCCATATAGTCTACATCAAATTTTCCCATGTGTGGATAAACAAGAGAATATTTGTGAAACTCTTAGGAAATCTTCAGGCTCTTTTATCATCACTGCTAAAGTCCACTTCTCCAGATCCTATACAACGTTTGTGGCAATGATATAGTTAGTGACTATGGCACAGTTGTCATTTCACTCCAGAGAAAATGCAGAAGATACATAGGACACACAGGAATGAAAAGTGCCTGCATGTACACACACACACACACACACACACACACACACACACACACACACACATACAAACTATATCTTTTTTTTTTCTGGATGGGGCATTCATAGGTGGGCGGATTAAGAAAATGCCTTTCATTAAAAATATGGCCCTTGATCTGAGTCATGAAGGGAAATAGGGATGCCAAAAGTTGGAAGTGAGGAGGGAAAGCACCCCAGGCAGTAGGAACAGCCTCTGAAAAGTCATGAAAGTGGTATATGGGATGTGAGGAGCAGCTTGTAGGTCATTTTGACTAGAAAGTGTAGCGTGTGAAGGAGAGTAATAATGTGCAAAAAGCAGGAAAGGTAGGTGGGTGGCAGAATGAGAAGGGCTTTCAAAGTCAGACAGAGGAGTTGCTATTTCATCCCAGAGGCAAGAGGGAACCACAGGGGCTTCTTGAACTGGTGAGTAACATGGTCATACCTGTACTTTGGCAGCTGTGTGGAGGCTAGATTGGCATGGGAAGAGTTTGCAGACTGGGAGACTGAGTAGGAGGCTCTTGCAGTGGTTGGTAGAGAGAGGTGATGGTGATTCCCATTCCAGGTCTTTAGATCATTTTCCTGGGTTCTATGTAATAGTATAGGGACTATCATTTTGTAGGATATTTTGGGTGATTTTTTTTTCTGAAATGTATTTTGAAACTTATTCAGCTTGAGGCTTATCTGGCAATTTTGCCAACTCATGCAGTTTCAAGTATAACACATCTGTGTAAACCAACTTCTCCCTTACTTGTTTCATTGGATGGAAGCCAAGAATAGAACCAAATAATGATATACTAAGATAGGTTTGATCAGCATAGCCATATACTATATTGCATTAAACAGAACTAGTGTTACTAGTAGGTAGAGTCTGTAGCCACCTTCATGACGGGAAGTAAAGAGGACAGGGGAAAGACTTCTCTCATCTCTGTCCCCAACTGTCTTCTCACCACCCTGGAGTAGTTGGCTTTAGAAACTCATTGGGTATCAAAGATGTTTCAGACTCCAGGGGCTTCCTCTTAGAATATAAATAACCCCAGGAAGGGTGTTGAGAGTAAGATAGGTGCACACAAAAGACACAGGGAAGAACCAGAGAAAGTTAGAAGGGCACCCTAGAACAACCTGGGCAACTTGTCCTCCCTGGGTTTCATTTTCCATCTATACAATGTGGAGGAAGGGATAAACTTCTTTCCAGATCCCTCAGCTTTCCTTAGGTTCTACAAAATGGGGCACGTAATACAGTGAGAAGTGAATGACAGACTAGTTTAAAAAGGAATTTTATAAACTGTAGAGAGCTGCAGAAGTGGGGAAGAAGTGACGTTTGAGCTGTAAAGAGGAGGGGTGGAAATCAGAAGACCAAGCTAGCTCAGCTAACTGTGAGACTCTGATATCTAAGAATTTGTGATGAGTGCATGAGTTTCAAACTAAGGGAATCAGCCCTAAATTAGGAAGCCCAAAGAATACTATGAACTAAAGCTGCTTCCAGAACTGGAGGTATTTTTCTTCCTGAACTTCTCCCATCATAGCTTGTAGGGACACGCTTCTTGTTCCCAGGGGGTCCTCTCGTTATCCTCCAGCTGCATTGTGGGTCCTCTCCTGATCTCCCCCCCTCCACTTCTAGTGCCTTCCTCTGAGATTACATCCAATTTACACAATATATATATCTTGTATGGACAATGTTATTTAATCTTGTATGTTCATAGTTCCTTACGTGTTGTCTTCCTCACTAGAATGTGAGCTTCTGGATGGTAGGGACTATGATTTTGGCCTTTCTTTATATCCTCATCTCTTAGCATATGTCCTGGTCAATAGTAAGTGTGTAACAAATGTTTGTTGACTGACTGCCTTAGTGACCTCTGAGAGGTGTCAGGGCCAGCCAGGTCTGGACAGACCCTATATCTCACCTCTGACCCCAAAAACATATATTACACCTTTCATAACTTCTCTGCCTAGTAAAACAAATCCATTTCTTTAAAGAGAGTCAAAAATAGTCTAGGATTTGATTTAAGAACTTGGCATTGATAGAAAGAGGAAAGTGTAAGAACATAAAAGTGAATAATAGCAAGGAGAAAGAAAAGAACAGTGAAAGAATTTAAAGCAGCAATATTCTGATTTTTTTTCTGAAAATCCATTTTACAAGGGTTCCTTTCTTTGGTAAAGAAAGCCGAGTTTTAATTTTTTATAAAGTGTAACATAAAAAATTAACGCAATCTTTTAAGAGTGATTGTTACATAAACAAAATAAAAACAGGCATCACAGTGCTATTGGATGAATGGCTCCCAGTCTGATACATCCCTTGTGCTAATTCACCTAGGGTAGACTTTGGGTGACTTTTCTTTTCTACAGATAGACAGACCAGAGGTCTTGAGATGGGTTCATATCTTCTTGAGGGACAAATGTCTCTTCCGTTTTTAACTAGGTTGCTCAAAGAGTGATATTTTCTGTGAGATTTCCCTTTGAATTTTTTATGGGATTTATTTCATTAAAAGTAAAATAAATGGAGGATTTTTTTAAGTTTAAGAGAGAAAGGGAAAAATGAATGCTCAGAAACCAGGCTCCTTAAATGGCTCCAACTTTGTAATGGAACACGGTCGAACTGTGCTTTCCAAAGAGAGTTACTGTAGATTATTACACTGACCATTAAAAGATTATGAGGGGGAACCACTTCACTTTAAATTATCGACAAATACATACATTGCTACTTGGAGATTTAGAAAAGTCAATAGCAATGAGCATCTCCACGGATGTCTCTGGGTATGGGATCCTGCAGTTAGCAGTGAAGTCCCAGAACCATTTGGTCTATAGTAGTGGAGTTTTTAGCTGACCCTATGTTAACTCTGCACCTAGTTTCTTTTTGTCTTTCTAAAGAGGCTGTCAGCTGCTGGCTGGCATTTTGTCAGTGTGTTGCAAACTGAGAGTGAGCTCTGTGGCTCCTTCCCTCATACATCTGTGATCTGAATTAATGGAGAATGTGTGTCCTCCCCTGCCTTCTCGTCACTGCAGAATGATCTCTTGCTCTTTCTAGTGGAAAGCAATGTTATCTCCACTTGACCACTTTGGCCCTTATATGCCTTGGGCCGATCTAGTGTGCTGGGCATCCTTATAGGCAGGTGATTAGGGGGTTTGGTTTGGGAAAAGTTGAAAATTCTTTCTCTTTCTGTATTTAAAAATAGTTAATTTGATTTTTTTTCAATTGACAAAAAATCTATTTTCTCTCCCTCCTACTCCGCAGCCCCCAAACCCCCAATTAGGAAAAATAATAAAAGGAAAACAAAGATCCCTTAGCAAGTATCTAGAGTCAAGCAAAAATAAAATACTCCCATTGGCCATATCAAAAAAATGTTTGTCACATTCTGCATCTTGAGTCCCTCACCTCTCTGTTATGAGGTAAGAAGTATGGTTCATCATTGGTCCTCTGAAGTCATGACTGGTTGTTGCACTGATCAGAGAATTCTGGTCTTTTACAGTTGTTTGTCTTTGCAGTGTTGTTATTATATAAACTGTTCTGTTTCTTCTGACTTCACTCTATATCCGTTTATGCAAGTCTTCTCAAGTTTCTCTGAAACTATCCCTTTCATCATTTCAAATAGTATAGTAGTATTCCAAGAATTTTTAAATTACATTTGCATGCCATAATTTGTTCAGCCATTCCTCAATTGATGATCATCTTCTTAGTTTCCAATTCTTTTCCAATACCCAAAATAACTGCTATAAGTATTTTTGTATATATGTGTACTTAGAAACATCTCTTTGGAGTATAGACTTATTGTTAGGCCAAAGGCTATGCATAATTTAGTAAACTTTTTGGGCATAGGTCCAAACCAATTTCCAGAATGACCTGTCCATATTCTTTCTCTCAAACTCTCACCTTCCTGAAAGTCTGGGTCTCTCACTTCTACCGTCAATGTTCTAGTTCTAGTTCAAAATGAAGGCATTATTAGCTATTTTGATACTAATTCCAATGTGTTTTTCTCAGATCATCTTCAGTCACCTAGGGAGGCCATCACAGAATGAGTCTCAGGTAGATAGAGTTAATATGAAGAAGAAATGGATAGGGCAAGATCTGAAGGATGGGGATTGGTGGGTTAGAGGCTAAAGGGTATCAGAGACTATTATGAATCGAGAGTGTGAGGAAGGGGTGGAGAATGGGTGCTAAATGAAACATCATTTACTTCACCATTTTGCCTTTGACCAACATTACTAATATGTGATTATACAAGTATAATAATAATAACAGGGGAGGGGGATGAACTATCTGTGATTTCCCTGATATAGGGAATGCCTCATGAGAAAACTTTCTTTGCCAGTGGAGATCAGCACCAAGACTCTATTGTCTTAGAGCAGCGGTTCTCAACCTGTGGGTTATGTTCAATTTGTAACAATGAAAATATATCCTGCATATCAGATATTTACATTACGATTCATAACAATAGCAAAATTACAGTTATGAAGTAGCAACGAAAATAATTTTATGGTTGGGGGTCACCGCAACATGAGAAACTGTATTAAAGGGTCGCGGCATTAGGAAGGTTGAGGACCACTCTGTTAGAGAGTTGCCTGAGGGGCTGAGACATTAAATGGCTTATTTTGAGTCATATAGCTAGTATGTGTTAGAGGCCACACTTAAACCAAGGTCTTCCTGATTCTAAGACCTGCTGTCCACACACTATGCCTAGGGGGATCTGGGTTCAAGTCCTCCCTTTGAAATGTATTGGCTGTGTGACCTCGGGGGCCCCCAGTTTCTCTTGATATTGCAAGGATACTTAGGGCTGTCTACTGCTTATTTTTTGCTCTTTCCATGTGCCTGTTCTGTCTTCTCTTCTAGCCACACATTTCTTCAATGACAACCTTTGTTCTCATTCTTCTTCACAACTCCTTATTTATTATGCATTGTAGCCAACACATATCCACTCTACATCTTTCCCTCTGAGGGATAGTGATTTCTCATTCTTTGGAGACTGTGTTCTATGCTCAAGAGCCATACAGCAACACTGATATAATAATGACGGTACAAAGATGGCCTTTTGTTTCTAGGGAGAGTTTGGTGGTCATTAAAGGAACTTTACAGTTTTCAGAAGGCAATCAAGCAAATTTTCCTCCTTCTGCTTAGTTCTGGGACATTTCTTGGCCATTTGCTCTATCCATATGATATGTACACTGATGAGCAAACTCTAGGTAATCTCATTTAATCTAGGGATTCTTACCCTTTTTGACTAACTAGTTGAAGTGTTTGGATACCTTCTCAGATTAAAAAAAATCCATCATGGAAGGAAATGCTAAATTTCAGTTAGAGATCAGTGAAAATTAAGATGAATTTTTTTTCTATCCTATTTCATGGGGAGATTTCAGGTTGTCTGTGGATTCAGATGAGAAAAACTTCTATCTTTAATTCGAATACAATTGTTTTCCTTTTAGTCCTATGCATTTTATTTTATACATTTAAACTATTATTCTGAGCAGACTGCCCCCCCAAAAGTTTAAGAGTCTGGCTTTAGAGAAGGTATTCTTCCTTCATTTTTTTTCTCCTTGTGTATATGACCTGTCATTGATTTTGTACCTCATTTAGGAGACCCTATGCTGTTCTGGGGCTTGATACAGACTATACAGTGGCATCTACAATGAGGAGCATCCATGAAGAATCCCTCTTTAGCTTGGACTGGGTTTCCTCCCTCACAATGGTGAACACCCTTGGTGAGTAGATGTCTTCATTTTGTATGCTTCACTTGACATTTATGATCAGAGGGTCATTGAACACGGTTAGGTTTTTTGTTATATCTTTCAAGGAATCATTTAATTTTAATGTATGAATGGGAGGCAAACTTTTAGAAGAAAACCTTCAATATTCTGTTCTGCTCTACTGAATCAAATGCCTTTTTAAAAAAAAGTCAACCAACAATAAATATGGTGGGTTTTTATATTACCTACAATTGTATAATGACAAAAATTCATTCCACTGTAGAATATTACTTATGAAAGCCTATCTAGTACCTCTTAATTCCCTTATCAACTAGTATATATTATTTTCTGCAAAAATTTTATATAGATGGAGAAGTAGACACATGGTTCTGTGGATGTTGATGAACACGAATAAATGTTAAACAGTTCTTATTTTTTGCTGGAGAAATCCAGATTTCTAGTCTAAGCTCCATCACTGACTTACTGTATGTTCTTGGGCAAGTCACTTACTCTCCTTAACCTTCAGTTTCCTCATTTATAAAATAATCACTTCTTTTGCTGCCCTTCCCCACTGTTGTTATGCTCAAATAAAACAATGCATTTATAGAACTTTGTAACTAACCATAAAGTTGAAAAAAAATATTTTTATACCAATTTCTTCCAGTAGATGGCACTCTTCATTGGTAAGGCAGTGTCTCTGAACTGATTCATAGACACCAATGGGAACTACTGAATGTGAGTGAAGGAGAGGTGTTTATTAGGAAGAATCAAGTGACTTAATCATTGGAATGTGAAGCTACAAAAGAAAGAAAGAAAAGTTAAATCACATATCCTAATTCTGGACAACTTATTTCCATATGGGAGGGGGTGCTAGATGGAACAAGTCAAATAAAATCACTGAGATTTTAGTTGAAAAGGAATTTGAAGGTCATCTTATCTAACTTCCCACCCAATGTAGAAATCATCTCTAGGCTTTTCCAGCAAGTGCTTGTCCATCCCTCCTTGGATACTTCTATGGGCAGGGTACTTATTCATTCCCAAGAGAGCTTATTCTACTTTTTGGATTGTCCTAATCCTTCAAAGGGTTTTCCTTTTATTGAGGTAGAACCCAAGAACCTTTTTAAAAAATCCTGAAAAACCAAAGATGTACACAAGGTTCTGTCAGTCCATTCAGACTATCAAATATGAAAAGATCTAAATTTGGCAGGACTTGTTCTAAATGAACTCATTCTGAGTCCTGGTGATCAGCACTCCCTTTTCTACACATCCATGAGCCATATGCCCAATAATCTACTCCAAGATTTTGCCAGGGACTTACATCAGACTCATCAGACTGTAGTTTCCAGAACTTAGCTTTTTCTTCTTTTTAGGAAATCAGAAGGACCCTTCTCTATCTTCAGTCTTCTGCCACCTTTCCTTTTCTACAGCCTATTTTGATTTCTCCAACATGACAGAGTGGTGACACTACTCCCACATAAGATGATGCAATGATACTACAGATAGGTCTTTCATTGGTTAAAATTTATTGATACTTGTTCCCAAATCAGTCAAAAAGTCAAGCAGCGCTACTCGAGTAGGAAATGGACACTGGAGTACCCTCTGCAGACTAACTGAAAAGATTAGGACTCTGAAGTCAAGAAAAAAAAGCTAGTCTTTGAAGCTGAGGAAGAGAGAGGTAGATTGTGGTTAGGTAAAGGAAAGCAATCAATGCTTTATACAGTAGAGAGGGAACTTGTGGAACTCATGATTGAAAGAGGCTTTTGAGTTCAAAAGAGGGTTAGATAAACACATGGACAAGAGATCTGAGTTGGGTTCAGGAAACAAGACTGGTTTGTGATAGGCCCTTATTCTTTTGAAGTTGGCATCTAGGAGGACACCTTTGGACTGCTTATAAACTGTACCCTGTTATCACTGCAAAAGACATACTACTAGATCTGACTGAAGATTGGTGTAATACCATGTGGCACTAATTTTTTAAAAATAAATTAGTGCATTTATTTTCTTGTTTACATCATTCATTTCCACGAGATTTTGAGTTACAAATTTTCTCCCCATCTTTCCCTTACCCAGCACCTCAAAACAGACATCCCACTGTATAACCCCTCCCCCACTCTGCTGTCTCCTATGTCCTCCCCCTCGCCCCTCTGACTTTCCGGTAGGGCAGGATGGATCTCCCTACCACAGCCATATGGCACTAATTACAGTCTAAATATGCCACACATGAAATGTCAAGATGCTTTTTGGTTGTTTGTTTTATTAGCCTAATTTTTATGAGAATATAATTTGATACATTACTGAATATTTATTCTCAAAATAAGACTTTTGAAATGACTATGCAGGTGATTTTGAAGGACACATAGATGATGTTACACAAAGAAAGTGAAGAGGGAAACTGAAGTAAATGTCTGAATAATTCACAGTAAAGAAAAAAAATACTTTTGTCCAGAGCAGAAGATCTTAAGGTGGGATCTGTGAACTCATAAAACAAAAAGCAAATAGGCTGATAGTTTCATTTTAATGGGATTAATTTTATTTCTATTTGTATGTATTTTATTCATTTAATTCTGAGGAGTGCATTTCTTCAACAGACTGGCACAGGGGTCCATGACATACACACAAAGGTGGAGAACCTCTTAAGACAAGCGTCTTTTCTTGGCTTGAGCTATCTAGATATTTGCCTGAATTCTCCTGTTCACCTTTAATATGTAGGCTCCATCATGAATATTATTTTGGTCCAATGTTTATATTTAAAAATTTCAGTTGTAGTACCTCTTGATTTCTCAAACAAGATATAAATAGGGAATTCATTTTACCCCATACTGGACAATCACCATCATTACCATAGCTTACATTAATATAGTGTTTTTTGTATATGACAAGAATAAAAGTAACATTTGTATTAGCACCTTTGACTATGCAAAGCTCTGTGTGGGTGTGTATATGTATGTATGTATGTATATATAACCTATTTTTAATCTCAGAGAGTCTTGGGAGGTAGGTACCCCTTTACTGATGAGGCAGCTAAGGATCAGGGCAACTAAGGGGTATGTCTCATCACACAGCTAGTTATTGTCTGAAGAAGTATTTGGACCCATATCTCCATGACTCCAAATCAAGTATTCTCTCTTTCATGCAATGCTACATTTGATCCTCCCAACAACCCTTTGAAGTAAGTCTAAGAAGTATTATTTGCCCCATTTTACAGATGAGCAAACTGAAGTCTCAGTTAAGTGACTTACCGAAGGTCACATGACTAGTGAGAAACTTTCCTACTTCCAAGTCACTTCAATTCTTGAAGCAAAGTAATGATGTTCATATGCTGCATTTGCTGCATCTTAGATTAGGTGAGATAAATATATTGTAATTCTTAGCATGCTTGAATTCATTTATCCTCTATGTCATAGCATTTGAATGTAAATAGTAAATACTATGACTTTTCAGGACTAGCTTGCTCGTTCTGAATTTGGACTAAAAAGCTGTAGATGCTGCTGCCAATATTGTCTGTCCATGTGACAAAGATAAAATTTAAACCTTCTTTCTTGGAAAGACTTTTGGTACACTCAGTAGAATTTAAAGTGATGCATGTAAATTTATACACCTTTCTTGCCGGAGGAGAGAGATAAATTGATTGATTTACATTTTTATTAAATATGTCTTACCAGGATGCATACTTGTGTTATTTTATCTCACTTACAGGGTATTCCTTGTTGTAACTAGTCATTAAGTGGCAAATACTGAACAAAAGCCCACATAAGTTATGTGTTTAAACATGAAAGAAAGCTAGATTGAAGGAAAGCAGACATGTTATATTAGTTTGGTGTTGCAAACAACAGACACCCCAGGAGACCCCAAGAATTGTCAAGAGTTCCCAAACTTTACATTTGTCCAAAGTTGAAATGAACTCCAAATCATAAGTTGGGGCATATTTTTCATGAAACATTAAACTAAAACATTATCAAGGAAATATGAATCATGCTCTTTCTTTGTCCTCTTGAAAAGAACACAGAAAAAGTGCAACCCTGATCTCTCTCTAATTACATTTTTGTATATAAAAATTGTTTTCCCTTTTAATAGTTGGACTTGAAGATTGTGGTAATCAAATATGGTTTCTTTTGAGATTGTCTATCCATTCACTGGGTAGCTGAGAAAGGTCCCAAGTTAAATACATAATAATAATGGCAAACAGTTCTATGAATTTAAAAGTAGAAGGGACGTGCAAAAGCCAAACACATCATCTCTCCTCCAGATCTAATATTCAATTAGATTTTCTGGGCTGTGAATTCTATAGTAAACTTTGGGACTCATTGACATTTTATTTTTGTCTCCAAGCCATCACGCCCTTAAAAGTACTGCCCCAGAGCAAGAGCCTCCTTGAACAAAATAGGGAGGAGTTGAGTGTTGTGTTTTCCAGTTCTGCAAAATAATCTAGGATGCTTCTCTGGAACAAAAAAGGGAGAGAAAAACCATCATGAGCCAACAAGGCTGCTTCTCCCACATCTGGAAGATGTAGGGGCTTGTCTATACAAATGTGGTCAAGCTTGAGAATCCAATCTAACTCACTTTGACTAGCCTGGACAGTCACCCTACAGAGTGGAAGACGGACGTGTTCATACTATCCCTTCTCTGTTCCTATTGCCTGTGTCAAACTGGGTAGAACATATTTCACAGTAAGTGCTCAGCTGCCATTCATCTCTGTGGGATTGTGACATATACCCAGATCCCATATCATCCTTGCATTTTTTTTGAGAACCCCTTGACAATGCAAACTCTTTTCCTGAAATCATTGTGTGGTGTGGCGTGGCGTGGCGTGGCGTGGCGTGGCGTGGCGTGGTGTGCTGTGGTGAGAAGCAGTGTCTGTAGGGAATAGAGTTGTGGACTTGGAAGACCTATGTTTGAATCTTACCTCAGATACTTTTGAGTTGTGTGAGATCCTAAGCAAGGAATTTAACTTTCCTGAGCTTCAGTTACCTCATCTGTAAAATGGGTAAACATCTGTAGTATCTACCTCCTTTACAGTTGTTGTGAGGCTAGAATGAGATAATGGATACAATGGACTTTTCAAACTCTAGAACCCCATGTTAATATCATCTATTATTATTATTCAAAATAGACAAAAATCATGGTCAGTTGTAAATTTTATTTTGACATTATTGCATTCTTTAAAAATTAGGGTTTTTAATTAATATTTTATTTTTCCATTTTCCATTTTCATTTCAAAATCCTTTCCTTTTCCCTTCCATCTCTACCATCCATTGAGAAGGCAAGAAAAAGAAAACTCATTATGAATATATATAGAAGTGCAAAACGAATTTCAGCATTAATCATGTTCTAAGGGGGAAAAAGCAATAAAAATGAAAGAAATAGAAGAAAATCCGCTTCATTTTGTACTGAGTCCATCAGTTCTCTGTATGTAGGTGGATAGCATGATTCCTCATGAGCCCTTTGGAATTGTGGTTGGTCATTGTATTGATCAGAATTACTGAGTCTTTCACAGCTGTTTATCCTTACCAGTTTGTTGTTACTGTACAAATTGTTCTCCTAATGCTACTGACTTATTAATTAATCGATCAATAAGTTAGCAAACATTTAAGCACTTTTTATGTTCCAGGTACTGTGCTAAGCACTGGGGATACAAAAAAAGGGCAAAAGACAACCCCTGCCCTTAAGAAATTTACAATCTACTGGGGAGACTACATGCAAACAAATACAGACAAAGCAAGCTATATGCAGGATAAATGGAACATAATTAAAAAAGAAAAAGCACTAGAATTAAGAGAGTTTGGGAAAGTCCACCAGTAAAAGATGAGATTTTAATTGGGACTTAAAGAAGCCAGGGAGGTCAGTAGGCAGAACAGAGGAGAGAGTACATTCCAAGCACTGGGACAACAAGAGAAAAAGCTCCGAGCTGAGATCTGAAGGATCTTGGGGGAGGAAGAGGTAGGAGACTAAGGTCACTGGATAGAAGAGTGTATATTGGGGAATAAGATGTAAGAAGACTAGAAAGGTAGGAGGAGGCTGAGCTTTGAATGCCAAACAGAGCACATGATATTTGATCCCGGAGGCAATAGGGAGCCATGGAAGTTTATTGAGTAGAGGGGGTGACATCTGACTTGTATTTTAGGAAAATCACTTTAGTGGCTGAATGGGAAATGGATTGGAGTGGGGAGAGATTTGAGGCAGGCAGACCCACCAGCAGGCTAGTACAATACCCCAGTTGTGGGATGATGAGGTCCTGAACTAGAGTGGTGGCACTGTCAGAGAATAGAAGGGCATATTCTAGAGATGTTGCAAAGGTGCAATCAACAGGCCTTGGCAACAGATTAGATGTAGGGGTGAGAGATAATAAAGAGGTGAGGTTAACTCCTAGGTTGTGAGCCTGAGGGACTGGGAAAATGGTGCTGCTCTCTGCCATAATAGAGAAAGTAGAGAAGGTGGGTTAAGGGAAAATATACTGAGTTCAATTTTGGACATATTGAATTTAAGATGTCTACTGGACAATTTGAGATGTCTGAAGGGCAGTTAGAGATGCAAGATTGGAGGTCAGCAGAGAGTTTGAGGTAGGATAAGTTGATTTGAGAATCATCAATATTAGAGATGCTAATTAAATCCATGGAAGCTGATGAAATCACCAATTGGAGTACCGTAGAGGGAGAAGAGGGCACAGCACAGAGTCCTGAGGGACTTTGCTATGCCATTTCATACAAGGGTTCCCAGGTTTTTCTGAAACCACCCCCTTTATCTATAACACAGTAGTATGCCATCACATTCATATAACATAACTTGTTCAGCCATTCCGCAATTGATGATTATGCCCCCAATTTCTAATTCTTTACTACTACAAAAAGAACTGCTATAAATACTTTTATGAAAATGGACTTCTTTCTCTTTCTTTGAACTATTTTGGCGTAGACCAAAGTGGCATTGTTGGGTCAAAATTTAATAGCTTTTTGGGCAGTCCCAAAACTGCTTTTTAGAATGATTGGACTAGTTCATAGCTCCACTAACAGTGCATTAGAGTACTTATTTTCCCACACCCTCTTCAGTATTTGCCATTTTCCTTTTCTTTCATCTTAAGCAATCTGATGGATATGTGGTGGTACCTCAGAGTTGTTTAATTTGCATTTCTCTAATTATCAGTGATTTAGAGCATTTTTTCCAATATGGCTATTGATTGCTTAGATTTTTTAACCTCTGAAAACTATCTATTCATATCCTTTTACCATTTATCATTTGGAGAATGGTTTTTATTTTTTATAAATTTCAATCAGTTCTCTTTATTTTAGAAATAAGTTTTTTATCAGAGAAACTTGTTGCAAAGATATTTTTTCACACTTTCCTATTTTTCTTCTAATTTTAACTGAATTGCTTTTGTTTTGCAAAAAACCTCTCTATTTCTTGTTTGGGCTTGAATTTTCCCTATCCATAGGTCTGATAGGTAATTTCTTCCATGATCCACTACTTTGCTTTTTTTTTTTTCTTGGAGAGGGGAAGGCAGGGTAATTGGGGTTAAGTGACTTGCCTAAGGTCACACAGCTAGTAAGAGTTAAGTGTCTGAGGCAGGATTTGAACTCAGGTGCTCCTGACTCCAGGGTCCGGGCTCTATTCACTGCATTAATTTGCTTTTGATAGCCTTTATTTTTAAATCATTTTCTCATTTTGAATTTATTTTGGTATATGGTGTTAAATGTTGGTTTATGTCTTACAATTTTGTTGTTACTGTACAAACTGTTTTCCTAATGCTACCAGACTACTTTCTAGTTTTCCCAACAGTTTTTGTTAAAATGTGACTTCTCCCCATAGCTGGGATCTTTGGATTTAGCAGTCACTGTTATTACGCACATTTGCTTCTGGGTATTGTATACCTAATAAGTTCCAGTGATCAGCCTCTCTATTTCTTACCCAGTTCCAAATTTGTTTTTATTACAGCTTTGTAGTGTACTTTGACATGTGATGCTGCCAGTCTCACTTTCTTCCCATTTTTTAATTGCTTCCTTTGATACAAGTTCTTGACCTTGTGTTTTTCCAGGTGAATTTGATGCCTTTTTTCTAGCATTATATATTATTTGGTAATTTGATTGGTATATCACTGAAAAAGTAAAATAATTTATGTAGCAACATTATTTTTATTATATTGGCTCCATTTACCCATGAGCAATTAATAGTGCTCCAGTTATTTAGGTCTGTTTTTATTTGAGTGAAGAGTTTTTAATTGTGTCCATATAGTTCCTGTGTGTCTTGACAAGTAGACTGCCAAATATTTCATACTGTCTGTAGTTATTTTAAGTGGAATTTCTCTCTCTTTCTACTGGGTTTTGTTGGTAAGATATGGAAATATTGATGATTTGTGTTGATTTATTTTATATCCTACCACTTTGCTGAAGTTGTTAATTGTTTTGATTACTTTTTTAGTTGACTCTAGGGTTCTCTAAGTAAATGATCTTATTCTTTGTAAAGAGTGATATTTTTGTTTCCTCCTTGACTATGCTGATTTCTTCAATATCTTTTTTTGTCTTATTGCTATAGCTAGCATATTTAGTATGAGCTTGAATAGTAGTGGTGATAATGGGTCAGTTTGCTTCACTCCTGATCTTATTGGAAAGGCCCCTAGCATATTCTCATTACAAGATGATACTTGCTCTTTGATTAACATAGATACTACTTAGGATTCTAAGGATAGGTTTCATTTATTCCTGTGCTTTCTAGTGTTTTTTTTAACAGGAATGGATCTGGTATTTTGTGAGATTTTTTTCTGTATTTGTGGAAATAATCATATGATATTTGTGTCTTTGTTGTTAATGTGGTCATTTATGTTCATAATTTTCCTAATATTGAAGCAGCCCTGCATTCCTGGTATGATTATAGCCTGGCAATGTTGTATGATCTTTGTGATAGATTGCTGTAGTCTCCTGCTAGCATTTTATTTAAAATAAATGTGTCAATATTCATTAGAGAAATTAAGCTATACTTTTCTTTCTCTGTTTTGACTGTCTGCAATTTAAATATCAAGACCATATTGTATCTTGGAAGGGATTTGGCAGGATTCCTTCTTTACCTACTTTTTCCAGACAGCTTATGTAGTATTGGAATTAATTGTTCTTTAAATGTTTGGTTGAATTAGCTTGCAAATCCATCTGGTCCTGGTGTTTTTATGAATTTTCCACTTTCTTTTTCTAAGATAGCATTATTTAAATATTCTAATTCATGTTCTGTTAATCTGACCAATTTATATTTTTGTAAATATTTATCCATTTCATTTAGATGATCAGTTTCATTGTCGTATAGTTGGGCAAAATAACTCCTAATGATTGCTTTTCTTTCATCTTCATTAGTTGTGAATTTACCTTTTTAATTTTTGATACTGTTAATTTGGTTTTCTTCTTTATTTTTTAAAATCAAATTAGTCAATCATTGACCTATTTTATTAGTTTAGAAAAACAGCTCCTGGATTTATTTATTAGTTAAGTGTGTTTTTTTGTTTTTTGTTTTTGTTTTTTACTTTCAATTTTTTTTCATCTCTCTCATTAGACTCTCTCTGAGAGTCCTAGTGATATTTATATTTTGAGGAGTTGCATCATCTCTCCATATAATAATGTAAAAAGTTTAACCTTTTTTAGTCCTTTATTATTTCTCACTCACATATACCTTTTTATGCTTCTTTTGAGTACAATGTTTGAATGACAAATTTTCTAGTCAGCTCTGGTCTTTCCATCAGGAATGTTTGAAAATCCTTTATTTCAAATGTCCATTTTTACCCTTACAGAATTATGTTCAGTTTTGTTGAGTATATTATTCTTGTCAGGTTTTCTTGGTTGTAATCCTAGAACCTTTGCTTTCTGGAATATTATATACCAAACTGTCTACCTCTTTAAAGTGGTAACTGTTAAATCTTGTGTGATTGTATCATCATTCCATGGTACTTGAATAATTTCTTTTTTGGCTGCTCATGTTTTTTTCTCTGACCTGGGAATTCTGGATTTGGGCTATAATATTCATGGGAATTTTCTTTTTGGAGTTTCTTTCAGGAAACTAGTAGATTCTTTCAATTTCTACTTTGCGCTATTGTTCTAAGATATCTGGACAGCTTTCCTTTATAATTTCTTGAAATATGATGTCTAGGCTATTTTTTGTTCATGGTTTTCAGGTGGACCAATGATTACTAAATTAGTGCTCCTTGATCTGTTTTCCAGGTCACTTGTTCTTCCTGTCAAATATTTCATATTTTCTTCTATTTAATTTTTTTGATTTTGTTTTATTATTTCTTGATGTCTCTTGGAGTCATTAGCTTCCATTTGTCAAATTCTAATTTTAATGAAGTTACTTTCTTCATTGAGGTTTTGTACCTTTTTTGCCAAGCTATTCTTTTTCTTTTCATAACTTTCCCAGTTAGCTCTCATTTTTGGTTTTTCCCCTCTACCACTCTTATTTGTTTTCAAAAATCACTTTTGTCCTTTTAAAAAATCTCTTTAGCTCTCGCCTCAGCTCTTCTAAGAATTCTTGTCAGACTTGAGTCCAATCTATGTTTTCTTTGAGGCTTTGCTCATAGAAGTTTTCAAAGTCATTGTCATCTATGTTTTTTATTGTGAGTTTTCCCATCATCCCAATGGCTTTTTATGTTAAGTTTTTTTTTTAATTTACTCATTCTTCCAGCATCCTTCTTGCCTTTGGATTTTATGTTAGGAGGGAGCTCTGATCACCTCTAGGGGAATGTTTGGCCTGAGCTTTTACTACTTTTATACCTCATTCTGGGGGCCTGAAAGTTAAAATGCTTCCAAAGTGGTGCAATCAAGGAAGTATGTCTTTCCTTTGAACTCTCTTTCTGAGATGTGTAAATTCCCGACTCAGTTTTAGATATGTTGGCTTGTGTGTAGTTGAGTTTCAGTAGACTACTGAAGGGCTCCAGTCACTATTAGCCTCTTGGGAGATTCTGCTGGTTTAGAGCAACTGAATTGCTGACTCTCCTTTGTTCTTGTCCTCCTGCCCTTATTATCCTGCTTTTAAAGATTAGAACTGAGTCACTGCTCTGCTCTTGGTTTCAGAGAATACAGGTAAGTTTCTGGAATTTCCTTTGTGCTTGCTACTCAGTTAGGGCCCTGCATGAGGTTGTGGCCCCTCCTTTCCATCCTACATCTGTGACTCAGAACTGGGCAATGGGTGACAGAGATGCCAGTTGGTATCCATTCTGGCTCCTAGAAGTTTCCTGGAATTGTTCTCTTTCTGTCCCTGGGAACTGTAATGTTCTCAGTCCTGGTTGCTGCTGCCATACTGTGCTCCTAACACCAATGTCCTCTAACTTCTCTGTCTGTCTTTCTAAGCTGCCCTGAGTGGAAAAAAATGACTCATAACTTTTTGTTATTTTTCCCAATCAGAATTCAGTCTGGTACATTATTTAGGTTGTTGTGGAGGAGGAGCTATGTTGGGAGAATAGGTAAAAATGCTGACTCTCACTCTCATCTTCATTCCACCTCCTGACTTGGTTGCATTTTTCAAATATCTTCAGTATTTAGGTTGATAAATTAATGTTTTCTGGCAGCTATCCTGAAACTTCCTAGGGCTTCCATATGTGATCTGTGGAGTTTGATATAAAGAGAGGGGAGTAATTTAAAAAATAGTGCTCTGAAAAATTGGGAGCTTTAAGTTACAGAAGTTTTTTTCCTGTGGGGATAATTAAAATAGACTATATGTGTTCAATAAGTACTTCTAAATGCCTAACATATCATTGTTATTCAATGCATGTTTAAAAATCATTATTAAAAATATCAGCATTCATGGTAATTTAACATCGTCTCTCAGTTGAAAGTAGAATATATCAGAGCTTTCAAGCAGATCATTTGATTCCCTTCCAAACAGAGTTTTGTCACTATCTCTCATTTTCAGGAGGTATCATTAAATACAGGTTTATTTAACTGCCAAAATATGTTAGAAATCTATTTAATAGATTCTGGTGAGCGCCGAGGACTGACTCTCAAGAGTCTTCAACTATATTCCCAGATGTGTTGGTGACAAGTTCAATGCCTTCTCCCTATCTATACATACTTCTTTCTGATAAAGCTTTGGAAAAAACCCTACAATAAAAAGTTCTAAGTGCAAAGTATGTTTTAAAAAATAGAATGTCTGATAAAAGGCTAATAATGGAAAGGTTCATGCTTTTTAGCTGAGCTCATTTACAACCTAACCCAACATGAACATATTGGAATTGATCTAGAAAAAAGATTTGATAGTTCAACATTAAGAAAGATTTCAGTATTTTTTTTTGAAGCATGCCATTTAGATGGTAGCATTGTTGTTTTTGTTTTGTTTTTTGAGTTTTTTTTGCCTTGGTGGTAGATCAAACTTGCAATGAAATTATGAATGAATAAGATAATAAAGCAGTATTGCCACTGACATCACTGTAACTTGCTGGGGTGGCAGAAAGCACCAGACTTGGAGTTAGACTTGGCTCTATCATTTACTAGCAAGATGCCAATGGCTAACTCATAGCGTCCAAGGTACTCAGTGGACATCCCATCCAAACCATAGCCAGAAATGAGTCCCTTCTACAGTATATCTGCTTGGTGGTTCTCTGGCCTCTACCTGAAGAGCTCCAAGGAGAGGTTACCTCCATGGAAAGTTTATTCTACTTTTAGATGCTCTAATTGTTAGGAAGTTGGTTTTTTCCCACTATCATTCAGCCTTACTTTGGTTCTTTGTAACTCCTACCCATTGCTCTTGTTTCTGTCCTCTTGGGACAAAGAAAACAAGACCAATTCATCCCTTCTGTACATGATAGCACTTTAATTACTTGAACATAGCTATATTCCCTCTGAGTCTTCTCTTCTTTATACTAAATGTCCCCAGCTCCATCATTTAGTCCTCATGTGACGTAAATGTAAGGTCCTTTACAATCCAAATTGTTTTCCCTTGGATTTTTTCCAGCCTTTCAGTGTGAACGAATGGGGGAAAACTGCAGTTATTAAGTGCTTACTAATTTCCAGACATTGCTCTGAGTGCTGAGGATACCAGTACAAGTGAGCAAGACAGTCCCTGTTCCCAAAGAATTTACCTTCTAATGGGGGAGAACTGATTGAAGGGAGAAAGGGTGGAAATCTCTTGGAAGTGATATAGTGGGATTGGAACCAGGTAAGGTAAGGGGAAATGCCATTCCTCAGAGCCCAATGTCCCAGGGATAAGAGTCTGAATTATAGTGGGAGGAGGCCAAAATTCAGGTAGCAGAGAATGAAGATAGTTGGGGAATGGCCTTCCTAATCTTTTCACAGAACGCAGTGTGCAAGGCATGTTCACTTCACCCCATGGGAGCCGCAGTTTCTCTATTTATGAAACAGAGATAATGCTTGCACTACCAACTTCGCAGTGTTGCTGAGAAGACAAAGCATCCTGTAATGGATAGCACACAAATGAAATGCCAGAGGCAACAGAACCAATGCACACTCTCTCAATGGATGTTTGTATTTTAAGTATAGTAAGGAAGAGAATATCAATGAGTGTTTGATGTATTCTTCCATGGATAAAAAAAATTTCTCAGACTTACTTTATTTAATCAAAAAAGATGATGGACCCCCTTATGGTGCTTTTTGTGTTTTTCCTGGCCTTACTTGAAGCCCATGTAAGCTAAGCATGGAAATAGTATCAATTTCAAAGGGAGCTACCAGTCAGAATGATGTCATAGAAAGAAATGAAGGGTTCCATGGAGGTTTCTATCTCTGTTCAACAATATCACCAATTGGCCAATTCATACCTAAATGTGAATATCATGTTTATAGCTTATTTCCATAATGGATGAGCTATAAAATGAGTTCAGCTGAAAACGAGCAGTCAGTCTTGCAGTTCCAGTCTGTGATTTCCTGCCCCTTTCCAAGAAATGTAGCTTTCCCAGCACCCCTTAAGTGAAGTCCCTCATGCTACTGCTGCATAGGGCTCTTTCAGCAGACTATACAGGCAGCCCAAAGTCAGGAAGAGGTCTGAAGAGAGTAGAGCTTTAGAGGAATGTTGGTTTTTTCATGAGGTTCCAGCCGGATATTTTGGATATCATTTGCTAACACCCTAATTTGCTACATCAAAAGAAGTTTGCTGCTAATACTGGCATCCTTTCCCTTTACATTCTGTTCTTGAAAATGAATCATTAAAAGTGAATAAGACATAGTATGGTGTAGCATCTGACACTCATTGGCTGTGTGACCCTGGGCAAGTGCTTAACCTATCAGTGCCTCAGACAACTCTCCAAGATTATAAATTGCAGAAGAATCACTGACCCCAGTCAGTGGAGGGAGCTTCCCCAGGGGACATTCCATACTGATAAAATCACAGATTCCCCCTCCCCCCCAAAAATCCAAAGAGAATACTTACCCATTTATTCTAGTCATTTTTCCAATAAGCTCAACAGAGTGTGCTTTTGGCTGGTCTTATGTTCCTTCACACTTCAATCAAAAATCCTACAGGAGGATGGATTCAAGACATTTTCTGGCTCAGGAGTTTCTGTCCTAATTTAGATGAGCAATTCAGGAGGGAGTGTTTTGAAGAGTACAGTTCTGGTCACGCTTCCTTCTCCCCTCCACCTCTCAGTTTCCCTGGCTTCTTTAAGATTCAGCTCAAACATCACTGTCTGCATGAGGAATTTTCTTGTTCCCTCAGCTGCTCATCCCCTCCCACCTAAGGTCAAGCTTTTACCTCCTCTTTATTGAGTTTGTATGTACCTATATGTTACATATTGTTTCCTGCATTAGAATATAATCTCCCTGAGGGTAGGTAGCATGTTTTTGCCTTTCTTTTTGTCCTCTGCATTTAGCTCAGTGCCTGGCATACACACACACACACACATACACACACACACACACACACACATACACACAATATGTACCTATTAAGCATTTACTATATATATATGTATGTATATATGTATGTGTATATGTATATATATATCATAAATGCTTAATTTAAGTAAATTAAGTAAAATTAAGTAAATGCTTGCTGATTAGTTATTTGGTGAATATTTCAAAATGTGTTCGTGGTATCCTACAAAAATACTAAGGGTGCCATGGTTGGACTGTGCCCTGCTACCAAAAGCTAAAACTAAGTAGTGATGGTGAGACTTCAGCGATGTGAAGGCTGCTTTCCTATCCAGATTTCCAGTCACAAGTCAGTCACCCTACATATCTGGGGCATTGGGAACTGTGAGTCCACAGATAGAATGAAAGCAGGCTGGTGCAGTGTCTGACAACAGTGCCATGTAGGGGTAGGTAAAGGAACTGGGTCTGCTTAGCCTGTAAACAAGACAACTTTGGGGGGTGGGGACTTAATGGTTATCTAAAAATGAAATGGGTTGCCTTGTAAACTACTTAGTTCTCCACCCCTGGAGGAATTCCGGTCAAAGTAGGAATGTTTTTGAGGGGCTTCCTACACTAGATTTAAGGTTAGGCTGGGCTTATAACTTGTCTGTCACCACTAAAATTCAATGATAAATATCTGTAAAGCAGTCACATGAATGAAAATTAGATTCATTTTGTGTGGCTACAAGTGGCACACCTCAGACCACCTGGGAGGCAGATTTTGGCTCTGTATGATAACTCTAGCTAAATAATAGTCAGTAATTATAGAGCAACTTCCCAGTTTGTTAGTCACTCTTCGAATATGATCTCATTTGATCATCACAACAAACCCTGGAAGGTAGGTGCTATTATTATTTGCTTTTTATGTATGTGGAAATTGAGACTGAGAGAGGTTAAGTGACTTTCCCAGGGTCACACAGCTAGGAAATGTCTGAGGCTGGATTTGAACTCAAATCTTCCTGATTCCAGGTCCAGTGCTCTATTCACCTGGCCACCTAGCTGCCTCATAGGAGCTTGATAGCAATTAGGAATACATATATATTATATATATTATAATATATGATACACATATATACATGTATATGTATATGTGTGTGTGTATATATATGTGTGTGTGTGTGTGTGTGTGTGTGTATGTGTGTGTGTGTGTATATATGATTTAGAAGGGATTCCCCTTTGTGGTGGAGATGGCCTTACACACCATAAAGGGTCTGTCTTATCCTAGGGTTCTATAGTATGAGAACTGTAACAGAGGGAGCAGCAGATTGATTGTAGGATGCAGGGAATTGTACTATGGAAAGGACCATTGCCGGCTTGAGAGCAAAGGAGAAGGAAACAGTGAAGGGGGAGAGATAGGAGATGCTGGCAAGAGAAGGGATAATTATAGGAGCAAATTCCCTCATTAATCTGAAAGGGATGGAATCTAGGGCAGAGGACACCCCACTTCCTTGGACGCCGAGATTTGGAAGGAAACGTGAAAAGCTAAGTTAGCGTCAGAGATGTATTGAGAGCAGTTGAGGGGAGGCAAGTGAATTGGTTCTCCACTGCCTGCATCAAACAGTGGAACAGGAGGTAAAAGCCCCCACTGAGGTTGTGAGAGAGGAAGCAGGTATAGGAGGAGGGAGTCCCAGGGAGCCTCTTGGGAGAATACATTAGGCTATCCAGGCTTTAGTGGGTTTTCCTTCTGCCAGGGCAGTACAGTGTTGGAAAATGAGCATGGAATATGAAATCAAAGGACATGAATTCGAGTTAGTGGTTTTGTTGCATAGGAGAGGGAGAGAGGGAGAAAGGGGGGGATGAGAGAAAGACAGACAGAGAGAGAGAGAGAGAGAGAGAGAGAGGGAGAGAGGAGAGAAGGGAGAGAGAAGGAGAAGGAGGAGAAAAACGAAGAGAGGAGAGAGCTACAGGAGCACACGTTTCTCCAATGGAATATTTTGTATGAACCCTCAGTTCCAGTTCAACAGCTAATTTTAAAAGGCTTTTCATCACTACACATTAAACATGGAGGAAACAGTCATTAACTACCTGAGCATGCTCTAAAGTGGAGGGCAAAGGCCTCCATCTCACATTTCTGGAAGCAGGCTCTCCAAGCCTCTGGGTTGGTACCAGGCACAGGAGATTTTACATGCTCAAAGGACTACTAGCCCCACCCTTACTGATTAGTCCCTCAGTGGCACTCAAAAGTTTTATAAAATACATAATTATTACTCAAGCAGTAGATACATATATTTAAATATATAATCATTACTCTGGCAGTAGTACTACTATAGTAGTACATGTATATAATTCAGAAAAAGTAAATACACACATTAGAAGGTGCCTTTTTTTTCTTTTACTGATAGAGGTATGGGATCCAAAAAAGTTTGGGCATTCCTGCTTCTTGGCCTGTAGTCATCATTC
>CM053582.1:48587720-48622929 GCA_028627135.1 Pseudochirops cupreus | reverse complement strand
CTTCTCCTTGATCTGGGGATTCCAGAACCTGGCTATAACATTTCTAGGAGTTTTCTTTTGGGGATCTTTTTCAGGAGGTGATCGGTGAATTCTTTCAAGTTCTATTTTGGTCTCTGGTTCTAGAATATCTGGGCAATTCTCCCTGAGAATTTCTTGAAAGATGCTTTCTAAGTTAGCTTACTGTGTTTACTTTGGGCTAGTCCCTTCAAGTTCCTGGTCCTTGGCAAAATAAGCCCAGAGAAGGGTGCCCTACATAGATTGTTGGAGAATTTCAGCAACAAGCCCTGAGTAAACACACAGTAAAGAGTTTTGAGGATAGACTTTGGAATTTATATTTAAAGCAGAGGGGAAAACACTTTATTTTTGTGTTGAAGACTTGCAGTGAAAGTGATTTTTTGTATATTTCAAATGCCTGATTACATACAGACCTATTATGGGATTTTTGCCCTCATTCAATCCCTTCTTATTATGGGTTTTGTGCAAATTAAATGTATTAAAATACATTAAGTTTTTTAAAAAAAGAAAAGTAAAAGACCTCTCTGTGAATACTGAGTAGTGACTGACCCTGATGTGAGGTTTTACTTTGGGACTCACTTTGGGAAAAGTTGTATTATTTGGCCAGATGAGACTCTAGGCAGCTGTTGAGGCCCCCCCCCCCCAGTTTTGAAAACCCCAGATGTTGGTGCTTCCCTCTCTGGTAACTAACTAGGTATGGATGTAATGGTCAGACATCTGGAAGCCTTGTCTGCTAAATTGTGTAATTTATTTGTGATTGAATTCAGGACTCTGTGATTGACTAAATGAATGTACTACCCAGGGTGGAGTACTTTGACTTTTGTATTTTGTGACCCTTAAGGAGGCAAACCTCCTTAAAGATGATTGAATGATTGAATTGGCTGAATGATTGAGTTACTAAGTGATTGATTGACTAAATGATTGTACTTTGTTCAAAACCATGTGACCATTGCAGTGAAAACTATGTGGCCATTTTCTGTGATAAGTTGTTGTGAATGCTGTATCTTGATTTTCTGTCAATATTTTGCTCTGATTTGTTATTGAATAAATAGAATGTTCACTATACTGTGTAATCAGAACCTTGAAAAGCTGTACACAGTAGCGTTCTTCTGGAAAGCTGTTTGTGCATGGCATTACAAAAGTTAACATCCAAACAATTATGAATCAACAAAACATATACAGTATAAACGTAGGGAAGGAAATAGAATTAAGGGAAATCAGGCAAAGCTTCCTATTAAAGGCAGGATTTTAGCTGGGACTTGAAGGAAGCCAGGAGGAAGAAATGAGAAGGGACAAAATTCCAGGCATGCGGGACATGCTAATGTCCGGTGCAAATGCTTGGAGTTGGGAGATGGATTGTTTTATGTTAGAAATAGCAAAACTATCACTGAATTGTAGAATATATGGGGGGGTAAGTTAAGGTAAGTATAAGGTATAAGTTAAATTATAAAGTCAGGAGGAGGCCAGGTCATAAAAGGCTTTGAATTCTAAACAGATCTTAAATATGATTCTGGAAACAATGGAATTTATAGAGTGATTAAACTTGTGCTTTAGGAAGATCAGCTGGACAGAGTATAGGATAGGTTGGAGTGAGGAGAGACAGAGCAGAAAGCCAACTAGCAGGAGTCCTGCTGTAAGAGGGGAACAGCCTGTACTGGATCTGTGGCAATGTCAAAAGAGAGAAGGAGATATAGATGAAAGATGTTATAAAGGTAAAAACACGATCTGGCAACACATTGGATATGGGACCTGAGAGAGAATGAGGAGTTGAGAAGAGCACTTAGGTAGTGGGTCTGGGGGACTGAGTGGATGGTGGTAAAATAGGGAAATTCTGAAAAGGGAGAATGGGGGGAGGAGCTCAGTTTTGAACATGTTGAGTTTACAATGTCTATAGGACACCTAGTTCAAGATTTTCAATAGGTAGATGGACATGCAAGTCTGGAGGTTAGAAGGGAGGTTAAAGATGAATAAGTAGATTTCAGAATCATCAGTATAGAGATGATAATTTAATCCTTGAGACCTGATGAGTCACCAAGCAAAGTAGTATAGAAGGAGCAGAGAAGAAGGCTCAGAACTCTGTGACTGAGATGAGGACCTAGCAAATGAAATTAAGGAGGAGTGGTCAGATAGATAGGAGGAAGACTTGGAGAGAATAATTTTCACAGAAATTTAGTGAGAAAAGATTTTCAAGGGGAAGAGGGTGATGGACAAATTGCTCTCCAGAATGGTTAATCAGAGATCAAGAGAGATCAAGAAGGATCAGAACTGAAGAAAAGATCATTAGATTTGGCAATTAAGAGACCATTGGTGACTTTGCTAAGAGAAATTCTGGTGAATGATGAGTGTATTTTGATGATGGGGAAGACATGGGTATGTTTGTATGCAATAGGAAAACAGCCAGTAGAAAGGGAAAGATTGAAAATATGCGAGAGCGCAGGTATGACAGGGAGCAGGGGAGGAGGGGAAGGGAAAAGGCGTAGAATTTTTCTGAAGAAGACATAATGAAATAGAATTGTTTGTACATGTAGAGTAGTTTGTTTTCACAAGAAGGGCAAGTTCATTATGTGAGCCAGGAGTGAAGAAGATGCTAGTTTGGAAGACTTCTAAATGAGGGAGTTCTTGGTGAATGGCCTTATTTTTTCAGGGAAATATGAGGCAAGGGGATGAGAGGGAAGGGAAGCTAGAAGGGTCTGAGGAAGGATGAAAAGATTTGGAAAAGTCTATGTGTTAAGTGATATAATGTAACAGGTTTGTCTTGCCACTATGAGGGCCCAGTTGAGATTGTGTAACATAAATATGTAGTGGACCCAGTCAACAAGGCTTCTTTTTTCTCTGGTGACAAAGAACTAGAAATTATGGGGTGGGGGCATCAACTGGGGAAAAACTGAACAAATTATGTTGTGTGAATATAATTGAAATACTATTATACTGTAAGAAATGATGAAAGTGGTAGTTTCTGATAAACCTGGGAAGAATTGTATGAACTGATAATGAAAGAAGTAAGCAGAACCAGGAGAACAATTTATATAGTAACAACATTGTTAACACAATTTAAAAGACTTCAGAATTCTAATCAATTCAGTAATCAAATATGATTTCAGAGTACTGATGATAGAGCATGCAACTCACCTCCTTAAATTTTTCCCAATTCTATGTAAAGATAATTTTCAACATTCATTTCTGTAAAATTTTGAGTTCCAAATTTTTCTCCCTCCCTTGCCCTACCTTCCCTACAAGACAGCAAGCAATCTGATATAGGTTATACATGTACAATCATGTTAAACATGTTTCCATGTTAGTCACATTGTGAAAGAAGAATCAGAACAAAAGGGAAAAACACAAGAAAGGAAAAAAATACTCAAAAAAAACCCAGTATGCTTCAATCTGCATTCAGACTCCATAGTTCTTTATCTGGATTTAGCATTTTTCATCATGAGTCTTTTGGAATTATCTTGGATCACTGTATTGCTGAGAAGAGCTAAGTCTATCATAGTTGATCGTAGCACAATGTTGCTGTTACTGTGTATAATGTTCTCCTGGTTCAGCTCATTTTACTCAGCATCAGTTGATATAAGTCTTTCCAGGTTTTTCTGAAATCTGCCCCTTCTCATTTCATATAGCATAATAGTATTCCATTACATTCGTATACTACAACTTATTCAGACATTGCCTAATAAATGGGTATCCCCTCAATTCCCAATTCTTCACCACCGCAAAAAGAGTTGCTATAAATATTTTTGTACATATAGGTCCTTTTCCCTTTTTTATGATCTCTTTGGGATACAGACCTAGCAGTGGTATTGCTGGATCAAAGGGTGCACATAATTTGATTGCACTTTGGGCATAGTTCCAAGTTGTTCTCCAGAATAGTTGGATCAGTTCACAACACCAACAATGCATTAGTGTTTCAATTCTCCCACCTCTCCTCCAACATTTATCATTTTCTTTTTCTGTCACATTAACCAATTGGATAGGTATGATGTGGTACATCAGATGTACCTCCTGACAGAGTAACCAAATGAAGTCACAGAACAAGTCACTTTTGAACCTGGCCAAGGGAGTATTTATGTTGATTGACTAGCTTTGTTTGTTAAAAGGTTTTTAATTTTTTCCCAGTAGGAGGATGAGAGGTAACAGAGAAAATACTTATTTATTGGAAAAGATAATTTTAAAAAGGAGAATAAATTGTCTACTTCAAACCATCCCACATTCTGCATGAAGTTAAATAGGGATTTTGCTTTCTTCTCTTAAGTCTCTTTCCACAGCCTAGGCTCAAAGTTGGAGTTTCGCAATTACTCAATTTTCTCTGGGACCATGGATATTCATATCCTTTCTGCTCTACAGTAACACCTCTATCACAACTGGACTCCTAAGCAGTCCTGGATGGGTGAGCAAGCTTCCCAGATAGTTATTCATTGTCTTTTTAAATTTGCCAATGGAATTCTTCTCCAACGGGGTCTCTGAAACCTAAATGACTCCATTATAACTCTACCCTAGCTGACATTTGTGTAGGCCTTTCCAGTTTATAGGGGCCTCTGAATCACATTATACTTAAGGAAGAAAATTGGGGAGAGGGAGAGAAAAATTATGGGATTCACTTTGGAGACTAATTTTTTACACTGTGCTGAAAATCCTCAAAATCTAGCCACAGTGTGTTACATGAATGGTAGTGGCTTTTTTGATGGAACTATAACTGTCATAATGTATGTAACCCATGAATACTAATATTAGCCAAGTTCTTGGGCATCAGCAATGCCCCATTTCCTGCCTTATTTACCTCAGTGAAGTGTTGCTATGGAACTTAAGTGAATGTATTTACTTTGTGGTCCCAAACAATTCTGAGCTAATGAGCCTTCCCCATCATTTCTTTTATTTTACATACATATATTATTGTATATGATCTTTAGGGCATTTCTTCATAAGATTGTTTCTCTTGAATTGGGAGAGACCTCAGACTCTCTAACCCAAACCATTCATTTTACAATGAGGAGTCCAAGGCCCAAAGACCTTTACCTGACATGCAATATGGTCCTGAGAACTTGTTCCATTACAAGCTTGAAAATTAAGGATTGTTCATCATTTGACCAAAGTCACACACCTAAGAGGTCGGATTTGAACCCAGATGCTCTAACTTCAGAACCAGCATGCTTTCCACTGTACCATGCTGCTACTTTTATAATACAAAGAAAAGGGATTCAAAAGCTTTCAAACAGCACATTTAAACTTCAGTACTGACAAAAACATTTTGCCCAGATAGCTTCATTTATCTGCACCACTGTAGATAAGGCTCCAAAAGAAACCAAATGCAGTTCAGGATGGGGTTTGTCAATCTATTCTTCTAGGGTTCTATTCACCATCCCTGTAACTCTCTGGACCAAAAGGTGTTCCTTCCTGGCTACCATTCCCTTAAAGTGTTTGGTCTTCTCCATTAGAGTGTAGGTCATTGTGGCTGGGATTATTTTTGCTCCCCAGAGTTTAGCACAGTGTGTGGCACACAGGAAACACTTAAGAGATGCTTTTTCATTCATTCATAGTATGTATCTTGTATTCCAATACTCTGCTGAATTTTTAATCTCATCTTTATGAGTACTCCAAGAATATGGATGACAATCCATCCATGCCTGTTGTGCATGAGATCCTTGTCTTTATTCTCTCATAAGTTAACCACAAGGGTTCCACCCTCCTATCATCTTGACATCATGAGCATAGCAGTGACACATACCAGTAGTCGACATAGGCTGTCCATTAATTTTCCTTTACTCTTCCTACACTACTAACCCATCTTCTATTTTAAATACACATTTCACTTATGCACACCCTTTATACCATGTCTGCTTGACAGTTCCTCAGTAGTAATGTGTTGCAGCCTGCTCATGCCCACCAAGTGCCTCTCCAAAAAGGCCCAACTTTCTGATTACAATTGGTTGTTGTCCTTCATTCTCAAAGAGGACCAAAATGACATCACTATATTGGAGTCAAGTTTCAATGTGTTTGCCTGTGGCTGATTAGATCAATACAAGCTCAGAATGCTCTATCACAGGTTAAGCACAAACAGTTCATGTGAATCTTTGGGGTGGATTCTCTAAATCTGTGCATCCTACATTTCCTTTAAGTTGTTTCAATTCTGTTTTGCTCATAGAGGACAGCACCTTCTCTGTGGGCACACCGTGCTGAGCAGTCCTGTGCCAGTGTCTCCCATGTCCCACAATCAATTCCAAAGTTCTTAAGAGAAACCTTGAGATTGTCATTGTATCATTTCTTCTGACCACAATGTGAACACTTGCCCTGTCTGAGTTCTCCATGAAATAGTCTTTTTGGCAAATGTATGTTTTGCATGTGAACAACATGGCCAGCCCATCAGAGTTGCACTCCCTGAAACAGAGTTTGAATGCTTGGCAGTTTAGTTCGAATAAGGACCTCAGGGTCTGGTACCTTATCCTTCCAGGTGATCTTCAGAATCTTCCTAAGACAATTCAAATGGAAGCGATTCAGTTTCCTGGCATGGCTCTGGTAGACTGTTCAGGTTTCACAGTCATACCATAAGGTCAACACAATGGCTCTGTAGATCTTCAGTTTGGTAGTCAGTCTAATACCTCTTCTCTCCCACACTTTCCTTCTGAGCTAGCTCTGGCAATGTGTGTGTCAACCTCATTATCAATGTGTGCATCCCTGGATGCACCTTTGTTTTCTTGTTTTCTTGGTGTTAATTGTTAGGCCAAAATTTGCACAAGTAGTAGAGAGAATTGATCTGTATTTTGTTGCATCTCAGCTTCCAAGGCTGCATTGAGTGTATAATCATCTGCAAAGAGAAAATCATGTACCAACACTCCCTTCATTTTGATTTTGGCTTGTAGCCTTTTCAAATTGAAGAATTTGCAATCATTGCGGTAGCTGAACTTGATGCCATGTTCATCCTCATTGAAAGCATTTGACAACATGGCTGAAAACATCATGCTAAAAAGCAGTCCTTCTGGTCATACTATATGGGACATTACAGTATATTCTCTAGGGATCTTAAGTCATGGTGGCTCCTCAGTAATGAACATCATAGCGATGGGAGCCTTTTCTCCTTCATGGTGAAGACCCTCCTGGCAGTGATGTATGTGGGTATTGTGTTGGCATTTGTACTATTAACATTGTGTTAATGTGCTTTCTATGCTTCATTTGTCTACCCTGGTTACTGTGCCCTATAAAATATATTTACAGAACGGCAGTGAGAGAAAAAATGATAGTCCCATTAGAGATATGCTCAAAAATGACAAACAGAGAAACAAACTCTGTTTCAAGTGGGAAATTTTACTGAAAAGAACTTTCTCTTGCTGACTAGGGTGAAATAATTCATAGAAAACAAACCTCCCAGCTCTGGGGAAGTGGCGTCCATGTGCCAAGCACTTTGGGAAAAAGTCTTTCATTCAGTGACTGGCCAAAGAGTTTCTTTAACCCCAATGAAGCCAAGGTCCAGAGGATCCTACACAGGAAGATAACTTGCTAAGTTTCCCAATGAAAGCAGACACTATTCAATTTCATCAAATGTCAATGAAAGTTTATTTGAAATCCGAACAGAAATGTCATTTTGATGCTCTTTGATAGGGTACAATATTACAGGAAGCTAAATGTCAGTGCAGTAGATGGAGATCTCCTTTACCTGACATGCAATATGGCCCTGAGAATTTGTTCTGTTACAAGCCAGAAAATTAAGGATTATTCATACTGTAAATGGAAATTCCAGGAAATAAATTGTGTGTGTGTGTGTGTGTGTGTGTGTGTGTGTGTGTGTGTGTGTGTGTGTGTGTGAAAGAGAGAAGAGGGGGACAGAGGGAGGGAGGTGGGGGAGAGAGAGAAGACAGACAGAGAGACAGACAGACAGACAGAGAGATTGAATTGCCACATGCTGGGGCTGGGAGGAAGTCTTGAAAACCAAATAAATAGGAGTCTATATGATCAGATCCAAGATCAATATTTCTCTTATTCTTATAACTTCTAGTGTATAATTTGTATGAAATATTTATTCAGTCATGCATCATAAGCTGAAAGGGACATAAGCTGAAGGGGTAAGTTCAGTAAATAATTAATTTACAATTCCTTTGAACAAAAAAGCAACATTTTTAATGAACAGGGTGCAAGAGAAGTCCTATGCCTAGTACCATAGGAAATGCTGCCCTTCTGGGAAGGGCTGGCTCGGCATTTTCATCATTGTTGCTGTCAGCAGCTGGATTTTGACAGAGAAAGCTGTAAATCCATCTAGGATGCTGGATCCAGCCCATCCTTGTCACCTGGGCCAAAAATGACTTTGGAATTCTGCACAAGAGAAGGGCAGCTGTTGTCTGAGCAATGTGAATGGGGAGGTTTAACCTGCTATTAAAAGAAATAAATGACCTAATTTAGGTTAAAAATTTTTTTCACATTAGAACTTTATTATAAAACACATCATTAAAACATGCCCCATTTTCCCAAGAGACACTCCAGCTAATGAGTAGGAGCGCAGGCACTGTGCTCAGCACCAACTCCATGCCAGCGTATTTTGCGGGCAGAGAGAAGAAGCCTGTTTGCCATCTGATTATTTGACAAGCAATCACAATCGAATGGCTTTGGAGAAAGTTATTCAGAGAAGAGACATTTCTCAGCCTGGCCCTTTGTAGAGAGAAAGACTCAGATTTGGTTGATAAGCTACAAGGATCAAAGTATTGAACCAACACAATTATTGGCCCAGAGTGGGCATGATGAAATTACCTTTCTTCATGTGGAATTTGAAGGAGGGAAGATTAGTAAGAAAAAAAAAAGATAGGTATTTGTAAAGTAATTATTTTTCAGTTTTTGGCTACAGCCTTGAGGGTATGATACATGGCTCTTTTATAATATTTCAGATGAGGAGTTTTCAGTATGATTTCTAGCACTGATACAACCTCAGCAAGTGACCTTGACCAAGTACCCCACTTCCCTTTTACACTAAATTGGACTGTCTCCATCAGTCAGATTGGACTAGGCCATATTCACAAAGCAAGGACACTGGCTACCCGGGGGAGGGAAGAGACTAAAATACTGACAATATCACATCCTACATATACTCCACCAGCAAAAGGAGAAATTCTTGATTGATATGTTCAGAAAAAAGAAATGCTACAAATTATTATTGTTAAGAAAACATAGATAGGAGACAGCAAAGCAGAGTGGAAAGTTTCACAATGGAAACCAGGAGATTAAGATTCTAATGTGAACTTCTTAAGAGAGAGAACTAAGATGCTATTTATCTTTTTATCTCTAGGCCCAGCACAAGACTTTATACATAATAGGTGCCTCGTGAATGCTTGGTGAAATGAATTCACTTCAAATTAAATATGGAATTGAATCCCAACTGACACTAATTTGAAATGAAATATTAATTTGGAAAATAACTTACTCTTCTTCTTCTCCTTCACCTCTTCCTCCTCATTCTCATTGTTGTTTTTCTTATTCTTGTTCTTGTTTTCATTGTTGTTCTCATTCTTTTTCTCATTATTATCGTTGTTCTTCTCATTCTTGTTGTCATTATTATTTCTCTTCATGTTCTTATTCTTCTTCTTGTTGTTCTCCTCCTCCTCTTCCTCTATCTCCATATATATCTCCTTTTTCATAAATGAAATCCACATGGTGTTTTAAAGTTAGCAAAACATTTTGTCAACATCCCATTTCATTCTCCCAACAGTCCTGTGAAGTTGGTACTACAGGTTGTTTTTCCCCATCTTAGGTATGAGAAACTCGAAACTCAGAGAGGTGAAACAGTACTAAAAAAATAGTGTGGAGCAGTACTAGGATTCAGACTCATGTCTACCAGCTCCAAATCAAGATCTCTTTTTACTACACCCATTTCACCCATAAAGGGGCTGAAGTGGATGATCTTTAATATATTTTGGAGTCATCTCTAAATAGATTCTCCAAGTTCAGTAGCAACTTTCCCACAAGATTTTAAAAAGCATCAATCCTATCACTTGACTTTCATTGACAAAATGATACCTCTTTTTGGTTGGAATGTTAGTGGTTAATAAATGTTTTGTAATTGATTGACTGAATGTAATAATCAAATCTTGAAATGATTTAACCCTAAGCCTAAGGATGTTTTTTTGGTCGTTACCACATCAACATACTTAGAGTAAACAAATTCACACCAAAGTTCCATGGCCCTGGAAATAGCTTACTTTAAACAAAGCCATTAAGTATCAAAACATTAGCCATGCTCATATTTCCCTTTTCCATATTGTGATGTTCTTAGAGATAGAATATTGTTTTCCAGGATATTGCTGCCTTAATTTGGTAAAAGTAATTTGTATTTTGAGTTTACATTTTAACATTATGTCTAACAGCATCGCTATTTCTTCTAAATTAGTTCCTTATCTAGGATGATGTGTCCTTATTTGCCAACCCTCTGCTTGTAGAAACTGATGTGCTTGAGCAAAGAAATCTGATTGTTTTATTATACCTTCTAAACGGTTTCCCCACAAGCAATCTGCAGCTTTGTTAGTACTATCTCTTTCCTTATCATTAGCTTGTCTAAAACTCCATCTATGTTATGCCAGAAAAACTGGATAAAAGGTAGGAAGTTCAATCAGTTGACTTGGATACTAAACAACAAATTTAATTAATTGGTAATTTTGTCCACTGAAGCGTATACTTCAATCAATAAGTGCAAGTTAGTTAAAAGGTGGGGATAGGATAGGTGGCAGAATCACAATGTGTTTTAAGATACGTTCATGTAAGAAAATCCAGATACTAAAGGGAGGAAGAAGCATGATGGAGAACAATTGTATGATCGGTGGAGACAAAAACAAATGAGATTGTCATCTGATCACTGCAGACCACCTGAACAGAAAGAGGAGATAGATGAGGTTAGGAAACAGAAAACAAAATTGGCATTGGGGTATGATATAACAGTAATAGGTGACTTCGATCATCTGCACAACTTGTTAGAGCTTTCTGGCAAATTCTGATTAGTTAATGATTTCTTGACTAACTTCAATTCTAATCTCACCCATCGAAAAGCAACTAGGGAAACTTTTATTCTGTATGTGAGTCTCATGAACAGTTGCTAGTGTTGAAAAAAGGGGGACCTTTAGGGAAGCAACCATTCCAACTTAAAGTACATCATAGAGAAAGAGGTAAATCAGGCAACAGGAGTATAATAAACATACTAGATTTTCAGAGGGTAAATTTCAAAGGGTTAAAAGAAAATGTAATTAGGATCATAGGATCATTCCACGAACTCCAAAACCTTTAGTGGCTCCCTGTTATCTTTAGGACAAAATGTAACTCCTTATTTTGACATTTTAGATCCACAATCTGGATCTAACCTAAAATATTTTATGGTATTCTCAATTTCACATGCTCTATATCCTGGTCATACTGGACAGTAGCTGTTTATCTGTCTTTTTCTTCTCTTTCCTTTTCTTAGTGGGCCATCCCCTATCACCGGATATACTCCCTCAGTATTTCTGTCAGTTGAAATCTTTCTTTTCCTTTGACCTCTTGCTCACGTTTCACTAGATGAGATGCTGCCACCTCATTTATTCCCTCTCCATCCCATAGACTAAATGCCTTTGTGACAGAGATGATCACTTAACATCTTGAAATCCTATGTGTCTGGCATCCTGCATATTTTGCATGTAATCGGTGCTTAATAAATGCATGTTGGACACAAGCAAAGTATAAATACAAAATTGCTTTTCAAAACTAAATATCAGTGCTATTTGGATTATTTGCCCTGAAGAATATGAGTGTATTGTACTAACATCGTCCTCTTTGTTCTTCTAAGCTCAAAGTAGGATCCAGGAGAATACCATTTTTCTGGATAGTTAGCAACTCTTCCTCCATGACTCTTTCCCTGCTGAAAAATAACAGCCAAAAAATATCACTGGAAATATAACAATAGCTCTGTCCTTTACATCTCTTTTCTCCTTTGGAATTGCAACTTATCAGCACACCAAAGCTTTTGACAGTAGCAAAAAAAAGTATGCATTATGTATTTTTAAGCACTGAACATATAACAGAGCAGCACATTATACAAACACGTAAGCAACTCAAATCACATTATTTCCTTATACCAGAAGAATAAAAAATAATGGCAATTTGCAAACGGGATTTATTTTTAGTTATATGATCTTCTGTCTAGTGTTTAGCATCACAAAGCAATGTGCTTGGCTTGCTAACTAGGCAGCCTTTAACTACCTCCCAATCAATTGGAAATAAAAAATGTTCCCCAAACTATCATTTTCTCATTATTTTTCTCTCCATAAAAGAGTCCAAAAATCTCTCTATCTTGGGAGCCATAAACCAAAAGATTGGCTTTAAAATCAAGAGAGGTTCATGCAGAAATTTTAGCATTTCTTATGGTGGTAAAGGCTTGGTACATTTGAGAGGAGATTTAAATCTTGGGTCCAAATATTTGAGTGAAAACAATTTCCACCACTGCTAATGAATTTCAGCTGAGGGCGTTTTGGCTCCTGCCTACTTTGCTAACATCACAGGTTTTCTCCCCCAGCCATGTAAATCAGACCTTTGGTTAAGGGTTCACTCTTAATGTCTAGACTGTTTCTCTGGGTAGCCATCTATTCCAGCTATACAGCCATTTAATTATTCATCTTGGAAAATCTCCTTATTCCCTCCTCTGTAGAGAGCTGAGAGTCTATAATGTATTTTCCTTTGGGGTTGGGTAGGAACACAGTGTTTCTAGGAACAAAACTCCAGAAGGAGCCATTTTGGATGCCAGTGGAATTGAGACTCAATCATATGTTCTAAATCTCCATTGACCAGTAGGTTATTTCACTTGAATTTTGAGAAACATTTGTCCCATTAACCCAGAATTACTTAGGAACTGATTCTAATACTTTTGGTTTACCCATTGTGTCTCTTTTGGGGAGGGTGTCTCCTGTGTGTTATCTGACTGTTTTATGAGAATCTGCTTATTACTATATTAATTAGAACACATATATCACTGCAACAGTGGTTGAGAGTCCTTGCCAAGAAATCTGACGCTTCCTAATTCACTGATCCAGAATCAAGCATATTAGACAACATCTGAGGTCCCTCAGATAAAGCACTGGGATTCTAGGATTCTGTTACCCTCAGGATTTTGGAATAATATTGGGAAATGATTACTTTTGACTAGTAGATGGATTGTGATTTTGCTCTCTCCCACCCCTACTAGTTGCCATACTTGTGCTTTTAGGGACTCCTTGGTCTCTGGGCCACCTGCAGAGCTATGGTCACTCAGAGAAAACAGAAGGGTCTGACAAGTCTGGGAGTAAAAGTGGCTTTGGAGACAGAGGCTAGGTCCAAGTAGGGGACGAGACTGGGGCACTGTTACTAAAAAACCACCATGAGACTATTATGGTGAGGCACCAAGCTGGTGGAAAATGACAAATACATGTCTGTTCTCTTCTTTATAGAGGAGTAGCAAGAGTTCAAAAGGATGGGACAAACCAGCTTATCCAGAGTCATATCTCTCTATCCCCTACACAGTAAGAAGATGAAGCAATCTCAGACCTGCACAGAGTTGAAATGTTCACTTGTAGTAGGATGAACTCTTTCTCTAGTCCACAGGTTCTTAGTCTGGGGACCATGGACTTGTTTTTTTTTTTAATATTTCAATAATTATACTTCAATGCAATTGGTTTCCTTTGTAATCTTCTGTATTTTAATTTTGGCATTTAAAAACATTCTGAGAGAAGGTCCACAGATTTCACCAGACTACCAAAGAGATCCAGAACACACCAAAAAGATGAAGGAGCACTGATCTAAGCTCTTATCAGATTAAACTACAGCTGGATATCCTATCATTGGTATCCTTCAGAAGTTTATGGCTACCAGCATTCAACAGCCTCATCACCTCTCTTTCCATCCCCTTCCTCACTGCACCTATGCAGGAATGGAGAGGGAAAAATTGGATGCAACACAGAAACGTCTTGTTCAGTTTCTTGTTTTCTATGACATAACATCCAAGATGTTATTTCCTTGCATATTAATAGCTCAAATTAGTGAACTTTTTTTCAAATGCCACAACCAACTGCGTTTCTTAATACCTTATATGACAAGCTCCAGTTTACAGCCAACATTTCTAGATGACTTATACACTCTTTAAAGTTATTTTAACTCAAGTAGGTGACAAAATAACAACAGAGAATATTGAATTGGTACTTGAAATAAATAATAGTCATGCAAAATGATAATAAAACATTTTACTTTCTTCAAAAATGTTCCCCCTTTGTGTGAAAATATATAACATTGAAGAGAAAATGAAGCATTTAGTTTTGAGGAGTTAGGAATATCTACTTAACCTTTAATATTAAACAGATGGCTCAAACTGTCTAGACAGTATTTATTGGATAATCATGCATAATCACAGAAATTGTTCAATAAAATGAAATGCAAATGTTAAAATATTTGCACAAATAATTATTAAGATTGATTTTATAAAAATGGTTAGTTCCGAGTTGTTTTAGAACTAGACCTATTTTAACATTGATTCTTTTCTTCCACTTACTGCTCCTATTATTATTTTGTATTACATAATATACCATTACCTGTTTGTAAAAGAAAAGCAATGCTAAGATTATAATCATTTGACAGATTCAAATAGATTCAAGCAGGTTCCCTCTAAAAGAATGAAGGAAACTGGGTCTGATATCCCTTTTCTCCTCTCATACAAAATGGCAGCCAATCAGTGGAGCTGTGAAGGATTAGTCAGTCACTGAAAAGTAACTCTTGAGCTAAAGGGGAACTAAATTATGAAACCTCTTGGCTCCAGAGTATGATGATGGATTGTTGTTGTTGGTGTTCAGTTGTGTCCAACTCTTCATGAACCCATTTGGGATTTTCTTGGCAAAGGTACTGGGGTGGTTTGCCATTTCCTTCTCCAGCTCATTTTATAGATGAGGAAATTGAGGCAAACAGGGTCAACACAGGTTCACACAGCTAGTGTCTGAGGCAGGATTTGAGTTCATAAACATGAGTCTTCCTGATTCCAAGCCCAGTGCTCTATCCACTGCTCCACCTAGCTACCCCTAATGATGGGACACTTCTTTAAATGAGGCAAAAGGATGCAACTGAACAAAGACCATTTAGCAGAAGAAATGAGAGTCACCTCCAGAGTTTCCTTCTGTGCTGAGATGAAGAAAGAATAGTTTTCAGTTTCCTCTTGGTCGAAACCACTAGTAAATTACTTTTTGTCCCTGCTACTTTGTTGTATGAGATCGTGAAAACTTTTTAATGATAAGAAACAGTGAGGAAGTGAAATTGAAAGCTTTTCCTATTTGAGAGGCAGTTGTTCCACCAAGTGAACAACCAAAACCCTCATGGAAGAAGAATGATCTTTCTTTGTGTCAGATGCATGATCCTGTTGGGAAGGTGATGAACTGATATGAAGAGTCAGAGGACTAGAGCTTGAATCCCAGTGCTCCCTCTGTAACCTTCAACCAGTCCAACTCTCAACACCTCAGTTTTCTTTTCTGTAAAATGGCGAGGGTTTGACAAGGTGATTTCTAAGGTTCCAGCATCTCAGTTACATAGTTAAATCTATAAAACCATAAATGGTTAAAAGACATCATTTACTCACATCCATGTCATTGCTTTGACTGATTGCGAGCATCTGAATTTTCCTTTAATATTTTAATTTTATTTTTCCATTCGATCCCCACGCCTTCATTCATCGTAACATTCCACGAGCCTCCTTTATATTTTAGAGGAGAAAAAGCAAAACAAAACATGTTTTGTTCTGTTATCTGAGGAGATTGGGGGCTGGGGAGCAGACAGTGATGAGAGATAAGGATGAATAGATTGTGTTTTTATTGTGATCAAATTGAATGCAACTTCAGAAAAAACTGAGATGCATATGTCCCTTTACCAAACATTCTTAGTCTTTCTTTTTAAATGTGACTTAACATGGAGATGATTAAACAGCGCAACAAAACATCGGCTCCTTGAGCAAACCCAAATGATAGATATTGACTAAGTGTGGTGTCACTGGAAGCAGACATTCAGGCTCCCTGATGTTTTAATTTTTGATTTAATTTTTTGATAATGCAGCACAGTTGCATCTCCGTGTCTCATACAAAAAGGAGAAAAAAATGACAAGCTAAACCATTAGGGGGGTTGTATCTACTTACCAGTTTTTTCAGATTTTCTTTCTCTCACTTTTTAAAAAAATTTCCCAAATCCTCCCAGGGTACTAAAAGCAATGTGATTGGGTTATTAACTGTCAAAGATAAAATACAGTGGCTCATTCAAAATTAAATAAAGGAGAATTGAAAAGCTTAAATTATACCTCTTTCTCAATATTCTGATAATCAAGTTCTCATTTTTATTGGGTATCTATCAATATGTGATTTGATGCTTTGTCTCTTCCTAGTTAGTGAATGGGGCATGGTGTCTATGTGACCTATGGCAGTTTAGTTTCTCTGACCCTAGATATAATGCTGGAAGGGACCTCAGAGGTCACCTAGTCCAATGCTCTCATTTAACTGGAAATCAAAGGGTATCGATGGTCCAGTGTGAGGTGGGCTTTCCAAACTGGCATCCAGGTTATGCCAGGATCTGGTCATTTCTCCTGTTTTTATGCTAAAACACTTGGGGGCCTAAACAACAGAGCTGCTCAGCCATGAGGGAGAGAGCCAGGTATTTTCTAGGAAGGGTGAGGTATTAACTGATTGGTTTCCTATATCTGGTATAGTCATAGAAATACCAATTAATGAGGATGAGAAGTTTCCAGCATGCATTATTCTAGGAGTACTGGGGAGCATTATCAGGCAGGAAAGGACAACAGTAGCTAGATCAGAGATAGACTGTCCCAGAAAAGGCTAACTCCAGAAGACCAAGAGTTTTTTTTTTTTCATTTTATCACTCATTTATTGATCAGACATGTATTGAATATGTCCTACTCTGTTCTATACTGGTAAATATGTTGACATTGGCACTACCCTCAAGGAACTTAGAATTTAGTAAACTGTGCTCTTCTCCCCACTCCCATTGGCAACTCTCCACATCTGTGTTCTCTCTGTCTTGGTCTCTGTGTTCATGTCAGGCCCACAGTTAGAGGGATGGTTTAACATTATGTCATGGCCCATACATCAACAGGCCTATGTGAATGCCACCTATCTTTCACTCCCCACTGCCTGGTCTAGTAACACAACCCAAAGGGGTTTTAAGTATCTAGCAGACAAGAACTCATGAAAACAAATTCTTTCTTCCTATGGCTGTTTTGTAATGTTCCAGGAAAATAGGAAAGGCTCAGCTTTGGTTTGAGTAATCTTTCATTGTCTGTTGATATTGTGGTGATTAGAGGTGCCACTACACACTGGCACTGGCTGTGACCAATGGGGATGGCTACTTACAGGTAATTAAAAACAAAATGCCATAGGACTGCCAGAGTGGATCAGGTCATTCCTTGCTGTCCATTCAAATGTTCTCTATGTACAAGTGTGAACCAGATGATGACAGAGGCTATGATTTCTGTTCATTTCAGCCCAAGCAGTCTTCAGATTCTCCCAGATGATGGAAGTTGCAGTTTGATTAAACTGGGAGATGGGTAATGATGTCAGAGAAAGGATCAATCTTTAGCCATTGTTTATTGCTTTCCCTCCCAAATGAGGGCCTAAGGTTAAGATTCTCTCCCTGCACTGCAAATATCTGCAGACCACTCTTTTCCTGACGTCAGTGAGCAAGAAATGAGAAGATTCATGAACAAAAAGTTCAGAAGTCATAAGATGATTTGACTGTAATTCTTCTACCCTTTTGACAGTGAATGGAAACTGGAATGATAAATGAGCCAGGCCTTGACTTCACAAGCAGCAGGGAAGAGAAGAAGGATCACAGAAGAGGACTCAATGCCTTAATTTGGTTGTTTTGAATTAGATAGTCTTGGCTTTGGGTGGTAGTGTGCCAGGTTAAACAAAGAGACAGCAATGCAATGGGAAAACGTTATTTATTTTTAGTGTTATACCTGTCAAAAGAAGTATTCAGAGGGTATTATTGGAGTGTGTTCTACCTGTGGATCATATATGGAAGTACTCCCCCCCCCCCAAAAAAAAAAAAACCAAGGTCACATTGAATAGTTCCTTATAGCAGAATGGCATAGCAAATTCAGAGCTAACTGCAGAGTCAGGAAGGCCTGGGTTCAGGTATGCTGTGAGACTCTGGGAACATCATTTAATTTTTTATTGCTATAAGCAGCTTTGTGAGGCTAGAAGTTGCAGGGAAGGTGCCATCCTCCATTGCTAGAGAGAGTTTCCTCACCCGAGAGTTTCCTGTAGCAATGAGATCACAGGTTCATGCTATATTTCAATTTAGTTAAATAAGATACTTGGCCCTAGAGAACATTTAACTCTTCTGCTTCTATTTCTATTTCTACTTCTGGGTGCCAGTCACTTAAGTCTCAAGGGCACAAAGACATCAGACCTCTCCAGACATGCTACCTCCTTCCCTCCATCATCAGTCCTATTCAAGGAACCAATTTTATTGAAGCTTCCCAATGGACATTGGAAGGAAGATAAGGACAGAATTCTCTGGCATAGGGTGAAGTCTTCAGGCTAGAAATGAATTTCTTGTGTTCATTCTATAAACTCTGATATCTTTCTAACTCAGAATGCCTCCTATGTGGTGACCTCATGATCTATTTCCAGTTCCTAGGTCACTGAGTCTCAAAGCTGAAAGAACTAGGATTAGAGACCTCTAAGGAAGCAATATCTCCCTCTTTGAATGTTTTTTTTTTATTCCTATCACATTCTACCTTATCAAACTGATAGGAAACATTGTATTCTACTGTATTCAACCATAAACTCTTTGATCATAGGGACTATGCCATTTTTTTTTTATCCTTTTAGCCCATAATTAGGATAATGCCTTGGAAGCAGCTGGATGGTGGATTGGATGTTAGACTTGGAATGAGGAAGACTTGAGTTTGAATCCTGCCTTAGAGAGTTACTAGCTGGGTGACCCTGGGCAAGTCTGAGAGTAAAAGTGGGGGGAAGACATTAAGAGGGGGGATAATAGAAAGGAAGGCAGATTGAGGGAGAGGATAGTTAGAAGCAAATACTTTTGAAAAGGGGCAATGTCAAAGGAGAAAATAGAGTCAATGGGGGGAGGGATAGGATGGAGGGAAATATAGTCTTTCACAATATGATTACTATGGAAATGTTTAGCATAACTACACATGTATAACCTAAAAAAAAATTCACACATATCCCCCGAAGTCAAATTGGTGATGGTCCTCTGTTCACTGAGCTATGGTGGTCCTTGGGCAAAAGGAGTCCACTTCATACCTGGGCATATACTTAGAGTCTTTCTGACCTGGTTGGATATGCCAGGATTAGCGCTCTACAGGCATAACTTTTGAGAAATTAAGGTTACCTCCATACCAAGCTGTGGCTCCAGAGGACATTATTGGCAGAGAGGACCCCAATCAACACTCTGACTTTTTTAAATATTAATGTCTACTGAGAGGGTGCTTGGAAATCAACCAGTGGGAAGAATAGCATTGAGAATCTTCCTTTGAAATGATGGCTTGCTTAAACTTTGCCTTGAACCATAGTCAGTACATTTTTTTTCTTTTTTCTGATTGCTTGGATTATTTCTAGATAAATGAACACTGTGTAAAATGCTTTGTCTGTTTTAGCTTCATTGGTTTAATAAGATGTTTTCCTATAATTATATTTGATCCATGATAAGCGCTCCCTTAGTTAAACATCATCCAGATGTTCACAAATGGTCGCACATCATTACAATTCCTTTGCTTCTCGACAAACTCCTCCTAGTATCCATTCAAGAGATGTACCATAACTCAAGTCAGCCTAAATGGAGTTTTCATAAAATGCATATTGCCACATTCTTGTGTGTATCATTTTAAGAGAAAAATAATGACAATACAATTCTATGAGTAAATGATGAAATATACTGCTTGTATTATGCCTGGCCCTGGGCTGGGCAAAGAGAGAGAACAGAAGGGGTGTCAGGCTTTCTACAACTGGAGACTTCAACATCTTGGCTCTGTACTTTGTGTCCCCAAGAATACCTTGTAAATAGGAGGCAATCAAATAATTTCCATAAGCACTTATTAAGCTCCTACACTGCTCATCTTCCTGCAGGAGTTATAAGGCTTAGAAAAGACAAGGCACTTTAAGCTGGTGGAGCTTCCATTATAGTAGAAGGAAAAGACCCAAACACAGATAGCTGTCAGGCAGAACGTTTTGCTGTAAGCAAATTTAAAGAGGTTGCAAAAGAAAGTACATTGTGAGGTGCTGTGGAAAATTGTTACCCGTAAGTGGGCATCATGGAAGGCTTCACAGGATAGGAGGAACTTGAGTTGGACTTAAAAAAATGTTTAGGAATCCAGTAGACAAACACGGAGAAGCAAAACATTCCAGGGTTAGGAAACAGCATGGGTAAAGGTCTGGATACAGGAAAGTGCATAGAGAGGTGGGAAGGAGAGAGGAAGGAGGGGAGAGAGTGAGAGAGAGAGAGAGAGTGAGAGAGAGAGTGCCAGTTTGATGGAAATTGAACTCAATTTCATCAGTAAATAGGAGCTGATAATTTCATTTAGTGAAATAGTAATTTGAATTAAATCTGAAAATGACGGTTTTGTGATCTGCTATAGAGGATGGGATTTGAGTGGGGTTACTATAGATAAAAGTGTGCTGCTTAGTGTAGGGTGTCCCAAAAGTCTTAGTGCAGATTTATTTTTAATTTTTCTTAGTGCAGTTTTAAGTTTTAATAACTATGATAGCTATTAATAGGTAACTATAATGAAGTTATATTATCTAAGGGCATGAGATGATCTATGAGAAAATATGGATACATGTAGTACCCTAATATCAAGACAATATCTCAATATGGAAAGGATCTTTGATTTTCTTAGTGAGATATCTACTTCTACCTGAGGCAGATTGAAACCCACCTATAACTTAATGGGCAGGTCTTTGAGAGTTGCCTCAAGCTTAAGTCCTTGGTGCCGGGTCATTCAGGTCCTGAGGTCCAAGGATAGATTTGAAACCAGGTCTTCTTGAGTGTAAGTGATATATCCTACCCCCTCTACAGCATCATTACTCAAAATGTTGGAATAAAATCAGCTAATTTGCAACCCTGACTAATGGATATATTTTATGCAGCTACACAGGGAGTCAGCAACTGAGCAGAGGAGTCCCAGCATGTTTGTCCTTCCCATTTGCATTCCCCCTCCCATCCCTCTAAACACCCACAAACACCCCATTGGATTATACACACAGATGTCTCAACTACTCATGCTATGTCTGTGTCAACTTATTGGACAGTTGGAGGCTCTATATGATGACAACAGCTGGACAAGTGCTGGACTATTGTGTCTAATTATGGTAGCAGATGTCTTTGCCATGCCAATTAGTCTGAAAATGTGCAACATGCTGAGGATATGAATTTTTATCCTATTTATGCCCACAGTTGTAAGATATAAGAATGATAAGGTACAGTATATAACAGTAAATAAATATTGAAGGAAGGAGCCACTCACTATTTCTTAAACTTTTTTTTCTTAATACTGATAATGGAGCTAACTCTTTAAAGCCTACTCTTATTAATGACCCCTCTACCACTCAATGTCTAATGTGATCTTTAAAAAATGCAAATTGCTTTTTTTTTTTTTGGCAAGGCAGTTGGAGTTAAGTGACTGGCCCAGGGTCACACAGCTAGTTAGCTTCAAGTGTCTGAGGCTGGGTTTGAACTCAGGTCCTCCTGACCTCAGGGCCTATGCTGTATCCATTGATCCACCTAGCTACCCCACAGATCACTTTTTACAGTAAATATTTTCTGGAGGAAGTGAGCATTTATTGCCAGTAAGAAAAAATTCAGCCTAAATTCATTAAGATGATAAGTAGTATCATGCAGTGGAAAGTGTATAGTATTTGGAATTGGAGGAACTGAGTTCTAATCCTGGATCTACCACTTACCTTTGTAACCTTGGGTATGGTGCTTAATTTGTCTTGGTCTTCTTACTTTCCTCATCTGCAAGAAAGAACATCAACAACAAACCTCTATGTTCCCTTATAACTTCACATCTAGGATCTTGGGAAATATCTATTTCACCTCCATACTACAGTACAGGCGTTAGCTAGGAGGAATACACTTTTAACAAAAAGAGATCGTTTTCTCTGATACTGATAGGTTCAAAGGGTCCATTTGTATTATGTTTAACTTTTTACATGTCCTATCCTCTTTACAAATCTGTAAGCATTGTGATGGCAGGGGGCATGCCTTATTTGGCCTAGTATTTCCTTAGCACTTAACACAGTTTATTTGTTGAATGAATGCATGAAAATGGTGCCCAGTCCATGAAGTATTTATTAGTGTGACCTCTATTTAGAAGTGCCAGTGTGAGAGTACATCAAATGGTGTGAAATGTGAGGAACCTAAAAAATATCCCTCTAGGTGCTATGGCTTTTATTTTCCAGTCCATTCCCTTGGATCACCTCAAGAGCCTCATGAACAGCCTCTCTGCCTTCCTTCAGCTTTGTGCTGACTGACAAGATCATAATTTACTGTGACCTAGAGGTGGGAGAACTTTGTACTTTGTACCCCTTAAGGATGATTGGAAGCTAGTCTCCAATCAAGATGAAAGAAGACTTTAGATGAGTACTTTATATTGATCCATTCAGATTGTGACTTACTGAATGATATCTTTTGTTTAAGAATATGTGGCCACTTTAGTATTAAGTTGTTATGTTATATCGTTGTGAATATTGAACTTTGGTTTCTGTGAATATTTTGCTTTAGATTATTACTGAATAGAGAGTTCACTATACTATGTGATCAGAATCTTAATGCTATTCACAGCAGCGGCCCTGCTGCTCATGCTTGGCTTTACACCAATGCTGGAGGGGTTGTGGGTAGATGAGCACACTACTATATTATTGATGGATCTGTGAATCATTTTTTTTTTGTAAAGCAATTTGGAATTATGTGAACAAAGTGACTAAATGTGCATACCCAATGTCCCAGAGATTCCAATATGAGGAATATATTACAAGGAGATCACTGGTAAGGAGAAAGTCCCCATATTTATTGCAGAACTTTTTATAGTAGCAAGGAACTAGAAACAAGGCCCAGTACCCACCAAATGTGAATGAATGATTAAACAAACTGTGGTACAAGAAGAGCTAACTTTCAACAAACCTAATTGGTAAGCAAAAGTTTTATTCATGTGCCATCTTTTATCTTTCCAAACATATGCCTTGGTTCAAATCCTACCTTTGACACTAACTGTGTAACCACAAGCAAGTCTTTTAGCCTTTCTGAGCCTTAGGGACCTCTCTAAAATGTATCTACTGCATTAAAGATTCAGATGAAATCAGGCATCCTCATTGCATTAAAGTAACTTTCCCATGGTCATAGAGCCCAAGTGACAGAACTGGTATGAGAACCCAGGTCTCTTGACTCCAAGACTAGTGCCCTTTTTGCCAAGTCACACTGCACACATGTGTTTATATAAAGCAATGGACAGAAAACGCCCATTACAACAATTTCTAAACAATGTTTCCTAGCAAATTATCAGCAGCAGCCTTATTGCCAAAGTGATACAAAGACTTTAACAGATATCCACACTTAGGCTGAGTCCCTGTGGTGTCTGCAGGCACTGGAGTTAGAGACTCACTCTCTGCCTCTTTGGTGTCTGGGGAGAGAGTGCAAATACACAAAAAGGTTACTAACAGTATGAGGCAGTAGTTGGAGAGAATTATAAATGCTCTAGGAGTTCATTAGAGGGAGAGAGCATGAGGATGCTCAGAGATGTCCAGAGATGTGTGGGAGAGGCATTCTATGGAGTAGAACAGAAAGAACCACAGAGGTCACAGGATCACAGACTCACAGATTTAGAACTAGAAGGAACACCTCAGGGGCCAACTAATCTAGTCCAATCCTCTTGTGTTGCTATCAAGAAAATTGAGGTTCAGAGAGGCCAAGTGATTTACTCACAGTCACAAAGCTAGCAGATATCAGAGATTGAATCCGAACCCAGACCTTCCTAACTCCAGGTCCAGAGCTCTCTCCACTATGAAGTGTTGCCTTTCTCAGATAAGACTAGGTGTGACATATTGAGGAGTCAGAAATTGGACAAGTGTGGCTGAACCTGATAGGAATCATAGAGGCTCTAGAAAGCTCACAAGCTGGGGCACCAGTGCAGAGGCAGACAGAAGTCACAAAATTATTTTAAAGAAGGGAATGGCACAATTGAAATTTGATTTTGATATTTTATCCTAAAGAGTTGAGGTGGGGGGAGAGAAGGGACATGGTCGGATCTGAGTTTAGGAAGATAACTCCAGCTACGGTATTCAGGGTGGATTGAAAGAGGGAGATTAGAGACTAGTTAAGACTCCGACCAGATGTAATGGGCAAGAGCTAGGGGAGAGAACAAAGAGAGTAACAAAAGAAGTAAACATCCATGATTATAGAAATGTCCCCTTCTCCTCTCTGTCCCCACGAGTGCATTCCACCTCATCACTTCTCTATTCCTTTGGACACTTTCTCCCTCCATTCGTCTCTCTCTACTTTGCATCTTCAAGTTTTCCTCCATTGGTTCTTCTCCCTTTGCCTTTAAACATGACAACTCTTTTGAAATCAACTTTCTCCCTGAGCAGCTAGGTGGCACAGGGACTAGAGCCCTGGGCTTGGAGTCAGGATAGCCCTAAGTTCTAATCCAGTATCAGTTACTTTCTAGCTGTATGACCTTGGGCACATCACTTAGCCTCTGTTGGTCTCAGTTTCTCCAACTGTAAAATGAAGATAAAAACAGCACCTACCTTGCAGGGTTGTTGTGAGGATTAAGTGTGATAATATTTGTAAGGTACTTAGCATGATGCCTGACATGTAGTAGGTGCTATCTAAATGCTTGTTTCCTTCCCCATCCCTTCCCAATTCTGTTTTTCTTTCTAGGTATTTGCTTATTTCCTCCTTTCCCTCCCTATGCCAGAAGTCATCACAATGTCACAGACCAGAGATAGGAGATAAAGCGAAATCTGACTTCTCAGGGAAGGGACTAAGGGGTCAAAGGGGAAAGTGGTAAGAGAAGTTGGTACTCTGACTATGTTGGATCAGAATCAAGTGGAACCACCAAAAGTAAGGAACTTTTGCCTGAAGGAACTAAAAGTGGTTCTAAAAGCAATAGCTCATTTTATAACTGGTGGGTTCTGGGTTAGTCAGAGATCATGGTTTAGTAGAAGAGTTTGATGAGTAGCTATAAAGTACTTGGAAAGACTGTTTAATGTTTGAATCTAGGTTTCTCCAGTAAAATAATATGGATTTATGATATATTTCAACTACTTATTTTTGAAGCCCTGAATTCCCTTTCCTTTATGTAAAAGTTAACCATGAACTTGAACCTGCTCTGTGATTGAGGTGGGGGCACTAGTTTATGGGGTGGAAGAAAATGGAAATCACAGGAAAAGAAAGAAGAGAGGAGGGAAGTAAGTAGTAGGGCTCAGGAACTTGCCTTTGGGTAGCAACAGCAAAGTGTAAATGTGGGATTAGACAGTGAATGACCTCAGTAACCCAACTGGGGTGTGATTCCATGTCCTATTTCATCACAGAGCCAGAATCAGCATAAAACTGTGGGTCCAATGAAGATATAGCTGCTTGTCCATACTGCATCTCCCCATTCTTGCTGACCTGGGAGTTCTGGCAGATTGAGCCAAGCCAAATATAGCTGACCTTTGTCACCTAGTTGAGTCTCTGGGACACAAGCTAAATTAGGGGCTTCATCCACAATTAAGATACAGAGAAAACTTTATTAGTTGGCCAACTAAGCTACTCACTCAGGGCCCTGTGACGAAAAGCCTGGAAGAGCATTGGAACACTGACAGAAGATGTCAGAAGCCTGGCAAATATTTAAGAGCTAATTGCCTTCTTCCATATGCCCAAGAAAAGTATTCAAGGGCATGCACCCCAGGAGTAATGCTTCCTGTGTACCTTCTTATGGATGACTGGTCTTCTCAGGGCTCTTTGAATTTGAAGTTGAGGCTGGATCAGTGATTGGAGAGTGAAAGATAAACCTCATCAGCCTCAGAGTCAGCATGACAACAGTGTTCTTGGAGTCCCTGAACCCAGTGATGGAATCTCTGTATTAGCATCTGGTCCTCTTCTATTGAAGGGATAAGTAGCTGCTTTAGGAAGGTGAAGAACACAATAAATATCACTCTGCCTGGAGTGACATGGTAGCCATTTTTAAGATTGTGACTGATCGATTCAGTTCTCCTTGTTTGGCTAAGAAGTGGAGCATTTATTGAACATTGGGAAGATTGGGGGGGATACATCAAGAGAGGTAGGAGAAGGCTACCAGAAAGATGAGTAGACGCCCTGAGGGTCACAGGATCTTGGCTTGGAGAAGAAAAAGATCTTGTAAGTTATCTGGTCCACTTCACTCATTTCCCAAACGAGACAACCAAGACCTAAGGAAGTTAAATGACCTGCCCTAGGTCTCATAGGTAATGTCAGAGCTGGAATTAGAACCCAAATCCTTTTACCCCCAATCCAGCACTTGCTCCACTCTACCACATTGCTTTCTTTTAAAGACAAAAAGAATGAGCCATCATGTAGGTAGAAAGATGACTCATAGTGAGTAGAGACATGGAACCTAAGGAAGTATCCAAGAGTAGTGGACATGAATAAGAGTCATGCAATGTATGGCATACATGTATGACATACAACATCACTGGAATACCCACATAGATGGGATCACAGGGCTATTTTAAGTTTTTATTAACCCTCTCTTCCTTTAAGATGAAGTCATGTACCTTCTACATGAAAACTTTCTAAAATCTCCCCACCTGCCGGTTCCCCCCTTCCCTACCTTATATGTAACGGCTTTGGATTTATTTATATTTATTCATTTCATGTTATGCTGTAACCATTTTTGTATGTATTTCTTGTTTCCCCCATTAAACTATAAACTCTGTTTGAGCAAGGTTTATTAATTCTTCATACTTGTATTCTTTGTATACTTGATATGTTTGTATACTTTTAAAATATTTAACCTAAAAAAGTTAAGTGCATCACAGGAAACATAGATAAAGAGCTGTAAAGGCAATTGGAGATCATCTCATTGAACCCTTCAAATTGCACATGAGTGAATGGGGACCCTGAAAGGTCAAGTAACTTGAATCAGATTGTAGAGAAACTAAGGAATAGTCAGTATGTGAGCCTAGGTCCTCTGACTCCAAGTCTAGGGTTCTTTCCAGTCGTGGTCTTTTATGTACTTACTTTGAATTCAAAATGGTGAGAGAACAAACTACAGAAATAAGCAATGTTTTCTTCTGGAGGATGAAGATTTGTTTACAAAATTACTCTGTGGGGTGTCTGATGCTCCATCTTCCCCTAGCAACCCCATTTAGAATATGAAGAATGTGGAGTACTTTTGATTCCTGGCTAAACAGTTCATTGCTTTTCCGCAATCAAAATGAATTTGCCAACAAAATGCTTTTTGTGATTACCATTTCATGGAAAGGTTATTTGGCCTCCTGGTGTAAATACCAGCTCCACAGAGAAAGGGGCAGCCCTCCCCTTCTTGGCTGAACAATGGCAGAAGGACAATGGCTCTGGTATTTAGGTATTTAAGGATTTAAATGATGCTTATTAGTGTCACATGACACAGGCACTTTCCTCTGAATAAGACTGTATATCTGGCTGCCAGCTTAGCCTGCGTCGAGCATTTTGGGGGACATATCTCAGTGGGATGGGTCTTTACTTGTGCCTCTCAAGAGATTTCAGATAAAAAGATTTCAGATTTCATGTCACTGTCTTGTGCCAACAACTGCATTACTCACAAACTATTGGGAGTACAACCCAAACTCATAGAAAAGAATGAGCAAATGAGCCTCTGGGGAAAAGGTACAGGCTTTGCTTTGGAAAGGGAAGGGAAGAGAATTCACATCTCGGCCTTCTTTTTGCAGTGGAAATAAATGGACTGATAGGAGTGTTTGTGTTGGGGTTATTGAATTTGGTTCTATTTCTGGGGAGTAATCTGAGTAGCTGCCACAGGTCTCAAGCTGCCTACTCCCTGAGCCTTGCAGAATGTCTAATGGCCATTTTGTAAGGGGAATAACAGTAAGCATGACAGCAGTGGACTCCATTTCTCTGATGCGGAGAGTAGCCCTCTCAGCCACCAGGAGTGTATTCATGTCCCAGTGTTTAAAAGATCTGAGGGGACATAGTAATGGGCATATACATAAGAATGTGTGGAGAAGTGGCTACAAATGGAGAAAATGACTTAGCTGAGTTGAAAATTCAGCTCAGAGTGAGAAGCTGCAAACTTTATCTTCTCCTGGCATAAAACATTCTCAAGCACCTACTTCAAAGGCAGCCCTGGGTGATAGTTATCAAGAAATTAATCACAGACCTTGGGGAAGAAAAGGAATATGTCAGCTTTTGTTCTATCTGATGGCTAAGTAATGTATGTATGGGGACTCCTTCCTCACTTCTTCTTCCCTTCCTCCCTCCTCCTCCTCTTTTTCTTTCTCTCTCCCTCTCTGTCTCCCCCACCCACCCTGTACCTCTCTTTCTCTCTTCCTTGTGTCTCCCCCGCCCAAAGCTCCATAGCCAGAGTCAAAATAGCTTGTATAGGTGAGTTTTATTCATATCCTTTTTAATCTACTGGGGAAATAGAAGCAAAGTATAGAAAATTATTATTAAAGAAAAGTATCAGAAATAACAAATAGGAAGCTACTTAATTTGATAGTTTATAATATAAAATACTTGGGGCGGCTTGGTGGCACATTGAATATAGAGAAATTGTTAAATGAATATGTATATGTGTATAAATATATTTTACATTTTACTTATATAGTCTATGTATATGTGTGCATGTGTATAGCCATTTCTGTTTTACTTTCTTTGCTTTTCTGGTCTATACTTTTTTTTAACCTCCAACTCAAATACTACAAGGGCTCTGTTCTCTCAGCAACCCGAATACTCCATCCAATTCCCATGTGCAGCCTGTGTAACTCTTGTCCTTGTTCTCTCCCATACATGTGTCACAGGGGCCTCCCTTAGGATGCTGGAGGGGGGCCTGCTTTGCTTTCTCTCATTATCTTGAGGGTAACAGTGGAACACAAGAGCTGTCCATAGGTTATCTCTAATAATTGTTTTTCTAACCCTGACCTTCATAATTCTAAAAATTGAAGTAGTTATGGTAAGATAATTATTTTCCTCCAATAAAGTATTGTGTCATTTACCCTTATTGCATCATCTTTTAAAATTCTAATCATTATGATTGGACCTTTTTTCTTCTGGTGATGCCCTACCTGCAAAGATCTAAATAGCTAGAATGACAGTACTTTATACAGATGAGTTTGATTCATATCTTCTTACCACTTATCTGCTGGGAAATAGATGTGAGGGATAGAAAACTATTATTAGCAAAAATATGGGAAAGAAGAAACAAGAAACTTCATTTGATTTGTTGGTTAACGACATAAAACATTAGAAAAATGGAATAAAGGAAGTAAAATATTGAAACTGCCTTTTCTTTCTTCTCAAAAAGTTTGTGGAATTTGACCAGTTTGGGTGTTAAATGTATAATTATGAATTTGAACTTAATTGTTCATAGATAAGAAGGTTCATCAGTTCAGAATATTTAAAAGTAGAAGAGGCCTTAAGATGCCAGCTCATCCAACTGCCTCACTTTTCAGATGACAATACCAAGGTCCGAAGAGTGGACATGATTTGCCCACGGTCACATATCTTAATGACATAAATGGGATTCACACTCATGTTTTCTAAATCAAAATCAAGTGTTTTGTCCACCATATCTAGATACTGAATTTTTTCTAAAACAAACCTGAAAATATTGTTAAAATTATTTTCTTATCTAAAGTTATTTATTTCTAGATGCAGAATGATATAGTAGCTAGAGAGCAGATTTCAAGCCAGGAAGATCTGGGTTGAAATCCTACCTTTGAAATATACTGACTGTCTGACTCTGGGAAAGATACACAACCATTCACTGAGGTAGGTGGCCATTAGCTTAAGGGAAAAAACAAAGAACCAAAGGCCATTAAGTTTTTTCATGGCCTGAATTTCTGATGTAACTCTCCTGACCTAGTGTCCAGGCTGTAAAGCATTAGAGGTGTTAGAGCTGCATAAACAAGTTCAGATTCACTCACTGCATTTTGTTTAGTACTTTATGTATTAGTCTGTCTTATATCTATGAAACAGGCCATTTCTAGTGGCTAGAATAGGTTCAGACAGGAGATCAAAAGAGAAACTCTTCTGCCTGTCATTTAAAGCTCTTCACCATCTGGCTCAAACCTATCTGTCCAGACCAATTGTATATTATTCCCCTTAACCTACTGTGTGTTGCAGCCAAAGTGCCCTAGTCATTCACTATCCATGATATTCCATCTGGATGACTTGCACCCATGCCTTTGCCTTTGCATGGAATGTCTCCTGTCCCTGAAATCTTCCCCCTCCTCCCCTTCCCCTTATAGGAGCAAGATCCTCCTTCAAAGCCCAGCTCAGCTGTTACTTCCTAAGGGCATCATTCCTGATGCCTCCAATTCATGCTCTCCCCACTCCACTTAGAAAATATTTGGGATGTACTATGCAAATATTTCATATACACTTATCTGGGCACATAAAGTATTTCCCTCTAAAAGAATATAAGCTCCTTAAGGGTCATATGTGTTTCATTTTTTGTTTTTGTAACTAGCACCTAGTGCAGTACCTGACACATAGTAGGACCTTGCTGAATTATGGAATTGAATATTAAGCCTGTAGAAATATAAGTATAATAAAAAGTAGTAAGTAAAAGTGACAAAGGAAACATCCAAAAAATTTCTCTACAAATATATGAGGAAGAACATAACCTTGCTGCCTGAGGAGATTACGCAAGGGAAGCTGCATGGAGAAGGTGGCATCTTAGTTGAGCATGAAAGAAGGTACCTTAATTATCACGCCCTTCACATGGCCAGTGCCACATTGAGAGTAGTAGACCGTATTGCATGGGAAGATAGTCAGTATGAGATGATCTTGATGTTTCCATCCATTTCTACTATTTCAGTCCCCCTGGTTAGTACTTGGTAATAGTTCCTAAGAATTTTCAAGGGGTATAAAGAGTACGTAGGCTCTGCAATATTCAGACACTAACAATGAATAAACTAAAAACCTAAAATGTATAAATGTATTTTTAATGCTTCATAGTGCTAATACAGTAGTGACAAGCTGTATAATCAAAGAATTGTAGACTTAGTGCTGGCAAGAATCCTAGGGGGCATTTCGTTCAACCCATCTCATTTTAATAAGGTAGAAACAGAGATCCAGAGGGGGAAGTGACTTAGCAAAGTCAAGAATGAAAACCATGGAGGAAAAAAAGAATAACAAAAAAAAAATAGAAAAAAAAGGGTGAAAACCAGGTCCTCAGATACTAAATCTGGTATACTTTCCACAGTGCTGCACTGACTCTTTACCTGATCAGATATCTATGTTCTTGAACTTGCTCTTTGCTCACTGGAATGGCTTGGGATTCAGATTTTATAGGTATCAAGTCAAACAACTTTTTTTTTTTCAGTGAAGCAACAAAATCAGAGTTGCATTTTGAAATGTGTTGAGAGGGTTCTTGTTTTGTGCCATGCATACACGTGGTGCTGGTGATCCTCATTCCATACGGTCTCCACTTGAAGTTGTTCCTTTGGTAGTGGGGATGGGTGTGAGGGCCTGTAGCTGTCCACATTTTCATGCCTTCATGGCACTGACAGATGGCTGTGGAACTGAGTGAAGCTAAGTGACCTAAATGAAGCTAGAGCCGGTGACCTGCATTTCTTTCCCGTTGTGCTCAAACGAGTAGGCTGATCATCACCATACTCCAGAGACTTGGGATCATCTCTCATCTTGAGACCTGGGAACCTGTTAGACATGCACTGTCCTAGTAACAGAGAAGAAAGACTTAGGACAATGGGTTCCTTCCTTTTTTCATTGATCAACAGATATCCAAGAAAATGAGCAGCTTTGAAGAGTGGTGCTTGCTATGAATGTATATATACAGTTTAATTTTGTGAGTCTTGTTCCATGGTCTTTAGAGTACTTTAGAAACTTTTGATAGAATGGTGTTTATCATCCTGGCATATATGGCGTAAATGGACATATACAAACAGAAGTAGCATCGGACACTTTCTGGCTGTGTGACTTTGGTCAGATCACTTAACTCTTCAGCATTCTAGGCAATGATCTAAGACTATAAGTTCCAGAAAACCTGCTGATCTGCATTGGTAGAGGTAATTCCTTCACCTGGAATTAACTCTACACCAGTTAAACCAAATGTCCAGTCCCTTTCCTTGTTCACATACATAAAAACAAACAAACAAACAAACAATCCACGCTGAGTGAGGATCAGGGAAAAATGGGGGAGAACAGGGGACAAAGCAATAGAAAGGAAGGGGAAGAGAAATGGGTGGATCATTGCAACCAAGAGGATTTTAAATATTGGGCTATAACAGCTCACCATCAAGGGTTAATGAAAAGGTTAATTCTCAATCTTCATGAAGAGTGGATAGGTCTCTGTGCATAATTGAAAGCTTCATAGGGAGATCTCAAAGCCTGACATTTTCAGCAGCACCTTTTATTGGAGCAATGCTTCTGAAAAGGCTTCTCTGATGGTGATAAGATCTTGTCAGACACTGGCATCACCTACATAGCTCAGTTTCTCCCAGAAGCATGGTGGGGGAGACTCCCAAAAAACAAACAAAAAACCTATCCCATCCCACTTAGAAAACTCCTAGAGGTCTCTCTTCTTCCTCTTACCTTAAAGAACGGGAGTAGGATCAGGGGGAGGAGCTATTAAGGATGACAGATTCATGATCAATTTATGAAACCCATTCTCTGGTTCTGTTTTCTTTTTATCATTCATAAGTCTGAAGACTTACAGGTCTATGGCTTATGTGGGAGACCTTACACTTTCCAGCCGTTAAAAAATGTTGGTTAAATTGGATTTGTCAACTTCACTTCACTGGTGTTGCTCTAGATTTTGACATGTACTCTGTTCTGTGAATGATCTCAGAAGCAGAAGGGAGAATGATCCCCATTTCCTTCACAGAGCAGTTATATTGCCAACGAAGGAGCAGCGATACCAATTGACAAAAAGCATATCCAGCCTTTGGAGGTTTTGTTAAATTTTAGTCTTTCTTTAATATACCATCAGATTTCTTCTACAAAAAGTGCAATGTTGTCAAGTCACTGGGAGATGTGGGGTCCTGCTGCTTTCTCAGTGCATTCTGCTTGTTCAGACAGCTTTCGATTCAGTGAACAGTCCCCCAAAAAGTGTTAATGTACTTCCTCTCACTAGATATAATTTCTCATTTGAAACACAATAACACTTCCTTTGCTTCCCTGTCTTTCTGCTGATTGAATATGCCTTAATCCTAAATTCCTGGCTTCTTTTCTTCTCTGGAAGGAGTTGATAAGATGGGCTAGACCGAGACACCAGGACGGGCCAGATCGTCCGTTTTTGGAAAATTGTCTGGAATCCCCAAATGGCTTTAAATTATACACAGAGTATGTCAAGAGAAAAGACAAATGGAAGGCTTCAAACTCTAATTATGAGATTTATGTGATGGGGAAAACCTAGTGTCCCATTTGAAACAGATAGCTAATATTACTCATTTCAGACTTTCTCCATTCAAAATGCCAGATTTATTTCTAGGGAACTGGTAAAATGATTGATTTGTCCAACATGAGCTTTAACATGCAGTAGAGAAATTCCTTATTTTTTAACCTGTCTTGTAATTGAAAGCAAAATTGTGTTCTCTCCTAAGACTGATTCAGAAAGAACTCACAGTTCTTTTTATGAGGGCTTCATTCCTACCAGAGCAGAAAACAGTTTCACATTAAACTCTGAACCGAATGGTATTTATAATTAAAATGGTCTTTTCCTCCCTTAAATCCAAATGTGGAAAATGATGAAGTGAGAAAGCCAAGTGTGTCAACTCCTACACACAGTGTTACTGTTCCCCAAACTCTTAAGCATGGAAAATAAATTGGGGGGTTGTCCTCAGGTGCAAACTGCTTCCTTGGAGGAAAAGCCAAGAGAGAGAATCTTTGTGAAGGCCACTTGTTAATATTAACCAATGGTTTGTGAACAGTTGAGGGTTTACTAAGCTCTTGGGACCATAGATTTAGAACTGGAAAGGACTGAGGAATATCTAAGTCACCTAGTCGAACCTTCTGCAGTCACATCCAGAGCTTATACTTTATATACAGATGCCCACTCAGTTATGCACACACACATGCATATGTGCACATACCCACATCACGAAATTGTTCTGAAGTCTGTTATCTTATTTGATCCTACCAAATTATGTAGGTACCTGCCTGAAGGACAAGGCCATGTGCTAATGGCATATTATTATTCCCATTTTACCAATGAGGAAACTGAGGCTCAGAGAAGGGACTTGCCCAAGGTCACACAGCTAGTCAGTGGCCACAAACACAGGTCTTTCTTCACTCTAAGTCCATGGTCTTTTAGACTACATTAGGACCTTTGGTTCAATAAAGTGCAATTTCATTACCTAAATGGTTCCCTTAGTTGTTGTTATGGGAATCTGAAGATCTTCCCTGCCCCTTGGCCTTTTGCTAAAGTGGCTTAAGTGGCTCTGAAAACTGTTCCTGATTTGAAAGTATACTCTGCCCTAGGGGGGCTGAATGTGGTCACATGGAGCCTGTGGTGGGAGTCTTGTTTTTCGGGAATGCCCACGCCTTGTTGCTTTGCTATTGGGCTGTGGGTCAAGAGGGCTGTGACATTCTCTGATCCAGGAGAAGGCTATATATACCTGATGTGAGGTTTTGCTTTGGGGCTCCCTTTGGAAAGAGTTGTGTGATTTGGCCAGAAGAGACTCTGGGAAGCTGTTGAGCCCCCTGGCTTTGAAAAACCCAGATGTTGGTGTTTCCCTCTCTGGTGACTGAATAGGTATGGATGTAATGGTCAGATGATTGGAAGCCCGTCTGCTGATCTGTTTCTTTGTCTGCCTGTAACATCTGCTTGTTAACTTGTGTTTGTATTCTGTTTGCATTCTCTGAAGTTCAGGGTGCTGACTTTTCCCCCTGAACTAGGTAAATGATATATGTTTGATCGATTAAAGTAAGATTGTTAACCCACTTTGAGTTGCTTTCCTTTAGAAAAGCAGATCTAAGAATCTGGACTAGCAGCCACCCTGGGTATGCTAGGGTGCTCGCT
>CM053582.1:48556983-48587220 GCA_028627135.1 Pseudochirops cupreus | reverse complement strand
TATAGTCTTTCTATATCTTTCTCTGAGTTTAGGTATCTCCTTCCATCCTGAGGCTTGTAGAGTTGTCTTTAGCTGTGCGTTGTTGAGGATAGTCCAGTTTATCAAGGTTGGTCATCATATGTACGATGTGTCTGTGATTGTGTACATGACCTGGCTACTCTTTGTGTTGGAAATGAATGGAGGAGTCACTGAGTAGATTTTCCTGCCCAACTTTAAAGTTGCTGGATTTTCTAGTTGCTCTCAAAGTGCAGAGCTCCTGCTAGCTAATCCCTAATGTGATAGAAGGGTAATCAATTGGGAGGCATTATCTCCTTGCCAGCATTTTTATGGAATGCAGGAGCCAGCGTACTTCATACAGAACTTTCTATGGTTGTGTAGCACAGTGATAATATTTCAGCGGCACTGAGTGGGCGAATGGTAAAGTAGGAAAAAGGCACTTTCCTTATTCCCCTCCTAGGTCACTAGATCACAGATTTAGTACTGCAAGGGGCCTTAGAAGCATTTGTTTTACAGAGGAGGAAACTGAGGCTCAGGAAAGTGACTCCTCACCCCACATATCCAGTCAGTTGGCTAATCTTATCATTTGTTTCTCCACAACATCTCTTTTGTACTCTCCTGTCCCTCCTCTGCTACTGTCACCCCTCTGGTGCAGGTCTTTATCATCTCATGCCTAGATTACTGCAGTAGTTGCTGGTGGGGCTGCCTGCCTTCTCCCCCCTCACTCCACTCCATCCTCCATTCAGTTGTCCAATTCATCTTCCTAAAGAGCAGATCTGATCATGGTACCCTCTTGCTCTGTGAACTCCAGGAGCTCCCTATTACCTCTGGGATCAAATTTGAACTCCCTCAACTGATTTTTAAAACCTTTCACAACCTGGCCCCTTCCCAACCCTTCCAGTTTTCTTCCCCTTTGCTCCTCTCCACAAACTCTCCACGCAACACTCCTTATCCTGTCTGCTCCTTATTGTTGTAATGCTCATTTTTTGGACGAGTTCTTCAAATGTATAATTGCCTTCACAGATCAGCTCAAGGGCCACCTTTTGCAGGGAGCTTTTCCTGTTCCCCTAGCTGCTAGTGCCATCCATCTAAGGTCACCTGTCCTCTCTGCTTTGTATTTATCTTGCATATTCTGAGTCACATATGTTGTCTCCCCCATTGGACTATGAGCATCTTGATGGCAGGGATAATGTTTTTTCAGCTTTTTTTTAGCCTGATGCCTGGTGCATAGTAGGTGCTTAATGCATGACTAGTGGTTGATTGAAGTGACTTGTCCAAAGTCACAGAAGCAAAAAGTAGCAGGGCTATATCACATTTTTGTTTCTCTTACCTTTAAGGGTCCAGTGCCTACATATTCCCCTCCCCCAACCCAGAACACCTCACTGTAGCACCTGACTAGAGGCTAGAAAATGCTTCATTTCTGGGCCCTTCCCAAATTTCTCCCACTTCAAAACTTTCCTGTTCTTTAACTTGTTGCTTTTGGGCTTTGTCTTCTGTGAAATGGCAATGCCTACTGTTGAGGTCGTCAGTTAGTCTCCAGAAACCCCAAAAGAGACAGGGAATTCTAGATCTTGTAGGAGGTGACTGGCAGGTGGGGAGGATTTTTGCTGTGTAGTTCATGTTTTTTTAAACAAAATTGTACTAATACATTTTGTTTTTACATGCCTATATTTCCCAATATGTCCTCCCCTTCCTTACAAAAAATAGTGGAAAAAGGAAGAAAAAAGTTCCACAAAAGTAAACAACATATCAAAATAAGAAGGATGTTGTATATGGTACCTACAGCCATCATCCCCCACTTCTGCAAAGAGGGAATGTATCTTCTCTCTTTTCTTTAGGGGCAAACTTGCTTAACATAATTTCACAGCATTCGGTTTAGATCATTTGTTGTTGGGAGCTTTCCACTTAATGTTGTAGTCAATGTGTTGTTCTGCTTGCTTTCCTTTACATCAGTTCATAGAAGTCTTCATACCATCATGAACTGCTTTTCTTTCCATGATGAATATAGAGAATCTTGGAAAGACAACTCATGCCTTTGTGCTTTCATTATGTAATTCTGGTACTTCAATTTTTTTTTTTACTGTGAAAGCAACGTCTTGTTTTTGTCCCTGCAACCCCAGAGTCCAGCACAGTGCCTACTACAGAGTAAATGCTTGTGAGTGAATGAATGAATGAAAGCATATTTTTCAAGCTCTTCCTATGTTCCTTTGCTAAATAATGAGGATACAAATAGAAAAGCAAAACAGTTCCTGCCTTCAACTAGCTTATATTCAAATGGGGGAATCAACACATATAGGAGAGTTCAACTGCAGGGTACAATAGATTACATTTAAGACTCACTGCATCTGTTAGAGGTATATCAGGAAGCATGAAAATTCCTCTCTACTCACTTTCAGATGCTCACTAAGTGACAGCAAAAGGTTTAATTTCTCGATGTAAAACTGACAGAACTAATTCATACAGAAGGTCCCAAGGGCATTGCCATATGATAGACTCACAGGAACTCCTTGGTTCTAGGACCTGTAATTTTGTGAACATGAATGCTACCTCAACATGTATGAATTGTGACCTCTCGACTACTTGGCTATGAGTACCCCCGAACCTACCTAGTTCCCTCCAACACTCTCGTATAGTCCTATATGGTTCACCAATTCCATCTGAATTGTCTTAGGAAGATTCTGAAGATCACCTGGCAGGATAAAGTACCACATATTGAGGTCCTTTCTCAAACTAAACTGCTAAGCATTCAAACTCTGCTTCAGAGAGTACAACTCCGATGGGCTGGCCAAGTTGTTTGAATGCAAAACGTGTGCTTGCCAAAAAAACTGTTCTATGGAGAACTCACACTGGGCAAGTGTTCACCTGGTGATCAAAAGAAGTGATACAAAGACACCCCCAAGGTCTCTCTTAAGAACTTTGGAATTTATTTGTGACATGAGAGACCCTGGCAGAGGACCGCTCAGCATAGAATGCCCACATCAGAGAATGTGCTGTGCTCTATGAGCAAAGTAGAATTGATATAGCTCAGAAGAAACATGAGATGCACAAACTTAGAAAATCCACAGCAAATGTTCATACGAGCTACTTGTACCCGACCTGTGGCAGAGCATTTTGAGCTCATATTGGTTTGATCAGCGACAGTCGGACACTCTGTGACTTGACTCTAGCACAGTGGTATCATTTTCATCCTCTTCAAGAATTAAGGACAACAACCAACCAGAACCAACCAACCAAGCACTTAATATTTATCTCTTTTGTTCCTACCAATAGAACAGAGAAATAGCCAATGTAAGCATTATTGTTCCAATTTTATAGATAAGAAAGTAGTAGAGTCTTAGAGCAAAGTGATTAACTGAAGTCATATAGCTAATTAGTGGCAAAATGAAGACTTTAACCCAACTTCCCTAGCTCTAAATTCAGAGTTCTATGTATCATGTCATGCTGTATAGTAACATCCCTCCCCTCTCTTCTAATTTGATCTGTTTCAGGCTCTCTCATGACATCTTGCCATCCCTAGGAAAAGGGAACAGAATGGAGTAACAGGGATACTCAAGATAAACATCATCAACTCCACATTTTGTCTAAAGCCAGCTTTCCTGGTAGAAAGCATATTTTTTTTGTTGATACTAACCTCCTTCACTGACTTCTCCCCTTCTCCAAGATCATGCCTTTTGTTAGGTATCACAGAGGAGGCTCATAGATTTACAGAAGAAAAGAGGCCTTTGACGTCCCAGGGGGTGGTGGGGGTGGGGGTGGGTTGGGGGGGGGAAGTGAGGCCCAGAGAGTTAAAGTGACTGGCCTAGGGATGCTCAGATAAAGCTAGGATTTGAAGCTAGGTCCTCCAACCCCTGCCTCCCTTTATCAGAAACTCATTCCAGGGTACTATGAAAGTGCAAAAGAAGGAGCAGTTAGACAGGGAAGAGGCAATAATGTCTGGAAGAATGGTGGTCACCAGTGTCAAATGGGGCAAATCAGGGGTGAGTAGTGATTAGAGAGTGGGGGAAACATAGGGAGGGAAAGACATCCAGGACTGGGGTAGGGGCTGGGGTGGACCTTCAGTTGGAGGGGAGATGAGTGAGTGTGGCCTCCTCTTCTGGAAAGCCTGTTGGTGATCCAGAGGAGAGAGGGTACAGAGCCTGCACGAACTGTTTGGCCTTAGCCTTGTTTTTTTTTCTTTTAGGCTAGAACCTGTTTATAGACAGAGAAGAAGAAGCAGTAGAGAGGGAGAGATTAAAGATGAAAGAGAGAGTGGGGATGATTGATGGAGCAAATAAATCCTGTCTATTTGTGTATGTAGTCTATATTGAAATTCCTTCTGTAGGTTTTGTCCCTTCCAGGCTCTGGTGGCTGCCTTGGAGTGCAAGACCCTAAATTTGCTCTGCAAAACACTTTGCCTGGGAGCACCAAACAAGCAGGCCTTGGAAACTTTATTTTCCAGCTTGAAAGTGCTGAGAAGCTGGGGTAATTAGGTGCTATGTAAATTCAAGGTGGAATGGAATGCTCAGAGAGATAATAACCAGTTTGATTCATTAGCCTGTTTGCTGGAGGAAATAAATCTATGAATTGAAAAGCAGCCCAGGAGTATTGCTTTTCTACTCTCAGAAATGCACTGATCCCCCTTACTCTTGTTTTGAAGTGGCAGGCTTCATACCGCGAGAGACATTTGAGATCAGATAAAGGACATTTTGGGTCCTTAATGCTTCCAGGAGAAATATAAAACCCATGTGCTCCTGGATGTTATTAGATAAAACCCAGCCTGCATCTCTGCTTGGTTCTTAGAGCTGTTCAGATGTGGGCCATCTCATCACATGTGGTTCATGAGTGCTGGGGACTGGCTGGAGACAATAGAGCTCTGACCTGGAACCCCAGGACTGGTGAAATTAACACTGGAAGGGCCCCTTGAAGCTCAGCTTGTGCAGCAGAGGAAAACAAAAAACTGAGAGGGAAGCTCAGAACTAAGAATTCACTTGCCCAAGGTCACCCAGGTAGCAAGTAGCAGGGATCAACATAACCATCATCACAGCCTGAAGTATGGTGAAGCCATGTGATCCTAGACTGGTCACTGAGTCTTGGCTTCCTCCTCTCTAAAATGAGGGAAAATAATGATAACTGCATCATCTATCTCACAGCAATACTAAATAGAAATGAAAATTATTCACAGACAAGGCTCCAGGTGGGCTGAGCAATTTGCCCCAGAGTTTGTCCTGAGAAGCCCTCCTAGGGTCTTGCAAATGGAGTGTCATGGTTCAGCAGAAGCAGCCAGGCCCTCTAAAGAGGTCTCTACCACATACCTGAGAGCCATCTGTGAAAGAGGACATCCCATGCCATTTTTTTGGCTAACACTAATTATCAGGAGGTAGGGCCAGGCATCAAAGCTAAGCTTGCCACCTTGCAACTTGTATTCATTGCTTCTCTTCCCCCTCTGAGAATCAATGGAGCGAGTCCTATTCCTCTTACTTTGTCAGCCATTCAAAAGACAGCTCTCAAGTTTCCCCTGAGCCTTTTCTTCCCCAGGCTAAACATCCTCAGTTTCTTCTGATTGATCTTGACATTGTTATATTGCCTCACACTAAAACAAGGCATTGCGTGTGAGGATACAAAAGAACTGGGGGTGTTAATGTGCTGGCCTTGGTTTATGTTTTACTGTCTTTTTTTGCTCTGAAAACTCCCAGACGGAAATGATTGGGTCTTTGGAGCAGCTGTTACACAAAAGAATGAGGGGGGCGGTGGTTCATAAATATTTTTGATGATGATGAGCTGTGCAGGGGGCCAGAGAGAGGAGTGAAATTGGAGGCCTGACTGCTACTTATTTTGGGCTCCATGGTGGAGGGGGGGAAGGTACTGCATAAACACCAAGAATTACCGTGGCTGCTAATGATTGTTTCACAAACTATAATAGGCCGACTGGGAAAATGAAGTTCTGGTGGAAATGATTTTTCAGACGAGTGAAAAGAACAATCATTGATTTCCATTTTTCAATCCTGAGTGTAATAAGGTGAGGCAGAGGTTGTATATAAAGTAAACTAAAAAGGTAGAAAACCCTTGCTCTTTCACATTAAAACTATATGTCCCTTAAGTACCAAACTATTTGAAGAACACAGAGGAGAATTTCTTTTAATGTGTTCTGTTGTTCAAGACTTAAGTGAGATGTGATATACGCAAATGCAGAAGCTGGAACTCTTAGTTCAGTAAACACTAACAAATGGATAGAGTCAACAGTGTATGATGTCTTAGTTTAACTGTGCCTGGGAGAGAAGTTGGAGGACAGTTTACCACTGCTGAAGCTGTCGGAAAAATGCTAAGTGGCAGGAGTTAACCTGTTTCTAAATTGCCAATACAGAGAACCTAGGTTCAAATCTCACTTTTAATAGTACCTATGTGACCTTAGGGAAGTAACTGAAACTTCTTGGGCCTCTGTTTCCTTATCTAGAAAATGAAAGGGTTAGCCTAGATCAGGGGTACTTAACCAAGAGTCTGTAAAATCCCTGAAGATGCATGGATGAATTTCAAGGGGGGCCTGTGAACTTGGATAGGAAAAAAAAATATTTTCACTAACCTCTGAAATATAACATTTCCTTCAGTCATTTCAAATCATAATTCTCAGTAGGAGTCAGTCGGTTTCACCAGATTGACACAAGAGTCCATGACACCAGAAAGATTAAGAACCCCTGGACTAGAGGAATCCTTTGGTCTCTATCAGATCTAGAGCCATGATCTTCTGAAGTCTGGGACAGGAGGCAAGAGTTCTCAAAATATTTACTAAGCCCTCCAACAACCACAATCCAGTTGCTAACAGTGAAGATCCCTTACATGGAGTTTTTGAAAAACATATTTGCATGTTTCCAAAATGCTTCAGTCCCTGCAGATGAATTCAGGTTCCCTTGAATGGGCATGTAGCCCTGATCTGGCCAGGTTGTGCTTTCAGTAAATAGATTTGAAAACATGTGCATTGTCCCTACCACACCAATGTCTTAACAGAAATTTCTATGAGTCATGTGGTGAGAACCAACTGACCCATGACAGGATTTGGCCATATTTTCAGCCCTAAACCATTTTAGCTCATGATTAAAGCAAATTATCTCCATTTGTCTAGCTAGAAACTGAAACCAAATGCTTGCTATTCAGATACACATGCTTTGGCAGTTGGGACACAACCAAATAAAATGGTCGCTTCCTGAAACATTGCTTTATTTTGCCAATACTCTTCAGAATTTAAAAAAAATTGGCCTTAAAGTAGAAAAATAAATTTTAATGTTTTGGCAAATGAGCTGACATGGTTGTTTAGAAGCATGACATCTTCCAAGAAATAAATGCTTTACCATGACATGCATTGGATAGAATTTTAGACCTGAAGTCAAGAAGACTCATCTTCCTGAGTTCAAATCTGACCTCAGACTCTTACTGGCTGTGTGACCCCAAGGAAGTCACTTCACTCTGCCTCAGCATCCTCATCTGCAAAATGAGCTGGAGAAAGAAATGGTAAATTATTCCAGTATCTTTGCCAAGAAAACCCCATATGGCATCATGAAGAGTCAGACACACCTGAAAAATGACTGAACAACAAACAACAAAATGTTGTACCCTGGGTCACCCCCCAGAATAAGAAGAATGTATATGTCTAGAATGGCTGATTGGTGCACTAAAAACAAAAATATTGGGGAAAAAAACAGTTGGATTGCAGAGACTTCTGCTTATTTGATTGAGAAGTTTCATAACTGATGCATTCTTGTTCTTTTCTCATTATTTAAAGTATGGACTCTCCTTCCCAACTTGGTGTGATCTGCAGATCTAATAAGCATTCTTCTAGAGTCCCCACCAAGTCACTGATACAAGGTATTAAATAGGACTGACCAAAGGCAGAGGTCTAGCTCTGCCTTTATCAGAACCATTCTTCCAGGTTGTCAATGACCCTGTCTTCTGACATTTATGAATCAGTGTAACTATGTTATCATCTAGTGCTTATGGACTCGCTTATGGAACTGGTACTGGATTCCCACAGGTTATATCAGTCGAGTGCATGCTCTTAGAGGTTATATCTAGCTGGAAAGGCTCCTAGAGAAAATGAGATCATATTTGTAAAACACTTAACATAGTTCCTGGCACATAGGATATGTTTGATAAATGCTTGTTCCCTCCTTCCTCTCCTAGTCTGGTCCTGGAGATAGATTGTGTCAGCTGTCTATGAATCAGTCTATCTAAATAGAAGCATTTCCCAATACTCCTAGCTTCTGAAAACTACCTCATTCTCAAAAACTACCTTGTATTATTTTTGTATTTATTCACTATCTTCTTTCATGGGTACACGTTATCTCCCCTGATAGAATGTATGCTCTGTGAGGGCAGGGACTGTTTTATTTTTGTCTTTGTATCCTGGTACAAAGTAGGTACTTTATAAATGTTTGTTGATTGAATATACTGCTAATAGGAAACACCCGAAAGGATGAAACATCAGAATGAAAACCCAGAAAGACCTAAAAAGATTCAAAATGGCAGGCTCTTTTAAAATATATCATGTTATGGCCAAATCTTACATATGCATATATCTAATAGTTCAGTAACAAAATTCATAAAGGAAAAGCTTTAGAAGAAATATATTTTAAGAAATAAAGATAACATTAGATGATTTTAATAGCCCATTATCGGTATATTATAAATCTTCCCAAAAGATAAAGAACAAATTATAGAGGATAAACAATGTAGGAAACTAACTAGACCCAACGTGTGCATAGTGAAAACTTAGTGATGAAAAGAAAAAAAATGAACCGTTTTTGAGCATGCTTAGAACTTACACAAAAACTGATCATAGGCAAGTATAGAAAATACGAAAAGATTATAGACACTGCATTTACAAAGCAAAATTCAATAACATTATTAATAGAAAATTATACAATGAATAAAAATAAACTCAAAAAAATAAAAAAAATTAAATAACTGTAAATAATGACTGAGTCAAGAGCAAGGCATGCCAAACTAACTGTACTCATTAAACTTATAAATGAGGGAAACTTTACTCAGAATTGCCTGGCAAAGCTTTTGATAAAATATCATATACTATTTTTTTTTGCTTTTTGAAGGGCAATTGGACCTAAGTGACTTGCCCAAAGGCCCACGGATAGTAAATGTGTCAAGTGTGTGAGGCTGGATTTGAACTCAGGTCCTCCTGACTCCAGGGTCAGTGCTCTATTCACTGTACCACCTAGCTGCCCCAATCATATACTATTTTTGTGGAGAAGATAGAAAGATGTGGACTAGACAATAATATAATTAGAACTGGTTGGATGACCAGACTCAAAGGGTAGTCAATGATTTAATGTCAGTGTGGCAGGACATATCTAATAGAGGTTCCCAGGGATCTCTATGGCTATCTGTTGTTTAATATTTTTCTCAGTAACTTGGATAAAGGCCTGGATGCTGTGATTGTCAGATTTCTTTGATTTTTGGTTCTTATAAAAGCTCATCTCTGCACACTTAAGAGATTTGGAAGCAGAATTTTCTAACCAGCTTAAGAATCTTCTAAATTACAAGTTTCATTTGATTTTGAACCCAATTTGTACATAGGAAAAATGCAATGCCTCCTGATTACTTTGCAAGGATGATAATTAAGTCAGGGAAGATGCAAGATTACTAGACAACAAAAACCTGTACATAAGTGGTGAATGGGATTGAAAAAGAATTTTCCTTATTTAGCAAGCACAGCCAAAGATATACTTCTATATGGAGCTACATATCTCTGTGAGGTATTTGTTTGTGGTTGTGACAGCCAGTAAAACCAAGTATGAAAGTAAACTTGAGCTTAGAACTAGACTTTGGAATCCCTGTATCACAAAGTGTCAAACCACAATTTTAAAAATAACAAAGCATATTAAATAACTTTACTCCAACTAAACCTTGTTAGTATACTTAATCTTATCATTATTAATGCTACCATTTAGGGAGAACAAAAAAAGACTTTATACAGTTAATAAATAAAAATTATTTTATTTTATCTTTATGTCATCTTTTCAAATTTCATTTTTGTACGTTTTGTAATACGTCTAATAAATTAGTATTTTGCAAGTAAAGCTACACATATGGAAAAGATCAATAGTTTTTTACTGATAGAGTGGTGATCAAAAAAAGTCTGGAGGACAGTGAACTAGCACATTGAGCTGAATCTAATAAGATGTAATTCAGTAAGCTTAAATGGAAAGTCTTATACTTGGGTACCAAGAAATTAACTTTACCAGTACAGGATGGGGAAAGCATCGCCAGACAGCAGTTTATTTGAAAATCATCTGAGAGTTTTAGAGGATTATATTCTCAATAGATGAGTCAGGAGTATGGTGGGGATGCAAACAAACAAACAAAAAAAAAGATAATGCAATCTGGGGCTGCATAAAGGGAGGCGCAGCATCCAGGAATAGGGAGGTTAGAGTCCTGCTGTCCTCTGCCCTCATCAGATGTCATCTGGTGAATTGTGGTCAGGTCTGGGTCCTACAGCTTAAGAAGGATAAGAATCTGGAGAGTGTCTGGAGGAGGGCAATCAGAATGGTAAAAGGCTATCTGTGACATTTGGAGACCAGTTAAAGGAATTGGGTATGCCTAGCCCGTTGAAGAGAAGACTCAGTAGGGGCATGAAAGGAGGCTTCAAGTATAGGAAGGCCTTTCATGTGGATGAGAGTTTAGACTCCTGTTTGGCCCCAGGTGGCAGAATCAGGAGCACTGGAAGAAAGCTTCAGAGACAAATTTGCACTTGATGTAAAGACAAATCTGAACAATTGGAGCTTTTCCAAAGTGTAATGGACTGTCCTGTGAGGGAGTGAGTTCTCTCTTCTTGGAGGCCTTTAAGCAGTAACTAGATGATGACTTGTTAGTTATTTTGTAGCAGAGATTCCATTTGTGTATAAGTTTAGTCTAGAGCCCTACTTAAATCCTTTTCAGGTCCCAAATTCTATTATTTTGTGAGGAAAGTATCAAAATAGTAGCTGATAACATCAAGACAATGACAATGCAGATACTATCTATCAAAATACCTTTGTTGCAGCCAAAGCTGTATTCAGAGGCAAATCCATAATCTTGAGTGTCTGTATCAATAAAGAAGAGACAGAAAATTACAAATCTGAGACTGCACCTAAAAAAAAACTTACAAAAGAAACAAAGAACCAACAGAAAATGGAAGAGAAATAACTGAGATTAGAGCAAAGATCAATACAACTGAAAATAAGGAAACAACTGAAAGGATATAAAGACTGGCAAAATTGATCAACAATTAGCGAGTGTAATAAAAAGGAAGAGAGAAATCTAAATCACCAATGTTAAAAAAAGAGAAAGGAGAGATCACAACTAGGGCAAAAGAAGTCAGTAAAATTATCAATCATTACTAAACTTAGTTCCTATGCTTATACCCTCGAGATCCTAAAAGAAATGGATCATTATATACAAAAATATGGAATGCTTACATAAATGAAAAAAGAATTTCACAGCAGTATAGATTTAGAGTTGGAAGGGAGCTTAGAGGCCATCGAGTTCAACCACCTCATTTTATAGATATGGAAACTGACTTGCCTAGTCACTCAGCAAAGTAGACAACCTAATAGACAGTATCAGAAGGGGAAATCAAACATTCCATTAAAGAGCTGGCCTCCAAAAAGACCCTGGACACAGATACACTGACAAGTAAATTCTACAGGACTTTAAAAAAGCAAGTAACACAAGCAGTTATGACTGTTTCAAAAAATATAGAAAGATGATATAGGTGACCCACCTCTTTCTAAGAGTCAAAAGAGTATTGAGCCATTGGCTGAATAAAGACAAAATTGTAAACTAAAACTATGTTTCACCATCATTAATGAATATTAGCAATCGTTACTCAACATTCCGATGGATCAGTAATCTCTTGGTTTGGTTGTACTGTCCAATGGTGAAGAGGACAATCTAGACACACCTGCCCATCCCATGTCATTGTTTTCTGTGTCCTCACATAAAAATGGCCACAGGCTGTCCACCTGACATAATGGAGATTTTCTTTGTTTTGTATTGACGTGGTGAGGATCCCAATGGAGTACTTAAAGTACAGATGCAAAAGTACTAAATAGTCACAAATACAATCCAACAGTTCATCAAAAAAAAATCCATCATCACCATCATAGCCAGCATTTCTATAATGCCTACTATGTGTCTGGCACAGCGGTAAGTGCTTTACAAATATCATCTCATTTAATCCTCACAAGAACCCTGAAAGCCAGGTGCTCTTATTATCATCATTTCACAAATGAGGAAACTAGGGCAAACAGAAGTTAAGTGGCTTGGCCAAAGTCAGGAAGCTAAGAAGTGTCCCGGGGGGATCTGACCTAAGGCTTTCCTCCCTCTAGGCTTTGGGTACTGTCCACTGTAGCACCACCTAGCTATCTCATCAGGCCCCATTATGATCAAGGAGGATTTAGAAACAGAATGCAAAGGGTTTTTATTACTCCCCGAAACAATTAATATAGTAATTCTTAACAATGGAAAAAACAAACCTGTGATCATACCTTTGATACATTGTGGCATTCCACTTACTTTGGGACCCACAATTCTGCTTGCAGTCGCAGGGGCTTTCCTGATTGTTTTGCTGAGGCTTTTCTGTGCTCCTTACTGCCCTGAATAATCCTGTTTTGTTTAATGCCTTTGTTAGACTAAAAGATTCTAAGGGAGCTAAGAGAGACATGAACAGAACTTGACGTCACCTGCATTTCAGCCACACTCAGCTACTTAGTATTGTGCTTTCACGACATCCCATCTCCTGCTTCCATAGCTTGGTACAGGCTGCCGTAGCTCCATGCCGGAAACATTCTCCCTTCTCATGTCAGATTTCTGAATACCTAGCTCACTTCTAGGGTCATTGTGTGTCATCTCTCCCACGAAACCTTTTTCTGATTCCTCTGATTGTTAGCACTCCTCTGGAAGTTATTTTGTACTGTATGTATTTTGCATTTACTTATCTGTGTGTATATTATCTTACTCCATGTAGAATATGAGTTCCTTGAAGGCAAGAAATGTTCATTTTTGTTGTTATAGCTCCAGCATACGACATAGTAGGAACTTTAAAATTCCTTGTTGAATTGCATTGGGAGGGGGGAAGGCTGTGAAAAAGAGATGATTAGTTTTTGCTTTTTCGCAAGGCAATCAGGGTTAAATGACTTGCCCACGGTCACATAGCTAGTAAGTGTCAAATGTCTGAGGTCGCATTTGAACTCAGGTCCTCCTGATTCCAGGGCTGGTGCTCTATCAACTGTGCCACCTTGCTATCCCAAAATAGAGATTATTCTTAGCCATCAAACCTGGTTTGTTCTATCAGTAGGGTAGGATCTGACATACAGGTTATATGAAGATGGTGAATCTAATGGTCAGAGAGATGAAATGTCCTCCCCAAGGACCTGTATGTAGTCTATGCTTGGGAAAATGTCATAGCACAAGTGTCTTTATTCCCACTTCATTGCACTGTTTACTCCAACATACTCCCTACCCCTTGCAGCTCTCCCCTGCCTGTGAAGGCTTCTCTGGAAGGTGTTTCCCAAGTGTTAGTCATAGTCGGACTTTTTAGTAGCAAAGCCAAGAGCCTTGCCCTGAGCTTGGAAGTGAATAGGCAGCAGACATTTATGGAGCCCTTACTTATAAGTTGGGCTCTGTGCTAACTCTGTATATGTACATGACAGATTTAGATTTTAGCATTCATTCGTAAAGTTAAGCAAGCATCCATTATATTTGTACAAACATGCCTGCATTCATGGCACATGTTTGATTCCATGCTCTCAAGGCCCTATAGTCACACTGTGTGCCCAATTTTACTCAAGATAAACATGCATATGCTTGTGCAAAATGGTGTCTCTCCAGGCTTGTGTGCCTTTATGTACCCCTCCTCAGGTGCCCTCAATATTGTGTATACTTGAGGGTCTTTGGATCAGCATTCCCTTTGGAAAGACCCTGTACTTAACCTTTCCATATGATTTTCTCTACCCTGCAGTCCTCCTTGCATCAGTGTGAGCAGAAAATCAAGGTTTTCTTGGAAGGAAGCAAGCCTGTGCCACAGCAAGATACATTTGAGAAAGGTTTCATAACCTGAAAGGGCCAGACGGTTCAGTAGAAGATCACAGGAGAGGGCTGAGGAAGCTGGTAAGTTTGAATTCCTCTGCTGGGCAAGAGAAAAGAGTTCTTGAAAAGTAGTACTATAGCAGAACTGGTTGGTGTTTGGTAAAAATACAAAGCTGTATTTTCATGGACAAGGGCATGTTCATTGTCCTTCCAATTCAATAGTCATTGAGGAGGGGGTTTCCTGTGCATAAAACACTATTGTGAGCACCAAAGGGAGCTAGAGAGATCTCTGAATAACGAATATATTGAGAGGAATAATTGTCCTAAGAGTAGGATTTTTAGCAAAGGGCATTCCACATGTGGGAAACAGTCTGTTGCAAAGGCAAGGACATAGGCAAGGTCAGGCTGGTTGTCTGTTTGGACTGGAATGTTTAGTGTCCATGAAGAGGGAAGCAGGACAAGATAAAGAAAAGGGTGTTGGTGTCAAATTGGGGAAAGCCTTGAATGCTAAGCCTAAGGAGTTGAATTTTTTGTAGGAGCCATGCTTGATGTGTTTAACCTAAGGGTCAGTCCCCAACCTCCCTCACCCCTCTCCCTCAGTCAGTTCACTGTAATTCCAAGCACAGCTGTCTGGGGAGGCCCAGGCATCTCATGCCCCTGCGCCACTGTGTCTGCAAGGGCAGCCTATGGAGGTGGGGAGGGGGTGGTGTTAGGCTGGGGCAGCAAGGCTGGTGCTGTCTCCTTTCTGTCCCCCAGAGCAACAGCAGCAGTAGCAGCCTGTCCTTTGGTTTGCAGGTCATGTAGGGGCCCACTTTGGCTCTAGCCTGGACTTTCTCTCCCCCCACCCCCAATTGCTGGCTGAAGGAGAAGAATCCCTAAAGCACAGAAAGTGTGGGGCATGAATTTCAGTATAAAAGACTGGGAAAATAGGGTGGTAGGACATGATAAGCAGAACATTCCTCTCAAACAGGTTGTGAGGGGGGAAGAGTATGGCTGCAGGACAGGAAGTAGGCAGGCAGAAATATTTAGGGGTGGGGGAGGCCATGGCTGCTGTCTGCGAAGTAGGATTAGATCCTAACTGTCGGCTTTACCCAGATGTGTGAGGAGGAAGATTATGGCTGCAGGACAGGAAGGAGATTGGGCAGAAGTAAGCAGCCAGACTGGGAGGGGGAAGCTTATGGCTACGGACAGGAAGCTGGGGGGCAGAAATGTTAGTCAGCCAGGTTGTGAGGGGGAAAGCTACGAGTGTGGGACAGGAAGCAGGTGTTCGGAGCCAGGGCTTTGCTTTAGGCCTGGGAATGTGAAGGGGACAAGGGGCACCATGGCCGTGGCACTGGGCGCAGGGTGACCCGTGGGAAGATCAGGAGTGGGCCTGGCCACTGTGGAGACCGGGAACAGACTCCTCCCGGCTGGGAGGCTCGTCAGGTGTCTGCTCCTGTGACAGGCAGGCCAGCCCGAGCTTCTGAGGCCGGAGCGCAGGCCGGCCTGGGCTGGCCTTGCCATGCTGCTTTCCCCTCTCCCTCTCTCTGTTTCTTTAGGGAGCCCCTGGAGGAGAAGCCGCATGTGCGGGCACCGCCGCGGGCAGGGATTCACCGCGCCAAGGTCTCTTGGGCTTCCAGAGGACACCTGCGGGGCGGCCTGCGGGGGACCTGTCATCCGAACATGGGGTAAGTCCAACAGCCCAGCACCAGGCCGGGATGCCATGTTCAGTAAGTGAAGGCACACCTTCCACGAACCTCCCCTCCCCCCTGCATTGGAGATCACCCTCCAGAGCGGAGACAGATGAGCTAAGTCAACACATCCTGGCAGTCGGTGCCCACTTAGTGTGGGCTAGACACGCCCCTCCCCCTAAACCCCCAAAGCTTTGGATTTCTGGTTCTTTGGGGTGGGGTGGGGGTGGGGGTGGCACACCTGCGATTTAATGGCTGTCCCGTGAGGGAGCTCCCTTCTCTGATGAGCTCACACACCTGCAGCTTGTAACTTTAGCCAGTTGCCCGGGGATGCTGAGGTGAAGGAACTGGCCCAGTAAGTGTGAGAGGTCATGGGGCTGAATTCCCCTCCAGAACAGTAACAGGAATTCAGTGAACACAAGGCAGTGTGTGCAGAAAGATGGAGGGAAAGAAAGGCTCAGATTGCATTTATGAAATGAGGACTCTGTGCCCTGCACTGTGCTGAGCATCTTACAGATGGAATCTCCTTTGATCCTCACAGCAATCCTGGCACATAGGTGCCATCAGGATCTTCATTTTCGTTAAGTGACTTTCCCAGCTAGTCAGTATTGGAGGCCAAATTGGAACTCAAACCTTCCTGATCACAGGCCCAACGCTGTATCTCCTATTCTACCTAGTTCATTTTGGACAAGCCCTTTCCTTCTGAGGCCCCAGTTTTCTCCTTTGTAAAATGAAGAGTTTCCCCAATGTGTGCCTCTCCAGTCCCTTCCACCTCTAAATCTAGAGCCTGTAAGTTAGTTCCCCAGTGGTCTGAATGACTTAAAACAGCTTCCAAAGGTGCCTGCTCGCTTCTGTAGAAGTGATTTATATTCTGGGATACCCAAATGAATCTCTTATCTCTTGCATTTGGGTTGTTCCCTTTACCATTCCATGTGGTAACCCATCCATGCCTACTTAGCAAGTGAAACTCATACCCTGAGATAAGAACTTGAAATCTAAAATCAGATCATAACACTAGATTACTTAGAAATTTACCTTATTTCACCTTCCTGTTTTATTTTTCCAAAAATCAGCCAACTATACTAGCCATGTGACCTTGGGCAAGTCCCTCAACCCCAATTGCCCTGCTTTCCCCCCTCCAAAAAGAAAAAAAAAAAAGAAAAGAAAGAAAGAAAAGCAAAAAAAAAAAAATCAGCCAACTGTATTTTAAAAAAGAATTATAAACACTTTTAGAATATTTTTTTTTCAGTTTTGATTGACTCATGCTTATAGTTGATGGAAAAATTATATCTGTTTTAAAGTGAACCTGAGAGGAAATATGAGGAAGGTATTAGAGAAGGGAAAAGGCTCAGTTGTAAGAAAGGGCCTTTGTGGGGCATCATGGCCCCTGCATCCAGGAGTAGCCATTTTCCAAGAGTCCTTTATTCTGGGAGAGCCAGAGATTACTGTTCTTTTTCCCTGGTAAAGGCTTCTGAACAAGACTCAGTCACATAATGTACTTTGCAGTTCTTTCCAATTACAGTCTATTAGGGAGATGCAAATTACAAGTACTCATCTCTCTACAGTTTTTCGAAATCTATAAGGCTTTCTGCCTTGTCTGCTAAGGAGAAAAATGAGTAGGGTAGAGTTAGCAATCTGAGGAATAGTTGCTGAAGAAAGAAGTTTTTGAAAAGTTAGAGAACAAAATCTTCAATCTAAGTACCACTGGTCCTTGTGATCTGAGGTGGAGACTGTGCTTTTATACATCAGCTCCTATAATTAATTCATATTCACTGCTATGGTTCTGTGAATAGGAAAGCCAGGCTTTAGTTCATTTATTGAACATGTGACAGCTTCATTGTCATTAGATTTTGGGAGTGGGAGGACACACTGGTGATATTCCAAACCACTAGCAGAGTGCTTAATAAAACTGCTTTGGAGAACCATCCATATATCATCCTCTCCCTAATTCCACCTACCCCCATGCCCTAACCCCCCTCCCCCCCCAAAGGAAAGCTTTTTAGCACAACCTGAGCTTTCATCAAGATCTGCCACCTGGGTAGCACACTCTGTGCTCAGACACAAGAGAGGACTGAATGGAAAAATCTAACAAATATGGCATGCATGATTCTCCTTAAAAATTCCCTTGGTCTTGTCCACTTTAGCTAAGGCAGTTGCTTTCTTTAAGTAATTAAAAGAATTATGATTCAACTTGTATATACAGTGACATAGGGATTACTTGGGATGAGCCCTACTTTTGATGTCATTTTATTTTGTGGCAGCACTAGTCATGTCTGTGCTTTTCTTGTCACTAAGGTGGCTTAGAATTCATGACCTTGACCAGATGGGCTGTTTTCCTTACTTATAGCTGAATGGTGAATTTTATACCGTACACATGTGTTTCCTTGATTTCTTTGGTTGCGTTTTAAATTTTGTGGTTTTTAAGAACAGATATTACTCCATGGAAAATTGCTAAGAGTATAGGTCTTGAAGCACACTTTAGTTACTATTAGAGATAGTGCAGAAGTTATTTATGTGGGGAAGTTAAGTGTTTCAGTCATCCTTACAGCTGATGATGAAACAGTATCACTTAAAGGCCTTCAGAAGTACCTGGAAGCCTGGGGGCTTTTTACTGATTCCTCAGTTGTGGACTTCTTGAATTTGGAAGAACAGAAAGAAGACCAGTAAAGAAATAAATATTTGTATTGTACTGCCTGTGGCAGGCATTTTAACTTCACAACAGCAATTAGATTGGGGGTGGGGGTGGGGAGCAAATATCACTTTTTTATTGTAGAAACTCACTTTTTCTTTCAAAGTATTACCGAAACGGCTAACAGAACTCCAAATGAGCCTGTTAGATCTGGATATCTGCATCAGATTGTAAAACATTTACACTCCAAAAAAGTAGGAGGGAGGGGACATGTTTCAATTGAGGAAATTATGAACTCTGATAAATATATAACTGTGTTGAGAAGGAAAATTGTTGCAGAAATTCCCAAGAGGAGATAGAAATTGAATACCTTGACATGACTTTGCACTGTAGCCCATATCACACAGGGTTAAGAAATTTATCTAAGTGATGGAGATAAACATGCTTTAGTGGTCTGGACACTCACCTGCTTTAAGCCCCATTGAAAACCTATGGATGATAGTCAAGGCTGAAATTGGAAAAAATGTACTGCTTGCCAAAGGTCTGCATACTATATCCATTGTGATGTGTGATTACATGATGAACTAAAAAAAAGTATCTGAAACTTGTGAGCTCACTGCCAAATCATGAAAGACACATCGTTACATGCAGGAGGACATGTAACATATTAAAACCTTTTTAAAGATGTAAAAAGTTGTGTATTTTTTTGTATAAACCAATAAATTTAATTATTTTCCTTTGTCCCAGTTAACTGCACACTGCTGCATTTGCAGGAGGAGGAATGAATACAGGAACTCCGTTTTTTCCTTTCTTAATGGAAATGTCTCGGTTTAATTTTATGCAACTTATTGTTCCCTGTGGATGTAATGTACTCCTTCCTCACCTCTGCCTCTTAGAATCCCTTGCTTTCTTTTAAGACTTGGCCCATGTACCACCTCCTTTGTTAACTCTTTGCTAAGCCCCTTAGTTAGGCCTCTTACTGTTGCTCTATCTGACTCTTTGTGACCTCATTTGGGGTTTTCCTGGCAAAGATCCTAGAATGGTTTGCCATTTCCTTCTCTAGCTCATTTTACAGATGAGGAAACTGAGGCAAACTGGGTTAAGAACCTGTGCCGAGGGTCACATAGCTAATAAGTGTCTGAGACTGGATTTGTACTCAGGTCCCCCTGACTCCAGGCCCTGCACTCTGTCCACTATGCCACTGAGATGCCTTTGGGCCTTAAGTTTCCTCAACTTATCATAGATGCTCTTAGGCATTTATATGTTTCCTTCCTCCTATGGAATCTAAGCTTCAGTAACGGGAGGGCCATTTTTCTGTTTTGTCCTTGTGTCCTTAACACCCAGAACAGTCCATTGCATATCGGAGAGCTCTTGATAAATGCTTTTGGAATTGGATTGGATTGAATTGGATTTAAAGATTCAGATTATTCTAATTGTTATTCATTTGCCCTCTAGCTTTGGGGGGCTATTTTCAGACTAGTTAACGAGAAAATCTAACCCAAGTCATTGCTATTTCCACACTAAATGCTACAGCAAGGGTTATCGGACACTGCTGCTTCAGTAAAAATGAATTACTGTGTATTGCACAGTGTTGTTTTGCTTGAATGCCCATAATGCTGTTTGGATGATTTGGGGGGGTTGTTGGGTATTTGCATAATATGGACTCTGCAAAAACATACCAGTGATAATATTTCTTTTGCATGTGTCAGTGATTTCTATGGCTGCAATTTCCCCAAAAGAACTCTTTTCTGGTCTCCTGGGTCGCTTTCCTCTTGCCATGCTTACTGTGCAGGAGCCTATACCTGCTTGGGGCCTGTGTGTAAGATGATTTTGAAGAATGCTACCTTACAAGTGGTAGGGGGACATTGTTGGTTAAATTTTTCCTCTGAAAAGGAAGTGGGCTCTTCAGTATTAAAAAAAAAAAAGTAAAAATTTTAATTATCCCTGAGAAATAACAAGGATTACCTTTTCTTCCACTGAATATTCTTTCTACTGCTGCTGACATGGCTTTATGTTCTTTTAGTGATATAGGAGAACATGCTAGATTATAGTAGCAAGTTAGAAGATTACAATGCCAAACCAGTGTTGTCAGTTAGATTAAATTAAAAAGTCTTTCCTAAAAATATTTTTTAAGGCAAAAAGCTGAAATTTCCTTATATCTGATCTACAATATATGGTTTTGAGAGAGTTACCTCAGGCTTACAGAGATTAGGTGTCTCTGCCATGGCCATAGAGCTAATAAGAAGAAATAAGACTTGTTCTCAGGTTATCCTTACTCCCACTCCAGTGTTCTGGCCAATATGCCAGACTGCCATTTTGGATGCTTTAATAAAGATTCAGAATGTGACCCTTGGTCTTGGTACTCTGCATTGACATTGACAAAAAGGAAGTGAAGTCAATTGAGAAAGCAAATTAACAGTGGCTTAATGAGACTATTCTATTAACCATTATTTGCTGGAGAATTCTCATTTTATGCCAGTAAGACATGATCTTCGTTGGTCCTTTGAACTGCTACCCAACAGGTCTCAGGCACGCGTGACGTAACTACAAACTTTTCAGTATGGGGACCTTTATTAATATACAACAATGTTTGGACTTCTTCCCTTCTCCTTCCACTCACTTCCCTTTCCCCTCCCCCACTCCCATGGCCCCTATCCCCTTTTGGCTATTTTGCTAATATCTCTTGATTGAGAAAATAGACTCCATTGAATTCAATAATGTTTTCTAAATGAATTTGAATTATTTTAATAATAACAGCATTTATACATGTTAGGAAAGTAGTAATATACATGTGTGAGACTTTCTTTAGTTTACAGAAGGCATTTATTACACTGAGTCTCACTGATTATTTTCTTGGAGCCAATAAAAGATGAAAATGCCAATGCTTAGTGCATAAATGGATTCATGGACCCTTTGCAGTAACTCGCTGTTCTCTCCACACCCAAGGTCAGGAAACCTGGACTGATTTCCTTCCATCATCGCCATTCTGCAAGTTCTGTGAATTCACTTGGCTTTATGCTCAGGTCGCCTAGAAGAAGAACTGAATCAAGACCCCAAATAATCTACCTGAGAACTGATTGGCAAGCTGCACAAGAGGTGAATGTCACACCATCATTTGGAAGCCAGGTTCATGTAACTATCGCTTTCATAAATGTCATATTATTTTAAAGGAGATACACACGTCCACCTGGAACTGACTTTGCACTCTGCTTAGCTCACCAGTACCCTGAAAGGATAGCATTCTTTTGGGATTGGGCCACCAGAGCCAAAGGATTCTTCACATCAGTGCATATTCCCGCTTCTCTTGCACTTAGGGATTCACAAAGGATTTTCCCCACAGTCTTCCCAGGTGCTAATGCTTTCCTCTTCAAGATTATCTTCTGTTTCCCCCTTTTACATTTCTATATCTTGTATGTACCTAATTATTTCTCCATTTGGGTGGGAGTTCCTTGGGGGCAGGGACTGAGCTTTTCCCTTTCTTTGCATACCTTGTGCTTAGTGTGGTGTTGGCTACATAATATATGATTTATTCCTGCTTCTTGACTTGAGGTAGATGAGGGAAGTGCTATTGTATGTACTTTACAGATGAGGAAACTGAGGCTTGAAGGAGCTAAGTAACTTGTTCATGGTCACTAAATTCCAGGACTTCCTCCCTGCCCCAACATCACATTGTGACTAAAGCTCTTTAGGCCCAAATGTTTGAAAGACAAATTAGCACTTCCTGATTTTAACAAATAAAACTATCTATATTCTATTTTAAAGATGTTGAAGAAGAAATGCTAGTGAGCTGACTGGTGGTAAAGGGAGGGCAAGAGAAGGGTGTGACGATCTTACTGATGAATGCAGAGACTCCTTCCTGTAAGGACTGACTCTGCAGTGGAAAGAAAACATTAGATTGGGCCTTGGTTCTTTGCTACCAATCACTCAGCTAGCCAGGTTGATTTAGCGAGCATTGATCAAGCATCGTTCTGCGAGGTGCCGGGGAGAGAAAGGTGAAAGACAACTATTCCCTGCCTTCACTGAACTTATATTCTAGGAGCTGGGCCTGAGGAACAACATGTACACAAATAATTAAATGCAAATCTAGAAGCAGAGGCAGTGAAGAGGTACCACAGTGGGTAGAGCAGAGGACCTGGGGTCAGGGAGATCTGACTGCAAATCTGGGCCCAGCCACTTACTAACTGTGTGTCCCTGGACAAGTCACTTAACCTCCACCTGCCTAAGTTTCTTCATCTGTAAGCAGGAAATCATAATAACATCTGCCTCCCAAGGTTGTTGTGAGGAGCAAATGAAACAATGTTTGTAAAAGATTTAGCACAGTGCCTGACACATAGTAGGTGCTGTATAAATACTAGGGATGATGATGATGGTGGTGGTGATGATGATGATGATGATGATGATGATGATGATGATATTGATGATATTTTTGCAGGGGGTGAGAGGTTTAATTGTATTCCATTCCATAAAACATGCTTGGGGATTGACAGTCTGGGGAAAGGAGGGGAGGATGAGTCTGTTCCCTGACCACCTCAAGAGAGAGTGTGTCCTATGGAATGCAGTCCCACACCCCACCTGCATCCCCCTTACCCTTAATAATGTAATTATTGTAATTGCCAGAGCACATACTACGTGCTGGTCCAGCTACTGCCTGGTTTTATGTTTCATGCAGGCGTGCTTTGTACATACAGTGAAATGAAGAATTAGTGAGATCTGCTACTAACACAGAGGTATTATTGTTTTCATTTTTGGCATGTTCAGAACTATTAGGGGGACCCGATTTTAGTCAGGAGGAGAGATTTCTAAAGATTGTATTGTCAGGTAACCTAGGAAAATATTAGTTGGGTGCAAACTTTTCAGAGACTGAAAATGAAGCATTATGTACTATATATCAATTTCTTTGTGCTGTTTCTTGTGTAAGTTTTCTAGTAAGTACGTTCCAAATATCTTTCTGTAAAAATTATGGACAGCGGTTTCGGGGAACAACATTTATTCCAATAATACTTCCAGATTAGCAGAAATGAAATTGAAAATCTCTTATGATACTGTAGGCAGCCAAACATGATATGTGAGTGCTCTGATAGCTCAAGGATATGCTTTGTATCATTCAGCTCGATTAATAACAGATGAATGTGTGAAAATGTAGACTGTACTTAATTAGGCCTTTTGAATATAGACTCTACACACGCATGCATGTGTGCATGTGCATATATATGTGTGTATGTGTATATATTATGTGTGTGTGTATATATATATATGTATATATATATATATATATCTTCAATGTAAAGTTATGTGGAACTCTATGTCATATATTTGAATTAGAAAAGCGACTTGAAGATAAAAGATACCATGTAAATAAGGATTTAACAACGTCATCATCCATTCCAGACCTTTTGTAATTTCCTTTATCTATATAATCTCTAGACCAGCGGTTCTCAACCTGTGGGTTGCGACACCTTTGGGGTCGAATGACCCTTTCACAGGGGTCTCAGGAGTTGCCTAAGACCATCTGAAAACACATGTTTCCGATGGTCTTAGGAACCTTCTCTATCCGTGTCCAGGCGGGTCCACCCACATGCAGACATGCCTACATATGACTATTAAAGGCCCACATGCAGACATGCCCACATATGACTATTAAAGGGTCATGGCATTAGGAAGGTTGAGAACCACTGCTCTAGACCTTCATCACATAAAGATTGCCTATAAAAACTGTAACATAGAAATTCAGTTCTTAACTGTTAAAAAACCATATTTCTCTTTTAAGTACTTTTATTAAAAAAAATCGAATTGCGAAGAAAGTTGGGAATCACAGTTAATTCTGCAGTGAACTTGCTTAGTATGTGGAATATTGTAGCTTTGTGACCTTGGAAAGGTCCCTTAACCTTTCTGGGTTTCGATCTCCTCTGTGGTCTCTCCCATGTCTGGATCTAGGAGCCTGTATGCAGCCATGGACAAGGTGCCTCATCTCTGGGGGTCTGTTTCTTCCTCTGTAAAATGAGGTATGAACTAGATTACTCCTGAGTCTCTTCCAGCTTTAGCTCTAGAACCATATGAACTAGGGATTGTGCCTAGGACAAATTGGACCAAGTGAATCATTGCGGCACAGCACTAAATGATGCTGTAGCCTATGCCCTGGAGGATTCAGACTTTACCCCAAATCAAGGAGAATAGAAAGGTGACAGCTAGGAGAGTGGGGCCCAGCAGCAAGACCCCAAGAGTGCCAGAGAAGCATGAGATGAGGCAGAGAGTTGGGAGTCGTGGTGGGGAAGTACCAGCTCCTCCATCTGCAGGACAGTTGAAAACTAGGTCCCACTCTAGTTACATCGCTGTCATTCAGTCATTTCAGTCGTGTTTGACTCTTCGTGACCCCATCTGGGGTTTTCTTGGCAAAGATGCTGGAGCAGTTTGCCATTTCCTTCTCCAGCTCATTGTACAGATGAGGAGACTGAGGCAAACAGGGTGAAGTGACTTGCCCAGAGTCACACAGCCAGAAGTGTCAGAGGCTGGATTTGAACTCAGGAAGATGAGTATTCCTGACTCCAGGCCCAGAACTCTATCTACTGCAGCACTGCTTAGCTATTCTTCACTCTAGTTAAATCTGGGATTAGAGACCCATCAAAAGGGGAAATTATGAACTTTTGAGGTAATCAATTGACCCTGTATCAAACCCCCCATCCCCATTTCCACCTCTGCAACTCCATCAAAGAAATTCACTTTTCTTCCCTGACACACCTAGTGAATTTATAGCACCAATACCTTTGAGGTTGACACCTGATTGGAAATAATGTCCCATGATTTACTTCCTGCCTGTATTTATACTTGCCCACCCGTAGTTTACTTTTGTCCAGGATGGTCAGGGGCTGGAAACAAATTTTTGCTTTTCCCCTTTTCTGGTTATATCCCTCTGAGCTTCCCAGCCCACTTCAGTTGGGGACTAGGACTTGAACTCAGATCACTACTCTCGCCTTCTTGCGCTCTCCCAACTTACCTTCCTGGTGTCATTTGCTTGGGCTCCACCTTCTCCCATTCACCTATGTAGAATCCTGGGCTTTAGGCCTCATTCTTCTATGTTTATGTTAGAAATAGTCATTTTCTTTATAATATCAAAAAAAAGACTTGGCAAAATGGGGATAATAATGCACAGGCTTCCTCGCCTCTTGGGTCTACATGCAAGGATAGCTTCCCCAGGAAATTTTCTTCAGAATAATCTCTGAGGACTAAAGTAGGAAATGAATTCTTAGGAGCTCATATATTACATCTGTTTTCATATTCATATTTGTCTCTTCTTCCTCTCCCTTGTTTTGCTACAACGTACCATGGCAAGCAAAGGAACACTGTTGCTCACCCTTTTCATTTCTTTTTTGACATATCACCAAGGAGATTTTCTTTATATAAGATTTCCTTATAATGTAAATAGCTATTATATTTCATTAAGATCTTGGACCCACTCACTTACCTGGACCTTTGGTTATATTACAGCATATGTACAGTCTTGTCCTTTGTCTCCTTTTCCTTTTGTGTCCTCTGCTTTACAAAATAGAACAAAGAATCACAGACACACACAAACACGCACACGGAAATGAAAAGCAGAGGAAAATATACATGACTTTGTTAATATGTATGACTTTGTTAAACTGTCTTGAAAACATTTAGAGTTCTAACCATAGATTTTTCCTATTATAATAGTCCAGTAGTTTAAGAGTGAGTGTGTGTGTGTGTCTGGGGTGGGGTATGGTGTGTGGTTGTATGTATGTTTGGTTTTTAAATGCTTTAAACTTTATTGGGTGGCTTCAGATATAGCAGAAATGTTACTTAGGTGGTGACGCAGGAGCTAAAACATTAGCTGGTTTCTGAACATTATGAGGATTGTGATAGAGACAAAGTAAGTCTGGCTAATTTCTGCTGCTGTCCCATACTCCAGACCTAAGCAAAGTTTTTTGCATGCTGTAAAAAATATACCTGTAATCTCTTGCACCTGGAAATAAAGCACTGCTATCCTCTCTGATGTTCTAAACTTGTGAGCTAGAGTTTTTATTTTATTTTTATTCAGAACTTTAAAAAGAGCTTTCCCATATATACAACAGAACGCATGAAGATTGTATATCGAACTATGAACTTCATTTCCTTTCATTTGCTTTTGTGAAAAAGTATATAACGGAATTCAAACATTACTTTCAATTCTGCCCTCTTTGTGCTTCCTTCTGAACCCTCTTCTGGTCTATAATGTGTGTGTGTATGAATTTTCATCGTCCCTTTATTTTGAAGAATCTCTTATAATCTCCCTCTCTCACCTCCAGCCCCCCACGCCCCCCCAAAAAAGGAAGAGAAAGAAAAAATATACTGTGATAATAAATAAGCCTAGGCAGACTGTATTTGTCATATAATGTTAATTTTTCCTTTCCCCTTTTCTTTGGTAATGATGAAGTCTGCTTTTCTCCCAAATTTTCCTCTCTTCTATCATGTGTCTTGAGCATTGGTTCTTTGATCCCCTCAAAATTGTGTCAGCTGTGATACAGATCTCCTGTGTACAGACTTGTGCTAAGCCAGTGCAAGTGTTTGTCCTGCCTTTGTTCCTCATGTAGTAGGTGAGGGACTCCACCATCCCCGAGGGAGAAAGTTTGTCAGGGATCTTTTCACTTTCCCCGTTTTCATCTTTAAAGTACTCTTCCAGTTTCATCCTTAAATGTGTGGATTTCTGTAAATTTCTTCTTCCTGTTTTATGAGATAATGTTGCTCACAATCTGCCACCATCTTCCCCTCTGAGATTTTCCACATGCATTTATACTCTCACCTGATGTTGTCCTTGGTTTTTACATTTCTCCATTTGGTAAGCTAAACAAGTATTTGTTAACTGAAGCTGTTATTACTTTCTTGTGGTCTAATTGTTTTAGCAATATGTTTACATTGGTTAAATTGTCTTAGAAAATGATGATAATCTGCACCAACCTCTATTCTTTTATCCGTTTGTTATTCTATAGCAACAGACTATTTAAATAGGTTAAGATGAAGTAGTCTTAATTGCATACCAGATCTTTTCATTTTATTATCTCTTCTGGTTTGGTATTAATTTTAGTTATTGCTATAAGGAATTAGTTGTCTGTGCACAGGCAGTTGATATGAAAATTGTTTCCATACCAGTAACCAATTTTTTTTTCCTGTCTATTAAAATATACTCAGTTTATTCTTTTGTTTGTGTGTGATATATTTGATGTTTGTCATGTTTATTCTTTCCCATTTCTTCCCTTAAATAAACTATTCATGATATATAAATGTGAGACTTCTCTGTAATCTACAAGCCTTTGGCCATGAAAAGCCACTGAAAATGTAACTGGTATTTGGCAGTGTGTTAACACTTGTACCTAGCCCCTTCTGACTATTTTGCATCCAAGTTTCACTGATGTCAGGTGAAAGGACAGTTATGGTAGAGGTAGGATAGGATGTGATTCTGAAGGTAGAAGAGTAAAGAGGAGGAGAGAATCCTATTAACAGAGAGTAGCATCCTCCCTCTCTGGCCACTTGTACAGGAGTCCAACACTTAGACAGTTTATACCTTAGGAGGGAAGGGGAGGCCAGGTGGGGCAGTAAGGTGGAGAATCTCTTTTTATCTTTGCTCAATTTTGAGAACTTTATGTGTGGCATAGGAGAAGGGCACCCTAACCAATGCCAGATCCATTTTGGTTGTTGGGAAGAGAGTTTGTGCTGTCTGTCTGGCACTTCCTTCACCCATTATCTGCATCACTCACCACCAGATAAATTATTCAATTACATTGGTAGCTCAAAGCACTTGTGGTATAGAAATTCTCCCCTTCATTCTCCACTGTTCTTTCCTTAGAACTGTATACAGGCATAGTTGTATACAGTTCATTTAATGAGACTATTGGGAATAAATAAAGCCAGTAAATAAACATTAATATAACCAGAAGAAACATTTGCCATTTCCTGTAAGCCTTCTCACACTGGACTTCAGAATCCTCAGTGGCCATTGACTTCTGTTTTCCCAGAGTGTGTTTGTCTAAGACATTTTGCCCGTTAGCGATAGAACAACATTCAGACAGTTGGTTTGCTGTAGGAACTTGGAGTACTTCAATGAATCTTCTGGTATTTTGAATCTGGTGATGCTTTCATCTCTAGGAAAGAACCTCCACTTCCAGTCACTATTTTGAATATGCTTCTATAATTTGTGTATTTGCCTGTCCCTTGGCTCCATGGTAAGTGTGCATGTGGGAGAAGGTTTCCCTTTCACAAGGCATAAACTGCCTGGATATTTGTAGTCTTACCCAGGTGGTTGGAGAGGGGACCACACACTGCTAACATCGCCCTCTCTGTTTTTCTTCTCCACTTTTAAAGTCCCCAGGTTGTCCCATATTTAACATCATTCCCTTTCCATCTGCCTTTCCTTCAAGTGCAATGAATTTTGGAATGAAAGCTGGACAAATGAAGCAACAAGTACAGATATGTCTACATGCTGCACACCAATAATATATTTCATTGTACTCTATAGCAGCTTGACAGAGAAAGCGTCTATCTTTAAGGAGACATTTTGATTTTGTGGAAACCTGTTTTTTTCAGGCATATTTTCAAGTTCAGATGCAAAAAAGATGCATTAACCACTTGGGGCAGCACTCGTTCGTGCAACTCTCAAAGACACGCACTTGTGACTCACATCTAGATGATCCTGAAATTGTTTAAATAAAGAAATTCAATTAAATTCATCAAGCATTTATTAAACAGTATATATCAGTCACTGAATTTACACACAAAATTTAACATTAAACATGGGGAGATCATATGTGTGTGTATGTATACATATACAAACTATATCTTTATCTTTCTGTCTAGTGATGGGGGAGGGAACTAGCAACTGGGGATGTTCAGGATAGTCCTATTGTCATGTGTGGTACTTGAGCATGACTTTGCAGGAAGAAAAGGATTCTCTGAGATGAAGGGGTGGGGGAGAGCCTTCCAGGTCTAGGGGGACAATGAAAAGTATTCCCTTCTACTTATAGGTGCCATATAGAGTAGTGATTTAAGTAAGTTAACTCAGCCTCTTCCACTAGCCCCAGCCTTGCCTTTCCATGTAGCATAAACTCTATGGGAAGTTGCACCTGTTCAATTGTTTCAGTTGTGTTTCAGTCTCTGTGTCCACATTTAGGGTTGCCTTGGCAGAGATACTGGGGTGGTTTGCCATTTCTTTCTGCAGCACATTTTACAGATGAGGAAACTGAGGCAAACAGGTGAAGTGACTTGTCCAGGGTCATACAGCTAGTAGTGTCTGAGCATGGATTTGAACTCATGAAGATGACTTCCCAATTCCAAGCCTGGTGTTCTATCCACTGTGTCACCTTGCTTCCCTGCTCTAGGAATCTAGTGATGGGCATAGGCAAATGAAATCAAATTGCATTTCTAGTATTTCCTGAAAACCAAATAAATGTGTTTATACAATCTTCCATTAGACGATGTAATTAGGGCTTAAGTATCTAAATATATGACAGTATTTTTAAGGCATCTCCATTTATTCAACATTTATACTATTAAGCTTTCCCCTTCAACTTTTAGCACAGAGACCTTTTTACACATTAGTTGCTCAATAAATATTTAACAGGTCTGAAAGTTTATGGAAATTATTTTTAATTTCATATACCTCGTATTCTCATCAACTCTTACGGCTGATACAAGCTTTGTTGTTGTTCAGTCATGTCTGACTCTGTGGCCCCATTTGGGGTTTTCTTGACAAAGATACTGGAGTAGTGGGGGGCGGAGCCAAGATGGTGGCGTAGAAGCAGCAACATATCGCAGCTCTCACATAGCCACCCCAAAATACCCATAAAATAGGACTCTAAACCAATCCTGGAACTCCAAAACGCACACAAAGATACTTCCCACTAAAGT
>CM053582.1:48525884-48556483 GCA_028627135.1 Pseudochirops cupreus | reverse complement strand
AAAAAAAAAAAAGAAACCAGAGATAATAAGAGATCAGGTGTCATAGATATCTTTTCATCTCAAAGGACCTGGGTTTGAATTCTGCCACTTATTACATCAATGACCTTGTGTAAGCTATTTACTTCCAGTTCTCAGTTTCTTTAGTTGTTAAATGGGGGGGAGGGGTTGAGGGCTGAGGTTGGATTAAATGACTGCTATGGCCCCTTTCAGCCATAGAGCTATAATGTGGAGCTATTTTCTATTTCAGTGGTATTTTACCTATATGTATTATATGTTCACTTAATAAAGAGTTATCTTCTCAGTCAGAGGTGTCAAACAAATGGCTTAGAGGCCACATGCAGCCTCCAGTACTCCTGAGTGTAAGCCCAAAACAGATTAAAATGTAATTGAGAAATATTTAATAAAAATAAATAAAAATACAGTAAAACATAGATAACATTCCATTTTAAAACTAAAGCAATATGGAGCCTACATGGATTGTTAATATACAGATTCGTGGTTACCATTTCTATTTAAGTTTGAGTACAATGCTGTAGTTGTTAGAGATAGGTAAGTTCCTTGGTTCATGGAATCATAGGATTTTAAAGCTGGAAGGGATTGTAGAGATCATCTAGTCTGATACCCTAATTTAATAAATGAGGAAACAGAGACCCAGGGATTGCAAACTGTACAATCCCACAGAAGGAGATAAGTGGCAGCATTGGGATCTGGGCCAAGTCTTCTAGATTCCAAAGCTAGCACTTTTTGTACCCTTGCATGCTGTTTCAAGGGGCACAGCTAGATTCTAAGTGGTGTGAAAAATGGGTTCCCTGAAATGATCATGTATATTCAGATTATCACTATTCGAGGTTATAGTCAAGTAAAACATGGTAATTAGCTTCAGTCAAGTAGAAATATATAGTGTAAATTCAAATAATATGGCTACTAAAGGAGATTCATTATTTGCGTTAATTGGAACCTAGCTGTACTTGATGTCTCTTGTGAGATTTCCCAAGGTTCCATTTTAGTCTAAAAGTACGCAAGATTCACTCTACCCTAAATCTCTTGAATATGTCTAAAAGAAATGTGAGAGCCCTAAATAACCCATACTTCATGTGTAAAGGATGTAAAGATTCAGCTATACTTCATATTCTCTGATTTTTTTTTTGTTACTGGTTTTGATGGTTTCCATTGTAGAGGATAAGTAAACTTGAAAATAGCTGTAACATTTGAGGCTGTCGATTAACCTCAGGCACCATCAAGGCCAATTTTTTTTTGCTTTTGTCTCATTTCTTTCATTTTTTGAGAAGTCTTTTGAGGTGTTGGTAGAAGAAGGGAACCTAATTAAAATTATGAAAAAATATTAGGAGGACTGCAGAGAATGAGGTACGTCTTCATTTACTTTATAACCACTCCTTCATTATCTAGGCAGTAAAAGAAGTTTGAGGTTTCTAAAAAATTCCCTGCCATGTTAACCCTATTAATTGTAGCCTACAGATGCCTGGCTCCAAATGAGGATTACTTAGCAATAAGACCTTTTTGTCTATGGGGTTTGTAGTGTTAGGAGATGAAAATATATATATGGTTAGTGTTCATCTTTATAGCTTATAAGAAAAAATGATGTGTTAAAATGGTTGTAAGAGGGGATTTGTTCTGTGAAGTTTGGATTCAGTCAAAGGACTGCACTTGAGGACCTAGAGGGCCACTTGTGACCTGGAGGCCACCTGATAGGCTTAGCTTTGCACAGAAAGAAGAGGGTAAATTGGATTACCTTCAGGAAATTGCCTGTCTCTTTTAATGACCCCAAATTTCTCCTGGATCAGAAGTTTTTAATCTTTGTTCCATAAACTTAAAAGAAATGTAACTCTTTCAGTATAATTGGCTTTTTTGTATTTTTATGTATTTTTATGCATTTAAAACCTTTAATCTGAAAAGTACTCCCTAAACTTTACCAGACTTCCAAAGGGAATTCCATGAAACAATTAAGTTAAGAACCCTTGTCCTAGAAACAAAGCCTCACTTTTGTTATTATTTTACCAGTATATGACTGCAAGACTTGAAATACAACAATCTAAGAATTACTGAAAATAAGCAGTACACAAAGGACAATGGTTGCATGATTGGTGTGAATAGGCTGCAACATAGAACAAATGAGAAACTCTATAGAAGATCAGGAGCAACAGATGGCATCAGAGAAGTAGGTGGTAAAAAAAGATGGTCTGGTCATGTGGTCAGGGCAAGGAAGGGCTCAAATATTCTACCACTATCTTTGTGATGTGAGGAAAAAGAGAGGGGTCTCCAGTTTTTTGAGAGGATATGAACAAGAATCTCATTGGATGGTCAAGTATGGATGGGATATGGCCTCATTACTTAAGGAAACATCCTCACTGATGAGGTCAAAGTTCCATTTGAGTTAAATATGAGTATCTTTAGTAAGGACAAATGTTTCTTGAATTGAGTTGTATTGAGTTGAATTGAATTCCTCAGTAGCTTTCTAGGCATATTCTCAAAGTAGAAAACAAACAGTTACCTTATTATTTATTTATGGTGTTTTTTTGGGGGGGTATGTCAGTTTGTAACTATATTTTGTGGTACACCATTAAATTGCTGCAATTGTCAAGTATAATTCCTAAGGAAACTTTTAAACAAAATGCTCAAATGCAAAGGCAGCTGGATACTGAAAGATGAGATAGGTATAAAGTAGAATATTTTATCTACATGTTTTCTACCTTAGGGGGGAAAAAACCCAACACTAGTATGTAACTTAAATCAACTCTTCATAAAAACAATACTTAAAATATATTCTATCTTTGTTTTGATAAATATTTTAGCAACTGTCAAACTGTTATTTCCACAATATAGAATGGCGTAACTTGTTTATAGAATTGATTTCCAGAGAATTCTCAAAAGTTGACATTCTTCTGTACTGGTTATTTGGTCTTCCTGCTGTCTCTTTCCCATCATCCCCACATGCATTTTGACAGTAATTTTTTTTTAACATAAAGTAAACTATATTATTTATTGTTGTTGTTTGGTCATTTCAGTCGTGTCTTACTCTTTGTGATCCCATTTTGGGGTTTTCTTGGCAAAATTAGTGGAATGGTTTGCCATTTTCTTATTCATCTCATTTTTACATATGAGGAACTGAGACAAACAGGGTTAAGTGACTTGCCCAGGGTCACACAGCTAGTAAGTATTTGGGGCCAGATTTGAACTCATGAGTCTTCCTGATTTCAAGCCCAATGCTCTATCCACTGCACCACTGAATGCCCCAAATCATACTATGAGGCATATACCACATGGCATGAGCCTGCCATTAGAGGTCACTCTTTCCTCTAAGTAGGAGAACACATTTAACTGTAAATGAGACCACATAATTTAGTTTCAGGACAAAATTTCAATCTAATCAAGTTTGGTTTTATAGTCTCTAATGATAATATTTAGAACTTCACTTTTCCAAAGGGCCATTTACTCCTAGCACTTCAAGTTATAGGGCCTGATGCTTTCAGTTAGTCTATTCTATGGTCAAATACTTAGAGAGCTAGTCTTTTATTATCACCCTTCTTTTAGTATCCATAAAGAATTTCAGAAACTGAAATTTGCAAACATAACCTCTGTTATGTAGCAATGAAATTAAGAATGTATATTCTTTATGTAAGAGCTAAATTATACCCTTTTAATGGTTCTTCAAGGACAGAATTTTGCTATGCTCTCCCCAAATAATTTAGTTATGCAAATATATTTCTATATTTTCTATATCATAAAGAATAATAAGATAAAATTTCTCATATCTTTCTTATCTGAATGAGATCAAAACCATTCCTCAAAGTTCTCCTTAGGAAAAAAAAAACCAACCAAATTTCTTTCATAATCTGATCTGATACTTTTTTTTACTTTCTTCTATTTGCTTAATTCCTTTATCTTTATCTTTATCTCCCAATCCCATCCACGACTATCTATAGAACTAATCTTCACTCCTCTTAATATTTCCTTTACAATTTCATACAAATCTTTATTATACTGTACCAATTAATTATAATACTGTTACCTTTGGGGTTCTTAAAAACTTGTAAACACATGGTCTATTCCAATACCTTTTGGTGACTTTGCTTCTAGTTTACCTAAGCAATTAAGTTCTGTTATATCATTCAAGAAAGAAGGTACAGGGATAACACAAAACATTCTTCCAAATTAAATTTTGTTTACTTTTTAAAGTTGTTCCCTGATTTAAACAAGTTTCTCTCTTTTCATTGTCAAGAAAAAAAAGTTAATAATAGGCAGTTCTTACAATTTAAGCTGCAAACTGCAAACCCATTTTTTAAACTTTGGATCTTCAGTAATACTGCTTTCAAACTAACTTCAGTCCCTTCCCCTTTTCATCCATTCAATGGAATCACTTCTTACCTTGCTCTAAACAATAAATTGTCACTCTACAGGGAAAAGTCATAAATGGTCTAATTGCTATTTCCATGTAATTTTCACAAAGTTTTATTCTTATTTTTCCTTAAAATAAATTCTACAGAGTGGTACCCCAAAATTCACTAGAGTATTTTAGCATTTATAAGAACATTCAAAGCACAATTTGGAAATTCACAGTAGAGAAATTCTTTTTTAGTCACAGATTTAGTCTCTAATTAGTTTACAACGCCATAAATTCCTGCAGACTGGGGAAAAGAATTACCTTCTTTCTTATCTGTGTTGTCTCTTTTCTGCCTCCCAACTTGGTGAGAGAGAGAGAGAGAGAGATTTTGAAGGCTTTGAAAATTCTGCGGAAAGGTTCTCACTCTTTACACCCTTTTCTCTTTGGCTGATTAGACCTCAAGAAAAAGTTAGTTTAATTTCCCAAGGCATAAAACACAGACAATAGAACAAGACAGACACATAGAAAGGCTAGCAGGTGAAGTTTCCCTCCTTATCTCCCCTTAATCCCTCCTCTTTGGTCTCTTCCCTCAGTTCCTCTTAGCTGTATTGCTAATGTGGGCAATTTGGTCCCTCTCAATTACACTAAAATGCCATTTTGCCTAGGCTACTGATCTTTGAGTCTTGTTTTAGAATGCACATCTGACTGATTATAGTCCCCAAGGTTCCATCTTTATTTTTCTTTTTGCTCTTATTTTTTTCATAACTTTCTCAGTCCCTATAGAGTGGTGAGGGTCAGTAGATGAAACCCAGCAGGGTTTCCTTTTTCTCAGGCTTTTGGTTTGTCTTCCTGGGAGTCTTTATCTCAGAGGTGAATTTAGAATCCAGGTAGGTGCAGATTTCTAAAAAAGGTCGTTGGCTCTCAGATCCTTCCCCAGTGCTACATTATAGCAAAATTAAATTAAATAGGTGGTACAGTGAATAGAATGCTAGGCCTGAATTTAGGAAAACCTGAGTTCAAATCCTGCTTCAGACATTTTACTAGCTATGTGACCTTAGGCAAGTCACTTAACCCTTGTTTGCCTCAGTTCCTCATCTGTAAAATGGGGACAGACTGGGAAACAAAATGGCAAACAATTGTGGTATCTCTGCCAAGAAAACCCCAAATGACATGAAGAATTGGATGCAACTGAACAACGATGGGATGGGATGAAAGCCATGTTGCTAAATACAGATTCTCAGGTAGGGGATGGGATCAAAGTGCATGCCAGCAGACAGGCTGACATGTTTCCCAACAGATTGATTAACACTATGTGCTTATTAGAAGATATGTACCTAGAATTTGAGCCAGATTGGAAACAATAAGGTCACTTAGGGCACAGATGTCAATATCTAGACTTCCTTCTTGAGATCATTTTTTTTTTGGACTCTCAGTACCGTCTAATTTACAATTTTACTAATAGCAATTGCCATTCACAGGAGTATCTTCAGAAAACTATATTGAGCTGAGTAGTTCCAAAAAGTATCACCATATGGTATTAATGTGGCATGTTCAAGAAGGGTACTGAGACAGCTCAGATTTTATATACTAATACATTTCCCTTCACAGTCTCAGAGCTAGCAGCTGGAGTTATTCATGGACATAACAACTCTCAGCAAGTTTGGTTTTCTCAAATATGACCTTTTTATGCTGAAATGAGTTTAATTCTGTAAAAAAGAATGATGGATTATTGTAAAAAATGGAATATGTGCATATTCATGAATAGCCTTGACAAATAATGTTTTCTGGTTGCTTAACAACTTGAAAAGGACAACAACTAAGGTGAGGGAGATACAAAATAAGGCACAGGAGAGCTAAGGTGGATGTGTTTGACCTACGTGAAGCTAGATATTTTAGACTATGAACTGTGATTTATGAAAGGTTATTGTATGATTCCACTTTGCTATTAATGTTGACTCTGTCACTGAGACACTGTTGCATATATTTGCCTTTTCCTTAGTGTTTCATCTTGGGCAGCAATGCTGTACTCTTTGATCTTATAATTAATGAGCTTTTCTCACCTTGTGATTATCTCATCTTTGCTTAATTGCATTAAAGTAGAAAAGTTCATTTTGAGATCTTGCCCCATAATGATGGAGAGAGAGAGAGAGAGAGAGAGAGAGAGAGAGAGAGAGAGAGAGAGAGAGAGAGAGCGCTTTTCTAAGCAAAAATGATAGATTTCATTAGCCTGGTTTTCTTTTGTCTCAGAGGTAGAAGTTTCACATTTCCACTTAAAGATGAGGCCATTAGAAGCTCCCAATGTTCAGTTGTTCATTTCTTCCTCAGATATTTTTAGATAGATGTATTTATTTTAGCTCTAGCATCCAATTCTTCATGGGCAGGAAAATTATGTTAAAAATAGGTTAATACTCTTCCATTATTCTGCTCTTAAATCAATTCCTCTTTTTCAATATTAAGACAGGAACTATTTTTTTCATGTTCACTGATTCAATACTTTCTCATTTATTTTTTTTCTTTTCTTCAAGGATTTTAATTTTACCTCTGTAGGTACTCTCTCCACTGATGCATATTGCAACCCTGAACAACTCTTTATAAGTTGATGCATCTAAAAACTGTATCTCTGGGTGGTCCCCATTGTGCAGAGGAAAGAATGCTGGCCTTAGAACTAGGAAGACCTGGGTTCCAGTCTTGTCTTTGGCAACTATTGACTTTGTGACCCTGAATAAGTTACTATGTATTATTCTAGGTACTGTTATAAAAGAAACTCTGTAGTTTATATGTACTCACTTACATCAGTACAGGGACTTTCTTTACCCAGGAGTTCCAATGAAATAATAGGTCCAGTCCCTCCCCCTCCTGGTGACTATCTCACTACCTTTTCAAACTTAGTTAATTAAGCCAGTCATCAAATAGCTTGTAGCTCTTAGATATTGAGTATAGTGGTCCTTTACCCAAGGTCTCTACAGCTTTACAGAATCTACTGTAGCTTCAGTTTCTATATTATTGTTGTGGAAAACAATCTTTTTGGATGATACCTTTGAAAAATTTTGATTTTTTCTTATTAAATATTTATTTCCTGTCTGACTTGTCTCCTCCTATGTCTTCATTGGTGAAAAATAAGAAAAACAGAATCTTTTTAACATCTCTAATAATCAAGTAAAACAAACTCTCGTGTTGTCCATGTCCACCAATGCATGTCTCAGTGTGCCACCTTGAATCTATCACTTTCTTGTTTGAAGATGGGATGGGTAGCATGTCTTATCATTGACTTTTTGGACTCGTGATTGGCCATTGCTGCAATCAGAGTTCTTAGGTCTTTTAGCTTGCACTTAATGTTGCCCATCATCTGGCACTGGATTGACTTAGCCAGTATTTTTTCATAGAAATCAATGCTCCTCTTACTATATTGATTTTGGCAACTCTAGTGCCCCTGACATTGCCTCTGCAAACCATGATCACCTGAATGGGAGTGAGTGGCTTATTTTTTCCCACTCCCAGAATAGGCCAGTAAATGCTACATCATCTAGCCTCAGATGTGGAAAGGGAAATTTACTTAAATTTCTAATACACTGAAAGGTTGCCAATGCAAAGTTATTGTCTTTGCTTCTGTTCTTCTGGGGTATGATGAGCCTGGCTCATGGACCAGATAGTCCTTGAAACTGTTGGGGTTTCATTGTGTTCAGTAGAATAGTAGGTGGGCATTGCAGAAGAGAGGGAGGAGAAGAGTGTCCTTTTTGTAGGCTGAGGCCAGAAAGTGTGCTACCAGCAGCCACCTTCTTTTAGTGTTCTCTCTCACTGCCTTGACTCTCACTTTCCTCATCTGGTATTTGCTTCCCAGCAGGACAAACTTGCTTCTGTGGATTCTAATGCTTTGCCTCACCTTTTCTCTAAAATCCCTTCTACCTTGAATCTGTGAGCTTTGGGACCCTGCCAGGCCATCCCTCGACCTAGAGCCTGTGCTAAGAGCTCTGCCAAGGTTCACTGTTTGGTTCAGGTTGGGGAGCATCCTTGCTTAAAGAGTCTTTGGGATAATACTTTCCCAACTCTTTGGAAGTACATCCCAAACCAATATACTGCCTGGTAGACAATGTGACGCTTTGGAAGGACTGATGAATGTACAGGAAGGAGACCTAGCACTGAACTCTAGTTCTGCCACTTATTCATCACCTGTGACCTTGAACATGTCTTTGTCTTGCTGGACTTCACTTTCCTGAGCCATTACATGAGGTGGTTGAACTCCAAGTTCTCATGAAGTGGTTGGACTTCAAAGTTTTCTTCCAAATCAGTATGTAATCATATGATCCCTACATCAGTGATAATACAAATTCACTCTTAAAATCATGTTTAAGAGGAGTTGGGGAGGAAAAAGGAAAGAAGTGTTAAGTACCTTCCATGTACCAGGCACTGTACTAACTGCTCTTCAAACATCTGTTTTGAGCCTCACAAAAATCTCACACACACAAAAAAAGCCTCACAACAACAACAAAAACAACAAAAAATGGGAGGTAGTTACTACACAGAGGTTAAGTGACTTGCTCTGGCTGTATTTGAACTCAGCTCTTCCTGACTCCAGGTCTAGACCTCTATCTACTATGTCACCAAATATCTTAGAGGTCATTAACCCCACCCCCCTTTTATTTTACAGAGGCAGAAGCCCCAGAGAGGTTAAAGGTTAAAGTAACAAATAACGTATGAGCTCCAGACCTGTGACTCAAGTCAACAGTCTTCCCATTATACCACATTATTAAAAATGGGTCATTATAGGTTTGTGGCCAAGGGTGTTGGATGGAGGACAGAGTGGAATTTGGAGCCTAAGCATTAAACTTTTGTAGCTAAATGGATGTATACACATCTGTGTTAATATTCGAACTACTCATTACTAAAATAAATAAGATTTGTGTGCTATCAAAAGATAAAAAGCAGCAATCCTTAGTGAAGATCTTTCATTTAAGTACCTATCTCTAGGGGCTCTGCTCAATTCTAATATTAGAATGCTCACAGAGATATAAAGGCGTTTTCTTTACTCATGTTGCTCAGCTATTAATGCCCTCAAAACACCTCCCTGTTAGCGCTAGTCACTCCTGCACATTAGACCATCTCTCTTTGTGTTTGTTGTGAATCAAACACTGGTTTACTAGATTAGGAGGTGATGCTATAAAGGGATAGTTTAATGGGTAAGCAACTAGCCATTAACTACTATTGAGGCAAAGATTTAAGATGAATACATTGTTTCTCAGCATGAGAACTTTCCATTCATGAAATGTAGAGGAAACTTTCCCCCATGATACTCTCCTCCTCTTCATTCAAGAAGATTCACTTGTAACTAATTGTAACTATTATAGCAAAGGGGCAGGGTGGATAGAGCCTTGGGCCTGGAGTCAGTAACACTTGAGTTTAAACTATGACCTCAGACACTGACTAGCTGTGTGACCTTGTGTGACTTCACCCCTGTTCGCATGAGTTTCTTCATCTGTAAAATGGGGGTGATAACAGCATTTAATTTTCAGGATTGTTGTGAGGATCAAATGGGATAATATTTGTACAGTCATCCCTTCTACATCATGACTTTCCCCATCTTAGTTTTGATGTGTCATGGGCTGGCAAAAGAAATTAAATGGGAATTTGGGGGGAGTTTTGCAGAGGCTGCTGACATGCAAAGGCCAGTAGGTGACAGAGAAAAAGTTTAGAAACTCAGAAATGCATAAAATATATGTATGGTATTGTAGTATATCAACATATCTTATCTTTTAATACCATAGTAATTCAGGCTTCTCTGGTACAAAGGGAGGATCAAAAATTTTTATATGGATTTTCCAGAAGGGGAAGGGCCCCACTTTGTCCCTAACCCCTGCAATGCGGGAGGGATAGCTGTAAAATACTTACCATATAGTAAGCACTTTATGGATATGAGCTACTATTATTCACTCATTCCCATTAGCAATGGTTAACAGATAGCTTTTAAAACTCAGTTTTCTCAATTGTTAATGAGACAATTCATTGTGGGTGCAACTCAGTACACTGGCACTTCAGATTTTAGGTAATGAATATTGCTATCTTCTTTGAAACTAGTAGCTTGACTCTACTGGCTGTTCTCTAGTTAGAAGCTTAATCATTACCATCAGCTATGAGACTTTAATGTAAAACAACAGACTATTTCGGGTCTGAGTTGTAAAACTCTAATTCTGCTATTACTTCCATCAGTTCTAAACATTGTTGTCACTGTGTCCTCATTTCACTAGAAATTTGCCAATGAGAGACTCTCTACTAAGTGATGCTACTGCTAAACACTTTAAGCAGCAGTCTGGTGAGTTGCATAAAAGGATGATGAGCTAGCCTCTGAAGAGCTTAATGTCATGAAAGACTCAGTGACTTTGCCCCAGTTTTGTTGCAATGATCATGAAACCAGAAGCAATAAATTGGATGCCTGAGTCAGTGATACCTGACCTGGAGAGATCCAAAGCATAGCTGTGTAGTAACAGTGAAAAAATCTCCCCGACTGAGATAGTCTATGAAGGATCAAGATGAGAACAGACTTGGTTGAAGCCTGAAAGAACTGAAAATATTCTACCTGCTAAGAGCTTGGGGTAGGGGGAATAAAAGGTTAGTAAATTCTCCAAACACAATAATATAGCAAATTCCACTTTTCTGTTCAAGGAAAAAAATTTTTAGCTAGTTCTTAAATATGAATATGAAGTTCTAGGTTAGGGGTCCTCAGATTTTTTGAGATAAAACTACTTTTAATTTTCCTGAAACCTTACTGAAAGAGGGGAATGTATCACTCAGTCCCTCTGAGTGGGAGTATGCTGCCCTCAAAATAAAATCCATGAATAAAGCAAGGAATGTTGCTTTCACCTCCTTCCCCAAGCCCCAGACAAACAAGGGGAAAGGAATATGATAATGACATCTGGTTAGAGACCTGCCTCATGAGGCTTCAGGATATACTGGTAGGTCCTACACCTAGAGAAGCCCTTTGCATATCTTGTTAGCAAATAATGTCTTGACACATACAAAGTCTCTGCCAATTTGTGATTAATTAGGGAGAAAATTTTTCCCAGGATGACCTTGTAGCAAATTTTGTTATAAATGAGCAATACTTATAAATCTGATTAACTTCTTGGGCTTTCATAGCCATCATATTTGGCGGTGTTCTTTAGGACATAGATGTCATGTGAATAGTGGAATCTCACGAAATACTGATTGAACAAATATTGCTAAGCTTCAGTCACAGTATAGTTATTTTCCTATTGAGAAAGGACTAAAAAAAGTTAGATTTTACTAATTTAAATTTACTTAACTTTACTTACAGATTCTTAATTGTGAGAAAATACTTTAAGTATTAGTTACTGCTACAAAGACTGCCCATAAAATTTATCTCATTATGAAACCTGTCAAGACCTTCCCAACAGCTCTTCAAACCAAATGGTTGAATAACCAGAACCAGAGGGAATGATTAATGGATAGATATCAACATTATGGGAAATCTCCAGTGACAGAACATGGCTCTATGCTTAGCCAAATTCTAGTCACCATTTTTATCAATCACTTATATGAACTCTTGGGAATAATAATGAAATAAATATATATAAAGAAATAATTGCCAAGGAAATAAAGTCGGGGGGCCAGTGACAGAAGGTGGCTTTTCAAAGTTCTAAATAGGCTATCACAATGGGTCAAATCCAGTGAGATGAATTTAACAGATGTAAATATAAAATCTTACTGTTAGGTTTAAAAGAATAAACTTTGCCCTTACAGGCTTGGAGAGATGAGACTTGAAATTATTGGCTTAAATAAAAGGAACACAAGTTTTATCTTTATTTCTTTATTATTTTTTTTGGTGACAGGATTACTAGACTGGTAGATCAGGAGAAAGTTTATATAGTTTACCTAGATTACATACATATATACATACACATACACACATATATAGAGGTATGTATATGTGTGTACACACACAGGCACACAGACACACATAGACACACATACACCCACACCCACACCCACACCCACACCCACACCCACACCCACACACACACACACACACACACACAAACATACTTTTCAATCACCATCATTTCCAAATATACCCCTGTCTAGTACAAGGAGCTTTGTAACAAGGAATGGCAAAACCAACTGACATTCTATCTACTTCTCATAGCATGTAACATTCCATAACCATATTCTCTCTCCCCTGCCTCTGGTGAAAGGAGCAAGATATATTTCTTCATCTCTTTTCTAAGGCCAAGATTGGTTATTTAAATTAAAGCATTTGACTTGTTTTTCAGTACTTTTTCATTGACATTGTTATTATGTATAATTGTTTTCCTAGTTCTACTTATTCTGCAACAGCTCATATGAGTGTTCTGATGTTTCTCTGAATTTCATATGTACATAATTTCTCCTGACACAATAGTATTTCGTTAAGTTAATATACCACAGTTTGTTCAGCTACTGTCTAATTATCAAGCACCTCCCTTATTAGGAGATATTTTGCCCTTACAAAAAGTGCTGCTATCAATATGTTGTTCTACTTGGGATCTTTCTATTTTTGATCTTCTTGTGATATAGCCACAACAGTGTGATCTGTAGGTCCAAGAGAAAAAAAATGTTGAATAATTTTTCTTGGATAATTCTGATTAGTTCAACCAGGAGAGAGCTTCAACAGCAGTGTGTTATGCCTCTCTTCCTACAGCCCCTCCAACAGTGATCATTTCTATCATTTGCCTTCTTTGCCTTTTTTTATGATGTGAAATGTCATCTCAGAGCTGTTTTAATTTGTCCTTCCCTTATTCTTAGTGATTTGGAGGAACCTTTCTTCTGGTTGTTAATAAATTGCAGTTCTTTCAAGAACTCTGGCTATTTTTTGAGGGAATGGTTGTTGGTCTTATATGTTTGTGTTAAGTCCTTTTTATGTCTTGGATATTAGCCTTTTATCAGAGATATTTAATGTAAATTTTCCTCACTTGATAAATTCTCTTCTTATCCCAGGTACGCTTATTTTGTTCTTGCAAAAAAATTACATTTCTATTTGATCATTTAGCATAATTTCCATTTCTTGGCCAGTGAATAACTTTTTCTCTAACCAAAGTTGTGAAAAGTACTTCCTTTCATTTTCCTCTGTTTTTTTTTTTTAAATTATGACACCCTTTATGGTACAGAGCCATTTGGAATTCATTACGATCTGTAGTGAAAATGTGGGGCAAAAATATTTTTTTGTCAAACAGCTTTCTAGTGTTTCTAGAAATTCCTGTGAAATTTTAAAAAAATTTCTTCCGTGAGTAGTTAATATCAGTCACTGGTCTACTGAGTGTTTCTGGTGAGTTTTTATCCAATTTCATCTATTGATCTGCTTTTCTATTTTTAACCAGTTTTCATGATTACAGCTTTATAATGTAGTTAGAGATCTTGAAGTGCTATTCCCATTTCCTTCATCTCTTTTTTATTATTTCCCTTGAGATTCTAGGGCTTTTGTTCTACAAAATGAATCTTTTTTATTATTTTGTCTAATTCTGTGAAACAATCCTTTTGTTGTTTGATTGGTTTAGCAATTAGTCTGTAATTTAATATAAGTAATATATATATATTCGTTATTCTATTGGTATAGCCAAACAGGAGCAATGAATATGCCTCCAATTATTTGTTTTATTTATGGAAAGAGCATTTTGTAATTTTATTTGTATCAGTCTTTAGTGTGTCTTGGTATTATTGACTACCTTGTATGCTTTCTCTAGTTCTTTTGAGTGATGTTTATCTTTCTATGGTTATTTCCTAGTTTTTTTAAAAATTGCAATATAAAAGAGTTGACATTTTTTGTGGATTTATTTTGCATGCTGCTATTTGACTGAAGATATTAATTTTTTTCAAATAGTTTCTTTGCTGATTTCCTGAGGTCTTCTAAGTAAAGTCACATCATATGCAAATAAGAGTTCTTCTCATTTCCTCTTTGTTGGTATTTGCCTTTAATTACCGTCTTTTCTCTTATTGCTATAACTAGCATTTCTAGAGTTCTTAAATAATAGAAAGGAGAAAAAGCATCCTTGTTAAACACTTATGTTTATTGCAAAAGCTTCTCATGTTTTTATATTACAGTTACTAGTACTATAATATAGTACTAGTTTTAAAATTTAAGATAATATCCTTTTATCATGTGAAAAAAGCTTTTCTATTCCTATGGTTTTTAGAGATTTTTTTTAACAAAAAATGAGTTCTGCCTTTTAACAAAGGCTTTTTGTATCTATATAATTACATAGGGTTTTGATTTTAATAATTAGCTTAATTATTATAATGATTTTTTCCTGTTAAATCTTCCTTCCATTCTGGGTGTAAGCCAAATTTATTTTTAATAATTTTTTCAATATATGATTAATATCTTTAAAATATTCAATATTTATCAGTGACATTGATTTATAATTTTCTTTCTCTGCTCTATCCCTCATTGTTTACATATTAAAATCATATTTGTCTCTTAAACTGTCAATAAACATTTACTAAGTAGCTACTATGTTCTAGGCACTATATGCTCAATGCTTGGTGGAAAAGCATTCCATTCTTGTTCTCAAGGAACTCATAGTATAGTGGAGGAGACAATATTCAAACAACTATTTATACCTTAAGCAGCTAGGTGACACAGTATATAAAGCACTGGACTTAGAGTCAAGAAGACCCAAGTTTAAATCCAGTGTCAGTCACTAACTGTGTGACTCTGGGCAAGTCACTTAACTGTGCCTCAGTTTCTTCATCTATAAAAGGAGCTGGAGAGGGTAGTGACAAACCTCTAATATGTTTGCCAAGTAAGCCCCAAATTGCGTGTCAAAGAGTCATACATAACTGAGAAATGACTCAGCAACAACAAATGTATACATTCATGTGTTATATATTTATATATATATATAACACACGAATATATATGTACATATATATGCATATATGAAAGATAAATTAAATATGACAATCAGAGAGAAGGCACTAGAATTAAAGGAGATCAGGAAAGGATTCTTGTAGGAAGTGGGATTATAGTTGGAACTTAAAAGAATCCAGGGAAGCCAGGAGGGAGAACATTCCAAGTATGAGGGATAGCTGGTAAAAATGCCTAGACTAAGGAGTTGGAATATCTTGTTTGAGGAACAGCAAGGAGGACAGTGTTATTGGATTGTGGAGGGTGTCATAGAGTATAATGTATAAGAAGACTGGAAAGGTAGAGGAGTATGAAGAACTTGTACATCAAAGAGAGGATTTTATATTAGGTGCTAGAGGTGAGAGGGAGCCATTGGAGTAAATTGATTAGGGAGGTGACATAGTTATGCTTGCACTTTAGAAAGATCACTTTGACAACTGAGCAGATTAAATGGAGTCATGAGAGACTTGTGTTAGGGACACCAAACAGCAGAATATTGCAGTAGTCTAGTGATGAGATGATGAATGCCTACACCAGGGTGGTGGCAGTGTCCACAGAGGGAAGGATACGTGAGAAAAATGTTAAGAAAGTAAAATCAGTAGGCCTTGGCAACAGATTGGTTTTGGGAGTTGAGAGATAGTAAGGAGTTGTGAATGACACCTAGATTGTGAGTCTGGATGACAGGGAGAATGATACCCTCCACAGTATTAGGGAAATTAGGAAGAAGGGAGAGTTTGAAGGGGAAGAGGTAGAGAAAATGAGCTCATTTCTTTTTGATGTGTTAATTTTAAGCTGTCTATGGGACACTCAGTTTGAGATGTCCCATAGACAGCTGGAGATGCAAGACTGGAGGTCAGAAGAGAGGTTATGATGGATTAGTAGATTTAAAAATCATTGGTATAGAGATGACAATTGAATCTTTGGAGTTGACAAGATAACTAAGTAAACTAGCATAGTGGTTGAAGAGAAAAGGACTGAGACAGAGTCCTTTGGGATAGCCATAGTTAGTGGGCATGACCTGGATGAAAATCCAGAAAACGAGACTCAGTGACAGTCAGGTAGAAGAGCTAAGAGATAGCAATGTCACAAAAATCTAGAGAGAAGAGAGTATCAAGGACAAGAAGTTGGACGACAGTGTCATAAGCTGCAGAGAGGTCAAGAAGGATGAGGATTAAGAAAAGGCCATTATATTTGTCAGTTAGAAGATTACAAAGTAACTTTGGAGAGAGCCGTTTTGGTCAAATAAGGTTGGAAGCCAGAGGATAGATGAAAAGAGCAAGAGGAAAGGGAGTGAAAATACCTATTGAAGATTGTCTTCTCAAAAGAGTTTAACTACAAAAAGGAGATAATGGATGATAGCCAGGAATAGATGCATCAAGTGAAGGTGAGGGAATGGACATGTTTTGTAGGCAATAGGGAAGCAGTCAGTAGATAGGGAGAAACTGAAGGTAACTGGGGGTATGGGGAGTGGACATGAACTTACCAGAGTATATAAATAAGAGGTACACAGGATGGGCAGGCATCAAACTAATTGTTAATCTATTTTCATAGTTATTAATTATTTTTATAATATATTATTGACCCACTGATTATTCAGTATATCAGTACTTAAAGCCCATTTAGCTCTACTCCTTGGGTTATATGTATTAATTAATATGTTTACTGCAGTATCATCTGTAAAGGAAGTACAGAATATTTCTGCCTTTTTTACATTTATTTATATCTGTGCTGCAAGACATAGTTTTCTTTTTTTTGCAAAGGTGCTATATGGTGCTGAGAAATATGTATATATTGAATGTTACCATTTAGAAGAATGACCTGTGAGTCATTCAAATATTGCTTCTCCAGGAATCTGTTAAATTATTTGCCTTAATATTTGTTTATCTTTTTGTTAGATTTATTTAGTTTTCAGAGCAGAACATTAAAGTGTTTCACAATTACTATGTTACTATATTTTTTCAATTTGTTAATTTTTCCTTTATGAATTTAGATGCAATGCCATATAGTACATGAGTTTAAAATGTTATTGTTTCACTGTGTATGGTTCCCTTAATATAATTGTAGTTCCTCTGTTCATTTTTCTTTAATAGCACAATTGCAAATTCTGCTGCTTTGAAATTGCCCAATATATACTAAACTTTGTTTTAGCCTCTCATTCTCATTCTATATGTGATTCTATATGTGAGGTATCTGTATTTCTGAATATATTTTTTGTATGCAGCAAATTATTGTGCTTGGTTTTCTTATATGTTCTGCAATTTGCTTTCTTTTTATTAGGTTTTTAATATATATTCACATTCAAAATTATGATGGTTATATTTGTACTCTCCTCTACTTTTTATTGACTTTTACTCTCCTACCTTTATTCATAAGTCAGTCTAAGTCAGATAGAAAGGTCCCATAGTCCATAGGGTACAGTGGCAAAACAAATGGTCATTCCTCCTCTTCAATGTTATTTCCACCAATGAAATCATGTCAGTTTCTGACATTAACCCATTTGACAGTGCTGAGAACTTTGGTGTCTAGAGCTCACTTTTCTGGGTCTTCAGTATCTGTGGTTTCTAAAATATTAGGGGCTGTGGCGCCTGTGGAGGTAGTTGCCAGATTGCATTTTACAGAGGTGAGATGTGAATGGGAACAGGATCTGTGCTCTGGAGAATATTTCCATTCTTAGGTCAGTTGATCAGTGGATGGTACTGGTGATAGAGAGGAAGATGGGCTTCTTCTCCATAGAGATTGCTTTTCTCTGTGATGGCTGTGGGAACCAAGTTGAAAAGAGGACTGGTCCTCTGGGGGGGAATTGATCCAAGCTTTGAGGTCCAAGGTTCTGAGCAGTGGCAGTCTCCATAAGGATCTGAGGGGAGGTATGGTCAGGATGATTTTAATCATTTGACTTGCTTGGCATATGCCTCCTCCTATCTCTTCCTCAAGGTACCTTGCTGTTTGAGTGTCTTGCCTGCTCTGCGGGTGGGAACGAGTGGACTGTCCTCCATAGTTGCTCCCTTGGATGATGACTGGAAGGGTGTAAGCAAGGGCCATGGTATGGGGGACACCACCATTCCTGTGGCTCTTGTACTTGCCTGTCCATCAGTGGTAGTTGGTCAGTGCTTGGTGTTGGCTCTTGCCTTCCCTCTCCCCACTGAAATGACTTCCCATTGTTATCCCCCCCCCCCCCCCAGAGCCACTTATAGGGAAGCGTAGATAGATATAAGGATTATTAATTCAGTTCTTCATCCTTCCCTTCTCTTGATTTAAATTTTTAGTTTCTGCTGTTCCTTGATCCTTATGGCCCTTGATGATCCCTCTTTGTTCTTTCTTTTAGCCTTCAATGATTTCTTTTCATTCTTTAAAAAAAAATAAACGTCTTGCTCTAGGTACTTGAGAAAATTTATTTATTTATTTATTTAGGTTTTTTTCCTTTGTTTGATGAAATCAGTTTGTCCTCTCTTGGGGCCATATCATTCCCTAGAACACATAGTTCTCTGAAATGGCTGCTATGTGTAGTATGAGTCCTTTGTTTTGTGTTTTCTGTCTGATGAAATAAAGCCCATCTTAAATTTGACATATTGGTGCTCTGAGAGGCTGCATGGAAGTTCAGAACCCTTTTACCTTTAATGTAGATTGATAGCCATGAACTACATCCTGATTTTCCTAGAGGAGACGCTGGGTGGGGGCAAAATAAACAGAATTTGGATTTTCCCAGGGAGAACTCAGGGTGGTAGAATGAGTCCAAGGTCAATTTAGAGCTCATTTGAACTGGATCTGTGTAAAATCAGAGTGTTGGTTTTGAGCAATGAGGTTACATTTGTCCTTATGTTTGGAATGTCCTTTTGTGGAATTTCTACCTATCTTTTAAAGTCCAACTTAAATATCTTCTTCGTAAAGTGTTATTTTTCTGGTCACTTAAGACCTTCCCCCTTGGAACTCATAAGGCACTTTGTTTTATACACTCCTGATGCACTTATATAAGGCTACATTATAGTTGTCACTGTTTGTGCCTTTCCTTTCATTGAACTGTAAATTCCATAAAGCTGAACCATGTCTTATCTAGACTTTGTTTCTCTCTCAGTGCCTAGCACATCCTATCATATATGGGCACCTACTAAATGTTCTGTGATTGAATAAGTTCCACTCTCTGTTCCAGGGCCTGTACTTGGAGTTTTTACATTTTGGTCAGAATTTTCAAAACTAGACTTCAGGCCATCTTTCCAGACTTACTGTACATTACTCCTTTCCTTTATTCTGTGGTGTAGCTAAAGTGGTCTTCCTCACTTACAATATTCCATCTCCTATTTCCTTATCTTTGCACTGGTTTTCCCCCACCCCTAACCCATCTTACCTCTATCTCAGAATCCCCCTCTTCTTTCAAGATGTAGCGTATATACAGTTTCCTACATGAAATCTTTCCTGACCATCCCTCTCATCTGCTAGAGCCCTCCCTCCCAAACAACAACTGCTTTGTATACTTATTTATTCTCTTTGTATTTATTGTATTTATGCCTATTCATGCACTTGCTGTGTCCCCTATTAGAATATAAGCACAATGTGAGTAAGGATTGTTTTATTCTTTGCTTTTGCGTACCCTATACCTAGTGTAGTGCCAGGGCAGCTGGCACTTCTAACATATCTTCACATAAGAGTATTCCTGTTTGTAGGGATGAACCCTTGGCTGCACAAGTAATGGGTTTGGGGGATGGAGGACAAGTCTGTCTTGGGAGGAGTCAGGAACATCTCTTGTCCTTTCCATTGGAGAATCACCTCTGCTACTATGTTCATTAAGGCAAGAAGAATCTACTAAAATCTGAGTCCTTCTAATTTCACAATGAGAAACTCAAATATTTGTTTATTTTGTTTGGAGTTCTGCCAAGCCCAATGAGATTGCAGATCTCCTGGTCATGCATAGATCCATACTCAGGGAATTTTATGTCCAGAGAAAATAGCCCGGGTCTTCTCCCCGATCCCTTCAGTGTATGGGGAGGAAGGAGAGAGAGAGAGATAGATAGATAGATAGATAGATAGAGAGAGAGAGAGAAAGAGAGAGAGAGAGAGAGACAGGCAGACAGACAGACAGACAAACACAGAGAGAGAGATTTCTCAAGTATAAGAATAATTAATATTGTTGTAACCTATCCTTCAAATGTATAATGCTGAATAAATACTGAATTATATAATAAAAACTGAGTAAATTTAGTTTGAATTTGATCAACAATTACTAAAGAAAGTAACTTATGATAGTTAAATTAAAAGTTTCCATGAGAAAAAATCCACAGGATACCCTAAGTAGTTGGGAATTTTAAACAGGTTAACTCTACTTCCATTGTCATCATTCAAAGACAGCTACTTTTCCTGCTTAAGACTGACAAGCAACAACAGTAATCCATAAAACAACCAAAAACATAAAGTGCTTTAGGATTGCATTTACTTTTAATATTGTTATTCTATTTGTATAGTGACATCATTGTGAAAATCATGCCCAATTTAATATTATTGATGCTCAGGATCTTTTTAACATAAATTAAAAGATAATGCATATTGTGCTGTAAACTAAGACATATCTTTTACCAATGTCCATTATTCACTTTGATGCTAATAATGCTTCCACTTCCACATGTGGAACTCTATAAGTCTTGCATTTCTATTTCTAATTGCAGGATTTATTTATGCACTAAGGTAAATAAGCAATCTTCTGACTTGAGTCTAAAACACTCAGGACAAAATTTACTTAGGTGAAATGATTTTTCTTTGGTTAATTAGAATGACTCATATATAATAGTAGAAGCATTTGATTTGTTAAAATAAATTATATATTTTGTTTTTATATCATCTAGCGTCATGCCTGCCTTCCACCTGCCTTCCCTTATATCAAAGAAGAAAAAAGAGAAAAAAGTAGTTCAGGAAAACTAACCATCACGTAAAAAACAGGCTGGCATTATCCATAGTACTCCATACCAATAGTCCCCCAACTGCTGCAAATAAGGGATGGAAGTACCTTTACGTGTTTCTTCTTCAGGGACATCCCTGGTGATTACAATTTCATAGCATTCAGATTCATTTGTTCTATAGTGATTATTCTTTACTATGGATTCAGTTGGAGTTGTTCTGCATCTGATGCATGATTCTTGCTTCTTAAACTGGTTGGAGGGTGAAAGGGATTTGGAGACAACAAAATCTGCCATCTTGTCGGTCTTATGACCTGGAAAGTACTCTTTCCCCGACCTCTACTTCCATTTTGAACTCGACCCCAAAATTTACAATTGGAATAAACTTCATAACTCTGAATTGCTTTTAATTATTTAGAGATTAATAGGTTGTTTAAAATTATTATCTGTCAACATTTGTGTTAATGACCATTCTAAAAAATGCCATAAGGAGGCTCTTGGAAGAATGAGTTGTGATTGCCAGAAGTTGAAGGAATTTTGACCAGCTATCAGGAAGGAGAACATACTTTCTGTCTTAAAACCTTTTGGGTTCAATTACATTCAGTAAAATTCATTGACAAACATAACACTGTGCTAAGTAGGCCCAAAGTTTGGCTAAGAAACAATCAAGTCCCTTCTGGAAGAAGGCTTTCCTATATCCAAATGTTATGTTTCTCTAATAGGCTTCAAGGTAAGAAAGTAATGAATCCCCCCTTTTTTTTCCTACAGTGAAGTTCTTCTCTGCTGCCTCAGCCTGATGACAGGTGACTGTTAACTCTCCAAGGCTGTGCCCAGGTGCTTCCAAGCTGGTCAATTTTGTATGGGAACCTGGTGGGCATCTGCTGACCAAGGACCATCCTAGTTACATTTGAAGAGGCTCAGCACTAAGCTGAAGCCAGAGGATAACAATTCAGGGAGACAGTCCTGCTAAGTCGGAGAGGAGGTGAATTCATCAACAGATTTCTTGAAAAAGGTAAGTTTGAAGAGTGGGGGATGGCCATGGTTTTGGAGGGAGGAAGAGAGTAAAAGAGAGAGCCTGATCCTTGTCAGTATACAAATGCTTCTATAAGTTTAAATTATTTAATATTTTAAGACCTTTTTGTTGGTCTGCTATTTGACCATGAGTGGATTTCAAAAATTAGTAAAGAAAAAATTGGTAATTATTAAAACTGAAGATGCTGTTTAGAGATGAAAAGAAATAATTTGTAAAAGAGAGAGGAAATTGAGTTAGACAATAATGACCCAGTTTCTTCTCCTGTTTGAAGGCATCTATTGTCTGTACATATGTTTTTTTTCCTGCTAAATCAAACACTAGAATATAGGGGATTTTGAGGATCCTGCCTTCCTAAGCGCCAGATGCCATTCACATTCCAGAGAATCAAAGGTGTCCTGTTGAGCAGTCTTGTGTGAATGAGAATAAGGTCTTGAATAAATTGCTCACAAAATCCATGCTAAACTAAGCCCTGTATGGCTCCCAATGGTCACATATGTCTTAAACACAAATCTCTTCAATGCTCCGCTGACCTCTGGGACCTCCCACACCTCAGTAAATGGGTCAGCAAGGGCGCTTGTCTTTAAAACACAAACACATAGACATTCACACAAACATACGTACACAGAGCCCTTTGGAATTCAAGCTAACTGTCATATCATCTCTGTCACATGAGTAAGTTGAGGAATAATTATAGCTAGGCCTATGGGTCACTTCTTGTTAGTAAAGGCTCATCCACTTTTAAGATCTTTGAGAACTCAGAGCTTTTAACTATCATGTCAGCTAGCCTTTAGCATATCTTATCATAGATAGCCTTAGCCATACTATTGTAAACCTACTATTAATTGTCTTCAACAGGAACTTGCCCCAAAGAAATGAGTTCTCTTTTCTTGCTAGCCATCTAAAAGAATGGTGAGAGTTTTAGAGTATCAAGACTTTGTAAAAGACCAGCTCCATTTAGTCAGAGACTAAAAGAAAACCTTCACTATTCCCATTTTATGAGAGCCAACTCTGTAGATGCTTTGGGAAATTGAGTCTCACAGTAATGAACAGAGGATATGTCAGTTACATCTCGGTTACCTGCTGCTATGTCGTAGTTTAGTTGAATGTTAATACATTTAAGTCTTAGAATAATATCTCATTTCATAAACAGAGGATTAGAAATATTTTTTCATATGTATTATTTGCAGTCTCACCACTAAAGGTCTTATTCTAAGAATAGGCCTTCAGTTATTACTCATTTTTTCATTTTTATGATGATTTATTAACTTACTAAATGTGCAGCAACTGAAGCACCTTAGTGAGAAAGGGTGTTAAAGATTATTTTAATTATTCTCTCTGCTTTTTATTGCTTTACAACATGTATGAAAATGTCTTTGTTCAGGAGTCTTCTCAAATTGAAATGAATTTTTTAGCCCTCAAAGGAGCAGGCTAAGGAATAGCAGAATAATCTGCTTTAAGACCCTACCAAAAATGGTGACCAATTCCTCCTATCTCTAAAGAAACCAAAGGACAAAGAGTTTCTGTTTTTGTTTCCAAACTAACTCTAGCTAAGAAGGAGTAAGTAATCATGAAAAAACCCTCTTGTTTAGTGCTCTCTCTTACACTGGGAAGGTGGACATAGAGTGGATCAAACACTGTATGGGGAGGCATGAGATCAGAGGCTGGTCCTGGTATTGTCTGTGATGCTGGTTATGCTCATTAAACTCTTTGAGCCTCCCTCTGTAAAATAGGAATGATCACAATATCTTCTCTCACAAGGTGGTTGTGAAGATCCTATGAGATCAGGTTTGGAAGGTACCTTATAAACTGGAAAGTGTTTTTTAAATGGAAACTCTGACTAATATTCCTGAATAGGAACTTTTGCATTTGAATTTTCGAGTTCTTTTGAGGCAGTCACGGAATGCCAAACCTCTGAGCAGAGAAAATTGCAAGTCGCTTAAAGGTCAGTGGTGAGGATGCATATCAGGCATTAATAGTCTAGCAAAGGTGGGGAACCTGTGGCTTTGAGGCCACATGTGGCCTTCTAGGTTCTCGGGTATGGCCATTTGACTGAGTCTAAGTTTTACAGAACAAACCCTTTTATTGAGGGGATTTGTTCTGTGAAGTTTGGATTCAGTCAGAGGGCCGCATGTGGCTTCAAGGCCACAGTTGCCCACTTCTGGAGAGAGTACCACCGGTCATGAGTTGCATGCATAAAGGAGCATGTAGTACATCCTCAGATGTACAACTGAAAAAAGGGTACAGGCTGGTTACATAGATCTTATATTCATTGAAATATTTTGAAATAGATGCTGAGAGAACGTTTAGACACAAAATATATCATATTTTCCAATGAAAGTAGTGTAGACTTAGCCAGAAGTCAGGAGATTTGGGTTTTAGTCCTAGCTCTACCATCATTAGCACGTGTGGAGACTACACACAAACTCCTATCCCTCGTTTTTCTCCTTTGTAAAATGCATATAATACCTGCCCCACCTATCTTACAGGCTTGTTGTGAAGCTCCTGTTAGCTAAGAAATATTAAAACATTTGAAACATTGCATTGATATCTTTTGTTTTTCTATCATTATTTCTTTTCTCTACCCAATGAACCTTCTCTTGTAACAAAGAATAAAAAAGAAAAAAAATCGAGTTAAGCAGAACTACTGAACACCACCCACAAAGTCAGCACCCATATTACCCAAGCTCTGTAAAGACAGGAGGAAGGGACATTTTCTCATCTCTTCTCTGAGGTCAGAGCATTCTGTACAGTGGCATTCTTCTCTGACAGTTTCTTATAAAACAAAGATTGTCCTCTGTGATGATTCTGCCCATGGGTAAGGCTCTGGACGTTTTCTTTAGAAGTTTCTTCTAGGTTTTTTTTTTTCTGCACTCATTTGCACAGGCTTATCCTTCCAATGATTTAAATCCTTCAGTGTGGTGTAGTGAAAAAGAATGTCCAATTTGAAGTCAGATGAGGTCAAGTTTGAATTTAACCTCTAATATTTACCAGCTGTGTAAGGATAGGAAAGTCACTCTTCTGTCTGAGCCTCGATCTCTTCTGCTTGTAAGCCGGGGATAATAGTATCCATAATATTTACTTTCCCCAACTTTTAGAAGAATCAAGTGAGCTTATGTTTGCAAGCCTTTGGTTAGATAAGAAAGCTTTACTTAGCATCTATCTAGGAATGCCATCTAGGAAGAAATATGGGCCATCTGGGGCTCATTTACTCTTCATTTGTCTTCCTTGACATTGGGTAGGACCTTATTGCTTCTGAGTAATGATGAACAATAATTTTTTCACCTCATTCCTTTTCAATTGTTTCTTCTTAAGCATCAGCTTTTTCAATGGACTTCTGCAAGAACGCATTGGGTAGAGAGATGGCATGGTATAAGGGAAAGAGGCTGTGGATTCACAGTTAGAGGTCCTTGCTTCAAATCCCACCTTGGCTACTTCCTCCTCATGTGACCTACCGTGCACAAGTCATTTAACCTGGCCTTCAGTTTCCTTATCTGTAAAATGGGGTAATAACATTTGACTTGAATGGTGGTTGTGAGGATACAATGAGAATGTATGTCAAGTTTGTCCCAAACTTTAAAGCTCTATAATAGCTGTTATTCTTATTCTTATTCTTATTCCCATTTGACAAATGAAGATAACACCCAAAGTCCCACAGTGTATCAGGACCAGAGTATCATAGCTTTACAGTTTAAGGTCATCTGGTCCAAGCTTATTTTTCAGATGAGGAAACTGAGACTTGGAGAGGACAAGATACTTGCCCAAATTCACAAACCTAGCAAGTAATGAATGTGAGATTCAGACTCTGACTCTAAATGCACTACTCTGTCTACTGCATCGTGCTGGCATATTGAGGTTACCTGATCCCTGTGGAGTCGAATGACTTCCCCTCACTAAACATACCCATTTTTGCCAAGGGGATAGAGGGGGAGATATGCTCGTTATTTCTTGAAGGATCTCTCTGTTAGTAAGAACAAGATACTCCATACAAAATGGAAGCTGGTCCTTTTACATTTCTACAGTCAAAGGTTACTTAGCAAGTTCCTGCTTAAGCAAATTTTAGGTTTCTTTCTATGAAATGAAGTATTCCCTCCATTAGACAGTGCTTTATAGAGAAAGCTGTTTTTAATTTTCAGAGATATTTCTATAGTGATCATTGTTTTTAAAAATCAGAAACAGAAGCATTGAAGTACTAAAATGCACTCTCAAACTACTTAGCATGTTAACAAAAAAAGAAAAGAAAACCTTTCCTAATAGAGTTCTAGATAGTGTGTAGGAAAGAAACAAGAGAATGTGATAAATTCATATCTGGATTACATTACAATGAGTTATAGTGGATTTTGTTTCATTATAACACTCTTCCTGACCCTCTCTTATTTTACATGACCCAACATAAATTTTGTGGTTTTAAGAAATGTGGCTTTACAAGGATTCAAAGTAAAGGCAGATGGAATTTCTGTTCTGCATTTACAAATGAGATTAGATGAGGTATGGTTATAGTCAATAAAACAAACCACTCTTACTCTGACATTCACCCACGTTGTGCTGATGAATATGACACTTACCTTGTTTTTCATTGATAATTAATGCATTTCATTCCTAGGCTGTGGTGAGATATAATTATAGAGTATCTGGTTATTATCAAGTTCTTTATGGCACCTGCAAACAAGTACCAGACGAGAAAAAAATGTTATTCAAACTTTTCTTTCAGATGGTTGATGTTGTTCCTTCATATTTTTTCTAGATCTTCTATAGAGAGATCTCCACCCAGTAGCATTGTCTTCCAAAGTGTAATGGTTATTGATAGGTTAAAAGGAAGAACTGATCAGTTGTTAAACTTAATCCTTCTGAACTGTTATACCTCAAAATCATAAGGAAAATAGCCCAGGTAAAACATATTATACTTACATTTAGAAACTTTGTTGCCTGATATACCTATGATTTAGCTATAGAGGGAGTGGAAACGTAAAATAAGGAGGAGACAGTAAGACAATGCTTAGTTACCATTGATGAGTTCAAGTCAGGCAAGAATCTTGGGTCAGGAGTCAGAAGACCAGGGTTCATATCCTAACCCCAATGCTTAGCACCTGAATGATTTTGTGCCAGTCACTTATCATTTCTGAGCCTCAGTTTCCTCATCTGAAGATGAAGGATTTGGGCAAGGTGGCCTTTGAGGTTCTTTCCAGCTGTTGATGTGAAGGTACTGGAAAAACTGGTGTATGTCATTGATAAGGCATTGCTAATGATCTTTGAAAGATCATAGCAAATGGGAGAGGTATAGCAAGACAAGAGAAGAAGAAATACTGTCATGAGTTTGGAAAAAAAAGGAAGAGTGAACTTGGCATATGGCAGACCATTGAGACTAACATTAATTCTAGGCACATTTAAGGAGAGCACCCAGGGCATTCACCTCACCTTTTCCCAAAGGCTTCATCCTTCTGCTAGATGAAATGAACTCTGGAACTCACACCTCCTCAGTACTCCTGCCCCTGGGGCCCCTTCCTCCTTCTTGTTGGAGAGGGTTGGTGGTAGACATCTGGGAACTTCTTCCAGATCCTCCACCATTTAAGGAAGTTGAGCAAGGTATTCACTTCATCATTTTCCACCTGACTGTTCTTCTGAACTTCATTATCTTCAGAAACTCATCTTCTTGCAAGATGAAATCAACTCTGTAACTCATACCTCTTCAAGATCATTTCTTATCTCTGCTGCAGACATCATCATACCCCCATACCTGATATTCTCCCTCCCCCACTTTTCAGTTTCTTTTTGTGTATTGTATTTCTCCATTCGATTATGAGCTCCTTGGTGGCAGATACTGTCTTATGTCTTTCTTTGTATCCTCAGCACTTAGCACAGTGCCTGGCTCATAGTAGGTGCTTAATCCATATTTATTGACTTGGACTCTGACTCAATTAAAGGGATAGTCAGTGAATATATAAAGAAGGAAACAATCATCACTTAGTGCCAGTATGATTTAATTAAGAGTGCCATGCCAGACTAATCTCATTTAGTTTCTTGACAAGTTTATGGGGATGGTAGATCAAGAGAATGCTGTAAATTTCACGTATCTAGCTTTTAGCAATGCATTTGAAAAGTCATTCATGCTCTTCTTGTGGAAAAGATGGAGACATTGGGGGTTAGAAGATATAGTTTGGTGGGGGCTGCTAAGTGGCACAGTGAATAGAGCACTGGCCCTGGAGTCAGAAGGACCTGAGTTCAAATTCAGCCTCAGACACGTGACACACTTACTGGCTGTGTGACCTTGGACAAGTCACTTTATCCCAATTGCCCTGCCTTTTCCCCTCCAAAAAAATATAGGTTGGTGAACATAGAAGTGGTTGAATGGTCATGCCCAATTCTAAAAAGATGTTAGCTCCTTAAAGGCATAGACAATTTAATTTGATTTGTGTGTAGTCACCAGTATCTAGCACAGTGCCTTGCACATAGGAAACACTCAGTAAATGCTTATTGAATTGAATTAAATACAAAACATAATCATTAATGGATCTGTGGCACCTTGGAAGGAGTGCCCCAGTAATCTGTTCTTGGCCCTTTGCTCTTTAGCATGTTTGTTACTGACTTGGATAAATGGGTACATAATGTCCTTATCAAACTTGCAGGTGCCACAGACATCATAGGATTAGCTAACACACTAAATGACAGAGTCAGGATGCAAAAAGGCCTTGGCAGGATAGAGCATTAGCATGAATCAAATGAGATGAAATTTGACAAAGAAAAATGTAAAAACTTAAGCTTGGGTTTAAAAAAAATCCATTTCACAAGCACAAGATAGGGAAACATTGCTAAATTGTTTGTCTGAAAAGGATCTGGAAGTTTTAGTGGATTATAGACTCATTATTAGTGAAAAGTGTAATATGGTAAGTCAAGAACGATAATGCAATCCTAGGACTATTAAGAAATGTTTAGCAGACAAAAATAAGAAGGTGATGGTCCCACAGTGCTCTGAACTGATCACACCATATCTGGAGGATTGTATTCTTTTCTGGACAGCACATTTTAGGACCAATGTTGAATGGCTAGAGAATGTACAGAGCAAAGCAATCATAATGGTGTAGGGTTTTGAGGTCTTGTCAAGGGACTAGGGATGTAATTTTGCCTGGAGAGGAGCATACTTAGAGGGAGAACATGCTACCCTAAGTATCTGAAGCACTGCCCTGTGGAAGAGGAGTTATCCTGGTTTTTCTTGGACTCTTAGGGCAAAATTTGTAATGTTGGAAGAAGACTGAGGAAAGGGCAAATTTAGGCTTACTGTAAGAAAGAATTGCCCTAAAAATGAGAGCTGAAGCAAAGTAGGATGTGATGCGTAGCTTGGTGGTGTGTACCCTTCTCCCCCAACCCTCACCCCCAGCCCTTCCCACTTCCTCCTTGGCTTTGGGTAGAGGCTGGGCTTTGTTGACTGACTTTTGGACTTCTCATTCAGATATGGGTTAGGCTGTGTGGCCTCTGAAGGCCCTACCTGTCCTGAGATTCTAGGATTTTACCTTGCTAAACGTACTGCTTTCCTGTGCTGACACACTTGAGTTAACAGAGCACACAGTCTCTTAAGCAACAAGGAGCCAGCAGCAGTAGGGCAACAAGGGATACATTCCTCTGGGGAGCCTTGAGGACCACAATGTGTGGTGCATTTCAGGTGTCCCACAGCCATCGCTTGTTCCCATTCTGTTAAGCATCTGGTAGCAGAAGCATTTAACAAGAAAGCTAATGAACGGGAACCACAAGGTCTGGACAGTCTGCTATGTAATTTATGAAAAAAAATGGGTGGGAGCAAGAAACCCAGGGAGCCTTTTGGAGCCTCAGCCTACACATGCATGGCATGACATGACAACGCGTTCTAAAGGAAGAAAACCCGCAGTGGAATAATATTCCGTGTATGTGAAAAAACATGTGTCTGGGAATTTTCCTGCTTTTGGCTCGTCCACCGTGGAAACTTAGTGCCAAGACTTTCTCAACATGACACAAACCTTATACATTTCAGTCTAGGAAACCTGTGGGAACCCCACTGAGGCTACAGTGGAATCCAGGAGAAATCTTGGTCATTTTTTAAAAGTTAGGATTATGCTGACATCCTAGTTCAGTCATGCATGAAGGAGTGAACAATGAACACTTTCTCTCTATGTTCCTATTGAGTCTGGGTGAGACTGTGCCCTGGCCCTGAGTCAAATAATGGAGGCTCTAAACCTGACTTTTTCCATGCTCCCTTCTTTGCCTTTGGAACCCAAAATTTCAGGGAGAGAGATGTTGGGAAGATTTGTCTCCCATTCCCTAACAGTTCTCAACAGTATATTGCCTTTTAGAAAAGTTTATTGAACTTGACCAAAAGATCTGTCATGTCGCTATGTAAAATGGTCCACACAAATGTGTAAATGCACAGTCACCAACAAGGACCTCCTGCCTCTTTTCTATAGAAAATTCACTTCTCCACAATATCTTAGTGCT
>CM053582.1:48502090-48525384 GCA_028627135.1 Pseudochirops cupreus | reverse complement strand
TTTGTCAGCCAAGAAATCTTCAGTGAAACAAAGTAAGATTCTTACATGGAAGGAGAAAAGGACTTTTGTTTCTCAAAAGGAAATCTTTTACCCAGTCTGAACCTCTTTTTACTGGCCCAGGTGGCACCTTACAAAAAAGAGTTGGACATTTTGCCTAGTGAATCTCATGATAGTCATTTGTGGAAAAGTTGAGCTGATTTATTTGGTTTTTGTTTTTTGTTTAAAAAATAACCAATTTGATTTTTTTTCACTAAATAAAGAGAAATAAGCTGGTTGTTCCAGCCCAATCTGATGGTTAGGGATAGAGTATAGGGCTTATGATTTCATTAGTAGAGAGAAGACATGGAAATTCCTGTGAATGCAGGTTAGAACCTTCCTTACAACTGCACAATTTTGACTGCTTTTGTTGAATGAATAAAAATTGTCACATTGCATTTGTGACCTGGGGAATATTCCTTCTCTTTTCTAGGTCGATTTGCCTATATGCAAAATAGATAAGGTTGACTAGATCAAAGATTTTTAACCTAAGGTTCATAAACTTTTTTAGAAAAATATTTTGATAACTGTATTTTGATATACCTGCTTCCTTTTATAATCTTATATATTTTATTTTATGCATTTCAGAGCATTATTCTGAAAAGGATTCCATAGGCTTTACCAGAATATCAAAGCACATACTGAATATGTTTAAGAATACCTAGTACAGATGGTCTTGAAAGCCTCTTCCCTCTTAAACAGTGTCTGTGGTTTGCCTAATCTTTCTGGTAGGACTCTGGGAAACACTTCTCAAACTATTCTGTTGACAATCTCTTTCTTCTAATACTAGGACTTTCATGATGCAAATTCTCTTGTGGTAGGAAAGGTAGTCAAAATGGTGAGATTTCTTCTCCTAGAACTCTGATAAAAATTAGAAAACTGCATAAAAGAGAAAGAAACAGACAGAAAGAGACAAAGATTCAGATATCTTGGTTGCAAAGATGGGCAATTAATTGCACTCATTTTTCCCCTATAAGAAGAAAACAATTAATTTGCCCCCTTTTAAATTATCTCTTTGTCCTATGAGAAAAGTATTGTCATTATGACTGTGACGTTTTGACATGTTTCATAACCCACTGAAGTGATTTGTGTCTGACTGTGTTTAATGAGATAGAATTGGCTGTCAGATGTGGACTCCCCACTCTCATGTGCACAGATACCAACTGTTCAAGACTATTGACTACTGTACCATTCAACTCTTCATCAAGCTTATAAAATTGGCTCATCATTCCCTGTCTCAATCCTTACTTCTCTCAGCATTTGTCAATAAACTATTTGAGTTGAATTGTGGAAATAAACCCAACACAGAAAAGCTAGAGGGGACAATTTTGGTTTTAATTTCCAGGATATTTGATAGCCATTCAGCCATGAAAATAACCACTGACTCACAATCAAAGGATTAAGGGAAATATAAGCAGAGCCAAGGGAAGTGGAGTAGTAGTCTTAGAAGAAATAACAACTACTCACATTTCTATAATGCTTTAAGGTTTCCAAAGTACTTCTTGTAACAGTCCTATGAGTAAAGAAAGGCAGTTATTATGGTCTCCATTTTACAGATGAGGAGACCAAGTAACTGAAAAGTCAAATAACTCTCTCAGGGTCACATAGCTAGGATGTACCTGTAGTTGAATTCAGACTTCAGTATCCTGACTCTTAAATTAAAATCATAAAATATGAGAATCTCAAAACTGGAAGAGGCCTCAGCTGTCCCCTGGTCCAGCACATACCTGAACATCACCAAAAGTTGTTATCTTCATTTAAGGACTACTTATGGATATGCATTAATACTGAGATTATAATTATGTAGTGTGAATGTGGCATAGTTAGTAAAAATATGTGACCAGTATGCTGTGTTGCCTCTCACTAAATAGATTTTGTATCTCTACTTTGTTTTCTTTAAATTAGGAAATGGGGTGTGGAGGAGGGAAGGGTAGGCCAAGATAGATATGGCAGAAGCAAGAGAGATTGGCATTGTAGATAGGTATCAGAGGGGTCATATCTAATGAGAGGAGAGTCCAGTGATTTTTAGAAATTATTTATTAGGCACTATTCATTTATTCAATTCAATTCAACAATTCCTTAAAGCACAAGCTATACCTTAGGCTTTGTCCTAGCTACTGAGGATACAAAGACAGATACAAAGCAGTCTTTGCTTTCAGATCACTCACCTTCCAAAGGTAAACAAAATATTTTAGATAAGTAGATGTAAAATCTATAGAAAGTTATTTTGGAATGGAGATAGCTAAAAATTGGGTGGAATAGGGGATAGTAAAGGCTTTACATTGAATGTGCCACTTGAGCTGAGTCTTGAATGGAGGTAGCCATCCCAAAATGTGGAGGTTGGAAGGGAGGGTGTTCCAGGCACAGGGGGCATGCCAAAGCACAGAGACAGGAGATGGTATGTCAGGTTACTAGAGCAGGCACACTTTCCAATAAAGCACAGCTCATCAAAGGTGAGATGAATTCCCATAGTAGTAAACTGCTGGCCAAGCTTCCTCTTGATGAGGCTTCTAGAGGGTGAATACATTCTGCATAATATTGAACGGAAGAAGAGATGACAGACCACTAGGAAGTTGTTAAACGTTGGACAGGCATTCACTTTGTCTTATCTTCTCATGGGAGCATGGAATAGCCAAAGTGTTATCAAGAATTGTCCTAAATTTCTACTGGACTCCTCAGAGGCATCTATCTGGAACCACCATTATTTCACAGTTTCAGATAAGAAATCTAAGTAGGGATTGATTGTTAGTTGTTGATTGTTTGATTGGAGTTGCTAACAGAGAGAGTCAGCATCTGGCTTGGTTCCAGAGCCCACAATCTTTCTAAAGGGAGGCCCCTTTGTTTCTTACTAAACATAACCTTGCATTTCTCTTCCACCAGCAGTGTGAAATGACATGCAACTACTCCCCCTCTTCCTGTCATCCCTGCTACCCTCGCTTACCAGTGATCTTCTTATTGTGACCATGTATTGCCTGTTGGGATGAATAAGTAAATCCCCATGGGAGGTTTTTCCTTGCCTGTCATAGTAGCCATTATTCTCTCTGGTGTTACCGGAATCCTTATGTCCGTGTGATTGTGACCAATGAGGCATTTCTCTCTCAATTAATGAGTAATTCAAGAATGTCCTTTTAGTGTGATCATTTGGGTCCAGGTGATTACATAAACCTGTTTTATCTGATCTTATTTTGAAGCCCTGAAACAGAGACTATTGGCTTTTTTAAGGCAGTGTCTGAGAGTAATTACTGCAGCACCGTATCTGCCTGAGGATATTTTTCCCCCAAAAGTTTTTCAACCAATTGCCCACTCCCACTTACTGAGGCATGTCTATTGTAAGGAGAACAAAACTTGGCAGTTGAAACTAATTGGACTGTGTAAGTGGAGAAGGGAAAGGTGAAAGTTTTATGTGAATTTAGGGAGTGCACATTTCAGTTACTTAATGACTTTCTCTCCAGGCTAAGCTGGAGAGAAGCAAGGTCCTAAGCTTCATTATCCCTCTTTAGCTAGGACAGTTAAGTCTGGTCCCTTTTGTCTGCTGAGGAATGCCAGGGCTATAACCAGTCAGGGAGGGTCAAGGAAGTATTGCTATGATGTAAACAAGGACTCACTAGCATCAGGCGCTAAATGGAGACCACCAACTCATTTTGCTTAGTTCTCTGAGTAGCTATCAGCTTACAGTGACTTGCTAGTGCTAGAACTGTGGGCATCATTGAATACAAACATTCTCAGCAGATGATGGGCCATATGGTTTTGCCTTCATGCACCATGAATAATTTCCACATGATTCATCAAAAGTCATGGTAGGACTCTGTATTTATTCAGTGCTTTCAAAATGAGGAACATGTACAGTTTTGACAATTGCTGAGTCTCAACTTGTCATCTTTTAAAACAATAGCAACCTACTGATCCACCATCTTATATTGATTTTTATTGTCTTTATTATCCATGCTGTGCAATTATTTTTAAGAATATTTCAACTTTTAATGAATATCTATAAATGGCACTCAAGCCTTTATTAGGCAGAACCCTATCATGACTCTGCCTAATAAAGGCTTAAGTGCCATTTACTGGTATTCATTAAAAGCTGAAATAAACTCTGCTCTTCAAGGAAAGGCCAGGGAGACAGAGAGAGAGGGAAAAAAAAAAACAACCTGCATTGCTTGTAAATTTAAGGATAAATCTGCGTACACAAGTCAGTTAAAAGTCATTTGACAGATATTTCAATAAAAAAATAAATTTCTCATGGGAAGAATAGTCTTCAAAAATCATCCAGCAGGTTTATGAAATACTGCTTTAACCTTATAGCTACCTTTATAATCCAGATCCAACCAGTGTGTGCTAGGAAGACAGTACTAGGTATAGATTCAGAGGAACTGGGTCCAAAATCCAGTTCTGCCTCTTACTAGCTGAATGAATTTAGAAAAAAAATTTCTTCTCTGATCTCAACCTTAATTTCCTCATCTGTAGAACAAAGGAGTTTGTTTAGAAGAGCTCATGGCTACCTTCCAATTCTAAATCTAGAATCCTATGCCCTTGTCAGTCTTCTCCTAGTATTCTCCTTCATTCACTTTACATTCTCTCCAGACTGGCATTCATATGGAGTCTCCTGCTTCTGTGCATTTGTGTAAGTCATTCTTCCTACATCTTACCTTCTCTGAGCTGCATTTCCAGTCCTTCAGCTGATCCCATGTTGCAAAGCAGTCATTAAGTCCTTACCGTGTGCATACTAAGTGCTGTAGCTAGCCATACTAGAAAGTAAAAGCAGTCATCCCCAAGGAGCTTATATTCTCCCAGGGGAGAAGAGACATAAAGACCCACTGGAGAGAAGAGGGTCAGGCTTTCTTAATGAGCTTTTTGGAATGAATGCTGTATTATATTGTTGGCTCATATTGAGCTTAGAGTCAACTCCACCTCCCTGTCTTTTTTATAATACTATCTCGCCATGCTTTTTGTACATGATTTTTGTAAAAACAAATTCTAAATGTATATCTTCACGTTTCTTCCCATTCAATTTTGTTTTCTCCTATTTGGACAACTTTCTAGGATATCATGATGTCATTAGGTCCTGACTAATCATCATATGACTAAGAGCTTTCTCCTAGTTCTGTGTCATATGCAAATTTGATAAATATGTCATCTATACCTTTATCCAAGTCACTGATAAAAGCATTAAATAGCAAAGAACCAAGTATAGATTGCTGTAGCACTCCAATAGCCACCTCCTTCCAAATTGACATCAAACCTTAAAAATTATACTGTAGGGCCAGCCATTCAGTTAATTCAGAGAACACCTAACTGTATTATCATGCACTCCATGCCTTTCTTCTTGTCCTTTTAACATAGTTATTGTTTTGATTTATCCTTTAGTGGATTTATTATTCAGGGTATCATTACTCAGACTACATCTTAAGTCTACATCTTCTGCTTCATTCATTGCTGTTTGTTCTTTGGTCTATAAAAATATATTTAATACTTTTAATTTTTTATATTTGTGATTTATGCCATAGCACATGATCAATTATCGTAAAGGCAGTAAATGAGAATGAAAAAGTATATATATTTTAAAATATTTTTGTTCAACTCTTACTAAGCTTTTCAAATAGAATTTTAAACAATATCTTAGCTTCTTTTATTATTTATTTTTCTGTTAGATTTATTCAGCTTTAAAAAAGAATATTAAAATCTATAATTATTGTGTATCTATGTCTTTTTGTTTTTTAGTTAACTTTTCCTTCAAAAACTTGACACTATGATATTTCATGCTCATATGTTCAATAGCGATCATTTCATTATCCCTGCTACCTTTAAGCATGATTTAGCTTTTTGTTCTCTTAGTGTGAATTTTTATTGTTGCCTTATGTGAAATAATGATTGTAATACCTGTTTTTCTAAAACAAAAGTATAGATGATACTTGAAGCAAGTAAATTTTGTCCTAGTCTATGATATGTGTTCTATATGTACTTATTTTTTAAATATGTTTCTTGTATGCAGCAAGTTGTTAGTTTTTGCAGCAGTGATGAAAAAAATATCTCATTACACTAAGCTTTTCCTTTTCTTACCCAATACTTCAATATCTTTAGCACTACTTTTTGAATTCCTCTAGCAGTATTATTTTGATAAGTCTAGAGAGGTTCTATGTCATGTCCTGGATAATATACCCTTGGAATGTTATCAGCTTTTATTGTGTTATCAACTTGACGCATTACTATTAGTAGCCCTCATCTCTTCTTGGGTTGACCCTTACTAGGTTTCATCTCACCTGGCAACAACTGGGTATGCATTATCACTCCTTTGTACATGCAACTGTTTCTTCCTTAGAAGGTCATATTCCCTCCTCTTCGGCAAAAGCTTAGAATTTGTTGCTTAGTTTAAAATAGGGCATGCTGTCAACTCTACCATTTCAGGCTCTGGGGGGATGGGCTCAAAATTTAGCTCAGTTCCTATATAGCATTGGTTCAACCAAATTTGCATACGGTTCTCCATATGCAAGGTGACTATCATCTCAGTTCTCGAAGATTCACTTCTTGCTCAGGGAGTCAATAACACACTGATTCTGGAACTTAGATCTTAGAATTCTAAGATTCTAATGCCTTTTGGATTTACTAAGTCATGAGACTCCATTAATTTGGAACAGAAGAGAATGAACAAAAAGTCCAAAGACCTAGACCTACTCCTTGAGTCCACATGGAATTAGAGAGGAGAAGACTTTCAGGTCTTTCTCCTTATATACACCGTGGTCTCTTGCCAGAGACTGTGATGGGCCTTTATGAATGAACACTCTCCATGACCAGTAATAGAATGTCCACACATATTCTACAATCTCTCCAACACACTCACCTTACATGTTATTACTGTTTGCCCTTAAGTAAGCTCATGAGCATCCTCTACACGGAGATGTGTCAGTAAAGCAACCTAAAGCAGTCTGAACATTCCCTAGACCCCCATTATATAAACATTTATGATATTTGGCTTGAGGAAGACAAAGAGAAAAAGAGAAATTCAGTCATAGCTGGAATTGGTGAAGGCAGGCACAATAACATATACCATTCAGCATACAATTACATCAATAAAAAGTAATCTTCAGGAAGATTCTATAGGAAGTGTTTCTTAACTATCCCTTCCCTACCCCCAGCTGGTTGTGCCTTCTACCTAAAAATTACCTCGTATTTATTTTACATATATTTAGCATATGCCAATAGATGTATATATTGTCTCCTTGGACAAAATGCAGACCCCTCAAGGGCAGATATCTTTTCACTTCTGTGTGTGTATCCCCAATGCCTAGCACGATGTCCAGCATATAGTGGGCACCTGATGAAGGCTTGTCAATCACTAGATTGAAACAAGGCAACAAAAGCAATTTGTGGGAGGCAAGTTCATGCAAGACATTTTACAAATTTCCAATGGCTATATTTTGGATTATTTTGGAAAACTGGTACCAAAATATTAATTCCATTTCAAACTTTTGTGGTTAAATGCTAAACAGGTTAGAGCAGATCATTATTTCCTTTTCTTTGTTCTATAGAAAGGATTCTAAGAGTGCCCTGGGGCCCCATTCCTAAAATTATCCAATGTGTATGTTGAATGACTTGATTAGAGAACCATCACATATAATAAAGATGTAGGCTTTATTTTCAAACACTAGCTTAAAAATTTATGCCAGAAGTAGTAATCATTTAAAGCCACAAAATTGCATGTGAATAGCATGCTTGTTGTTTTATTAAATACAACACATGTTTAGTAGTAAGTGTAAGTACAAGAATTCCCTTTAGTCTAGTTAGCATAACATAGAAAAATGGCCTATATTAAGAGGTACTTTATACTCTAGAAAACGCTATATATACATGATCTCATTTACCGTAAATTCGTTTATCCTAGCTTGAAATCTTAGTTATTAATTGAACACATATAGCACCATGGTGCAGTAGAGAGTGCTGAAGCTGGAGTCCAGAGGCCTGGCCTTGCATCCCGCCTCAGATATTGAGTAACTTTGTGACCATAGGCAAATCATTTAACCTTACGAAGTCTCAGCTTCTTCTTCTGGGAGATGGGGATACTTGTGTCACTTACCTGCCAGAATTGTGAGGAAAGTACTAGAATCATTAAGTGAGTCATTAAGTTCTCTCTTGTGCACTCTCTCCCTCTTGCTCTCTCACTAGCTATAGACATATCTACATATAGATATAGATAAATCTTCCAGATGTAGTGTACCAGGTATTGGGGAAGATATGGGAGTAATGCAGAGATGAAAAGAAGACCCCTTGCTCTACTCTGAAGAGAGTCACCAAGTTGTGTCTCTTCCTTTTCATTCCTTTATTGCCATTCCACCCTAGTTCAAGTCCTTATCTTATTTCTAGAATGCTATAATAAGCTCCTTACTGGTTTTTCTGACTTTCTTCCTCCAATTCATCTTCCACACCACTGCTAAATTCATCTTCCTAAAATGCTAAACTTATCAGGTCACTCACCTGCTCAAAAACTTGCCTAACTCCAAACTCATAAAAGTGGCAGTCAAACCTCTGCCATTTGTCTCCAATCTTCATTGCATGCTTATCTTCTTGCCACAAAACCCCCTAAAGCTGTGGAATTTCGCATATACCATTTCTTTCCAGGAATCCCCTCTCTTCCTTTGCAAATTCTGCCTGTCTCTCAAAGTTCCTTCAGTTTTCCTGAGTGCTCCAGCAGTGATCAGTCTATTCACTGGTGATAATATGGCACATAGCAACACATCTCATCCACACTAAAGTGCAGACTGATGATACATCAGCAAGTGAGAACCCTCACCCAACTCTCACCTATCACATTAGTTGAACTTTGCTCTCACTACATGTGACCCAGTAACTCCCAGGATAGAAACAGTGAACATTAGAACAAAGTTGTAACTTGGACTCTAAGTTGTCAGGGACAGCGAGAGGTTATGTGGTATTGCATAGCTGGTATTTGTAGGACCGAATTTATCTGGTATTTGTGCGACTGAACTTGAACCTGGGTTTTCTTATGTGAGAGAAAGTGAGGAGTCAAGGATGACACCTGGACTGGGAGACTGGGAGGTTTGTGATGCTCCCGACATCAAAGGCTATTTCAGAAGATTAAGTTCATTGTTTGAAGATCTTTTGGATCAGTGTCTGTCATCCAACATGTCAGCTACCCCTTCTGTCCTTTTGTCATGTACGAACTTGATAAGCATGCCACATATGTGCTCATCTGCGTCATGAATAAAAATGCTAAGCAGAAGAGGGCCAAAGGCCAATCCCTGGGTCAATCCTCTGGAGACCCCCTGTCAGTGCAGCATTGACCCATTAATTACTACTCTTTGGATAGCTGTTCAACTAGTTTTGTATTCACCTAACTGTGTATTTGTCTAGCCCAGGACTTCTTAAACTTTTTTCACTCATGACCTCTTTTCGCCTAAGAAATTTTTACACAACTCTGGGTATCTAGGTATATAAAATAGGTATACAAATCGAACACTTACTGAAAATAAATCATAAAGAAATTCATTTTCAAGTAATTCTCTGGTATGCATATAATTTTACCATTTATTAAAATTTTATGCTAATAAGACAAATATGCTTGTTTATTTCTGCATAAAGAATTAAATATTGGGGGCAGCTAAGTGGTGCAGTGAATAAAGCACTGGCCCTAGAGTCAGGGGGACCTGAGTTCAACTCCAGTCTCAGACACTTAACACTTGCCGGACGTGTGACCTTGGGCAAGTCACTTAACCCTAATTGCCCTGTCTTCCCCCCTCCAAAAAGGAAAAAAGAGAGAATCAAATCTTGGCAGAATATTTGATACTGCAGGGCATAGAGCATCTTCAGTGTTTTTCAGAGTTGATTGATTGTTTGATTTTGTAATTGGCAATGCTAAGAATGCCATTTCACATAAATACATAGTATAAAATGGCAGAAGGCTGTTTAGGGTCATTTCAGCAATTGTTGGAAATTCTGTCCTAATCCCAAGCCAAAATTCATTTAACAATTTTGTATGTACGGTAAAATCACTGCCATTCATAACATGTAGGAGTCTTGAATCAGAGTACAGGTGTTTTGGGCAGTGTTGGCATTGAATGGCATGAAGGCATGAGCAGTACAAAGTGCATGAGGTATGTGTTCATAACTAAGGCTGCAGTGAAGCTGCATGATGCAATACGGGGAAGTGCTGCCAGAAGTACCTCAGATTCATTACACATTTGATTTTGAATTAATTTTGTTGTTGTGCATTAAGAAACCTTTTGCTGTTGGCAAATTTTTCATAACCCCCACATTCAGTTATGTGACCCCATATGGGGTCATGACCCACAGTTTAAGAAGCACTGGTCTAGCACACCTCTCCCTGGATGTCACGAGAGACTGTCAAAAATGATTTCCTGAAATCCAGGTATATTGTATGCCCAGCATTCCCCTGCTCTGTCAATTTCATTGAAATGGCAAAGGCCTGTCTTCTCATTGGTGTGATGCAGAATACAACAAAATCAAATAGGGAAAGTGACTTGCATATGGCCAAACAGCTGATTGATATCAGAATCCACATCTTCCTGGCAGCATAGCAGAGGGGATCGCGGCTGGACTTGGAATCAGGAAGACTTAAATTCAAATCCTCACAGACTTGTTATGAGGCTCAGATGAGATAATACATGTAAAGCATTTTTCAAAATTTAAAGGCTACTTGTTACTTTGTATAGCCAGACTCTTAAGTCCAATATCCTCTGCACACAATGAAATGGGAACAATCTGGCATTAACCATTTTTGATGAACCTCTCTTGACTGTTTGTGATCACTATTTCCCTTTTCTACATGTTCATAAATGATTCTTTTAATAAAGTCGTCTAGAATTATTTTCCCAGGAAGTAAAGTCTAGCTTACTATTGTGTAGTTTTAAGAACTCACTATGTTTTGATTTTTAAAAACCAGGGACCCCATTTGCCTTTCTCTATGCCTGTGCTCACTTTTTCTTGTCTGTATTTTTACATAGATCACCTGTAGTGGGTGGTTCTGCATTCCCATTTGCAAATACCTGTAGAATCCTGGGATGTAGTTCATTCAGTCCTCATTATCTGAATTCATTGAGGGCAACTTGGTGTTGCCTTACCATCTCCTCCCTTTTCTGGGTTTTCGATTTCCTTTGAAACTTTTGAGATTCTCTCTCCTGCGTTTGCAAAACTTTATCCTTGGTAGACAGAACAGAAGCATAGCAAAATTTTAATAATTTGGCTTTCCCTTCATTTCCCCAGCCTCCTGAGCAACAGTCCCATACTTTCCTTGGGCTTTTTCTTGCTCCCAACAGAGCTTTAAAAGCTCTGATTGTTGTTGTTGGCCTTTCCATTCATTGCCAATGTAAGTTCATTCTAAACCTTAATGCTCAATTTAATGTAATTCAGTTCAAGAAAAAATTAAGAGCATGCAGTGTACCAGGTACCATGTCCCAGATACTGTTCTTACGGGGTCAAGTCATTTTTTTGCATTACTACTCAATTATATGCCCTTGCAAGCTTTTTCTGTATGGTTCTTTTCAAAAATCTATTTTGTTCACTGACTTGGTTTCTTATGCCTCCACACTGGTTTCTTCAGATTTCTGTTTTTACAAATGATTCAGAATTTTATCCCAACTAGGGAGTCACTTGTCTGCTTGAATTCTGCTACACTTTGCTCAAGCAGAGGATGGAGGAGGGGTTCTAAAGGAGTCACTTTTGTTCTCCATGGCTTCAGAGGGTACAGGAAAGCAATGGCCCTTTATGATTTGATGTATATAGACCAAGTCCACAGAGACAAAACAAAGCCAAATTACCTTCTTATCTTGTGAACTGGGAACAGGTTAGACATACAATCTAAATAATTCATGACAGAATATTATAAAATAAAAGCATAGAATGAAAAAGACTAGGGTATGGGAAAAGACATGGGAATGATCGAGAGTTGTTGTCTCAGCCCAATTTTAACTCAAGGAATTATACTCTGTTATCTTTTTCAGGTTCAAGGGTAAGGGTTCCTCCATTTCCTGATCACTGATAGTTTTTCAGATAGGCATTAGATAAGGGTATCTTGGGTTCCTAATTTTGAACATGGAAAATGTACTTTCATTTAGCCTTGTTTTGATAGAACAATGATAACTCAAATTTCCTGTCTTTAAATTGGAGTCTACCTTTGAGAACAATTTGTTACATAGATCTTTATATTTTAATTTATGCAAGCTGTGAATGATAGGCATTCTTACAGAGAACATTGGTAATTGTGAAATGAGGTATGTTGTAATCCATCAAATGCAATATTTAGGTATCAGTTATAAAGAACAATTGGTTTGTCAATTGTTGATTGACAAGTGATTGAACAAATGACAAAGTGGCATTTATGATTTTTTATTTCATTTGTGAATCATAAAGAAATTGAATTTCTCTATTAAGTTTGGTTGATCATTTATTTTACACATTATTGCAATTTATTGCTTTACTTTAAGATTGAGAATATTAAAAACTAGTCTTTAAATTGTAAGTTGTGCACTTACCATATGATTGAACATAGGAGTTGAGGAAGAGGAAAGAATGGAGGAAGACAAGGTTTGTGGACCTTGGTGAATGAATACTTGATGAATGGTACTGCCTTCAACAGAAAGAGGAAAATTAAGAGGAATGAAATGTTTTTATAGGAATTATATGGGACATTCAGGTACAAACTTGGAGCAACATGGTGTAGTAGAGAGAGTACTAGATTGAGAGTCAAGAAGAACTGGGTTGAAATGCTGCCTCTTCTTTATTAACAGTTGATACAGAATAAGTCACTTAACCTCTCTGAGCCTCTGTTATCTGTAAAAGGGGGATGAAAATAGTACATATGTCACAAGGTTTTTGTGAAACTCAAAGAAGATGTTAGAGGTAAAGCACTGTAGAAATATGAGCTGCTCTGATGAGGATGATCATGGTGATGATGATGATGATGATGGTGGTGATGCTGCTGCTGCTGCTGCTGTCAATGACGATAAAGGACTGGCACTCAGGGAGAGAGATGTTTAATGACTTACCCAGGGTAGTAAGTGTCTGAGGCAGGACTCAAATTCAGGTCTTCCTGACTCTAAGTCCAATATTACATGACTGATAACTCTTTTTTTTTCAGGTACACACTTCTTTTATGGCATCCTTTCTTCTCTTTATATCCACACTATAGATGAGAAAGCAGTTTCAGGATAAATGCCTTTCTCATATTCATACAACTAAGTGCTCTGTATATAAAGATAGGAGATGAAAAAAATGTATAATATATAATAAATTGGGCAGGTATTAGCAAGCAGTAAGAAAATAAGTTACAATATATGGACAAATTGCAGGCTAACATCTTGAAACTGTAAGGGTTAGTCAGAGTAGTGGAAAGGACATGGAACTTGGAGACCCAGGTACAAATCTTACCACTGCTACTTATTATGTGTTTGACCTTGGGTGAGTTACTCCCCTTTTGTGGGGTTCAGTTTCACTTATGTGTAAAATACAGACATTGGAGTAGGTGACTTACTTAATTTCTCATGTTATTTCCCTCCAACTGTCATTGTAGTTAGAGAAAAGGGCTCCTTTTGTAGTCTCTACCTTAAAAGGATGGTAGTTCTTCATCAAGGATTCAACTAGGTGGCTCAGTGGAGATAGAGGGCTAGACTTGGAGTAGGGAAGACCTGAGTTCAAATCAAGTCTCAAACCCTTACTAGCCATGTGACTCTGGGCAAGTTCCTTAACCTCTGTTTTCCTCAGTCCCCTGGAGAAGGAAATGGCAAACCATTCCACTATCTTTGCCAAGAAAAATCCACAGACATTATCAGTGTGCTATGGTCCATGTGGTCAGGAAGAATCAGGCATGAATGAACGACTGAACTACCACAAGTTATTCTAAAGAGGGAACAAGAAGAATATGAATTCAACAGAAACTTGAAGGATTTAGGCCAGAGTCTTTCTCCACTGAATTACTTCTAAGGTCTTTAAAATAAAAAAAAAGATTCTCATCCATCTGGAAGAGTAGAAATGGGGTATTTCTTGAAGCAAGAGGATGGACAAGATGGTTTTTTAGGTCTCTTCCAATTCTTTGATTGCTGATAAATGAGCAAAGTTGGATAAGTTTAGAAAAATGTGTTGTCAACCTTTCTATTAACATGCATGAATTTTAAATTGAGTTTATTTCCCAAATAGCATCTTGAAAAAACAAAATTGAAAGCACATTTTAAAAAAATGAATTAGTTAATTAAGGAAGTTAATGATGTGAGAAAAGTTGTTGAAAATTAAAGGTAGGGAGAAAACCTTACTAGTATTCAGTAACTTTCTGCCATAGAATTTATTTTTAGAGGCATCAGGACATAGTGGACCTAGTTAGGAGGGAACTGGGTTCAAGTCCTGCCTATGAAACTTGGTAGCTTTGTGACCTTGGGAAAGTCACTTAGCATATCAGAGCCTTAATGTCCACATTTGTGAAGTGGGAATAGTAATAATAGTAATAGTAGTCCTTGTCTCATAGGATTATTATCCAATGAGATAAATATATTAATCTCTTTGTAAACTTTAAAACTCTACATAAATGTTGGCTGCTATTTTTATTGCCCAGTTTCTGAGCTGAGATATTAGCTATTGTCCTTGTCCATTAAGTCGTAGTCCCTGCTTCCAACTGAAAGTCCCATCCTCTCCATTGTTCCCCTTGTGGCTTTACCTGATGTTTTTTTTGCCTCTGATCATGCCTACTTTCCTCATTTATAATAACAATAACAACAATAGACATTTGTAGCATGTGCTCTGGGCCCACTCCCCTAACCCTTACTCTCCCTAGTGGGCAAAGACCCTACAGGATGGTTAACCTTGAGAACTGGGTATCTTGCTGTAGCTCACATCATTGTGCTTTTCTTCGTGATTATCAGTTGATATAAATTAGCAAGACTTATTTAACTTATAGACCAGTAGTTCTCAACCTGTGGGTTATGTTCAATTTATAACAATGAAAATACATCCTGCATATCAGATATTTACATTATGATTCATAACAGTAGCAAAATTACAGTTATGAAGTAGCAACGAAAATAATTTTATGGTTGGGGGTCACCACAACATGAGAAACTGTATTAAAGGGTCATGGCATTAGGAAGGTTGAGAACCACTGTTATAGACTATGTTATTTATTAAAGTGGCAAGTAAGAGTTATTAGTTCAAAACATCTACCCAAAGTCTGTGACACCCTCTCCCACCAGCAGTTACAGAGTCCAGGAGACAGTGGACTCAGGATTAGAGGGCTCATATGGCAAAGGGATAAATCAGTTCTTGGTTGCTGTAAGTTTTTTATTCCCCTTCTTCATAGGGGAGTTGTCCTTAAGCATAGAGCAGCTAGTTCTTCTGTTGGGTCCCCTGTAGCGTCTTGAATCTACCTTTCCATTTTGTCTGTTTGTCTTTGGTTCCCAGTACAGACACAGCATCAGTATTTCCAGGGATGCTTCTAGGACTGGGGTGCTGATGGGTGTAGTGCCAATGCAATATTTACAGTGCCCATGAACACAATAAAGACCATGACTATAAGTATCGCATGACATTTGATCGCAAAATATGCCAGACTCTCCAGATAGAAGCTGGAGCATTTATTTAGACACCAGAAAACCGAATCCCAAAACCAGTAAGCCAATTCCATCATAGTACCAAAGATATTCAGAAGCCATAATAATGCTGAGAGCTATGCCATCCTTTGGCCTTCCCACAAACCAATACAAGATCAATATTTACTGACAAAACTCTCTATCTCCTTGCCTAAGCTCCTATGTCCCCAACTGTCTCCAACTGTCCGGCTAGCTGTCTACCTCCCCAGGTCTATTAAGGGAAGGGAAGGGAAGATCTTCAAATTCCCATTCCCATTACAATGGGGAGGCCAAAATCGTCCAACCTTTTGAAATTCATAAGGTTCTCTTCCAGTGAAAAGATAGGGAGGTGAGTAGGAGGCAGAGACTATGACTAAGGCCAAGGATTTTCTCCTCCCTCCCATCCTCCTACCCCAACAAGTCTTTCTCAGAAATTTGTCTGGAACCACTCTTTCCTGGCTGCCCATTCACTTGAATCCCTGATTTCTAACTATTTCTTGGCTTTATTCAAGTCCCACAAAGTGTGATCAAGCTGTTCCACTACTCCAAATAGACTTTTTGTTGTCACTAGTTGAATTGCCTTTGATTGATTGATCCATTCATTCATTAGAAGATGTCTAAGCTTTGTTCACACCTAACTTACACATCTGATCAATCCAAGTGAGATACAATGAAGGTATCCAGGTCTAAGGGGAATGGGCCTACTAACTCAGTTAACGCTGACCCTTACACATCTTTAGTGAACTTGTTCTCTTTATAAAGTGATTTACAAACTATATTATTTCACTTGAAACTCAAAACAACCCCAGAGGAGGGCACTACAGATTTTATTTGGCTCATTTTATAGATGAGCATACCAAGGCTCAGAAAGGTTACATGACTGACTTGCCCAGGCTTGCACGGTAAGTTAATATAAGAAGCAGGATTTGAACCCAAATCTTCTTGACTCAAAGGATAGCATGTTCTTCACTGCCTTTCATGCTATTCATTTCATCTTGTTGTGTTTTTATAATATATCTTTTTTGAGGAAAGAAAACTTGGTAGAGCTACATAAGAGAATTTGGGGATTTGACTAAAGGACTACAATGAAGTTCAGTAAGGACAGAAAAACCAAACTGTCTTAACATGTTTCTAATCATTTCAGGCAATTGGAGCTGTCCCTTGGATTAACAATTGTTCTTCCGGAGATTTTTGAGTGAATCAATGCAGAAAAGGCCGTAATCTCTAAACAGAGTAAGAAGTAGGACTTAAATATGTCCAAGTCTCTTTCATTAACTATCCCTTGGCCTCCCAGGATTTGTCCTTGAGGTTTTTTTTCCAAGTTCCTTGGGAGAAAGAAGTTGTTACTGAGGAAATGGGGAGACATTAAGGTACAAAGCATAGGAGGCCTTAGAAAGACAACACAACAGAATCTTGAGTGAATCTGTGGTCCTTTTGCCCTGCAGGTTGAGAGAGGGAAAGGATTTAAGTGACAGAAAAGAGAAAAATTGGGTTTCAAAAAAATTTTAATAAGATAAAGAGCCAGCTGTCTTTTACTGCTTAGTTGCTGTCCTGCAGGCAAGACGATGTTGTGACCTGATCATTCCTAGCCTGTTGAGCCTATTAAAATCAGGGCTTATCCTAAAACTCAGTGAATATAACAATGAGAAATCCCTTCAACAATATGATCCTTTTAAACCAAGTCAGAGATTAAGTAAGAGAAATCATAGAATAATAGCAAAGATTCTCCTGGGTGATATGTAAAAATATTAAATAATGTCAAATATGCTAATAGTATTTAATTTAAATTCAGAAGCAGAGAACTTTTATTAGTATCTTTGAAAAAAGGAAGCCTTTGTTAATTCATATGCTCTTCATCCTGAGCATTATACTGATCACTGTGCATAAATCTGGCCTCATGAAATTGCAATTCTAATCACAGCTATAGCAAAGAATGCCACACATGGAGCATTAGCATCTAACTTCCTGAGCAAGCAGGACACAAAGATGAATTCGGAGACCGAGAAATGAAGAAGTAGCACTTTTCCGGAAGGAAAATACAATAAAAACTAGTTGATTGAAAGTCTAATAGCAAGTCTAAAGTTAAATACTCTGGCCTTGGGCATAGTTCTCATAACACTAACAATCCCCAAATTCTCATTTACAAGTTTACAAGCTTAGCCCATACTTTACAGTCAGAAGACTATCCCTTTCCCAATTGAAGGAGCCAAACTGTGTGAAAAGAATTGGTGTTGCCTCCAATTTACTCTGATGATCGTCTTCAATTCAGCAAGTGAGAAACTGTATCCTTCCCCTTAGCTTCTAGTAGGTAGGAATGAGGAAAAACTCCTTGAAGGCAGGAACCTGTGTCTTGCTTGAGTGTTATATGACTTAGTCACACCATCTAAAACAAGACTATAATTCGTGGGCATTTCCATGTGCAAAATACACAGGATTTGCAACCCTTGTGTTAAGAACCCAAGCTCTGGATTCACACTGATGTGATCATTCTTAGAGCCTTTTAAATACTTTGTACTCTTTGGCTCATATTTACCTCTACTCATAATTCAAACTTAGAGAACACTTGAATTTGGTTCATTTCTAGCTCTTTCCTGGAGATCTTCCATTCATTTATGAGGAATTGTCACTACCAAAACATTGCACATACTACAAGTTTATTATATATACCAAAGAGCACAAGAAGAATTCATACTCAAGCCCACAGAGAATCCAGAACACTTTCCATTCTGGTGAGCTGCACTGATGAGGGCTGGCAACTTAGTTGCTTGACAGTCTAGGAAGTTGAGCCAGTCATGGTCACACAGCCACTTTGTGTTCAGAGGCAGAAATTAAATGCAAGTCTTCCTGACTTGAGGTGATTTTCTATCCAGTATAGCAAGCTCCCTCTCTGAGAAATACTTCTGGTCAAAGAAATAGCTGATGGAAAAGCAATAGCACTGCCAATTCAAGGGATGCCCAGTCCAAGTCCCAGAAAGATTAGATTAAATTAGAGAATGCATTTCAGCAAGTTTCACTCTGAAAATGTTCTTTCTCATGAGGGAGAAACATTATTACTTCTTTGAACAGACCTGCTGCTCTATATTTGCATGTTTCTCAACAATGATAAGAAAGAAATCCCTATGATATATATTTTTGACATGTTGACAGTTTGACTGTTGAAACTTGACATTCAACATTTAAAAGTAAGTAATTGAAACTGCTATTACTTTGCCAAACAGGGCTCATAAGCCAATGTTATGGATTTTCATAAATGTTTGAGAGATGGCATTTTCATAAACTTCACTGTCGGTCTATATAAAATGGTTAGAAGATAAATGCCCTCCTAACTTTCCTAAGGTAAATGTGTTAACAATGCTTCCCTGAAATCCATACTCCAACTATCCACAGCACTTTTCCCCGCTATGCCATGTAAAAATGCTGTTTCTAGTTCGATCGTAGATCATTCCTCCACTTACCTTTGACATGAGCATCTTTGTCATTATTGACCCATGAACTCGAAAGCCTTTGGGCAAAATATACATAAAGCACTTACTTGTAATGGGATCATGAGATCTTAGACTGTTAGAGCAGGAAGGAACATCATCTAGTCTAACCTTCTCATTTTACTGAGGCCCAGAGAAGTCAAGCAGCTTGCCACATGCCACACAGCTGGGAAGTAACACATCTCCTTTGACCTATAAGAGAACACGAAATGCACAGCAGTCTTTGCCATTGTATGTTGTTTAATCTGTCCCTGAAAATGGCATGAAAATGTTCTGTTTCCCTTTTCAGTTCTTTTTTGGGTCTTTCAGAGTCTTTCAGAGTCACTAAAAGAGAGCCTCAGGGAACAAGCCAGGAGAAAGCCCAATCGTCTTGACCTCTGCCTTCCAAGGGCAGATCATTTGATTTTTAATTGAATAACAAATGTGCAATCTGGTCCCTGCCATGATATTAAATCTCCCTGCTGAGTATAGAGCAGGAAGGGACCTCAGGAAGCATCTTGGCCAGTCTACCCCCATTCTGCTTTTTTTTTTCTTTCCCCATTGCTAATAACATGAGCATGAAGAAAAATTTGACAAACCAAGCTCTTTGATAAACACAAGCTCTATCATGGAATTATTTTGCTTAATGTCACATATTTTGAAAGGGGCTCATGTCTTCATAGCCAAGGTATCTTTCTTGATATTTCAGCAAATATGGAGGCAGCAGGATTCAGCAGGAAAGGCACTGGATTTGGAACCAGAGAACCTGCATCTGAGCCCTGGCTCTGCCACTCACTTAACCATTTGTGTGACTTTGGGGAAGTCACTTTCCCTTCCCAGGGGATGTATCGGTATATCTTGCGACAAGTTGTCTGCTAAAGGTACTGTGCTATGGACTATGGAAACAGATGTAATGGACATAGTCCTTGCCTTCAAAGAGCATATAGTCCACTGAGAGGATTTTTTAACATGGGCACAGGTAAGTAAAATGCAAGCCAGTTTAAGGAAGGAGAGAAGGCTGGCACTTGGTAGAATCAGAGAAGGCTTGCCAAAGGAAGGGCCCCTGGGCTGAGCTTTGAGAAGAAGATGCCAATTGAAAGAGGCAGCAATGGGACACATGATCTATGAGAAGACACCGAGGCAGAAGAAGGACTGTCATGTATGAGGAATCATTGATAGACCAGGCCAGCTGGGAACAGAAGATGGGAAAGGGAGAAAGATGAGCTAAGGCCAGAAATGCAGATTGAAGGCAGGTCCTTCCTTTCCCCCTTTTCCATGGTTCTCCGGAGGTCCTCTGAGGTCCCTTACTTAGTCCATTTAAACACGTTTATATGGAAAGGTTGTTCTGGTGGGTATCTGTGGTCTTCTTCTGATAATTATTGCTAAATCTACTCTGTTTGCTTCCATTCCTGCCAATACCGTTTATAACCACTCAGTACAATCAAATGTATTACTTCAGTAATGCTTGTGCCTATTTGCATTAATTTACTATAAAATTAGTGTTAGAGGCTATTCCTAAGAAAAGAACATTTATTATCTTTGCACATTTTTCCTAAGAAGCTCGCTTGTTTATAGAAAACAATTTTTATTGATGGATAGTTATTTGGCCTGATGTTGAATTAAATTTAAGAATTTAACAGCATTTCATAAGTGACTACTGTGTGTTGGGTACTATGCTAGGTAATGAAGATACAAAGTCCAAATACTGTCCCTGCCCTCAAGAGGTTTTCATTTTTAAGTGAAGGGGGAGAAGAAATAATATGAGTAGTAGTGTCTTTGAATCACCGAGGAGATCAGGAATTCTCCCCCACACACACTTCCTATCTTTAGCCCCAGGGAATTTTACCATGATCTGGGTCTGTCGGGGCCTGACTTTGACTGACAAGCTAGCCCCTCCCATCTGAAGATATGACTGGGAAAGAATCTGTGTAATGGAATGAGGAGGAAGGAGAAGAGCTATGTTAGGCTGAGAGAGAGAGGACTTGACTTCGGTAGCTTGGGGCCAGTGGACTTTGTTTTGAATCCTGGGCCTCTTAAGTAGTATCTGCGTGACCTGGGCCAAGTCACTGACCTGCTTTGGGCCTCAGCTGTGTAATGAAACAGCTGATCTAGGTAATCTCTAAACCCCTTTCTGCCTCTAACTCTTTAAATCTTTTACCACCATTTTTCTAAGCTCCAAGCACTCTTCTGGGAATGGGGGCCACAAAGCCCAGAATAAAATCAACTGTTCCATAAGGAGATCACATTTGACTGGGGCCAGACAGAGTATACACAGATAAGTAAATACATAGCATTATTTAGGCTCAGACTGGCTGTTTCTTTGATTTAGGCCATACCCAGTGGGAAACTTTTTCCCAATACAATTTAGCATCTGCTCTGCAGTTTATAGCATTCCTGAGTTGCCCTGGAGGAGGGGCGGGGTTGAGAGATGATGTGGCTTGCCAGTATGTGTCAGAGGCAGGGCTTCTTGAACCCAGGTGTTCTGTGCTACAAGGCCCTCTCCCCATATCAAATGTTTACAAAGTCATAGGAGGGTGATAACTTATAGGCTGAGCATTGGAGGTCTTGTGTAGGAAGTGATACTTGAGTGGAGATCTAAAAAGAACTAGGAGTCCTAGGCATCCTGGGGCTCTATCTACACTGGCTTGTTTGCAAAAGTAGCCTGGATGGGCAATCCATGGGGCTGGATTTTGATCCCAGCTTTGCCATAACCTAGCTATGTGATAAGGAACAGCCTCCTCCTTTTGCCTTGCTTTCCATAACTGTCCAAGGAAGGGCCTGAGTTATATGGTACCTAAGACTCCAGGCTCCTCCAGTTTTTTAGGAATCTTCTTGAAATCTGTGAGCAACACTTGCCCTTTGGGCTCAGAGCCCTGAGGCAGCGTGGAGATTGAAGAAATGTAGAATATCAAGCAAAAACTGCTACTTGGCTGTGCTCATTTCCTGGAAAGGAAGGGCTTTTCTTTTTGTTCACTAAAATTCTTTGCATGTTCCTTTATATTCCTTTACATTTTGAATCAAAAGCTGCTTTGATTCCATGCGTATGAAGTATTCTTGTTGTGTGGGGGAGGGAAGGTGTGAATATCTAGGTTGGAGTTTGTAATTCACTCAACCTGTTCCAGGCAGTGAAAAGAGTATTCCCAAGCCAAGCCAGAAATCCAGCATCCTGAGTGTTCCCAGGAAGGCAACTGAGAATGTCCAGCTATGCCACAGTCAAAAGAGTCACCAGACCTAAGTTCAAATATTGGCTCTAACATCTCTAAATACCTTTACTTCTTGGCATCTCAGTGGCACAGTACACAGAGGACTGGACCTGGAATCCACAAGACCAGAGTTCAAGTCTGCCCTCGGATACTTACTACCTGGGCAAGTCACTTTACTTTTGTTTGCTTCGGTTTCCTCTTCTATAAAATAAAGTTGCTGGGTTGTTCTGAGGAGCAAATGAGGAAATATTTATAAAATACTAAGCACTGTGTCTGGCACATAGTAGGTGCTATATGAATGCTCTTATTATTATTGTTATTACCTCTTTCAGCCTCGCTTTCCCTATCTATAAAATGAATGGGATGAGGTTTGTGTTTCCCACATCACATTTCTTTATAAACTTTAAAGTACCAGAGCAATGTAAATTTGTGTTGCTCGTTTGAGACATGCCAACAAGACCCATCAACTAGAAGTTGCAGTGTCAGCAATTCCACTAATTCAATTTCTTTCCTTTGAATCAAGTTGCTGACAAGCCCTACTTGTTTCGGTTGATCCATTTTCTCATTGATAAGGAAATCCTTTCTCCTGTACAGACTGCAGTCCCTCCACTCTTCATTTTGTGTGAGTCTTGTCCTTGCCTACTGGTAAATCCTCTGTATACAATCCACCTCATAATTTTGAGGCCTTCCTCTGGTTTGGGGGCCATTTTGTAGATGCAAGTGCAACGTTCTGACTCTAGCTTTTATTTTTCTTGTTACACAATCAGTTTGTCACCTTTTCCAATTGCATTATGTCCTGGCTGAACTATTTTGTCACCTCTTGAATTCAAGAACTCAAGAAATCCTGGAAGTAAGGTCCTTGAAGAAGTAAGTTTCTTGAAGAAATAGTGATGTCCTGTTTGCTGCTTTCCGCTTCCTGTATTCTGAAGTCAAAAGCTTGGTTAAAGTGAGATTGAAGTCATGATAGTTGCACAGTTTGTTTTCTCATATTTATTCTCTCTTCTAATTGAGTGTTG
>CM053582.1:48478859-48501590 GCA_028627135.1 Pseudochirops cupreus | reverse complement strand
CCCTCTCCCTCCCTCTCTCTCTCTCTCTCTCCCTTTCTCTCTTTCTCTCTCTCCCTTTCTCTCTCCCTCTCCCTCTCTCTCCCTTTCTCTCTCTCTCCCCCTCTCTCTCTTTCTCTCTGTCTTGTATCTTACTATTTTGCCTAAGTTTTCTATTCATATTTCTTGCTTATTGCCTCAGGTATTCTAAATAAATCATCACATTATCTTCTAGAGGTATTTTAGCCTCCCTTTGCCCATGCTTATTCTAAAAATGCTTTAAAATTTGCCTTATTGTTAGGTTTTCCAAGACTGTCAAATAATAATTATGAGAGTGGGAAAAGTTTCCGAAGTTTTCCCATTGTATAGAATATTGGCTCTTGGGTTCAATAAATGGCTTCTGTTGCATTAAGGAAAATCCTTCCATTCCTATAGTTTTTAAAGGCCTTTTAAAATGTAACATTCTCTTTGGGGTATTATTCTTCTCCACCTCAGTACTTGCCACTTGTTGGTTTGGTGAACAGCGAGGCACCTATCCCTCACCCTCCCATCCAGGTACCTTCTGCGTCTGTACTCCTAACACTGTAGCTCCTAACCCTCCCAACCAGTGTTAGCTTTAATAGTCAGGCAGAGGACATGGTGAACTCAAAGCAAAGGCATTTTTTGAAATAACATCATAAGAACTGGGGCTATAAAACTTTCCTCCCATATGCTTTGGGCACACTCTCCCACAGCTATGCACACACAATTCATACCTTTAGCACTGTATATCCTATTGTCATTTCCCTCCTTAAGGACTTCTCATGCCCTTCGCTCTGGACACATTGTCTCCTTAGGACAGCAGCTCACAGCTTAGTGGTGGAGACGGCATGTTAACAACTGTGTGCAAATATAATATATACAGGAAAATTAGAGATAACCACAGCGGGAAGACATAGACATCAAGAGAGATCAGGAAAGGCTTCTTGAAGGAGATGAAATCTTACCTGGGACTTGAAGGAATCCAGGGAAGCCAACAGACAGAGATGTGGAGGGAGAGAATTCTAGGCATGGGGTACCATCAGTGAAAATGTAGAATTGAGAGATGGAGTGTCATGTGTGAGGAACAGCAAGGAAATCCATGTCGCTGGATTGCAGAGCATGTGAAGGGGGATAAGTTGTAAGAATAGGTAAAGGTAGGTGGGTACCAGGTTATAAAAGATTTTAAAAACCAAGCAGAGGTTTATATATTTGATTCATGAGGGAGTAGGGTGCCACGGGATTTTATTGAATTATAAAATGAGTGTGACATGGTCCATTTTGTACTTTATGGAAGATCGATTTGACTACTTACTGGGGGATGGGCTAGAGTGGGATGAGATCTGATGAAGGAAGACCAACCATCAGGATATGAAAATAGTCTGGGTGTATTGAGATAAGGATTGAACCAGGGTGATGGCAATGTCAAAGGAGAGAAGGGGACATATATGAGAAATGTTAAAAAGTTAGAATTAACAGGAGTTTTCCATTGATTGGGGAGAGACAGGTCAAAGAGGATGCCTAAATTGTGAGCCTGTTTGGCAGAAAGGATAGTGTGTCCTACCCAATTATGGGTAATATAGGAAGAAGGAAAGACTTGGGGAGAAAGGTAGTAAATTCCATTTTGGACATGTTGAATTTGATATATCTGTAGGACATCCAGTTTAAGATGTCCAATAGGCATTTGGAGGTATGAGACTGGTGGTTAGGAGGTGAGTTAGTACTGGATAAAGAGAACTGAAAATCATTTCCATGGAGATGATAATTGAAACTATGGGACCTGATGAGATCATCAAGTGAAATAGCATAGAACAGGAAGAGAAAAGGACGAAGGACAGAACCTTAGGGTACGCCCATGATTAGTGGGTGTGACCTAGATGAAAATCCAGCAAAGGATACTGAGGAGAGGTCAGACAAGAAGGAGGAAAAGCAGGAGAGAGCCATGCCATGAAACTCAAGGAGATATGAGTATCAAGAAGAGGGTGATCAATGTCAAAGGCTACAGAAAAGAAGGATGAGGACTTAGAAAAGGGCATTGGATTCAGACATTAAGAGATCATTGGTAACTTTGGAAAGAGCAGTGTCAGCTGAATGAAGAAACTGGAAGCCAGATTCCAGAGGATTAATAAGAAAGTAAAAGTAAAGAGGCCTATTTTAGCGAGCCTTTTCAAGGGAATTTAGCCCCCAAAGGGAGGAGAGATATAGGACAGTAGCTAATGAGTATGGACAAATCAAGTAAGAGCCTTTTGATGATGGAGAAGACATGGACATATTTGTTGTCAGTAGTGAGAGACAGATTGAAGATTAGTGAGAAAGTAGGAGTGATAGAAGGGACAGTCTGAGGAGATGGCATGACTTGCGCATGTAGAAGGTTTTGCCTTGGCAAGGGGAAGGGCCATATCTTGATGAGAGAGAAAAGGGTAAAGAAAGAGACAGGAAGGCTAGGCTCTCTAGAACTTTTCCTTTCCAGAGCTTTACTCCTGGATGGCCAGGGTTCACTCCCTCTTATTTCCCAAAGGTCCTCTTTTCTCATAATTTGACAGACTAAGCATACTCTCTGCTGGGCATAATGCCTCCTACTAGGTGAGAAGCTACTTAAGATGTCATGTTCAATGTTAGAGTAAAGGAAGGAGAAAGAAATCCTATACAACCCCTGAAGTATTTCCCTATCATGAACTGTGAAATTTCGTGTCATCCATAGCTGACTCTCTTCATCACTGCAAGTGCTGACACTCTAGGACTGTCTCCTGCCTCAGCTCTTCCCTAGAGAGTGTAGTTTGCTTTTTAAAGAGCTATCAGTGGACCTTAATTTGGCAAGTGTTTTAGTTAGCCAAAGACTAGCCTGCTTCTAACTCCATCAAGCTTCACTAAGAACTTCTTCACAAAAGCTAACACCTTATGGACATTTCTTTGCACTTGCTTTAAGACCATAATACCTTTTTGTCTCCATTATCTATTCCTTACTTTCTGGGGACTGGAAGAAATCAGTTGATTGATCGGTATTGTCCTGCTGAACTATCTCACACTACACTAAGCAAATGGGTATTGCATTTTATCAAACCATACGATTTTTTTGTTTTTTTGTTAATGAGATATGATACTAAGCTTTTTTTCCTACAACTGAACCATCTTTACTTTCTTGGTTAATTCACTAGATAAAAAATAAATTTGAGCATAAAAACAATTTTAATCTGTTGTGTGCTACTTGTCATTTTCATTTAGTTTTAGCATTTGTTAATGATATGCATCTGTTGTTCTTTCTCTGGCATGTTATGTAGCTTGAGGATAAGAACCTTATTTATCTCATAGAAAGAAGTGGCTAGAGAGCTGCTGTCTTTCTCTGTTTTTGAAAACAAACTCTGTAACATTGGAATTGTTTATTCTTTGAATATTCTATAGAATTCACTCAGGAATTAATCAGGACCTGATTTTTTTTCCTTTTCTTTTCTTCTGCTATCTTTTTAACGTGGTGATTTGTGAATGGTCTATTCAAACATTTTCATGATATTATATTATTTTGAATTTCTATTTCTTGCTTTTTCGTTTTGGGTGTTTTATATTAATCATGACTTTTATAGACTCAGATTTACTGTCATATGATCAGTCAAGAATTATTTTTCCATTTTTTTGACTTTAATAATTTGGTTTATCTCCCCCTTATGTTTGATTGTGTAGTTAATGATTTATTGATTTCGTTAGTCTTTTTAAAAGACCAGCTCTTTGATTAGTCATATTTTATTTGATTTTCAGTGCTGATAATTTCCCCTTTGATCTTATTTAGCCATCTCATCTCTGCTAATTTTAGACTTCTTAATTTTTTGAAGTGCAGTCCCAACTCATTCATCTTCTCTTTTACTTTTGATAATCTTTAATTATATTATTTCAGGCAAATAATTTGCCTCTAAGAAGATTTTTGCTTCATTCCATAAATTTTGGCATTATTATTTTTATTACTATCATCATCATCATCATCATCATTAACTTTGCTAGAACTCTTCTTGTTTCTATAAATGGATGAACATTGTTGGAAACAAGATTACCTTCATCTGCCTTCTTATTCTGTATTTTAGAATTTGATGATTTTGGGAATAGTATCTTCCTTATTGTATTGCGTTTTACATGTGCGGTTTAATTCTCACTTCAAGCTACTTCCTCAGTCCCCATGTATCTGCAAGGCTACGTTTTTGGGTGGTGGCAGGGATAATAACATAAGCCTTCCTTAGTAATTTATTTCCTAGCTCCCACACTTTTCTTTTTTAAACTTGGTTTTTTCCCCTTCCCTGGGCAATTCACAAGATGAAATATCAAGGTAAGAGAGGTAGTAAGTAGCAGAGATGGTATTTGAACCCAGGTCCGCTGACTCCAAAACCCTCAGACTTTCCACTGCACCATACTGCCTGTATGACATTTAGTCTCTCCCTTTCCTCCAGTATATGAGTACCATATATATCAGAGCACTGGGCAAGAATCAGGAAAACCTGAGTTCAGATTCAGTTTCAGAAACTAGCTGTATAACCCTGAGCAAAGGCACTTAACTTCTACCTCAATTTCCTCATCTGTTAAATTGAAATAATAATAATACCTACCTACCAGAGTTGTAATGAAGATAAAATGAGATATTTATTAAGTAATTTGAAAATCTTAAAGTGCTATGTGTACAATAATAATTATTGTTATAACTGATAGTAGTAATCGTAGTATTATTATTATTATTATTACTATAATTATATAACATATTTATCTAGTGATCATTCAGGTCCTACTTGACCTTCTCTGATAGGGATAGCACCTTACATGATGACCTTTCTTTCCATTTTTAGTCAGTTGTAATTGTTAGGAAAAATCTTTTATATTGGATCAAAATTAGCTTAGATTTATTCACAGTATAACTTTTACCCATTGGCCTTAGTTCTGTCTTCGGAAGTCACCCAGAACTCCAGTCCCTGTTTCCCATGGCAGACTTTAAAAGGTCAGTAGGGCTGTGATCTTATCAATGTGGGTATTCTTTTCATAATTACCAATTACAATCCACCTACTCCTTGTCCTGTGCAGATCCTGTCCATGGTCCTTACATAAATGCTCTACAAAAATCTGTACCCAGTGCACTATTCCTCTAGATAGTTTGATATTCCATGGATAGCAGCACAAAACTCTTACTGTCCATCCCTTGTACATGACTCCTTTTATAATTGTATGTGTTCTCAGCAATATCTTTTATATCATTGTTTGAATGCAATTTTTTGAAGGGTATTCCCCACTCTTAGATTGAGGTATTATAACTAACTACCAGAATGATCCACTGCCCTGATACTGATGCCCTTATCGAGTGATAAAACCTTTTTTGATTGATCTTCAGTATCAACAAAAGGTATAAAATTGATATGAATAATTCCTAAATAATTCCTAAACATTTCTATTGAATCAGTCAATCAATGAAATACCAGCAATGTGGGGAAAATACTTACTACCTTTGGAAGAAGCTAAAATTTTCTGTTATTAGGTGAATTGAGAAGAGGCTACAAAGGAAGTATATTGGGGCTAGTTAAAGAAGATTAGTCATAACCTCTGGGGCTTGGTTAAAAAAAAAACAAACAAGCCAGTTCATAATCTGCTATTGCAAAGTAGCAGGCCATTTATGGGTAAAACAGTTTCCAGAAAGCACTTGAGAGGGAATTGCTTGGCCGGAAGTAGGGAGTAGTGAGTGTCTATCTCCTTCTCATGCCTCCTACTAGAGGAAGACCTTCTGCAAACTTTGAAAGGTCAGACACTCTGGACTTCCTAGTGCTGATAAGAAAGCTGACCCAATGTCAGTGACTAATGATGTACCTTAGACTCTGTATGTTCCAGACTTGTGTTTGTATGCATGGGGGGAGGGTATGTTCCTGATATACGTTTTCAGTAAATATCACTTCACAAACATCTAACTGATGTTTTGCTGGTTGACTGGGGAGATGTTGTTTTTCAGTCATTTCAGTCATGTCCAGCTAGTCATGACTCCATTTGGGGTTTTCTTGCCAAAGATACTGGAATGGCTTGCCATTTCCTTCTCCAGATCATTTTGTAGATGAGGAAACTAAAGCAAACAGGGTTAAATGACTTGCCCAGGGTCACACAACTAGTAAGTGTCTGAGACCGGATTTGAACTTGGGAAGATGAGTTTTCCTAATTCCTGATTCCAGGCCTAATGCTCTATCCACTGTACCACCTAGCTGCTCTGAGAGAAAACAACTGATTAAATTGTATCGTAGAACACATTAGATGGGAGCTTGTGAGTGGCAATATTGGAAAATACAAACTCTCAGGTTTACCCCTGTCAGCTTCCCTCCGGGGAACCAATTTGCCTTTGGGACTTGGCAAATAACTTCAGAGGAAGCACTACAAAGTCATTGTTAGTAACGTCTAATAGCCTACTTTGTCCCTGCTCTTTGACTTACTTTTTGTGCTTATCTTTCAGAAATGGTAGTGTTCCTTAATTTGTAGCCAACTGGGGTTACCAGGAGAATACTGGTATTGTGCTGTCAGCTAGAAGATGGAAACCTCACATTTATCCTTTCTTCTCCTTTATCCTTTTAATTTGATGTTAATTTTGCCCTTCCTCTTAATGCTTGCTATATGAGTAACCATTGATTTCTTACGTGATAAGATATAATCCGTTTCATTTTTTTTTATCAGTGTTTGGTGATTAACATTAACAATATAGAATCATGAGGCCTCTGAGTAAACTACAAGTCTTTGATATATCCTTAATCATAAATCTTATTTTCCAAAATATATTTAGTTATCTTCCCCTTTGCATTAAGGTTGCTGAGTTTCAGAATAGATGTTGACTTGGATTGAAGTATCTTGCCAAGTCCTGTGTCACCTTTTTCTGTTCCTTCATCCTGCATTGGAGATGTTATTCTCTTTGCTAGGGTAATATCTCTACAAATCAAGTAGGCTGTCCCTCAGACAGCAGTGGGAGTTTTCTCCCAGGGCATCACTTGAAATGCTTTCATTTTGGGAGAATCTAACAAAGTTTGTTTTCCTCTTGCCTTTGAGACCCAGGATCACCTCTGCTCCCCCAGTGAAGCACCTGAACTGGACTTTTTAAATAGATCTTCACTTGATAATCCTTTAAATGTATGATGATTTTCATTATGTGATACTTAAGTATTCCTTTCTCTAGGCTTAACATTCCATGTTCCTCTATTCAGTCCTTATGTGGTAAGTTCTCTTTTCTCCTCATCATTTCAGGGACATTACTCTTGGTGTGTCCAGATCGTCCACATGCCTCTTAAGTGATATCACCTAGGATTGAGACTTAAAGGAAGTCACCTTCCTGACAGAGTGACTAAGCACTAGATATCCTACCTATCTCAGACATTCCCTGGCCTTGTGACCTTGGATAAATTACTTACCCTATCTCAACCTAGTTTTTCTCATTTTCAAAAAGACATTAATAGCACTTGCTTCACACAGGGTTATTGTGAGGACAAAATCTTTAAAGCATTTTGCAAACCTTATAGTTATATATAAAAATTATATATATGTACATATATATATATATATATATATATATATATATATATATATATATATATATATATATAAAATTGTTATTAAAGAAAGACTTAGTGTAAAATATTTGGTTTGTGGCTGGTGAAAAGCACCAACAAATAGGAATCAAATACTAAATGACTCAGTCTGAGCCTCCCTAATGGTTGATAACTCTAGTCAATATATTTTATCTTCCTGACTATTCATCATATATATGGTCTGTACCATTATATTTTGGTCCCTGCCTGTGCTCAATCTAGTATTTAATCCTCCTATCTTGTTCTTGTGTTTCCTCTCTCCTGTCCAGAAAACTAAGATTTTTGAGGATATGGTATGTGAAATATATTTATTTTTCTATGACCCACAAAGAAGACTATCACACTTATAATGCTCAAGACTTGTTAAATTAAATGGATGAGAGATTTTGCCTTTGTATCACCTTACTTCATGGCTTAAAACTGTGAGTCAGGGATTTAAAATAGGATCTCTCCATAAATGAATCTCACTCCCATTGCCTGTGCAAAAGTTTCAACATTAGAAGTTTCTTTTTCTAAGTGGAAGTAGGGCTTGTTTTCCATTGAGAACATTAGCTTATCTACCAAATAGACAGAAACTTGTTTCCGCTTCAAATTAGGACACAAGAGTCTCAAAGAACTCCAAGTGCCTCATTGAGTGTTTTAACACGGCTGACATCTGGACAACAAGCTCTTTCCTGGTATTGCCAGCCCCCTGAGACAGGGAGTGTGTCATCTCTGTGATATCCAGCAATAACAGTCCTTCCTTGCTGCGTGTTGTGCTGGTTACCTTGTACACTCTTCATAAATGCTTGGTGAATTGAAGAGCAGGGAACAGGAGGCCAATTAAGGAAGTAGTGGAACCTCATGAGTTTCTTGAAATTTGGTTGCCTAGCTATTTGAAGGAGTTTGTTTACATAAAAGTTGGATATTTCCTGAACTCTGCCAACTGTTTAGTCAAGTTCCTTTACCAATGTTCCATTGCACTTTCAAAGTTACATTTCTTTGAGCATTTCTTTCTTTTCTCATGTAGTTTCAGACAATTTTTAGGCTTATAGGCCTGCTGTTTAATTTGCTTAGAAAATATGACTTGTCTTGATGCTTAGAGTTTGCTTTTTCTTTCTCCTTTGGTTTCTTCGATCAGAGTAACATACTCTCAGAGGTGGAATCTCAGTGGCCATCTATTACAACCCACACTCACTTAAGATTCCCTGCTGTCATATACCTGGAAAGTGGTCATACAATCTCTTCTCCAAGACCTCCAGTGAGGGAGAACTTATTACTTCTTGAGGTATCCCATTTCACTTTGGAATATCTCTAATTGTAAGGACATTTGTTGATTACATGAAACCTAAATTTACCTTTTTGTAACCTCTCTGCATTTGTTCTGGTTTTGTCCTGTGGGACCAAGCAGAACAAATCTAATCCCTCTTTTACATTACATCTCTACCAATTCTTGAAGATAGCAATCATTACGACTGTCTCCTGCCCCATCTTCTCTCCTCAGATCAAACATATCCTGTTTCTTCAGCACAGTTTCCATCCACTCTGATCTTGATGTTCTTCACTTTGTTAATAACAATCCTAGAAACAAAGCAGTTCTAAATTGAAATTTATCTCTCCTCACAAATCACGAACATTTTTGTATATTCCTGACAAAACCCAGCAGGAAGATATAGAGCAATTCCATTTAAAATAACTGCAGATAATATAGAATACTTGGGAACCTATCTGCCAAGACAGACACAGGGCCTATATGAACACAATTGCAAAACACTTTTTCACACGAATAAAGACATCTAAATAATTGGAGAAATATTAGTTACTCATAAGTAGGCCAAGCCAATATAATAAAAATGGTAATACCTCTAAATTAATTTACTTATTCAGTGCCATACCAATACAACTCCCAAAAATTATTTTATAGAACTAGAAAAATAGTAAGAGAATTTGTCTGGAGGAATAAAAAGTCAGGATTACCAGGGAAATCAATTTTTAAAAAGTGAAAAAAGGTGTCCTAGTAATACCAGTTCTCAAACTCTACTATATAGCTATCTGGTACTAGATAACAAATAGAGTGGTTAATCAGTGGAATGGATTAGGTACACAGTATATAAAAGTAAATGACCACAGTAAGCTAGTATTTAATAAATCCAAAGATGCAAGTGCTATTGGGGTAAGAACTCACGATCTGACAAACAGTGCTGGGAAAATAGTAAGACAGTCTGACAGAAAGTAGGCATAAACCAACATCTCACATGTTATATCTCACATATCTTATGTAATATATCTTTGTATAACTTATTTTTTATTTATATTTTATTTTATTTAAATAAAAATATATTTAAATTTTATTTAAATAAAAAATATATTTTATTTATATTTTATATACCTTATGTAATATGTCACATATCTCATACCAAGATAAGCTTAAAATGGATATATGATTTAGACATAAAAGGTGATATCATAAGCAAATTAGGGGAGCAAGAAAAAATTACTTGTCAGATATATAGATCAGGGAAGAGTTTATGACCAAACAAAAGATAGAAAAGATCACAAGAGATAAAATGGATAATTTTGATTATGTACAATTTAAAAGTTTTTGCACAAGCAAAGCCATGCAGCCAAAATTAAAAGGAAAGCTGGAAAATGGAGGAAAAAATTATAACAAGTTTATTTGAGAAAGGTCTCATTTCTCAGATGTATAAGGAAGTTAGTCAAATTTATAAAAATCAGATACATTCCTCAATTGACAAATGATCAAAGGATATGAATAGGCAGTTTTTAGAAGAAGGAATCAAAGCTATCAATAGTCATATAAAATGCTCGAAATCATTATTGAAAAGAAATGCAAATTGTTGTTCATCCTTTATTTTCAAAGAGGACCAGTGACATCCTGGAGTGATGAGTTACATAGGAATTGAATTTAAGTGTGGCAGAGTTGTGCAAAGTTGTCAGCCTGACTCTCTCATCCTGGGTCATTGAAATCCAGTGGCAAAAGAAAGGTCAAGACAACAAACAATTATCCAGGATGTAATGGGTGACCTTGGTGTCTTCGATGCCTAACCAAACTCTGAGTGCTCCATAGTACCTGCCTCAGCCACCTTCTCATCTGTCCATTCTACCAGGGGGAATCTTCACATATTTGGCATAGACATACCCCTAACTCACTGACAGGTTTGAGGCCTGTCAGTTACCCTTAACCTGGTTTAGCTTGTTTGCTGAGATGATTTACTAGATTGTGACCCCTGCACAAGCTACAACTTCTTGGATCCAAAGGTGCAATTTGGGCACCAAAGGTGGATAGCAACCGTGAAAAGGACTCAGCAAGCCCTCACAACAGAGGTTCTAGTCCTCCCTGAACGAGCCATACACCCTCAGCTTTATGTATCTTCACTTGGCAGCACTGTCTCCTCAGTAACCAGGGAAATACTCATTTGGTTCAAAGTCATAATTTATGTGAATTTCTCAGCAAAACTAGCCCTTTGAAGAGATAGTTAAATTTCATTTGTAGCTTTAAAAAAACTCTATAATGCATCTGATTAAATACTACAAAAGAGTTAAACACCTAGTATTTAAGTCAATAGGGTTTTATAATCCTTCTGTATCACCTCTTTTAAAGGGTAGTGGAAATCCATGCCTGATGGCATGTACATAGTGATCATTTTACAACACGAAAAAGTCTTTTTTTTAAAAGTATTTTATATAAGGTGGTGAAGATCTGTGAAAATTTTTTAATTGTTTTGCACCAAGAGACTTTAAATATTTCAATGTAATAGAACATTAATCTACTGAATAGATTAGGTGGAGATCAAGTGATTCAAAAGGTTCCATTTTTAGTTTGTCAGAGCTGCTGAAAAAGTTTGAAAGCTGATTTTCTGAGAGTAAGATGGTTTTTCTAATAATTTTGAATGTCCAACTATTGCAATCATACAGTCATACTTTACTCCTTATGTAAACTCTCTGAAATTCATATTTTGTACTAAGAAGTCGTTAGTTTCTACATTCAGATCCCCCAGCTGAACTTGAAATATTTTGATTCTACTGAGTGTCTCATCAGGGAGGTTGGCACTGATTAGATACCAAAAGCATATCAGGATGTAAGCAAACTTCCTCCCTTTATCATCATAGCAAATGGAGATGAAGCCTGTTGCAGTATATACTGTGTCATCTAATTCAGCAGCAATTGCATTCTTATGGCTGTCCGACAGTGAAGTAACATTTTCCTTCAATATTTTGAGTAGCTCCTTGGTGATGAGCTCTTTCAGAAGATCAAATTTACCCTGCTTTGCTCCCTCAGAGAACTCAGAGACGTTGCACTCCTAGTTGAAACATAGAAATGGGTATGGAGCTAGAGCAGGGTGTTGAACAGCCCCAAATACATCACCTTCCAGGGCAGAGAGGAACACTATTGCTTGAAATTTCAAGGGAGCAGGGGAGCAAGAGACCTGGTCACAGTTCAAGAGAGGCTACTAGCATTTGAGGCTTCAGGGAGCAGGTGCTCTTCCTGGGTAAAGACCAGAGTTCAGACCAGGAAAACAGTGACCATGCCTCCCTCAGGATACCACTTTGGAAGCACAGAAGGCTTGCAGTACTCCAGAACTAGCTCTGGATGCAGCAGAACAAAGAAGCCTAAAGCTTGAAGTAGTTCCTCTTCACCCTCAGTTCAACTTTAACATGACTTTGACATAAAGTTCAAAATCAAGAAATTGACTGGGGAAAAAATGAGCAAACAACAAAAGAACCAGACTATACAAAGCTGCCATGGTGACACAAACTCAGAAGAAGACAACAGTGCGTGAAAATTGCTATAGGCAAAGCCTCAAAGAAAAATTCAAGTTGGATATAAGCCCCAAAAGAATTCCTGGAAGACAGTGGGGGTGGTTGATAAGGAAGGAAGAGAAAGAATTTAGAATTTAAAGTTCTATAATCAAATGTTAAATATATATGCAATAATAATAATTATTATTATTAACTACATCCAACTGGAACTTAAGATACACAGGCACTGTGGTAGGGAGATCCATCCTGCCCTACCAGAAAGTCAGAGGGGCGATGGGGGAGGACATAGGAGAGAATAGATTGGGGGAGGGGTTAGTCAATGGGATGGCTGTTTTGGGGTGGTGGGTAGGGGAAAGATGGGGAGAAAATTTGCAACTCAAAATCTCGTGGAAATGAATGATGTAAACTAAAATAAATAAAAGTTTAAAAAAAAAGAATTCCTGGAAGAACTAAAGAAGGTGATAAAAGGGATAAAGGAAAATTAGGGAAAAGAAATTAGAATGACAAGAAAATTATGAAAGTACAATTAATAGTTTGGTAAAAGAGGTACAAAAATTCACTGAAGAAAATAATTCCTTAAAAATTAGAATTGGGCAAGGGGAAGATAATGACTCCATGAGAAACCAGGAAACAATAAAACAAAGTAAAAAGAATGAAAAAATAAGAAAAAATTTAAAATAGCACATCAGAAAAACAGCTGACCTAGAAAATAAATCCAGGAGAGACAACCTAAGAATTATTAGAGTACCTGAGAGTCATGATCAAAAAAAGAGCCTAGACATCATATTTCAAGAAATTATTACCATGGGGCAGCTAAGTGGCACAGTGAATAGAGCACTGGCCCCGGAGTCAGTAGGACGTGATTTTAAATCTGGCCTCAAGACACTTAACACTTACTAGCCATGTGACCTTGGGCAAGTCACTTAGCTCTAGTTTCCCTGCCTTCCCCCCTCCAAAAAGAAAAGAAAAAAAAAAGAAATTATCAAGGAAAACCTTCTTCATATCTTAGAACAAGAAAGTAAAATAGAAATTGAAGTAATCCACTGACCACCTCACGAAAGAGATTCCAAAATCAAAACTCCCAGGAGTATTTTTTCAGAACTCTCAGGTCAAGGAGAATTTATTGCAAGCGAACACAAAGAAACCATTCAAATATCATGTTCCCACAGTCAAGATCACACAAGATTTAGTGGCTTCTGCACTAAAAGAGAAGAGGGCTTGGAATATGATATTCCAGAACACAGAAGGGCTAGGATTGCATCACAAAATCATCCACTGAGTGTAATCTCTTTTTTTTGGTGGGGCAGATAGATATTTAATGAAATAGAGAACGTTAAAGCATTTCTGATGAAAAGACCAGAACTGAATAGAAAATTTAGCATTCAAACAAAAGACTCAGGAGAAGCATAAAAAGGTAAATATGGAAGAGTAATAATAATTGACTTAATAAGATTAAGTTGTTTACATACTTGTATTAGATGATGATAAATATAACTTCTAAGAGGTATATCATTATTAGGGCAGTTAAAAGGAGTTTACCTAGATAGATGGCATGGGTGTGATTTGCTTATCCTGGAATGAGCTTTGAAAAAATAAAGAGGTGACAAAGAGGGATGCACTGGGAGAAAGGCAAGGGGAGAGGAAGAATGGGATATCTCTCATAACAGAGGTATCCAAGGAAAAGTTTTTACAATGGAAGGAAAAATTGGGGGGATGGGCTATGTCTGAACCTCACTCTCATCAGAATTGGTTCAAAGAGGGAAGAATATACATTCACACTCTTCTTGGTAAAGAAATCTTTCTTACCCCATAAGAAAGTAAGAGGGGATGGGGTGATGAAAGGGAGGGGGAATTAAGGGAGTCAGTGGTCAGAAACAAAACAGACTTGGGGGGCAGGGGAAAAAAGAGACATAAAGAAAAATAAAATAGAAGAAACTAAGTTGATCGGACATGCAGTTAAGATAAGTAATCTTAACTGTGAATGTGAATGGTTGAATTCACCCATAAAACAGAAGCAAATACCAGAATGTTGTTTACAAGAAACAAACTTCAAACAGAAAAACACACGCAGAGTTAAAATAGGCTGCTAGAGCAGAATCTATTATGCTTCAGCTGAGGTACAAAAAGCAAAAATAGCAAACATTATATCAGTCAAAGCAAAAGCCAAAATAGACCTAATTAAAGGAGTTAATCAGGGAAACTACATTTTGTTAAAATGCACAATACACATACCAAAGTAATATCAATTATGTATGTGTGTTTGTATATCAGATGTCAAAGCATCCAAATTCTTAAAGGCATAAACAAAATCAATGCAGTCAAAATTAGAAGGAAAACAGGAAACTGGAAGAAAATTTTACAGCAAATTTTTCTCATATAAGTTTCATTTCTCAAATATATGGGGAACTGAGCCAAATTTATAAAAAAACAAACAAACAGTCATTTCCCATTTGATAAATGGTCAAAGAATATAAACAGGTGGATTTCAAAAGAAGAAATTAAAGATATCAATAGTCACATAGAAAAAGTATTCTAAATCATTGTTGATTAAAGGAATTAAAATAAAAATAACTCTGAGGTACCACTTCATACCCATAATATTGGCCGATATGACAGAAAAAGAAAATGACAATTTCTAAAAGGGATGAGGAAAAATGGGTACAATAATGCATTGTTGGTGTTCTCTATTCTGGAGAACAATTTGCAATGATGCCCACAGGGCTATAAAGGTGTGCACACATACCCTTTGACCTAACAATACTAGTACTATGTCTACATCCTAAAAAGATCAAAGAAAAGAGAAAAAGACTCACTTAAAAAAAATGAATGTTAAAAATAAACATTTTTTTAATTGAGAGGAAAAAAGAGAACCTATAAGTGAATGGACAAGGGGAGTTTAACACTTACTAACTGTGTGACCTTGGGCAAGTCACTTAACCCCAATTGCCCTCCCTTCCTCCCTCCAAAAAGCAAAAGAAAAGAAAAAGTAGGGGAGGAAGGTAGAAACTTTGTTTCAGTGGTGGGAAAAATATCACTGAAGAATTAAAAGATAAACATTCTATGAAGTTGGATGAGAACCTAACAATGGATATTAATTTGTAATTTGTAAATATTTATTACTTGGAGATATAACATATCCTGCCTCAGGGTACTAACTTGGAATATACATAGAGGGAAATGACAAATTATTTTATTTATAAGTGCATAGTTCTTGATATGCTGGGCTGTGTAGACTATGGAAGACATGGTCAAAGCACTTTGAAAAAAGCACGGGCTATTGCTGTTCAAAGATGTCATACTTGTACCCTAGACATGACTATAGGGTGTACTGGGTGTCCTTAGACAAATGAGGAAGTGCCAGCAGCTATCTTCATGCCATGGGTATGACTAGGATCCAGAGTCCACTGGAGTAGAGCAATCTTCCCAAGGTCTCATCTTCCTACTCCAGGACTCCAGGCATATGCAGCCAGATCAGAGGAAAAAAAATCAATTAGATATTTTTCCCCTTCTGAGTACTCTGGACACTTAATTTTTTGTCAAACTGTTCCCCTCCATATGTTAACTCTAGAGCTCTTTTTGGCTTGAGCAAGGAAGATAAATAAAAATTAAAATTTTCACTTTAAAAGGGTACACCTCTAGTCCCCCACTCTTAAATTCCACTACTATAATTCATTGCAAATTGTGGGGACAAGCAAGCAGGGATAAGTTGGAAGCTGGCTTTTATAGCCAGGAATATAAGGATTTTTAAAAAAAAATTGTTCTGTATTTTGGGTTTGTTTAAAAAAAGCCTTTTTTTTTCAAAGTCTTATTTTTAGAATTTTGTTGTTAATTTAAAAATAGATTAAGTTAAATTTTAGGGATTTTAAAATTTTATTTTATACTGTTCTTTATGACCGACTATTCAACATGTTTACCTAAAAAAATAAATTCCCTGGATGCATACCTCAATGAAAAGTACTATCCATATGTTTGTGGCATGATAGAAATGCCTAAAACTTGTACATTTACTGAATGTTACCACCAAGATTCAAAATTAACATCCCAATGCCACTTCTGCCTTCTAAGTATTTTATACTAATTCTGTGTTTTCTTTCATTTTACTCAGAGAAGGAAAGAAATGGGCATTGATTAAATGCCTACTATGTGCCAGGCACTGTGCTAAGCCCTTTACAAATAAAGTCTAATTCGTTCTGGATTGAAGTTTTCTTTCTATTCCATCTCCTCCATGCCTTTGCACATCCTAGCCCTCATTTTACCCCTTCCTCACCCTTATCTCTAAAAATATCTAGCATTCTTCGGGGCTTGGTTAAAATGCCACTTACTCCCTCATGCTTTTCTTGATTCTCATCCCTTACCCCCATAGTTATTCATTCTCTCACCTGAAAATTTTTTCTGCTTATTATATGTGTGTGTGTGTGTGTGTGTGTGTGTGTGTGTGTGTGTGTGTGTGAATGCTTGGAATGAATTATTGAGTTCCTAAGAAAGTTTGTACATATATCTAATGTGTTTATAGGTCATAGTAAGGTATAGGTTATCAGATAATGTAGCTGCAAACTTTTTATATGGTTCTAACAGTGATGTATGACTATAAAGCCTGCTGTATTACAATCTCTGAAAAATTTAAAATGAGCATCATTCAGAGGGGGTACTGGGGAGATAAATGGTAGTTATGAGCAGGTACTAATGTATTACAAATAAGGTATTAAGAAGAAGTGGAGTAAAGGATATCTTCAAAGAAATGAATAAATAACAAAGAAGATGGGCTGGTCAAGTGTCAAGAATGAGGGATGAATGAATGAATGAATGAAAAACATTTATTAAGCACCTACTTTGTGCTTTTAGGATACACGTACAAGTATGAGACAATCTCTTTCTCAAGTTCAAAGAGCTTGTTTTGTTGTTTCATCATTTTCAGTCATATGAAGTTCTTTATGATCCTATTTGGGATTTTCTTGGCAAAGATACTGAAGTGGTTTGTCATTTCCTTCTCCAGCTTATTTTACAGATGAGGTAACTGAGGTAAACAGGGTCAAGTGACTTGCCCAGAGTCACACAACTATTTAATGTCTGAGATCACATTTGAACTTAGGTCTTCCTGCCTCCAGGGTTGGCACTCAGTCCACTGTGCTACCTAGCTGACCTTGTAGCTAATAGGAAGGGCAATACACAGAGGAAGGTAGTTATATGTTCTGGGGAGCTACAGAGAAGTAGATTGTCACAACTTTTCCAATAGCAACTAGTATTTATTTAATGACTGTCCTTAGAGAAAGGGGTGGAAATTAATGAGATGGTAAGTCCATCAGTGAACCATAAAGTCCTTTTTATCGTCTTTTCGTTACTAAATCAGCCTTTCTGTTCCATTATTTTGGACTGTCATTTCATGCATGCAAACAAATCAGACATATAAGGATGTATGCATAAGAAGAATAGTTTAGCAATAAAAGATTGTCTAGATCTACCCTTTAAAATACATTTTACAAGATCTGTTTGAAGGACCACCCCTTACTTCTATGATTTTTACACTTGAATTGTTTATCTGATCTTTAAAAAAAATGTAGATGAAGTTATTTTCCCCCAGGGGCAATCAACCAGTCTCTTCTCTCTTTCGTGTGTTGAGAAGTAATAAAGGTGATTTACTTTCCCTAGGACAGAAGTAAGAGACATACTTCTTCTTCTTCTGCAATCTTTCCTCTTCCCTATCCCTGATCCTCTGCCCTTCTTCCTTCTCCCACTTCTTCAAGGATGCATTACCACAGTATTTTGGTCCCCTTCCACAATGTTCCTAGATATCTAGGTCAGCTGGACTTGCTTTAAGTATCTGAAACTATAGCCTTATAGAAGTGTAGAAAAGTGGGGAACTGCATCTGGAGCATGCCTGGGATTAATGTGAGACCATCCACAGCTACCTATAGAGTTTAAAAAGTCTGATTCCATTTCTGACACTTTATTTTATTCTTTGAGCACAGGAAACCATTCCCCATAAAGCCTCATCTCTTTGACAGTCGAATATGTTTCAGCCATGATTCCAGATTGAATTCTTTTATTATTTTCTCAAGTGAATTAGGTGCCTGGTGGACAGCAGTGGAAACTGAAGTGTTGTCCCTCTCACATATCACAAATTCTACTGCAGAATCTTTCCAGCAGGATCTATAACAAAACTGAAGAGATCTATTCCAGCTGTGTTGTGCCTTTTTCCTTCACTGCTCCTTTCTTATCACTAGCTTCTCTTTTGAAAATTCTGAATAGACTTGTAATTGCTACCAATTTAATATATAGCTATATAAAGAAATATATAGGTACTATTGTGAACAGCTGGAAATTTGACTGCTATTATCAGATAATTTAGAGTTAACCATATGAAATCGTTTTGACTTTGAATATGATCATGGAGAGTAATGGATTCCATATCACCAACTCATTCTCAAATCATAGGGCTCGAACCAACAGAGGACATGACTATTCTATTAGTAGCATTAGAGGAGTGAATAGCTTCACCGTTTCATGTTGCTGCTTTTTAAAACTATTTCTTTTATTGCTAAACTATTTATCTTATGCATATGTCCTTATGTATTTGATTTGTTTGCATGTTTATTAATCCCAAGCAAAAAGTTCTAATTTTAGAGATCACTTCAGTAGTCAATAACTTAGTTCACAGATTCCAGTGTTTTGTCTTGTTTTTTTTCCCATGGCAACTCTACTTTCTCTATGTTGCAATTTCTCATAAGAACTTAATTTTATATTGCCAGTTAAAATATTGTCATTTCTATATAGTTATGCAATAAAATAGTGTACTGAGGAATATCCTATCTTACTCTTTGGAGAGAATTATAGAAGTTCCATTTTTGAAGTTTTCACAATAATTATAGAAAATGAGCTAGGGTGTTACTCTTAAGGCTTCTCCTTAGTTTCTGGAACTCTATGGCAAGTATTTCTCAAAGTAGCAAGAGAGCAACTCTAATATTCAAAGACCATTAGTTGCATTTAGTTGGAGCTGGACTTTTCCCAATTTTATTAAGCAGTAACCCATTACTAATAAAAATAAAACATTCAGCTATGATATGTCCCCTGATAATAACAAATAATGTAACTCCTAGTCATTCTTCTCTTCCATGACCTCTGACCCTGATCTTCCTATTATAGTCTTCTGAATCTGGCTAAATCAACAGGCCAGTAATGTAGACCATATTCAGTGACACTAAATGATTTTTGTTGAAATAAGAAAAAATACTGTTACAACGTAGAGAGACAGAAATAAAGAATTAAAACCTCTTAAATATCTGTATGTATATGTATAGGTGTGTATATACATCTATACATATATATGCATGGTTATAAGTATGTATGTATGTATATATGCATGTGTATGTGTTCTTTTACTAAAGTTCAGTTCTAATGAAGATCCTGGGTATTTTAAAGCTAAGTCAGTGAAGTATAAGTATTAGAAGGCTCTTATCAAGTTGGAAAGACTTTAAATATTGACTCAGGAACAGTTTGTGTGTCTTTTCCTCTGGAACCAGCCTAGCTAAGAAAGTCTCATGATCAGATTTACTGTAAGACAATAAATAATTTTAGCTATAGCAAGTCATGAAGCAGTTTATGAGGAGAGCAGTTGGACTATTTACCTCTAATCTCTTAACTTCATCTTCACCATATAATTAGCCCATCTCTTCCTGTTACACATTTATCTGAGGACATCTTTAAATTCTCTTCTTCAAAGTTGTTTATTGGGTACATGTTTCAAACTGCTCACACTCATCACATGCCTCTGTAATCTCCTCTGTGTTGTACTCATTTTCATTTCCTTAGAGACCCTGGTGTTCCTTGTTTTACAGCCAAACAAATATGTTGGTAGAATGTTGGTATTAGTTGGTAGAATGTTGCTATTAAAAAGATAGGCCTTCATTTCTAGAAGAATCCTGTGGTTATTAAGGGTGCTTTGCAGTTTCCTGAAGGTGATCCAGCCCTCTGCCTTCTTTCAATTTAATTGAGTCCAAACTATCATCCATTGTATTGTCTATCCTAGATTTATATACTGATGGATAAACTCTGTAGGTTGTCAGTTCAGCTTTATGTTATAATCTGAGCAGTAGATGTTGTTCGACCAGTTGGTCTTTTAAGCTTACAGGTGTTCCATGGTTACATTAGCTTGGGTAATACTATAAAAGTGGTGTCAAATAATAAAGGTGAAGACCCACTTTCTAAGTCAGTAATCTTTACAGATAAGTTTATTTTTTAAAAGGAAAGGGACATCTGCAGAAATTTTGAAAATGAATTCTTCACCTAAAAGTACAGTCTGCATTGGAAAGCAATAAATTAACCAGACATTTTCTTCATTGCAGGTTGGAATGGGATTTTCCATAAATAAACACCATGCCTAGACCATACTCACCTGTTAAGAGAGTAGGGTGGTAAACTTGTCAAAATAAGCAAACTCCATTGGCAAAATTCCAATCATTCCAATTCAAGAAGACTCAGTTGCAAAATCTGATGTCCCCAAGTGATAATTAATGTAGAGGGAAACCATGTCAGTAATCACAAGCATCAGCAGTTTTTTTGGATTTGGAAAAGTCTATCATGTTATTCACCTTTGAATTTAAAAATGAAAATTCAAATATAATCAGTGTTGTTTTTTACCACCAACCAGGAGAGCATATGCAATCCTAGCCTCTGGGCCATTCATTCTCTCTTATCTGCTCATTGTACTTGATAACAAACACAGTGTATAATTGGACTCTGTTTTTGTTAAATGTGTTGAGCTTTAACCTGGGGTGAGCAAGTCACAGAGATTTTAACCCCTTGTACCACCTTATATTAGTAAAACCTTTTTTGCTTAAAGATGGATAAAATAATTGAAAGGGATAAAAATTAGTGACCTCTCATAAAACCTTTTAAAGCAGTTCACCTAATAGACTCCCTCTTTCATGAATGCCAGTGGAATAAGTGGGTCATCCATCAATTATCTCTCACTCATGCCACATGCCTGGCCTACTTATCACCAAAAATATAAGCTGCACATAAAATGCTTTTTTTATATATATGTATCATCATTCTTAATGGGGGTAGTGAGAACATCCACATTTTCTTATGAAACTCCCTATTTGTATGTCAGGGCTCTACAGAATACAATTTGGAAAATGCTGCTCTTGGATGTCTGCTACCTGGCAGGTGATTGCAAAAAATGGCACATTTCAATCTGTGCGAAATTATCTAAGGAGCAGCTGAGAGACTCACTCACAAAAGAAGCTGATATGAAACAAATGAACAAAACGATTTTTTTGTTTAGTATTTTATTTTTCCCCAATTACATCTAAAAACAATTTTTAACATTTCTTTTAATACTTTGAGTTCCAAATTCTCTCCCTAACTCCCTTCCCACCCACTTCATTGAGAAGACAAGCAATTCAATATAGATTATACATGTGTAGTCATGCAAAATATTTTCCCATTAGTCATGTTGTAAAAGAAAACATAAAGCAAAAATATACATTTATATTCCCTTCAACTATCCTCATACTGAAAAAGTTTCATAGGTTACAAGAAAAATAAAGAAATTTTTGTAAAAGTATGCTTCAATCTATATTCAGACAACATCAGTTCTTTCTCTGGGGATGGATAGCATTTTTTATCATAAGTCCTTCAGAGTTGTCTTGGATCATTGTATTGCCAAGAATAGACCTCCATTTATTAGTCTCACCAACATTAGTTTGGGTATACTTTAGGAAGGTGCAATCAGGACCTGATCCCGTAATCTGTCGACTCTAGACCTTGTGTATAAATTCTAACAGTTCTTCAGCTAGATCTAGAAATAAATATCCAGATATTTACAGTGAAAGTATATGGGGGCTTAATTTTCCACTTTGGTCTTAGAATTTGGCCATAATCTTAAATTATAAAATGGTATTTACATATTTGCCTTGAATCATTAAAATATGTCAAAGTATGTAAAAAATTACTTTAGTGTTGAGGCAAAATGATTTCCTAACCCTTTTTCTTCTTACCTCTATGCATTTCTTTTTTTTTTCATTTCATTTTTATTTTTTTAAATTAAATGTAATGTTTATTTTTAGTTTACATCATTCATTTCCACAAGATTTTGAGTTACAAATTTTCTCCCCATCTTTCTCCTACCTACCAACCCAGAAGAGTGATCCCACTGTATACCCCTTCCCCCAATCTGCTCTCCCCTGTATCCTCCTCTGTCTCCCCTCTGACTTTCCTGGAGGGCAAGATGGATCTCCATACCACAGTGCCTGTATATCTTATTTCCAGTTGCATGTAAAAATATAATTTATATACACACACACACACACATACACATACACATACACACACACACACACACACACACATACACATATTTTAAACATTTGATTTTAAACCTTGGAGTTCCAGATTCTTTCCC
>CM053582.1:48442069-48471949 GCA_028627135.1 Pseudochirops cupreus | reverse complement strand
AATTCTGAAGGAATTATTTTCTTCAGTGAGCTTTTGGAATTCTTTTTCCATCTGGCAAATTTGGCTTTTTAAGCATTCTTCTCCTCATTGTCTTTTTGGACCTCTTTTGCCATTTGAGTTAGTCTATTTTTAAGGTGTTATTTTCCTCAGTCAGGTTGTTGACTCTCTTTTCATGATTTTCTTGCATAATTCTCATTTCTCTTCCCAATTTTTCCTCCACTTCTCTTACTTGATTTTCAAAATCCGTCTTGAGCTCCTCCATGGCCTGTAACCAATTCATATTTTACTTGGAAGCTTTTGGTGCAGGAGTTCTGACTTCATTGTCTTCCTCTCATTCCATTCTTTGATCCTTTTTGTTCCCCAAAAAAGAATCTATGGTTTGAGTGCTGTGCTTGCTTTACTTGCTCATGTTGCCAGTCAAATACTTGACTGTTGAGCTCTTTGCCACAGTAGAACTCTGCTTCTAGAGAGGAGAGCTTTGTCCCAAATTGCTGGGGTTTTCACAGCTGCTGGAGCTATTAGTTGGGTGCTCTCTCTCCAGCCCCCACAAGCTCTGGCTCACTGGTCACACACTTCAGGACCTCCACCCAAGACAGTGATCCAGATCCAAGCAGATTAAAGTAAGAGCAATTATCCTCTGAATGGTCCCTTGGTCCCTCTACCATCTGTAGGCCAGGAGCTCTGAAGCAGCTACATGGAGGTGGCTGGCAGTGCCTCTGTGCTTCTCACCTTCTTGCATGGGGGGCTGTGACCAGACTGCTCTCTTGTTCCCTCTGTTCCCACAAAGTCCACACTGACCTTTTTCTTTGTCCTTGCCATTTATAGGTTGATAATTCTGGAAACCGCCACAGCTGCTGGTGATCCACTCTCCTAAAGTCTGCTCCAGCTGCTGCTGGTTGGGGCCACCCTGGGGCTAAAACCGCGGGCTCACATGAGCCTGTGCTTGGCTCCCAGTGTGCTGTGATGGACCAGCCCTTCCTATAGGCCTGCTGTGCTGCCTTCAGCAGGAGATTTGTTCCTCTCTGTCACTTTGTGGGTTCTGTAGCTCTGAAATTTATTTAGAGTCATATTTTATAGGTATTTGAGGTAGTTATGGGGGGAGCTCATAGGGTTTTCCTGCTTCTATACCACCATCTTGGCTCTTCCCCCCAAAAAATGTTCTTTAAGTAAATTTTGGGACATTGATACAAATTGCTTTCTAGAATGGCAACACTAATTCACAAATCCACTAATAGTGCATTAATGTCTCTTTTCCCATTGCTCCTTTGTTTTGCATTGTCCATTTTTCTCAATCTGGTTGTTATGTGGTAGATAATCATAGTTGCTTTATTTTTAGATTCTCTAATTAATAGACATTTGGAGCATTTTTTCATGTGGCTATTGATAATTTGGATTTCTTTCCTTGCAAACTGCCTGTTCATAACCCTTAACTTTTTGATAAAAAATAAGAGTGGTTCTTATTCTTATAAATTAGAATCAGTTATTTACATATATCTTAGAAAGGAGACCTTTGTCTGAGAAAATTGCTGCAAAGATATTTTTCCCAGTTAACTGTTTTCTCTTCTAATCTTAGCAGTATTGGTTTTGTTTGTACCAACAAACTTTTAAGTTTTATGTAAGAAATTGTTCATTTTATCTTCTTGATCTTCTCTATTTTTTGTTTGTCATGAACTCTTCCCCTGCCCACAGATAGGGCATTTATTTATGAGAAAGATCATTTTATCTCTCTTTTTCAGCTGTTTCTCTTAAATGGAGATATTTATTTGTGCTTTTTTTTCCTTTATTGAGCTAAAATTTTATCTCAGCACACAGCATTTTATTGCTCTCCATTACCCCCAGAAGTAACTCAGAGAAACAGTAATAAAACTGCAGCTTTCTCCACAGCAAAACCTACCCAAACTGACCAATAATAATCTAATATGGAAATAGTAAATGAAAGTCTTAATTTTTCCTTTTCTGGGAACATGTTTTTAAGTATATTCTGGTGTCAGGGCCCAATAGGCAATGAAAATACATTGATTATTCCTAAGCTGACTAATAAATGCCAAAAATAAATTTTTATTTGCCATTTTTCCTGTGCCAAGAAATAATTAATGTACCCTTTCCTGCACATTGTTGCTGGTTCAAGCTATTGAAGTAATTTTGTTCACACTTAGGCTTCTTGTGGTGTAATAGTTTCTAAAATATGGCCAAGAATATGAGAAATTAAACATTTCAATGAAAATTGAAAGTCTCTGTGGGTGTTTGTGTTCCAATTGAAATGATTGCCTTTTCTTCATCTTTCCATCCCACCTCAGGAGGTATTTGGCAGTTTTGCAAGTCCCTCCGATGTATATTTTAACCGTGGTTAGGCCTATTGAATTCCCTCTTTTCCTCATGCTACTTGACCTTTTCAAAATAACCATACACAGAATGAAATTGGTCCAAGATGAAATGTAAAGTGTGTTCACACTTGGTTATACACTGTGATGACTCCTGTTGCCCCAGAAGCCTTGGGGAAGAGTTGGCTCAAATATCTATAGAGGATGGAAGTAAAACTGGAAACTCCCTTTATAAACAGTTGCATGCCTCACTTTGAAAGGAAAATAGGGAAAAGGAATGGGTGCTTTAGATATATTAAAAGAAGTTGCCAGGTGCAGTATTTTTAGTTTGAACTGAAGATTCAACGTATCATTTTCACCTTGAAATACAAGTGGGCTCTTCAAGTGAAGAAAATGGTTCCCTTGTTTTCATAACTTTTCTCATGTGTCAATAGAAACTCAGATGAACAGCTCTGTGAAGAGGTAGCCAAATCACCAATGAGACAAAACACAGCATTGTGTATGGATCTCAGTACTGTGTACTATGATGATGTGTGTTTCTGGCGTCCATGCAGAACTAACTTTGCTTCAGCTGGGGAATATATTTTCCCCTCTTTTAAGCTTGCTTACCTCCCATATGTTTTTAAAATTTCCTTCCCTGGTTTGCTTTGGCCTGGGAAAGAGGCTATTGCTTGTCTGCTTTCTATGTATATTGGAGAGTACAAGTTGACAACTGTGTTTCCTTCACTATGCAGAGCTAACTGCTCTGAGTTCAAATATAACACAGGGCCACGTTGTGCTTGGCCTCTTTGCCTATTCCGTTAGACCTCAGCATAATGGTAGCACTTATCCCCAGGTAGTAGGTAAAGAGTTGTGTTCTCTACCCCAGTGATACTCTCTGCTCTAATGATTGGAGGATCATAAAATGGCTTTTAACAGGCTCTTAGAGCCACACAACTTTGACGCTGTGCTGCCCCCATAATCACCATCACAAAGGTCTTGGTTGCAAAGATAAAAACAGCTAAATCAATGGTGAATATATAATTGATACATGAAGACAAAGTAATACTTAAAGGTTCATGTAGTCTACAAAATTAATTATGAATTTTCGCTTGGGCTGGCAGGTTGTGGAATGGAGGGTGAGACTGGAATTTAGTTTTCACATTGCTTAGGATGATTTTAGTTATCTTTCAAGGACTTTGGGAAAACGTGAGTGTTTCAGAGAGAGATTTTGCCCTCGTCATTGGAAAATGTCCACATTCTTTAAAAATCATAAGTACAACTCCTCACCATTCGGAAAACATCAAAGAGGTCAAAATTGCAAAAAGAAAAAAAAAGTCAATGATCCATTAAACAAAGATTTTTTAAGCATTGACTATGTACAGGGCACTGGGCTAGGTTCAGGCGATACAAAAACAAAAAACGAGAATTGTCTCTGCCATCATAATGCTTGCATCCAGATGAGATTTCTAGGTATTATATTTTTGAAATTTATGTGCTTTCTTAAACTATACTTAATTGTACAGGCACTCACACTAATCACCTGATAAATGGTCAAAAGATATTAACTGTCAGTTATCAAAGGAAGAAATACAAGTTTTCAGTAAACCCATGAAAAAAACACTCAAAATCACTGATAATTAGGGAAATGCCAATTAAAGGAACTCTGAAGTTAGTTCAAAGACTATACATAGTTTAATGACTTTTAGGATATAGCTCCAAATCGGTTTTCAGAATGGCTAGACAAGTTCACATCTCTACCAGTATGTCATAATGTGCCTGTTTTCCCACAGCCCCTCCCCTATTTTCTTCATTTGTCATCTTTGCCAAATTGGTGTTGATGTAGTAAAAAAGATCAAAGAAATAAAAAGAACCCATATATGCAAAATATTTTCTAATATGTCTTTTTGTAGTAGCCAAAAAATCCTGGAAAGTAAAGTGGTACCTGTAAATTGAGAAATGGATAAACATGTAATAGAATACTGTTGTGCCATGAACCATGGTGAAGGGGATGTTTTCAGAGAAACCTGGGAAGAGTTGGAAAGATGTAAGAGCTCTGATCATTGGTGAAAAATGTTACCTATCTCCTGAGAAAGAGGTGGCCAATTCAAGATACAGAATGCAAACTACCTGTTTATACATAGTCAGTGTCAGAATTTCTTTTGATTCACATTTATTAAAAGGGTTTTCCTTTTTTTTTTCAAATGGTAGAATGAGATCGAGAGAAAATAAGTATTTGACAATTGAAAAAAATCTATTTAAAAAAATTGTGCAGGTGCCTATTAACGTACTAAATCTTTTTGTCTGACAACCAGCCTATCTAAGACTAGGGATGCATCATTACAAGTTTGTTCACAAATTATGTCTTTTCATTCACAACTCTGACAACTGTAACTTAGGTAGGAGAACTGAGACTTTGCCCCAGGGTTCTGAAATATAGATGGAGCTTTGACAAATATGTGTAGTTCTTAAGCAGCATAGAAGCAACTCAGCTTAATACTTAGTTAGCAAGAAAAATTAATCAAATGGAATTTACAAATACATTGAATAAGTAACTGAAGTAAAGAAGATATATTTCTGGGTTTTTTTTCCAGTATGTTTTGAAAGTAAGTCAAATACTAGATACAGAGCTAATTTTGACTCATGATTTTAAATCCATAAGAAAGCAAACTGCCACAAATTCCAAAGTCACTTGGCTCTAGCAGACCTTTCTTAAAAACCTAAATTTGAAATTAGATTAAGATGAGAAAGGGATAGAGACTACACCTATTATTCAATTACTATAAGGAACTCCTAGGTAGAAAAACTACCTCTACCAATACAGGTTGGCAGTCCCCTCCAATTTATAGTCTTAGAAAGTATCCTAGAGTACTAATGACTTGCCAATGGTCACACAGCCAGAATGTATCAGAAGTGACTTGAACCCAAGTCTTCCTGACTTAGAGACCAACTCTCTGACTACTACATGCATTGCCTTCTACAGAAAATTATTACCTTGATTAAATAGGAAAAGCCCCACTTATAATTTATAGTAAAAAACTGATTGTAAAGGAGCATTACTTGAACTTTGGAGGCATGAAGAGATTGAAATGAGCCCTCTATCCCATACTGCTTCTGCCCCTCAACTTTCTCCTGCAGCATACTTGTAAGTATACCTTAAGTTTTATGTTTGGACAGTGTTTATATTGGTTTAGGTGGATATCCTTCTAGTATTTTCTTTTGTTTTCATACTAGCCCACTCTTTTCAAATCAATAAATGGAATGTCACCTCAGTGTTACTCAAGTAACCTTATAGTACTGCTGTGTATTCCTGGTCAAATCTGTTTAGAGATGTCGTTAGTACACATTGCTGTAGAAAGAAGGCATTTCTGATATAATATATTGAAATGCAGTAGGAGGAGTGTCACCACTTGGCAGGTAGCCTCAGGCAAGCCCTCTGCCTGTTGAGGCCTGTACACTAAGCTTACCTACCATTTAAGGGGGGAAAATCTCTGGTTATGTTTCTGAATTATGGGCATCTCTCTTGGCCTGAACAAGGGCCACCAAAAGATGATTTTGTAAAAATCAATGTGAAATGTATGATTTTAAAGGATGTCTTTGTCAACTTTATTAGTTGTAAATTCTCAGAAAGATTAAACAAGATGTGAAGGAACATTAAGATTAAAGAGAAGGAGGTCCTGCCTTAAACCCACAGCTTTGCAATTTGGTCTTCGAGTCCATAAATCAGCAAGAACAGATATTTTGGATGACCATCATGCTATGGAAAAGGTTTATGAAGCAACATAAAGGACACTGGTTCTAAATAAAAGGTTTGATTTCCATGCCTTTTCTTTTAGTTCCTGTAAATTGAAAAGAGTGTCAATTCATGCTCTAAAAATTATTTACTTGTGCCTACATGCACATTTCATTTGCCACCCAGCATCACTCCTTTTGACTTTACCATCATACCCCAGGTAGCTCATTATCCAGCAAGATCGTTTCAACCCTGGAGCTCACACCTCTTCAGTACCCCCTGTCCTAGGGGCCCCTCCCTCTGATTAGAGAGTAGTGAATTGAAGAGCTCCTTCCTGAACCTCCATTTAAGGAGAGTGCACAGGCCAGCCACTTCTTCATTTCCTACCAGCCTGTGCTCCTTAGGCCTTTGCCATAGACCCTGCCCTGGCAATTAAAACAATTAAAACAATTAAAACAACAATTCTCTGCATTTGATCCTTCTTTGTCCTGGTAGAGAAATGACTCATTGAGCTTGTATTGCATTCTGGTTTCATACAATCAGACCAAAGAATCCTAGAATTTCCCTTGCCTGGTATTCCCGGCCTATGACATCAAAGATATCATTTAGGGATTCTATAACTGCTTTGGTAATACTACTTGGATTTATATCTCCCAGGCTCTCTGAATATGCCCAGTTCTGCCATGGAGCTCTGCTCCATCCTCTACTACACGTGTGGGGATAGTCTCCTTTGACTGACTAGAAGTGGGCCTGGGTGTGTTTTCTTCTTTTCTGTGCTATTTGTCTTTCTTGGTTTTAGATGTTAGAGGTGATCTTCATGAGACTAGAAGTTCAAGTCTTGGGCATCTTGGTTTCTCAGAGTTTCTATGCCCACCTGACTGCTGCACCATCTGTCTGCAATCCTGCCTCCCAGTTTACCATGCAAGAGTAGAAAAGGCTCAGTACCACCTGTTTTAAAAACACAAGCAGCCAAAGAGAGGAGCCAACTCATACCCACATGGTAGCAGATGCAGCAGGATTCCTTGTTAGAACTGAGTATGCTCAGAGAACCCAAGCTGCATTGGAGTTCATAGCAACACAATAAAACCATAGTTGCTCTCCTGTGGCCAGTGTAGGCTGGAGCTTGGTAGATAACTGAGATTTCATTCGCCAGGGTAGCTCCAACTAAGGTTGGATTTTCCCCGGAGTGCTAATGTTTAGAGAACTTGACTGGGTGCTATTCTTCTGTTGACAGAAACAAGTGAACTTAAGTACCTAGTTAGCTAGAATAATTAGTTTAAAGATGAAGCTACCAAAAGACTCATTCCTCTTCCCAGGAACCACAACCCAGGAGAGCTCATCTCTTACTTGGTCTGCCTTGCTCCATCTTCCAGCATTTCCCTTCCTCTGGAATAGCAATTTTGCATTGCCCAGGAGTCTCAACAGGGTGGTGGGGGTTTGGGGAGGTGGAATGTCTCTGTTCTGTTGTCTTTCTCCCACAAGACAGGATCTCTCCTCTCATAAATCCGTGTATGCTGAAATCCAGTGCTTTTCTACCCCATCAACATTTCTCCCCAATCATTTCCCCCCCCCCCCAATATTTTGTCTCCAAGCAGCAAGAATTTTTAGTTATGGTTCCAGAGAGCAGTGATACTATTTAGTCAAAGCAACCCCTGCAAATATGCAAATGAACATTAGTGATCCAAGAATTTCATGTCCTCCCTCGTCATCTTTTTTGGTGTTTGGCCTTCAAATTCTAAGTAGTCACAAATAATTTTTAGAATGCTTTATGTTAATTCCACACAAGTTACCAAGAGAAAGATTCTTCCATATTGAATTCTCCTTCAATATTTTTGCTTGGGGGGTAGAGTAGAGGGAGCAGAGTTGGGGACTTCACAGTATTATAACATTGAAATTATTTTACTTTTATAAAATAAGTTTAATTCTTTACATTGCCTTGTTATATGTAAATCTAATTGCATATAGCATATAGAAACCCAAACAGTGAGAATACAGACTGACAATGTATAACCATGCAGAAATTCCCAAGTCTACTAAAGTAAATTCCTCCCTTTAATTAGGAAAAGAAATGTACATTTTAATTACTGTATTTTCCCCCGTTAAAAACCATCTGTGATGCTGACTCTTTCATCTAAAACAGATCACTAAGAAAGGACATAGTCATTGAATTGCAGCAACACCTAAGACCCAGTAGAAAAGCCCCATCAGAATGAGACACTCTTTTGTGAATTTCCCACACCATGAAGGAATAAAGCAACTCAAAACAATGAAAAAGCTATAGTGGGCCCTGGAAGTATCCGAAGATTGTTACCTTTGACTTAAAGGACCCTGGGCCAACTCCAAAAACTGGGATTTTTTCCCTCTTAAACTATTTAACTCTTTCAGGTGCACTGCAAGATTTGACTGCAAGAAAGATGGTTAAAAGCTTAAGACATTAAAAGTTGAATTTCATTAGAGTGTGGCTTGAGTTAAAACTATTTGACCACTGACATGGCCGTTAGGCTGAGGCAGTGTAGTGGAGTGAATGGAGTACTGGCAAGACCCGGCTTCAAATACCACATCATGCTTGTTAGCTTCATGACCCTGGGCAAGTCATTTAACCATTATACATCTCAAACATATAACTCCCTAGAACTCATCTCCTAAGTCAGCACTTCTTAAATTGTGTCTTGTTACCCCATGGGTTGCAACCCACAGTTCAAGAAGTGCTGAAGGGGTTACAACTAGATAAAAGTTTAAGAAGTCCTGTCCTCAGTTATAGACAGGTTGCTGAGTTAGTAGAGAGAATTCCTATACCAGGAGTTTCCTCTTACTAATAAAATCTTGGATCCTTGGCAAAAATTCCTTAAACTAATGAATGCTTATTAGTGATTCTGCCCTTGAGGGCTTGTTCTTTGTGTCACCTTTTCTGTCTTTGTATCTCTAGCACCTAGCACAATGCCTGGTACATTGTATAAATGTGCTGACACAGTTTTTGTTGATTGACTGATCAAATGAATGAATGAATGATTATTGCTCATGGTAGTATCCAGGCAAGCTTCTCTGGCTTGCTAGGTCACCTTCTTAGGGTTTTATTATTATTACAGCATTATAGAAATGGCTGCCCTCAAGATGGTTGAGTAAGCAGTAAATCACTGTCACTCTCCAATATTCACCTCCAAACAACCAAACAACCATAAAATAGCACCCCAGACCAAATCCTGGGAGAGAAGAGGCGGCAGAAAGATGGGATAGAGGAGTCTTTTAGGCCAGGAGACTTGGAGGATCAGCAAAAATTTCCATCTCACTCGAGTAAAAGGGGAGCACAGTCCAAGAGAGCAAGCATCCTAGCAAGCCAGCAGCAAGCCCCACCTCAGCAAACCAGTGGGTGATCCTGAGCCCCAGGATGGTATAACAGGTAAATGTCAACACTAGGACCCTCACATGTCTTATCATAACCAGAGGAACTGGCTTCAGGAACCACCATGTGTTTCAGTGCAACCCCTGGAAGATAGGTTTTCTGTGGTGGCTGGACCTCTGAGTGCTCCGGTGTTGCCCCAGGTGGCCATTTATGGCAGCTAGACCTCCATTTGCTTCTGCATATCTCTGGGCTATGTACTCCAGTGGCAGGACCCCCACATGTTTCAGCACAGTCCAGGGCAAACTAGACCCCTGCATGCTTCAGTGTAGGCCTGGGGAAATGCAGGAAAACCCCACTGGACCTCAGCATATGCCAAACGCCACCACTAGGACCCCAACTCAGCACCAGGTAGGCTTCCAGACCTTGACAATCTTCAGCAGCACCAGCCAACCCACACCCTACCATTTCAACACAGCACCAGACATGAGAGTTCCCCAGGGATCTCAGGACAACATTAGGATGACACCAGGTAAACAGCCAGGGCCTACAGCCACTGGAACAAGAAGTCAGAGACAGTGCGCCTTCCACCCTCACAACAGAGCTCAAATTGAAAAGAAAGGAAAAAGCCCCCCCCCCCCAAACAAATGGGCAAAAAGCAGCTAAAAAATAATCTGACTATAGAAAGTTATTATGGTGACAGGGAAGACTGAGATATAAACTCAGAAGAGGTGTCAAAACACTTATGGGTACACTAACCACCCCCCAAAAAAATTGGGAAGTGATTTCAAGCCCAGAAAGAACTCATAGAAGAGCTCAAAAGGGAGCTTTAAAATCATATAAGAGAAGTAGAAGAAAAATTGGGAAAAGAAATGGGAGTGATATAAGAAAATTATGACAAAAAGACTCAATAGCTTAGAAAAGTGCTTAAAAAGTAGAATTGGCCAAATGGAAAAGGAAATACAAAAATTAATGGAGGAAAACAATACCTTAAAAGTCAGAATTGGGCAAGTGGAAGCTTATGACTCTATGAGACGTTATAAATCAATCAAACAAATTCAAAAGAATGAAAAAAAATGGAAGAAAATGTAAAATATCTCATGAGGAAAAAAGAACTGACCTGGAAAATAGATCCAAGAGAGACAGTATCAGAATCATTGGATTACCTCAAAGCCATAATCCAAAGGAGCACCTGGACAGCACATCAAGGAAACCTGGCCAGATGTCCTGGAACCAGAGGGCAAAATAGGCATTGGAAAAATCCACCAATCATCTCAGGAAAGAGATCCCAAAATAAAAACCACAAGGAACATTATAGATAAATTTCAGAAATATCAGGTCAAGGAAAAAATAGTGCAAGTGACTGGAAAGAAACAATTCAAATATCAAGGAGTCACAATCAGGATCACACAGGAATTGGCAGCTTCAATATTCAGGGGGTCATGAAACATGATATTCCAGAAAATAAAGGAGCTAGGACTACAACCAAAAGTCACTTACTTGGCAAAATTAAGCATAATACATCAAGTGAAAAATTGGCAGTCAATGAAATAGAAGAATTTAAAGCCTTCATAAGGAAAAGACCAGAACTAAACCAAAAATTTTACTTCCAATATTGAGAACCAAGAGTAGCATAAACAGGTCAAAAGTAAAAAAGAAATAGGAGAGATTCAATAGGGCTAAATTGTTTACTTCCCTGCATGGAAAGATGATACTTGTAACTCTTAAAAATTATATCACTAATAGTATAAATAGAAGGAATAAACATAGACAGAGGGTATGGTATAAGTTGTATTGGAGGGAATGGTATATACAATAAGGGATGACAAAGAGGAGTAAAATGAGTACAGAAGGAAGAAAGAGGTAGAATGGGGTAAATTATGTCACATGAAGAGGTGAAGGGGAAAATGGAGGGCATGGGCATTGCTTGAACCTTATTCTCATCAGTATTGGCTCAAAGAGGGAATAATATACACAATAATATACATAATCAAATGAATGTAGAAATCTATCTTACCCAACAGGGAAGTAGGAGGGGAGGACATTAAATAAAGAGGGTGTGGGGACTGACAGAAGGGAGGGCAGATAGGGGAGGTGGTAGACAGAAGGAAACCATTGGTGATATGGGAAAGGGTAAAAGGAGAGAGAGAGGACAAACAGGAGAAAGAAAAGGATGGAAGGAAATACAAAAGTAATAATAATAATGGTAAATGAGATGAATTCTCTCATAAAATAGAAGCAGATAGAGTAGATCAAAAACTAGTATTTTTTTCTTCTTCTACAACCATGATGAATATGGAAATATATTTTACAGGACAGCATATGTATAAACTATATCAAACTGCCTGCCATTTTCAGAAGAGGGAAGGGGAGGGAGGGAAAAAATTTGGAACTCAAATTCTTGTAAAAGTGAATGCTAAAAATTTTCTTAATTTGTAATTGTGGGAAAAGAAAGAAATGGCTGTCCTCATTACTAACCTAAGTAAGGGATGGCTTCATTTCACCTCAGCCGCTTGGATTTTTGTGCTTGTTTCACAGTCACTTTAGTGAAAATCTAGCTTATACAATAATCATAGAAAGTAAGCGCAATCTCTGGCCATATTTAAACAAAATGATGATTAGTATAAGTTGACAAGTGAACATAGTTTGTGTAAGTTTTAATGGGTTTTGGTGACATTGGATACATAAGCAGACATTACAGGTATGCATAGAGCATGAGCCAGGTGTGCCAGCCCTTGCCTGTAGAGGAGCCTCATATTCTGTGTATACACCCGTGACAGGAAATAAAGAGAAGTGATCACACTGAGAGATCTACAGAGTACAGGTAGAACATATTGATTGAGAACTGAGTATACACTAGCTAGGCACTAAATGCGATTACAAAAGATAGACACTTTAACCTGCTTGGGAATAGGACTTTGCAGTCCTATATTGAAAAATTTGTTAGGATAAAGAATCTTGGGTAGGCCTTGAAATGTCAACTAAAAATATCAAATCCTCTACTTTTGTTAGACTAAAACTCTTCCCTGGCCTCCCCTCTCCCATATGCACTGCTTCCCCCTATTAGAATATCAACTCTTTGTCTTGCTTATCTAGTTATATCCACATTGCTCAATGCATGGGAAGTACTTAATAATTGCTTTTTAATTCTTTTATAAACTATTCAAGTTACTCTGGGCCCAGACATACTGCTTCCCAAGGTAATGAAAGAACTTTCCAATTTGATTGTTGCACTGCTTTCTTTGATATTTGAGAGACTCTGTAGAATGAGAAAGGTGTTGTAGGACTGGAAGAAGGCAAATATCCCAGTTTTCAAAAAAAAGTAAGAAGGTAGTCAGGAAGCCATGAACTACTGTGTGAATTCTGGTGGCTTCTGAATACAAGGCAGTTAATACATTAGCTCATTTCCTCTCTTGATGCTTTACTTATGGAGTGTGGGGAGGCTGTAGACATAGTATTATTGATTTTCTTAAAACATAAGTCTGCTGATAGCTCTCCCTCTGCTCCTTATTACCACTTCACCCTAGCAATTAGGCCCTCTACAGCCCACCTCTAACATGTCTTTACAGCCTTATTGTGTATTACTCCACATTCTGTTCAAGTTGGATGAATAATTGTTCCCTGAATTCCCAGTCCAAGAGAGAGGCAGAGATCAAGAGAAGATATATCACCACTGTTCTACTTCCTTTCCAGGAGAACTGTAGATATGAGACCCCTGGGAAAGTCATTGAAGGGAATAATGCCAGATCTGCCCCAAAAATTTAGGGCCTACTTTTCTTTCATAATATTATAGATTTAGAGCTGCAAACAGTCTTAGAATCGATTAAATCCAACCCTTTTAACAGATGAGGAAACTGAGGCACAAAGAAGTTATGTGACTTGCCCAGGGTCCCATAGTAAGTGGGATTTGAACCCAGGTCAGCCTGATGCCACATCCAATACTCTATGCACTAAACCACATTGCCTCCTTCAGAAGTGTTTCTTCTGAACATGAATTTTGTCTGACTATGCTATCAAAAACTAGAATCCAGTTTATGTCATTGGCCTGTTAGCATTAACAGCATTCAGCAAGGGAGAGGCAGGGACTGCCCTGTAATACTAGAGAAAAATATGAGGTTCAGTCTTTCATAAATATTCTTGATTTGTTATATTGTGCATGCCTGAACACACTCATTTTCTGAACAAACATTATATTCAGCTCCAAGTAGGGTCTCCTCACCTAAATATGCTTTTAAATTCTTCTCTTGGTTTACTAGAAACTATTGACATGAAACTCTGGATGTGAAAATTTACAATACGTGCTAAAAAAATATTGCTCTCCATAATACGCTATACTTTGAGTCAGGAGTCTTTACGTCTAGACAAGACTGGAGAGACTATTTGCAAAACAAATTGAAACTGCAGATCTCAGACTAAATAAAGTTATAAGGTCAATTTTAGAGGTCAGAGAAAGATGGAAGAGAATAAAATTCAGTGATATTGACATAAGATTTTCAAGTCCATAGGATGCCAGTCCTTGAAATGAAAAATATCAATCCCATGGCTTAGCAGTTTGTTTTCTCAGTAGCAAATATATGGCTCTCTCCTCTTCTGGTGGGGTGCTAAGGGAATGATAATACTCAAGTAACTTCTTGGAGGAGCATCATGGTAGAGTAGAGTTTTGGTAGAGTTCATTTACTACCTCTAAAAGATACTGGCTGTGTGGCCTTAGGTAAGTCACTTAATATCCCATTGTTTTAGACAACCTCTGGAAGGCTCTAAGTTACATAAGAGTTACTTATCTGCCTGGACGGAGAGAGTTTGCATATTGGGAATTTCTGATGATGATCAAATTGTAGGTCTGAACCCCAAAACAATTATCCATATTGGAAAGCGCTAAAGAGATCTGGAACATTCCAAACAATATCCCATTGCATAGTGGATTCTAGCATTCATATCTTAAAGCAGGGTGCTACCAAAAGCTGGTTAAGGCATAACTATATAGATCTGTTTTTAAGGAAATCATAAAATTACATTTTTTAAAAGGGAACATTAAGGGCCAGGAAAATATTTGGATACTGAGAGGATGATATTCAGTGTGGCTTTTCCTCTTGAGTGTGAATCTTGGGTGTCAAAACCTTTTTCTCTCTGTAGGATAACACCATTCAGAAACATGTGAGAACTTATGGAACTTTTCTTTCTCACTGATAGCACCAGGTCAAAGTGGGCATTCTTTACAGGCTGGTTTCTATTTCCAAAAACTTCAATTTTTGATACTCTGTCAGTGACTTTTGCTGTCTAGAGTGCTGAGCTTGGGGTAAAGGGTGGTAGTCTGGGGGAGGGGAATGGTAGTAGTAGTTAGATGTGAATATGGGAGAGAGGCTAGAAAAGGAGGAGAAATTATGACATGATAGGGTGAACCCAACCATCACAATTTGGATCAGCCTGGGCCAAACTGGGCTCTGTCTTCCTCATATATTCATTGGGTACTCACCTTAGGTGGTCTGTGTCATAGACAGATGCCATCCACACGGATCATTGTATGTAATCTCACTGAAACCAATCTGCCAAATAGTGCCTTCTTTCATGGCCTCCAGTAACAATTTCTTGGTCAAATAACTTTTGATCATCTTCTAATAGGAGCTTGTTCCCTCTAGGTACATTAACTTTTAACTTTTTGCTAATTTACTCATTTTTTGTTTTCTGTTTTGTGCAAATTTGTGAATTTATCAGTGTAGAGACTTCACAGTGTTGAGAAATCCTCCAAAAGTACAGATTGGCAATCAAAATTGAATTTATATTGTTAGAAAATCTCCTAGAGGAATAGCAAGGTTGAGTTACTTGTTTATGACCACCCAACTATTATATTTTGGACACAGGACTTGAACCCACATCTTCCTGACTTTAAGGTTGACCTCTATCCATTATTCCATACTGACCTTAACAGGAGTAATTTTAAATCAGCTAAGAGACAGTAATGATGCCACTTTTAGCTACTAGCAGGCCTATAGATGTAATGTCTACATATTCTCAGAGAACTAGTTAATTGAGTAAAGAAAATTAAATCCACAAAAGTGTTCATTGTTTTTTTCAGTTTCACCTTTCAACCAGTTATTATATGGCAATGAGTCCAGTTTCCTCTGAAATGAAAATATCACCTAGAGGGCAATGGACAAGTGCATGGTGGGTGAGTACAAGCTGCAGCACATTACAAAGTGGAAGTTATGAGGGACAAGTGAAAGAAAAGATATTAGCAAAGAAATGTATTATGAAAAAGAAGATGGACTGGTCACATGGCAAGAGTCAGGGATAATTAGTGGACAACCTATATATTCCACTGATATCTTCAAAATATCAAAAGAAAGTAAAGGAGTCCCCAGAAAATTGAGCAACAAACTTTTAGCAGGTTATGGACAAGAACCACACAGAATAACCATTGGAGTGTCTTGGTCTCATGTAAACACATACAGTCACAACTTGCCTGAGAAAATTGAGAAGCTAGCCAATGGATCTTTAACAATGAGAAATAGCTTTTTATGGTTTGGGTTAAGTAATTTCCTAGATATCAGTACCTGTCTCTGTTTACCATAGAGTGTGAAGATAACTGTCAAAAGATTACAAATAGCCTTGAGTTCTCAATGAGAGGAGATGTAAAAATCAAATAACATATTGAGTGGGAAAGAATTCACCCTCAGATTTGGGAGTCTGCCCATTTTTATTTAAAACAATTTTAGAATGTCACCTTCATTTCCGCTATGCATTTTAACTGAACACATTTCTACACTTGATCTGTGAATTTCCTTTGCCCCCCCCCCCCATTTTTAAAGCTCTTCCCGTATAACTTATTTAATTTGGGGCTGTCACCACTAACTTGTAGGATTTCTGTGATGTGTGAAGAAGAGAACTGTCTAAACCATGAGATTTTCCTTGAATTAATGTCTTAGTTTAAGCTGTCATCACTTGGGAAATTTATAACTACAGTACAGCAGTCTGAGAAAGACAGATTCAAACACAAATATAACGTTCTGCTGCTATTCTATCTAGTCATAACACATTTTGTAGCTCTGAGGAGTGTAGACTCAAGTTTCATGGCATAACCTACTTTATAGCAGATGTTATTTGGAACAATGAACTGGCTTTTAAACACATTTGCAGGCTAAAGGCCATAGTCACTCTTTTAATTTAAACGACTTAATTGCTTGCATTATTAGATGAGATAGATATTTCAAACAGACCATTGTGCCTAGCAATAGAGAATTTAAATGAGTTTACTCCTCTCTCATCTGAGGTATAAATGATCAGAAGACATGTTGCGTTTTCTGAAGTATTCTGAAACTTCTCTCAGCCCTGGAGAAATATTTTTTTTAACATTTGTTTTTCCATTGAGTTTGAAACATGTCAAAGGCAGAGAATTAACTAGGGTGGAACAATTGGCACTTTGTCTTAGGGCACTGATTTTAAAGGGTGTGGAATGCTTGAGGGTACAGATATTGCCCAACAGAGCCAAGGAAGCAAGGATAATTAGTTAAATACAAAGTTACTAGATGTTGGGACTGACGTGATTCCCATTATTCCTGGTCCAAGACTATCTCAGCGATAGCCTCATGCCAATGTCCCAGGGTCTCTATTTACCACCATGGAACAGTGTTCAACTCTTACCTCCTCTGGCTCAACTGAAGGTTGCTTTATACAATTGCTTTTCCTTTAAACCAGACTAAAGAGTAAGAAGACTTGGGATTATCCTCATCAGATTTGCATGATCTCTAGTGAAACCTTGGCAAGAAACTGTCAATTCTCAAAAAAAAAAATTTATTGTATATATACATACATATATATATATATATATATATATATATATATGTATATATATATATATATACACATATGCATATGCATATGCATATACATATACATATATACTTATACACACACATGAGTATAATAGTGACATGGATAATCCACTAATGCAAAAATCATTTTGCTCAGTACTGAAAACACATTGGAATTTTTTTTTCTATAAAATTTATTTCAGTAATTTGTTTTTAATAAGCTGGTATGAGGATCAGTCCATAGAATTTAGAGTGAAAAGCAACCATTTAGTCTGGTATAGGCAGTAAGTGACAATATACAGCCTTGTCATACTCCTTTTCCAATACCGAACCAATCAGTTGTTCCATGTTCAGGTCTAACTGTTGCTTCTTGGCCCACATACAGTCTCCTCAGGAGACTAGTAAGATGATCTGTTGCTACCTTCTCTTTGAGGACTTGCCACATTTTGTTGTGATCCACACACAGTCAAAGGCTTTAGTATAGTCAATGAAGCAGAAGTAGAATTTTTTTTTCTAGAACTCCCTTGCTTTCTCTATTATCCGGTGAATATTGGCAATCTGGTCTCTAGTTCCTCTGCCTCTTTGAAAACCAGCCTACTCTTTTGGTAATTCTCATTCACATACTGCTGAAGCCTAGCTTGCAGAATCTCAAGCATAACTTTGCTAGTGTGTGAAATGAATGCAATTGTTTGGTAATTTGAACATTCTTTGGCATTGCCTTCTTCAGGATTGGGACATAAACTTTTCTTTTCCTATCCAGTAGCCACTGTTGAGTTTTCTAGATTTGCTGGTATATTGAGTATGGCACTTTAATAACATCATCTTTTAGGGTTTTAAATAGGTCAACTGGAATTCTGTCACCTACACTAGCCTTATTGTTAGTAATGCTTCCTAAGGCCCACTTGACTTCATTCTCCAGGATGTCTGGCTCTAGATAAGTAACAATACCATCATGGTTATTGGTGATATTAAGTATTTCTTGTATAGTTCTTTTGTGTGTGCTTGACACGTCTCATTAATCTCTTCTGCTTCTGCTAAGTCCATACTATTTTAGTCTTTTATCATGCACATTTTTCTGCATGAAATGTTCCTTTGATATCTCTAATTTTCTTGAAGAGATTTCCTATATTTCCCATTCTATTTTTTCTTCTATTTCTTTGTATTGCTTATTTAAGAAAACCTTCTTATCTCTCCTTGCTATTCTCTGGAATTCTGCATTCAGTTGGCTATATCTTCCCCTTTCTCTTTTACCTTTTGCTGTCCTTCTTTCCTCATCTATTTGTAAAGCCTCATCAGACAGCCAATTTGCTTTCTTGCTTGCAAGGTTGGTGGGAGGGTCAAATGATATAACATGAGAAGTACAATATAAATGCTGGTTATTATTATTTACTAGCAGTATAACCTTGGGCAAGTCATTTCCCCACTCAGGGAATCAGTTTCTTCATTTGTAAAATGAGGGAGGTTAAACTGTTCTATGTTTGAATCACAGTATCTGAGTTTGCATCCCAGTTCTGCTACTTGATACCCGTATAAACTTGAGTAAGCGACTTTGCTGTAAACCTCACTTTCCTCAGCTGTAAAATGAAGGAGTTGGACTAGATGACTTCCAGGCTTTCTTCTTTTGCTAAATCTGTGGTCCTATTATCCTTCCCATTCTAACATTTCATGGTTCTAGATTTATTTGGTTCCTTTTTTTGCTGAAGACTTTCCAAATAGAATATATTAATAATCCTTCAAGAACTTCACAAGGATCAGGTATTTTCTCAATTTAGTGATAAGGGCACTCACTCCCAGGCCATTACCTTTCTTTCTATCAGACTGTACTTTATAACCTGTAACCTGAAACTTCCTGTGAATTACACAGATTCTGAATTTTATAGAAGTCTTTCTTAATGCTTATTGGTATTAATAATGTTGATTTGGTTCCATGAATATTATGTTTTTGTCATCACTGAGTAGACAGAGAGTTTTATATTCTCCTTAATGTGTAATGTTTTAAATAGATGATCTGGGTAAGTGAGTAGAATTATCCTAATAGGATGTCTTTAGCACTTCTTAATTCAAATATTGTGTGAGAAATTTCCAGGATGAGGCCTATAAAATTGATAAGCTGAGGGTATTAGGTTGGATTATCTCTGGATTTGCTATTGAAAGATGAATGTTATTCCCATGTTTATAATTTTCATTTGCTGTCCTTATGACTATGCTTGTGTGTATATCCCTTTATGAGAATGGTTTTGTTTGAGAAAAGTTCACATATAGTAAGATATTGTAAAGATAAATTAATTTGGTGGATACTCTTCTGTGTTGGGGAAACAGAGAGAAACTACAAGGCTACCATGGGTGAGTGGATGAGGTTGCAGATTGGACACATAGTATTTCCAACAGAGGTATGAAGATGATCGTGGCAGTCAGTGGAGTACTGAACCTGACATGAATCATTCCTGAATCTTAATCTTGTCTCTGGCACTTAACTGATATTTGGGCAAGTCACTTGACCTCTCTTGGTCTTACTTTCCTGATCTGTCAGATGAGTATACAGTGCCTATGGTACCTACCTAATAATAAAGTCATTGTGAAGAGCAAATTATTTATGTAAAGTGTCTTCTAAACTTTAATGTGCTTGGTAAATATTAGGTATTATTATCAGCAAGAAAATATTAAAAATGAGAAACAATATGGCCTAGTGAATAGAGAGCTGGTCTAGGGGTCAGGAGAAACTGTGTTCAAGACCCATCCTTTTACTGTTTCTTTGAACCTTGATAAGTAATGTCACTTCTCGTGCTCTAAGAAACTTTCTAAGAATATAATCTATAGATAAGTTGCCTACCTGCATTGTGACAAGCAATTTCCTCATTCAAGATCTCTTTATACCAATGAAGTTATAGGTCCATCCTTAATTCTATCCTCATTAATAGATTTTTTTCCTGACTACAAGGTGAATGATAGTGGTTGGCATAGTGATTTGCTCAAGATTGCATATGAAGATAGCAAAAAAACCAAAACCCAAACATTCTTAGCTTTAAGGCATATTATCTTGCTCATAATACATGGATATTTCACCAAATCACAATAATTTAAATTTCTATAGTACATTAAGGTTTACAAAGCATTTTTCTTACAATAGCATGTAAGATACTTATATTAAAGATGTTCTCTATTATGTAGATGAGGAAGCTGAGGCTTGGCAAAATTATCTTTGTAAAGTAAAGTGAAAATAGTTTCATTATTGAAGCTCCCTCTTTTCAGACCGAACAGGCAAAATCTCTCCTCGTGGTTCCAGAGTTCCTTGGAACAGTTCTTTCTCTATTGCCATTGACTGGAACCCCTCAGGTTACATTTCCTACATCATGAAATGGTCAGTGACTAATGAATGAGTGAGATCCCCCAAAAATGAATGAAGCAAAGAGAAATTCTGGGTGTTCAGGGAGTGCTAGCATCTCTGGTGTGAGGGCTTATCCAGTCCTTTTCAGGGCTGCTTATCTACCTTGTGTGTTCACTTTCACTGTGCTCTCTCCTTTGACTCCAAGAAGCTATGGCCTGTGCAGCAGCCACACCCTGGTAAACTGTTTCAGCAGAGGGCTAAACCAGATTGAGGGTAACTGACAGGCCTCAGACCTGTTGGAGAGTTACTGGGGTGTCTACCCCAAGTATTTGAAGACTTCCCCTTGCAAAATGGACAGATGAGAACAATTTGTTCTAGCAGCCGTGAAGCCACACACTGTGTGTTGTATTTAGAACTTGGTCAGATGTCAGAAATGCCAACATCATCTACTACATCCTAAGACATCACCAGTCATCTTGACTTTTGTCTGGCCTCGGCACTTTGATGACGTTGGAAGAGAAAATGAGGCCAGTGACTTCATGCAGCTCTGCCTCACTTAAATCCAGTTTATGTGTAAGTCAAAAGATATGGCCCATATCGTTTTACAGTTTTTACTTACACCTGTGATAGAAACTTCCATGCTCATATTGATCTGATCAACCATAGTTGAACACACTTTACCTTGACCTCAACAACATGATGTCATTTTGGGCTTATTCAAGCATGGTGGACTACAACCAGTTATCAAGCAGTAATTATTCAACACATGCTAACAGAATTAGAGGAATAAATCACTGGGACGGTATAGATAAATATGAGAGAGAGGAAGTCAGACGAACCATCTCGGTGATCAATAAACCTAAGAACCTGAACTACTTAGGAGAAGATTCCTTCTTTGACACCTGCTAGGAAAATTAGAAAGTAGTTTGGGAAGGTAATAGTTTTTGACCAATATCTTATACCATATGTCATAATAAGTTATTAGGCACAAGGAGGTACATTTCACAACTGTGGATTCTTAATCAAATGAGAAATTTTGATGACTGGTAGTTTTGATTACATGAAATTTATAATATAAAGGACCTAGTAGACAGAGTAAACCAGGAAGAGCAGAATATACAGTACATAGTAGCCGTGTGACTCTGGGCAAATCACTTAACATTTCAATTCCTGGGGCAACTCTCTAAGACTATAAGTCACATAATGATTGTGAATCTTTATTCACAGAGGGAGTTTCCTTATGAGAAGTACTTATACTGTTGAAATCACAAATCTGAACCAAAAATGATAACCATAATCTTATGTTTTTGAAATAGCTAGATGGTATGGTGCAGTGGTGGGTGTCAAAGAGGAAAAAAATCTTTACTAGTCACATATTGACCTAGAAAACAACAAATCAAGGTGATCTATGTTGTATTCTATTTTATTTATTTTATTAAACATTTCCCAGTTACGTTTTAATCTGTTTCCTGTGGCACTCAAGAGTTTTCCAGGCTCTTTGAGGCCCTCTGGTTGAGAGTTTGACACCTCTGTTATAGTAGTTAGACTTAGGAGCTTAAAGTCAAGAAGACCTGAGTTCAAATCCTACCTCAGAAACTTAGTAGCTATGTGACACTAGGTAAGTCACGGAATATCTCAACCTCAGTTTCCTCATATGTAAAATGGAGGTAATAGGAGCACCTACCCCAAAGGGTTGTTGTACAAATCAAATGAGATAATATTTGTAGAGAGTTTTGTAAATGTCAGTTATTATGAATAGTATTCTTATTGTTCAGGAACAATAACAGAGAAGCTAGGAAAAGAAGAAAAACAAATGGAAAAATATTTACATCAAATAGCTTTTATAAAAATATGACACTTAGTATATAGGGGGGACATACATATATACACATGTAAGAACTCTTCTAGAACAGATAATTGGTACAACAATACAACCACTTATCACAAGTTCCCTAAAAAAGAATTGTAGTACCACTATTAGGCCTGTATTTCAGAGCAGAAAAACTCCCAAGTATGACCTGAGCCAGATAAAAATATAATTGGAAAATGTTTAACAAAATAAATGAAAATACAGTGCAACATAGATAATGTTAATTTGTGGTTTTCTGAGTCTATATGTGCCCCACATGGATCTGGTTCTATTTGCTTTTGACACCACTGCTCCATAAAGAACAAAGAAAGAAGAAAGAGATAGTACAAAAATATGTATAGCCTTTCATTTCATTGTAGCAAAGAAATGGAAATTATAGTGGTGTCTGTCAGTTAAAGAATGACTGTTATGTAAGTTATGATATGGGAAGAGTACTCTTGTGTAGTAATAATTGATGAAAGGGATGGGTTCAGAGAAGCCTAGAACTTACATTGTGTGAAATGAGCAGAACTAGGAGAACTACTTATTTAATAATAGCAGCTCTGTAAAGACAAACAGTTTTGAAAGACTTATTAAGGCTGATTAATGCTCTGACCAAGGATTTATGATAAATAATGCTACTCACCTCCCACTAGAGACGTGATGGACTCAAGATAAAGAATAAGACATACATTATTTTTTAATATGGCCAATGTGTAAATTGGCTTTTCTTGACAACACATATTTGCTACAAAGATTTCCTGCCTTTCCCCCCACCATAGACAGGGCATTTGGGAGTGAGAGAAAATAAATTCTTAGTAATTGAATAAAATAAATCAAATGCTATCATTAAAAACTGATGATTTTTATTTAACTTCTTTTGAATATCCCCTGGTTGCTAGCATTATGGCTGCCACTACAAGGAGACAAAAGTATTGTCTTTCTTCCGTCCCTCCATCCTTCACTTTCTTTTTTCCTTCCTTTAAAAAAAACCCAGAACCATGATTCCTTTGTTGAGGAAACTCTTGGTGTGGAAATTCCCTTCACTAATGCATATCAATAACTCAAACTTAAATTATAGTCTTAGAGTTTCTCGAAACATTGAGAGGTTAAGTGTCTTGCAGCCAATATGTGTTAGAAACGCATTCAAATGATTTGAACTCAGATTTGCTAAGTCCAAGTCCATTCATCTATCTCCTCTATTGTAATATTTCTCACTCTTTAATGGTAACCATTTATTATTGATAGAACTAAGAAATGATAGTCTTGCCATAAGTTATGTAATACAAGGATTTTTTTCATTCAAAAATTATGTTGCTGAGGATGAAAGATCATAACATTCTGTATATGTAAATATATTTATTATGATTATACATCTAGCAGTAGGAGGCTTGTTGAATGACTTAGAGCAGTCCTGAGGTAGTACACAGTGGGCACTTAATATACGCTTGTCATAATTTTTAAAAAGCAATTTAACTTCTTTTATAAGAATAAAACCATTGAAAAAAACATACAGGCCAAAAATTGGTGGACCAAATAAGTTATCCCTTCTTCTTTCACTATTTTTTGTTTATTAGCTTCCCTAAATATTCACATTGTTCCTATTGGCATGTTACTGAGAAACTCAGCATGTAAAATGTTGCCTGCACGTAATTACTCTGTAAAATTACTTTATTGAAATCCACATTTGAACTGATATTGTTTTTAAAATTAATTCAAAATGAGCTAAATATAGTTTTATGACTGATACACACCTTTTTTGTGCTTCTACCAGTTGACAAATTGCTTCCTGCAGGCTTTATGTTTTTTATGGGGAATTTATTGAACTCGTGACATATGACATAATCCCCAGTGAATTGCCAGGTTTTAAATGATTTATAGTTGGGTATTAAAAAAACAGAAGGCAGTTTGCCTATTTTTCAGACTTCAACTCTTGTCTGTGTAGGCTGTACTTACCATTAGGCCTAACAACATTATCAACAACCCAACCTTCCTCCATGAAGAGTAGTGAAGCTATCTACATCTTTGGAGCTCTAATCATGATAGATACAGTATAGCTTTATAGAAGGAAATTCTCATTTTATAATTTGATATGAACATTAAGACAGTATTTCTAGTCTATTACTGTATTATATTTTTCAAGTGTAACCCAGGTTACAAGCCTGGAATATTTACATAAGATTCTCCATATTGGTAGAGAAAGTGATGACTCAATACTGCAAGCCTGGGTGAGGAGATAAGTTGATGTGAGAGCTTTGGAAAGGCAGACATTGTTCTTCATTCCTGCTTTAAGGGAGAATATATATATATATATATATATATATATATATATATATATACATATATATATATACATATATACATACATATATATATATATATATATATATATATATATATGTATGTATAGTTCCTGAATAATTTCACAAGATTCTTTGGAAGGCAGACAAGTAGGGGTAAGCTGGTTTCTCAGTATGTCTCTGATTTCTAGCTTGACTCCTTAGAAACTTTGCAGTATTTTTCCAGATATGAGATAAGGGTATCTGTCTGTCAGTCTGTCTCTCTCTTGAGTTGAAATATATCATTCCCAGTGAAAAAGCTCATTCACTCTGTGTATTTCCTGGAATATTCTAAACTGTGTAATTTCTCCAATTTCTGTTCGCTTTCTGCTTGGATGAATTGGTTTAGTCATGATTCACTATTTGTGTTGGTCTTTTGTGTAAATAGTATTTAGTAGGTAGGAGTAAAGTCTATGGACATAAAGTTAGGGTACCTCTTCCTATTTAAGGAATAGTGATAATGAAAACAACTTGAACTTTCATTAAAAAACAGAATGAAACAAAGATAAAAACAAACAAAAAAAAACCTTCCCCTGGACTAGCAATGGCTATACATATGACCCTTTCTCTTGGAGAGGGGTGAGCAAGATTGCATAGCCACTTATTAGTGCCTCTCCAGGAGCTCCATTTATACAACTCATATGGCTATATATACATTACCCATGTCAGCAGCAACCTACACACCCTACACAAGCAATTTATATAGTAGAACAATGCAATATTGTCATTTTAGATATTCTCTTGAATTTGTGGAGTTTACAGAAAGTTCTCTGCTAGCTTTTTGCCTAAATGATTTTGATTAGAAGACTTAGGGAATTCAAATAGTAAGATTACAGAAAAAAACCAAAATGCTTGAAATGTTAGAGCATTTGTTTTTAACTTAATAAGTCAAGAAAGTGTTAAAGCTGAAATTTGGCATTTATTTTTCCATGGAATTAGAAAACCTAGACTTTTCAAGATATAATCAACAGGCCACAGCTGCAAAGCAATAGGCACTAGGGAAAATAAAAAAAAATTTGGAGCTTTGTTTAGAAGCATTAGTCTTTATTAAATTGAATGATTTCCCATTCATTTTGTAATGAGGGACACTTTTACTGAAATGGAAGAGAGCAAAATGAAGGGAAACCAGAGATGAGAGAGAGAGAGAGAGAGAGAGAGAGAGAGAGAGAGAGAGAGAGAGAGAGAGAGAGAAAGAGAAAGAGAGAGAGAGGGTGACAGAGAGAGAGACAGAGAGAGGGAGAGACAGAGAGAGAGACAGAGAGAGGGAGAGACAGAGAGAGACAGAGAGAGACAGAGAGAGACAGAGAGAGAGAGACAGAGACAGAGAGAGAGAGAAAGAGAGAGAGAGAAAGAGAAGGAGAGGGAGAGGGAGAGGGAGAGAGAGAGAGGTCAGACATCTAGATACTGTTGATGGATTTGGCAGCAGAGAAAAGAAAGGATGGATTTCTTATGTTCCACCCCAAATTGAATTGCCACATAATTTGAGATTGAGTGATAAATATGAACAGGAGAAATTTTGTATACTCAAATACTTTGCCAGCAGTTATCAGAGGGGCAGCTCTGAAGCAAAAAAAAAAAATAAAGTCAAAGCTATTCAGTTCAGAGTATAGTAAGCAATATATTTGGTATTCTTAGGGTGAAAAGGAAATGTCTTCAGACTTGGAGAAGAACCTGTCAGAGACTTGAACATAACACACAGTTTCATGGTTCAGCCTGTCCCCTGGACAATAAATAAATTTTGATAACCAAAGCCATAATGAGTAACCCTGGCACCATGAAGTCTACCTGAGTAGGACACAAAGGTCTTGGTGGGGTAGGAGATCATTTAGACATTATCAGGCCACTGAAAATGGGAGAAGGGGTAGAACTAGCAAGGACTGAATATTGGAATGGAGTCTCCAGAGAAGAATGGGAAGAAGTAGAAGTGGCTATTTGGGAGCTTACTGTTCTAACTATTCTTGTTACCTAAGTGTTAAGTCCATTTGGTTTACCTGCTAAAGGAAGAGAGGGTCTGTTAATGCCCTCTAAGTTTTGGAACCCTAGAGCAAAGTTCTAATTTTCTTGTCCTAGTTGCAACTCTATCTACAATTCTATTCACTTACATTGTCTTTTTCACCTACTGCTTCCCATTGCACTGAGATTTTCCAGAGGCCGACGCAATATTGCATCAAACATTCTCTCCATTGCACAGAATTCTTTCTTTTCTTCTCTGGTCTGATGTGGAAAGCAGAATCAAAATGCTAGTGTTAGGTGACTGTGACTAGTATGACTCTCTGGTAGCTTAGGATAGACGTTGCAGGAAAGTCATAGGAATATGGATAGGGACTGGACCTATAATTTCATTGGTAAAGAAAACTCCCAGAAACCAATGCTGCTAAAGTTAAATGGAAAGCAGGGAAACGGGGGGAAGGGGAAGAAAATTACTGCAAATTTATCTGATAAAGGCCTCATTGCTCAGATATAAAGGGAACTGAGCCAAATCTATTTTTTATTTTATTTAACTAATGATTTTATATTGCTTTTTTTGTTCCTGTTCTCCATTTATGTCCAACTCTCCATGACCCCATTTGGGGTTTTCTTAGCAAAGACACTGGAGTGGTTTGGCATTTACTTTTCCAGCTCATTTTGTAGGTGAGGAAGTGTGGCAAACAGGTTAAGTAACTTGCCCAGAATCACACAGCTAGTAAGTGTGTGTGAGGTGGGATTTGAACTCAGGTCTTCCTGACTGTAGTCCTGGCACTCTATCCACTGTACTACCTAGCTTCCCCAGTTGATAAATGGTCAAATGATATGAACTGGCAGTTTTCAGAAGAAGAAATCAAAGCTATCAATATTCATGTGAAAAGTACTGTAAATCATAATCATTAAAGAAATGCAAATTAAAATAACTCTGAGGTTCCACCTCATACCTATTAGATTTGCTAGCATGACAGAAAAGGGAAATGACAAATTCTAGAGGAGATGTGGAAGAATAGGTACACTAATGCAGTATTGGTAGAGCTGTGAAATGGTACAATCATTCTGGAAAGGAATTTAGAACTATGCCCAAAGGACCATAAAACTGTGCATACCCTTTGACCCAGTAAAGTCACTTATAGGTCTGTATCTTGAAGTGATTAAAGAAAAAGGAAAAAGGATCCACATTTGCAAAAATATTTATAGCAGCTCTATTTTTAGCAGCAAATAATTAGAAATTGTGGGATGCCCAACAGTTGGGAAATGACTGAACAAGTTATGGTATATATTTTGATGGAGTGCTATTATTGTACAATAAGTGATGATGAAGGGTACGGTTTCCGAAAATCCTTGGAAGAATTATATGAAGTGGTACAAAGTAAAGAGAGCAAAACCAGAAGAACATTGTACATGGCTACAGCAATGTTATAATGATGATCAGCTGTGAAAGACTTTGCTACTCTGACCAATGCAAATGATCCAAGATAATGCCAAAGAACCCAGGATAAAATTTCTGTCCACCTCCAGGGAGAGAATTGATGAACATTGAATGCATGTTGAAGGATATTATTTCTCACTTTTTTATTTTTCTTGCTTTATTTTTTTTCTTGCAACGTGGCTAATGTGCAACGTCACATATTTAATGAATATAATTTTGCTTGCCTTCTCAATGAGTAGAGTAGGGACTGGAGGAAGATAATTTGGAACTCAAAATTTAAAAAAAAGTGAAAGTTAAAAATAAAATTAAATAAAAAGAAGAAAAAAAGAGAAAACTCCCAGACATGGGACTTAATAATGCAAGTCAGCAACATCACTGTAACCTACAGTAACTTGTAGTCTTGAAAGATTAAATGACTTGCCCAGGGTCACATGACTTGTGTCTCAGGCAGGACTTCAACCTATATATTACTGGTTTTAAGGCCAGCTCATTGCCCATTAGGTTGATTTTTATTTTTCATAAATAGCCTAGGAATTCCGACTCCTGACTCTGAATCTGTAAGTTACTGAATCATTTGCAATTTGGAATAAAACATTAGCTAATATTTATATAGAACTTACTATGAGCCTGGCACTGCTCTGAGTGATTTACAATTATTTTATTTGCTGCTCCCATCAGTCCTGGAAGGTAGGTGCTATTATTATCCTTATTTTCACAAATGAGGAAATGGAAGCAGAGGTTAAATAACTTATCCAAGGTCACACAGCTAGTCAGTGTCTTAGGCTGGATTCAAACTCAAATCCTTCTGACTCCAGGCCTAGTGCTCTATCCATTATACCACCTAGCTGCCTCACAATATTGTTTGTTGTTGTTCTCGTCATAATCATTTTGATAATAATAACTAAAATGTATTCAGCACTTTCATGTCTGCAAAACTCTTCACTTAGATTATCTTTTTTGATCCTCAAAATTGTACTGGGAGGAAGATACTATTATCATCCCCATTTTAAGGATAAGGAAATAGGGTGAGAGATTTAGTGGCTCATCCAGGGTCTTACAGCTATTGAGTGTCTAGGGCTGGATTTGAACTCAGATCTCCTTGATTCCCAAGTCCAGTGATCTATGGCTGTACTATCCTGCTACCCAAAGTGTGAAGAGTCACTTTATTTAGAAACTGCTTTATAGGAAATATGGACACCGTAAAATCTAGAATTTGTCTGCATGTCACCATGCCTGTGTTCTTAAACTTGGGACTAGACAGACTTGGACTTTGTGACATTTATTTTTCTAATCAAATCTGTTACACTCCTTTTAGTGTTGAAGACAAGAATGTGCTCTATGGAAATAAATTGCAGTTAGAAATTTCATTCAGCAATTAGCTTTTTCTAGTGTTATTTTCTGATGGCAGGAGCTGTGTAGTCAGCCAGTCTGTCTTGCAGCAGCAGTTTTCAAGTATAATGAAGTCAATTATACTGTTGGTACAAAGTATTTCAGAGCTAAAGGTCTGTAGATTCTGTATGGAAGTTGGGAAATGTTTATTACATCTTGCTATTTCTTTGTGTTCAGTTGCCTTTTCCCTCATCACGTCTAGGTCTCCAGGTCTAGTTGTTACTTTTACAATCTAGGCCAAAAACAGCCACTTGTGTTTACTGAGTGTTATTTATCACTGAATTGCAAGAATCTCTGTGACTAAGAAAGGGTTTGAAAAGGGTCAGTTACAAGGACAAATCCCCTACTTTTCCAGGAGAACAATGTCCCCTCCATTTACAATGAAGGATCCAACAGCATATATATA
>CM053582.1:48426352-48441569 GCA_028627135.1 Pseudochirops cupreus | reverse complement strand
TTGAATTCAAGTTTTGTTTCTGATACATGCTAGCTGTGTACCCTGGGGCAAATTATTTAACCTCTAAGTATTTTAGGCATCTCCTTGAGACTATAAGCTACAGTTAAAATAAAGGGTAAAATTGTACCATAGATTCCAAGTAATCTAGGAATTAAAACCAGTTCAGTGATGGTTGGAGTCAAAGAGGAAAGTGTCATGGAGCAGGTAAGACAAAAGCTGAATACCATACGTTCTGGTTTTTTTATGTTCTATATTCTGTCATTCAGAAGAACCATCTAATCACAGAATTTTTGAGATTGAAGGATGGTGTAATCCCAACATGGGTGGGGAATTTACGGTCTCAAGGTCACATGTGGCCCTTTGACTGAATCCAAACTTCACAGAACAAATCCACTTAATTAAAGGATTTGTTCTGTTAAACTTGGACTTAGTCGACATGCCACACCCAAGGACCTAGAAGGCCACATGTGACCTATGTTTGCAGTGCAATTGGTACCTAAATAAGTGCCCCCTCTGCAACATAGCCATCTTTGCTAGAAATTCACATTGATATGGAATTAAGTCATTCCCACTTGAGATATCCCTTTCCTGCTTTGGTCTTTGGAATATAATATATCTATTTCCTTTTGACTTGTATGAAAATAAAATAATACAGTGTTATTCATAATGATTTTCCTTGGAATGATCAAGAATTGTCCTTGCTGTCTGCACAATGTGTTCCTTAATGGTATAGTTTTGAAGTTTGACTATGATGCTTTTCAGTGATTTAAATTGAGTTTCTATCTTTTGATGTCCTGAGAATACTCTTGGTCAGGAAACTGCCATCTGTTTTCAATATCTCTGGGTAATTTTTCAGTAAGATTTCTCAAAGTGGAGTACTTCAGTTTTCTTTAATAGTGATCCTTTTTTCAGAGTCTATAATCCTTAGACTATCTCTTTAGAGTCTGTCTTCAGGATCAGCATCCTTTTTTTGTTGAGCTCCTATATGTTATTCCCATCTTTTTTCTACTCTATTATTTTTCCTTCATTCTCTATACTTTTTATTCCAGTCGTGCCATTTTCTTTTTCAGAAAACCTACTGGTATAGAGAATCTCTGTCTTTTTTCCTAAACTCCCTAGTCTCTTGTCAAACAGTGATTTTCTTAAAGAATTCTAATTTCTGCCTTCATTTCTTTGATATTTTTTTTAATTCTTTAACCACTCTTCTGAAAATTCTTTTTGAGATTGGAAAACATTAATTTTGACTAGTTTTTCTATTGCCACAAACTGGTGTATGTTTTTATATGTGTGTGTGTGTATATATATATATATATATATATATATATATATATATATATATATATATATACATATATACATATACATATATATATATATATCAGGAAAAAAATTTCCTAACAATTAGAGCTGTCTAACAATGCAATGTCTGATGTTGACAGTAATAGGCTTCTCTTCCTTTGAGTTCTCCATGCCAAGGCTAGAAGACTACTTCTTGGTGGAGGTAGGGACCCTTTTTCAGGTGTGAATTGAGCCAAAAGGCCTCTGTGATCCCTTCCAGCTCTGAAATGATGGTGAGGATGATGATGACTACTATTTAGATAACACTGGCTCTCTATCACGTGCTAAGCTAAGCACTTTACAAATGAGGTGTCATTTATTTATGTGAGTCACAAATGGGTTGTGATATGCATTGGGAGAAGGTGATTCCCCCACACTGACAAAGTCACAAATCCTTTACATATTGGTATGATTAATTCTTATACTAATTATGAATAATGATCATGTATTTAGTGTGTATATTGTCATTTTCTAACATAATGCTTAGGGAATAGTGACTTTGGGAGAAGGGAATCAGCTATGTACAATGAAAAATAGTTTTGGAATCCTAAAATAACACCATCAAGGGAGAGATATAATTTGGAATTATATTCAATTCTGGAATATCTTTCTGAAGAGTATCCATTCTTTGGATCATATGTAAAAAAGTTTATGCCCCATGTTATTGCACCATCCATCCAACTGTCAATGTGCTCTGGTAATAATATATGATGATGCTTTGGTTAAAGTATCATTAAGGAGGAAACTCAACTAAATAGACGTATCTATGAGGGTGCTTTGCATGTATATGTATGTGTGAGAGAGACAGGCAGATAGAGACTGTGATTTCTAAAAATCCTTTTGCCTATGTGCCTAAGTTTCTCCAAAGGGATGTGCTGGAAGCATCTCAAAATCAGCGTCCAAAACAGAACTCATCTTCCTACTTAAATCCAACCTCAGCCATTTCCATCAAAGGTATTCCCATGCTTCTAGTTACCCAGTTTTGTGACCCCGGTATCTTTCACCAGGCCCTACCCTGTTCCCCATATCCAGTTTTCAAGTCTTATTGATTCTATCTCTACAGTGTCCCTTGTGGTCAGCCTCCTCCATTCACATGGGCACCACTTTATTTTGGTCCCTTGTCACCTTTCACCTGGACTGTTGGAATCTCTTCCTAGGACTCTTAGCTTCCAAGCTCTTTCTCTCTCCAATGTCTCTTCCACAAAAGTGCCAACAAAATCATATTCCTATAGCACAAGTGTGACCATACCACTTCTCTGTTAAAGAAGCCTCACTGGCTCCCTGTTGCTTTTTGGATAAGACAGAAATCTCTTTGTTTATCATTTAAAAGCCCTTCATTCTCTGACTCCAGACTACCTTTCCAGGCATGTTGCATATTATTTACCTCTATGAACTCTACAAAGATGTCAAATTTGCAGCCTATAGGCTGTAATTGACCCAAACAGATTAAAATGCAATTGAGAAATGTTTAAAAAAATAAGTAAAAATAAAATAATAATAATATAATAGATAACATAGGAAAATAAATAAAACACAAATAATGTTAATTTGTGGTTTTATGAGTCAATATGTGGCCCATATCTGTTTATATTTGAGTTTGACACCACTGCATTACAGCAAAGCTGATCTAGGCAGTGAGGTGAAAACGGTCAATAGAATGCTAGACCTGGAGTCAGGAAGACGTGAGTTCAAGTACAGTCTCAGATACTTACTAGCTATGGTGTGATCCTCAGCAAGTCACTTAACCCCTGACTGCCTTAGTTTCCTGAAATGTAAAACCAAGATAGTAAGAGCACCGGTCTCTTGGGTTTGTTATGAGGATCAAATGAGATAATATTTCCGAAGCACTTAGCAGAGTGCCTGGCCTATAATGGGTGCTTAATAAATGCTTATTTCCTTCCTTCCTACTAACTTTTACCCAAACTTGGCAGATTATCTTCTAAGATCATAGATTTAGAGCTGAAGGGGAACATAGAGATAATCGAGTTCAAACTTCTTATTTTATAGATGAAGCAATTGAGTTCTGGAGTGGTTAAGTGACTTATCCATGGTCACACAGATAGATAATAGAGTTAGGATTTGAACCCCATGTCCTCTGCTCCAAATCCATAGCTCTCTTCCATGGTACCACACTGTGCCTTTGCAAAAGAGAATAACTCCATAACAAATGCAAGCAGAATCTCAGAAAAGAAAAAGGCCAGGCCACAAGTATAAGTAAATACCTGAAAGAAATGAAGTGAAAGACTAACAAGAGTAATTTGAAATGAAATGAGAGTAATGGAAAAGGAAGGGAAATTAATGTCCTAGTACACTAGATGGTAAATCTCCTCCATACCTCACCTTGAAAATTAGATTAAACTAAACACATATTAATGACTCTATGAGACTACAAGAAAAATTTGAAGTGAAAAGACTGGGGAAAAAAAGAAAAAGAAAATGTAAGATGTCTATGACCAGAAACAACTGACCCGCAGAAGAGGTCTAGGAGAGATAATCTAGAAATATTTGATCAGAGTACCTGAAAACTATGACCAAACAAAAGGACTGGATATTGTATTTCAAGAAATCACAAATGAAAACTGCCCAGGCTTCTTAGAACTGAAACACAAAATAAAAATAAGAAGAATCTACTGAACTGATATGTAAAACTAGGAGATATGAAACAGACTAATAAGAGAGACTATTAACCTATCTGTCTTTTTCTTTTGTCTTTTAAAAATTTTATTTATTTATTTTTAGTTTTCAACATTCATTTCCACAAGATTTTGAGTGACAATTTTTTCTCCCCATCTTTCCCCTACCCCCACTCCAAAATAGCAAGCCTAGTGAATACCCCTTCTCCCAATCTGTTCTCTCTTATGTCCTCCCCCATCTTATCTGTCTTTTTCAAGAGAGGCAACCAAATTACAAGTATCAAAAAGGAAAAAAGGAAAATTCACAGCACATGATGAAAAATAAGGGAAATTTCCCTTTGAATTTTATCTAATTGTGCTAAAAACCCCAGCACTTTTAATGAAATGGATGAACATTTTAAAAAGTCTAAAATATACAGATTAACAGAATGAGAAATAGAAAATTGGAATAACCCAGTTTCAGAAAAGGAAATTGAAAAATTGATAATTGAATTCCCAAAGGAAAAAAGAACCAGATAGATCTGTAAGCAAATTACATCAAGCATTCAAAGAACAGCTGAGCCCAACATTATATAAACTTGCTAAAATAAGAGAAGATAAACTACTAAATTCCTTCTATGATACAAACATAGTCTTAATACCTAAATCAAGGAGTGTCAAAACAGGAAAAGAAAACTATAAATATTCTCAATTAATATCAATGCAAAAATATTAATGATAGTACCTCTATAGCATTTTAGGTTTTGTAAAACACTTTGATCCTCAGTAATCTTGTGAGGTAGATGCTGTTTTCTCTTATATTACCAATGAAACTGAGTCTGAAAGGTTAAGTAACATATCCAGAATCACACAGCTATCCTATGTCTGAGGCAGGATTGGAACTCAGGTCTTCTTGACCCCAAGTCCAGTCCTGTATTCCATGTGCACATACCTGCCTATTATTAACACAAAATATTAGCAAAGTGGCTGCAACAGCATATTTGAACAATTATACACTATGGCCAGGTTAAATTTGTTACCTCATTGCAAGGTTGGGGCAATATTAGGAAAGCTATAAACATAACTATAGTTTAAAAAGAAACAATTAAATTATATGATTATCTCAATAAATATGGGGCAGCTAGGTGGTAAAGTGAAATTTAACAGCTATAGCAAAGTTATTGTGGTTTATTCATTTCAGTTGTGTATCACTCTTCTTGATCCCATTTAGGGTTTTCTCGGCAAAGATCCTGGAGTGATTTGCCATTTCTTCTTCCAGCTCACTTCACAGTTGAGGAGACTGAGGCAAACAGGCTTAAGCCCAGGGTCACACAACTAAGTGGGGGTCTGAGGCTGCATTACAACAGAGGTCTTCTTGATTCCAGACCCAGTGCTCTATCCACTGTGCCACCTAACTGCCACAAAAAATAAACCCACCAAAATCAGCAGATACTTCTATCTATTGCCAGCAAAACCCAGTGGGAAGAGACAGAGAAATTCCATTCAAAATACTTGCAGAATGTGTAAAATACATGAGAGTTCTCTTCTCAAGACATAGTTGGGCCACGGCCCATCATCTTGGCTTATGCCTTGCTGCTGAACTCCAATGACGCTGGGGGAGAGAGTGAGGCTGATGACTTTGCATAGCTCTGCCTCGTTAAAATCTAGTTCACTTTCAAGTCAAAGCATCACCCTCCTGATGTCATTGACCCTTTTTTGAGAACAAAGGATGAATCACAATAGCAAGACACAGAAGAACGTTTTAATGCAACTATAATGCACTTTACAGAAATAACAACAGAACTAAATAATAAGAGAAGTATTCATTGTGAATAGTTGGGCTATCACAATATAAAGCAAATGACAATTCTGTCTAAATTAATTTGCTTATTCAGTGTCATACCAATCAAACTACCTAAGGGTTAGTTTATAAGCCTAGAAAAATAACAATAAAATTAATCTGGAGGAAAAAAATATTAAGAATCTCAAGATAAATAATGAACAAAGATAGAAAAGAAGGGGGCCTAGGAATACCAGGTCTCAGTTTGTACTATAAATCAGTAATCATATAAATGATTTGCTAGTGGTTAATAAGGAGATCAATCAGTAGAACCCAATAAACAAGTATATAGTATGTAGGGACAGAAATGTACAGAATGTACAGAAACTGACATAGTGGCACAGTGTTCAGTGAAAAACCAAAGCCCTCAATTACTGGCTTAAGGATTCCTTATTTGACAAAAATATCTGGGAAAACTGGAGAGCAGTCAGTTGGATATTAGGTCTAAACTGAGAACTCATATGATCTATCCTAACAGGCTCCAACTGAGTATGTGGTCTAGATGTAAAAGGCCATATCATGAATGAAAGAAAGGAACAGTGAAGGAGAAATTTTCATGTCTATGGGTAGGGGGAAATTCATGACAAATCATAGAAATAAATCAATAATTTCATTAAAGATAATAAGACGGTATGGCAGAAACTAGGTATAGATTGACACCTTCCGTCATATACCAAGATAAGCTTAAAATGGGTACATGATTTAAACATAAAAGGTGATACCATAAGCAAATTAGGAGAGCAAGGGATAGTTCACCTGTCAGGCCTATGGAGAAGTGAAGAAGTTATGACAAGACAAGAGATAGAGAGGATTACTAGATGTAAAATGGACAATTTTGATTATATTAAATTAAAAAGCTTCTTCACAAACAAAACAATGCAACCAAGATTAGAAGGAAAGCAGAAAACTGGGAAATAATTTTTGCAGTAAGTATCTTTGATAAAGGCCTCATTTCTCAAGCAAATAGAGAACTGAGTGAAATTTATAAGAATACAAGCCATTCTCCAATTGATAAGTGACCAGAGGATATGAACAGATAGTTTTCAGTAAAAGATATCAAAGCTATCTATAGTCATATGAAAAAAAAAACATTCAATCACTATTGATTAGAGAAATACAAATTAAAGCAACTCTGAGGTCCCACCTCATACCTGTCAGATTTGCTAATATGACAGAAAAGGAAAATAATAAATGTTGGCGAGGATGTGCAAAACTTGGGACACTAATTAATGCATTGTTACTGGAGTTGTGAACTGATCCAACTCTTCTGGAGAGCAATTTGAAACTATGCCTAAAAAGATGTAAAAATGAATACCGTTTGATCCAGTAATACCACTACAAGGTCTGTATCCCAAAGGAATTAAAAAGTAAGAGGGAGAGGGTGGGATGGAAACGACCTATTTGTACAAAAAATATTTGTAGTAGTTCTTTTTGTGATGGCAAAGTTTTGAAAATTGAGAGTATACCCATCAATTGGGGAATGGTTGAACAGGTTATGGTATATGAATAATTATACAGCAGTGGAATATTACTGTGCTATAAGAAAAGATGAGCAGGAGAATTTTAGAAAAGCCTGGAAAGACTTATATGAATTGATGCAAAGTGAAGTGACAGGACATCATTGTACACTGTAACAGCAATATTGTCCAATGATCAACTGTGAATGACTTAGCTATTTTCAGCAATACCATGGTTCAAGACAATTCCAAAGGACCTATAATGAAAAATGATATCCACCTCCAGAGAAAGAACTGATGGAGTCTGAATTGCAGATCAAAGTATACTATTTTTCGCTTTCTGTTTTTTTTGAGGGGGGTATGTGTTTTTTTCTCTTTGGGTTTGTGTTTTCTTTTACAACATGACTAATATGCTAATATGTTTTGCATGACTGAGCATGTATAATCTGTATCAAATTGCTTACTGTCTCAGGGAAGGAGGGAGACGAATGAGGGAGAGAGAAAATTTGGAACTGAAAAAAATTTTTTAACTGAATATTAAAAATTGTCTTTACATGTAATTGGGGGAAGATAAGATATTGTTTTAAAAACAGAATGGAAATGAGAACTTTATGAAGACTGGTATATATGGGGTACTAAATAGAAGTAGTCTTTTTCCCATTAAGCATAATGAAAATCAAAAGCAGATAAATGGGAACAAATGAGTTCTAGGCTCAGTAACAACTTTCCAAACAAAGGTCTTCAGATTATCCTTTAGACAAACCGGTTTCTAAAGTAGGTATAGGGTTAAAATACATTTAATCCCTAAAACACCTTCAAATCAGGACACACTCCATCCTTTGGAAAACAATGAACCAGGATTGTATGTTTTTTAACTAAACAGTTAACATACTGCACTTTTCCATTTTAAGCAGCTCTAGAGATGAATAAAATCCATGATTTCATTTTCTAATGAGGCATACAACTGGTTATTGCTTTCCCTTTTCAGCAGTCGGTTCTGAAATTTACAGACAGTGAAAATGCTGCCTTCTTAAAAATCCAGACCTGTGCATTTCTATTAGTGCAATATTTAGAAAGTTGTTTTCAAAATCTGACAAGAAAAGAACTGAATATAAAATATAATGATAAAATTAGTGAGAAAACAATCATATTCCAGTTAATATAAGATTCAGGGGAGTTTTAAAAATTGATATGTATTTATTTACTTTGTGGAATTTAAATTCTAGGATTATTATTCCAAAGGACAATAATTCCTGATAAAACACAAAATGGCTATCCAACACCAAAACTGTTGTGTCTTGGGGCTGGAAAAATTATAGGATTATCATTTATTGTCAGAAGAGGCATCACAGGTTATCTCTTTCAATTCATTCATCTTATAGTTGAGGAGACTGAGGTCCAGAAAGGTTATGGGATTTTCCCAAGGACATGGAAGTAGGTAAGTGTCAGCCAAGAGAAAGAACAATATTTAAGATTTGCAAATAAACTCTGTTCTTAGTAGAACTTGTGGTCACTTTTAAATTACAAACAAATTCAAACCAGGCTTATGTAATAAGCTTGGAAGGATGTATGATTTAATTTTGTATTTGTATCCAGCACTTAGTAGGCAGTTTATAAATACTTTCTCCCTCATTCCTTTTCTCAGTTGAATAGATCCCAACCCATCAGTGACTTAGTAAATAAATCCTAGGACATTGCTTGAGGCACACAAACTTTATGTGACTTGCCTAGGGTTACACAGCTAATAAATTTCAGAAGTGGAATTCCAACCTACTTTTCTGGACTTCAAGTTCAGCACTTTCCAGTGCTCAGCCCTGCCTCCTCCCAAACTCTTTATCTGATTTGAGCTAATGAATTATTATCCTTCACAATAAAACTAGAAACCCCTCCCAATTAATGAATTCACTAACTGCATTTCTCTAGTTGCCATTAGCCAAAGTTAGATGGATAGGAAATTTTTGCTGTTTGGGAAGAAAGTCTGCTTAGTCAGTATTCTCCTTATAAGGAACCTTCAGAAGTGATCCTCACAGTGAATGATATTGTCTATACAGGGCTATCAAATGCATGATATTTGGTTAGATTTTGTTTGTATCTTTGTTTTTTTGTTAAGCTGATTTATATGCCATAATTAATTGGATAACACAAATCAGTTATTAAATTACCAGATTTAGTTTTTAGCCTTTAGGTTGTATGTGTGTGTGTGTGTGCGCGCATGTGTGTGTGTGTGCGCGCATGTGTGTGTGTTAAGTATGTTGTCTTCAAGTTTGGGAAACTCTTTCAGGAAGCACTCTATGGAACCCTGTTGCCCCCAGAGTTAATTTACTATGTATGTATTCTATTGAAATAGTTTATTTTTTATATTTAACATTTTTTACTTTATTGCTTTATTTTCCCCCAAATTACATATATAAAAATAATTTTTACAATTTGTTTTTGAAAATTTTGAGTTCCAAATTCTCTTTCTTCCTTCTCTGCCACCTCATTTAAAAGGTAAGTAATTTTATATAGGTTTTATATATATATATATATATATATATATATATATATATACACACACACACACACACACACACACACACACATATACGTATGCAGTTATAGAAAATATATTTCCATATTAGTCATGTTGTGAAAGAAAATATAGACCAAAGAACAAAAAACAACAACCCGCCTTTATCTGTTCTTGGATGACATTTTTCATCATAAGTCCTTCAGAATTGTCTTGGATTATTGTATTTCTGAGAATAGTTAAGTCAGTCATAGTTGATCATTGTATAGTATTGTAGTTACTATGTACAATATACTTCTGGTTCTGCTTATTTTATTCTGTATCAATTTATGTATGTCTTTCCAGGTTTTTCTGAGAGTATCTTACTCATTATTAGTGGTAGTGGTAGTACTCCATCATAATCATATGCCAAAACTTGTTCTAATAGAGTTTAAAAAGTGAATCCATTATACTATGTTCGATGCAAACTAAGGCGGTAACATATAAAAGAAAAATTAATCTTTATAGTACCAGTTACTGTTGATTACTCTCTTTTCCAAAATCTTTGCCTTTTTTTCTATGACACAGCATGATCTTGGATCTCCTAACCTCATTGACTGTTTCTTTTGTTTTCTTTGATAGATCTTTTTCCTTTGCCTAGCCCTAAAATGTACATATTTCCTGAAAATCCTCTCCTTAGTGTTTTTTTCTCTCTACTCTCTTAGTGATCTTATGCACTCCCATAACTTCCAATACTACTACCACATGCATGATTCTCAAATCTGTCTTTAAGCAGTCCTCTCTTCTGAATTCTAGTTTAGCATCTCAAAAACAAGGCCTAAAACTGACCTCATCATCTTTCTTCTTATTACTACCTCTTCCTCCCAAATTCCCAAAGAAAATCTACTTCAAATACTTCTATCAATAGGACCTCCATTCTTTTAACTACCCAGCTTCAGTAAAGTCATTTTTTTACTCTTCCTTTCCCCCATTTCCTCTAGCTAAAAAGTTCTCAAATCCTACCAATTCCTCCTTTGTAATTGTCTCTCTCCTCCCTTCCCTCCTTTCTGTTCCTACAGCTTTCACTTGAATTTAGGTTCATATTACAGCATACTTAACCCAAGGCAACAACAGTATTTCTATCTCATTGCCTGCCTCCTATTTACCCTGTATACTCTGCCAGATAATTTTTTTTTCCTAACTAAATATCTTTTAGTGTTACTTACAAATCTTTACTGGTTCTCCACTGCCCATTAAATATAGTCCAGATTCCTAAACCTGATATTCCCATAATCTGGTCCCATCTTCATTTTCTAGTCTTATCTTTCAATACTACCTGTCCTCTGCACACCCGGAACACCAGTCATGTCCTAAACATGGGGCCTTCTCGTACTTTTCTCCTGCTTACTTCCCCAGGTCTCCTCCTGTCTAAATCTTGCCCATCTCTCAAGGTCTGGTTCAAAGACCTCTCCCCCTGCCAGCAGAGATCTCTAGCTTGTCTAATGCCTACACTTTTTGTTTTGGAATACGTTTTTATTGGTATCTATCTTAACTACATTTATGTCTTTCTTCTTCTCCCTCCTTTCCCCAGAGATCCACTCTTATGGTATATATTAAATAATGTGTTTAGTTATGTTAGTATTGTGTGTGTGTGTGTGTGCGCATAGTATGTTATGTTATCTGTGTTTATGTCTCATCTCCCCTATTAAAATGTAAGCTTCTTGGGGGAGGGGGGCTCATTCCCTTTTTATTTCCTTTGGCATCCGGCATGGCCTATTCCACAGAGCAGATGCTCAGTTTTTATTCTATTAACAGGTGGGGTAGATCATCTACAATCTTCAAAGTGTGAGCCTTTCTTTTAGTTCCTGTGATAATGGTTAGGAATGAATCATCCTTGCCCAAAGCTTCAAGGGCTAGCATAATTTCATTATACATTTTAACATTAATAAGATTTTTCTTGGTGGGGTGGTTTAACATGATCTTTGTAATATTGCCTTCCCTGGTGACTACCAGGTTTTCATATTCAGTTTTGCTATCATTAGAACAAGTCTTTTCTTGGTTTAAGGATTGAGAGGAAACCAGACTTGCCACTAAATCCACATAATTCTGCCTTGCAGTGTCCTTTGGCAAGCCGCCCGGAGCATTCCGTGCATTCCATTTTGCCTGGACAAAGTTGAGCATACCTGGCTTAGGTGAGGTACACAGCCCTTCTGTAGCCTCCTTAAATAGTACATAGAGTTTTAATTTTGCTTCATTTCCTGCATCCTCCTTTAAGAGTTTCACTTGCCCCTTTGCCCTTTTAAAGTCTTCCTGACTGGTCCTCACAGCCTCACTGCTCATGTGCAGCTTAAGTGCTGGACAACTCACAGCTGGAAGTTGCCTCCCCTGAGACTCCCCGGAAGGGGCAGCCATGTGCATGAAAGCAGTGTGACTGCCCAGACCCTGCCTCGGAGCAGGGATGAAGAGATGGCAGCCATATGCAAGCTGGGAGCCAAGTTTGAAATAGTTTATTTACAGAGAGTATATTGATCATTCTTCTTTTCATTATATCAAAGTATACTGTCATTCTTTTTGAACTGCAAAAACTAAAGCTTTCCAGATGCAGATGCTTAGGCAGTTTCTCTCCATGTTGGCTTAAATAATATTTTGCTCCTCATCTAACTTTTGTCATGTTTTTATTTGTGGTGTCTACTTCCAATGATGGTACAGTGGATAGAGTGCTTGGCTTGAAGTCAGGAAGACTCATCTTCCTGACTTGAGATCTTGCCTCAGATATTTACTCGTTGTGCGATACTGGGCAGGTCACTTAACCCTATTTGCCTCAGTTTCCTCATCTGTAACATGAGCTGAAGAAAGAAATAGCAAACCACTACAGGAAGGACCTTTGCCAAGGAAAACCTCAAATGGGGTCACAGAGGGTCAGACATGACTAAAATGGACTGAAAAACAAAACTTTCAATGAAAACAGCCCTGAAGACTGTGTCTTCATAAGGCAGGACTTTTGAAACATTGCAAATCTGTATTATGGGTCCTGACATTTGACAGGAACACTGCAGAGGGCTGAGGGTGGAATGGGGGATAAAGTCTTTCAGGAGACAAAGCTTTTGACCAGGTGGGAAGAAAAGTGTGAGGTGGGAGGGCCAGAAAGGTGTAGCAGGTCAGAGATGGTGAGATCCTACAACTTCATCTTACAAGGAACATTAGATTTTATCTTAGGGTTTGATTAAACACATAAATTGGATGTAATTTGAGAAGACAAATCTGGTTTGTGTAAATGCCAGTTCTTGACTGGAGGACCACACTTAGAAGTTTCCTTCAATAATTCCAGGGATTCCTGAAAATTGTTGATTCTTGGATTTCAGTTCCTGTGTTTTAAATAGTCATATCATACATCCCTCCCCTTTCATATCATTGTGGTGCAGTGGATGGTGCTAGATTTGCTGTCAGGAACCCAGTTTTATATCCCACCTCCGGTATTTCAGATCTTTGTGTTCATAGGCAAGGCTCTTTTCATCGGTAAAATGGGTTCAGTGACAGAGATTTAGAGGAGAATCAGTACTCAGAGGAGATCTAGTCCAGCCTTTTCAACTTAAAGATGAGAAGCCGAGTGCCAGAGCTGAAGTGACTTGCCCAACTTTGTGCAAATAGTAAATGGAGAAGATGAGATTTGAACCCAGGCCCTCTGATAACAAACCCTACAATCTTCATAAGTCAAAAGCCCCACATGAAAAATCAAATTTGCATATTTGTGATTATAAGTTTTGAAGTAAACTTTTCTGTGAGAAAGTTTTGTAGAATTATGCAACTATCTCATTTTCCCTGGCGCCTGAGAGGCGTGTCCCTCCACTCTAAGATGGCTTTCGGAGCGGGAACTTCCCACTTTTCCAAGTTTGTTGGGCAAGCCCGCCAAGCGCCCTTTTCAAACGGTCTTTGCATCATACATCCGAGGGTGTTTACAAAGAGCCTTAGTGCTTTTCAAGTGTTAGAATGCAAAAATCATTGCTTGCATTTGAAGGATCAGTGACAAGTGGCACACTGGCATCATATATGGATGGGCAAAAGAGCTGGTAAGCAGGGGCGCTAACATTTGCAAAAGTAAAAGCAAATGCAGCTAGGACATGAAAGACCGTTGAGTAGGTTCTGCAGAAGTTGCCGCGGTGGGAGGATCCTCCCCAGGGAGCTTGGGGGCGGGGAAAGGGCGGCAAAGACCCTATAGCAAGCCTCGGTTGTGCCAGGCAGAGGCTGGGAGAGCGTCAGTGAGGAGGTCATGTTCTGGGCAGGAGGGTTACTCGGCTGCTGCCTCCATTGCCCGGGGAGTAGTGAGAACGGAGAATAAGCTGCTGGTCCTGGGAGCCCGGAACTTGCGATTCTGGGCATTGGGGAAGACCATCATCCCGAGAAGGTGCTAATCCCAAGAAGGAAGCAACCCTACAAGGAGCCGATTGGAAGCCAAGGTGCTATCCCCTTAATAATCCTTCAAGGGCCCCAAACCCCAGTTACCCTTTGCTTTTGGCATGATGAGTTACCAACCCACCGAGAAAATATTATATGTACCTGAGACTAAACTCGGTACCCCCCCTACAAGCCCTGAGAATTCCCCAACAGGACCTGCCCCTGAGGCTATGGGCATGAACATGCTAGATGGGCCACAGTGTGAGACCCTGATCTCAGAAGGAAGTAATGTGGGCAGCTACAGCCTGACCACCTACAACCTGGCTAGCAGTGACCGGGCTATTTGTGCTCTGACCAGTGGCAACTTGGCCGGCTGCAGAGTGGTAAGCCCTTGTGATACAGGCACTTGCACTATGGATGTTCGTGATGTGGGCACATGTGATATGGCTCCTTGTGTTATGGGCACCTGCAACGTAGAAGGCTCCAAGCTGGTCCCTTGCACCCTAGCTAGCTGTAATATGGCCAGTTGTGATGTACCCACCTGTGATCTGAACCAATGTGGAAAAAATGGTTTCCCGCCCTCCACTGAGACTTTGGTGCCGAATGTGGAGGCCAGTGCTGGGAGCAGCAGTGCAGGTGGCAGCAGCGTGGAAGGGCCTGAGCAGATGGAGGGGACTGTGCTAGAGCCTTGGCAGATGGAAGGGACTGTGCTGGAGCCTTGGCAGATGGAGGTGCCCATGCTGGAGCCCGAGCAGCTAGAGGGGCTTGTGCCGGAGCCTGGGCACCTGGAGGGGTTTGTGCTGGAGCCCGGGCAGTTCGAGGGGCTTCTGCTACAGCCTGGTCAGATGAGGGGCTTTTTAGTACACCCCAGGCAGCTTGAGGGGCTTGTGGTTCAGCCAGGACAGATGGAGGGGCCTGTGCTGGAGCCTTGGCAGATGGAAGTGCCCATGCTAGAGCCGGAGCAGCTTGAGGAGCTTGTGCTGGAGCCCGGGCACCTGGAGGGGTTTGTGCTGGAGCCCGGGCAGTTGGAGGGGCTTCTAATACAGCCCGGTCAAATGAAGGACTTTTTGCTACAGCCCGGGCAGCAGGA
>CM053582.1:48385661-48425852 GCA_028627135.1 Pseudochirops cupreus | reverse complement strand
CACACCTCAGCCAATCCCCTTCTTCCACATCAACAGGGGAGTTCATGCCTTCTCAACAGGGGGACAGAGTTTGCACCTTCCACACCTAGCACTTAGCACTACTAAGTGCTAAGTATCCTGATAAACTAATTACTATTACATGTGCATAGTATGAATCTTTCAGGGTGGAGTTCAAAGGAGGAGAAATCCTGGGGGAAAATGTGAGAGGAAGGAATTGTCTTATGTTTCTTCAGAAAGAGGATAGGTACTGGCTAAGTATAGGTCTTTGATAATGCAGAGAAAAGAGAAAGAGAAAGAAACAGAATGAATGAGAAGAGGTGGGTGAAGATCAAGGAGAAATGTTGATGTGAGGAGGAAGACAGTTTGTAGGTGCTAGATGGCCTTAATCTGTTATCTCAGTGAAGTGGAAGATAAATTTACCTTCCTCAAGTAAGCAGGGCAGAGTCTGGGAAGTAGAAGAGAATGAGAAACATTCCAAATAGCCACTGTGGGGAAGATGAGAGAGATATGAAGGGAAATCTTGCTAGGCAGCATTGGAACTCCAGGGAAAATCAGAGAAGATGATTTTAATAACACTTTCCAGAGTTCAGCCCTCAGTCATCTTCACTTAATATGCTCTCTCCATTCAGGAGTTCATATACTCTTTTTTCCCCCTCCCTTCCTCCTTCCTTCCTTCCTTCCTTCCTTCCTTCCTTTCTTCCTTCTTTCCTTCCTTCCTTCCTTCCTTCCTTTCTTCCTTCTTTCCTTCCTTCCTTCCTTTTCCTTCCTTCTTTCCTTCCTTCCTTTCCTTCCTTCTTCTCTTCCTTCCTTCCTTCTTCCTTCCTCTCTTCCTTCCTCTCTTCCTTCCTTCTTTCTTCAGTTGGAGTTAAGCAACTTGCCCAGGGTCATAAAGCTAGTAAGTGTCTAAGCTTGGATTTGAACTCAGGTCCTCCTGTCTCCAGGGTGGGTACTCTCTACCTACTGTGTCGACTAACTGCCCCTACATTCATACACTTCTAAATGTTTAAAGTATCATCTTTTGGAGATGATTGTCAAATCATATTGTCAGCCCTGGTTTCTCTTTCTTTATCCAGTCCCATATCTCCACCTTTCTACCAGATATTTCCACATGGAAAAATCTCAACCCAAATTCAACATATGTAAAACCAAAGTTCTTATCTCCAACTCTCTCCAAATTGACTCATCCTGTTGATCTGCCTCTTTCTTTCTTCCACATTTGTATTAGAAATTGGGAGTTGTCTTTGACTTTTCCCTTTCTTTTGGCCTTTTGCTGTCCCTTTATGTAGCCACTCAATCCTACAGATTGTTCTTTTGTAATGTATCTTATCTCTCTCCTTTCCTTTCCATTCCTCTTGATATTTCCTCATTTCATACCCACCAGAAAATGGGACTGGATTCCTTTTTTATATTTTTATCTTTTATCTTTTCATTTTTATTTATTTGTTTTTATTTTCATATTTAATATATTTATATTTTTCAGTTTTTTTCGTTTTCTAGATTCTACTTAAATATTGTTTACGTATTTATCTTCTTAAAACTGTTTGTGTTATATCAGTATCCTACTCACAACTTTCTATTATTCCCTGTTGCTTATTTAGGATGGAATTCAGTTCCCTCTCCAGTGTTGCTTCAGCCTATTTTTCCAACCTTATCTCTAACTCTGTTCTCCAGGTAGTCTGGTCAAGTCATTTCCTCCTAACTTATAGACATTGCTTATTTCCATATCACTACTGCCTTCCTAAAATATCTCAACCCAGAGTTCTTAACATTTTTAATGTCTGGACTCCTTTGGCCATCTGGTGAAACCTGTGTACTCTAACGCTTCTCAGAGTCATGATTGAACATAATCGAAGGAAATGCTACATCTCAGTTAGGATAAAAGGGAAAATAGAAATGTCATTATTTTTCCCCCCACTGAGATTCCCAGACCACCTGAAATCTGTCATTTATCTCTGGTCAAGAACTCCCTCCTGTTCTCCACTTACCCAAATACTATTCAGAATGTTGTATCTCTCTCAAGACCTACTTATTCTATGAACCAGTCTAGCCTGTATCAAACTCTCCCCGTCCTCTCATTTCCTGTTCACTTCCTTTCCATTCTTTTCATGTTCTGCCTTGTGTCATCTAACTTTTCCTGTGTCTATGACTTATTTTGCCAACAAGATGACACACTTCTAGTAAGCAAGGGACTATATATAGATATATCCCTATATCTTCACATGGTGCCTAGCGTAACATTAAAGACATAGTAAATACTTTGTAAATGTTTGAATGGTTGAGTTTAGAAGCACTAATGTAGAAAGAAAAATAATATAGCTAAAGATTAGCTAGTATATAAAACAACACCCCCAAACTCTTTTTTTGAGTTGTTTCCTGGCTAGTAAGATGATATAAGTTTTGGAGCACTGGTAGTACTGGCATTAGGACCAGTGTGATTTCCTTATTATCTTGCAGTTTAAAGCCTGAAATAGCCTGGCACAAAAGACACTACCCAGAATTCTCTAGAAGGTGGTCTAAGCGGTTTGACTTCTGAGGTAGAGTTGGATTGAATGAAAAGGGTCAAAGCAGTCTTTGAATTTCCTTCTCCCTGGTATTCTCTCAGAGCCTGTACAAATGTAAACCTTCAGAGTATTTATATAAAGCTTTTCAGTTGCTTCAGACAGACCTTTGGCCAAGCAGTCCTAGAAGGATTTAATTAGTACTATATAATTTTCCAAGAGCACCCAGTAGTTTCCATTTCAATGAATATACTTTTTAAAAAAATGGAAATGGTAATGAAGTGGTGGAATGGAATATTTTGACTTCCTTCCTGTGGCCTTCCTTTCATAAGTAGGTACAATAACTAGGTGGTTGAAATTAGGGGCATATTCTATTAACGCTTTTTTTTTCAAACTGTCCTGATACTCTAGGGCCATCTGGTTCCTAACAGATTGGGTTTACCTTTATGACCTGGGGTAAGCCACTAAACCTTTCTGAGCCTCAGTCTTCTCATCTACAGGTGATCCCTGAGGTCCCTTCTAGCTCTTGATCTATCATCCTGTTATGCTGCATTGTGGTTAGGACTCTCTAGTAACCAGTGTTGGGTAATTCGAGGGTAGTTCATCATTATAAACTGGCTTCATGAACCAGTCAGCAATTCTTTTGTAAGCATCCTCTCCTGGCAGTAGAAGGCAGAAGAGTGAGGAAAAGGTCTTTAGAGTGTTACAGAGTATGTAGATATTTGTGTATATAAATCCCTAAAGTTTTTCATAGATAGATAGATATGTATTTATATATATATATATATATATATATATGCATATATATCCTCTTCAAAAACAAAGGATGAACAAATACACACACATATACATATATATATATCACTTTAGGGTTTGAAAAATATTTTACAAATATCTGTTTTGATCCTCACAACTCTGTGATATAGGTGCTATTATCATCCCCATTTTAGAGATGAGAACACTGAGATTGAGGGATATTAAGTGACTTGACCAGAGTTACATAGCTATTAAGTATCTAAGGCCATATTTGAACTTGGGTCTTCTTTACTCAAGGTCCAGTGCTTTGTCCATTGTACTAGATGCTAATTCACCTGATTCTTCCAGCGAATTCTGGAAATATCTAGATAAAGCACTTCCCAGTGATCCTGTGGCATTCAGTAAACCACAAAGTATATTGAAGCCCATGGTGAATATTCTTTTCTCTTCTCTTTTTTTGCTTTTCTTGTCTTTCTTTTTTAATTTTTGGTATTATTTGGGGGAGAGGGTAGAGAGTAATATTCCTTTAGCCTTACTCTCTCAGTTCCCGTTTCAACTGTCAGGTTTGATGGCAGAGCACTCCTCCCTTCTAAGAAGATTGCAGATTCTCATGCTTCTCACAAGCTCCCATCTGGGATACTCCACAATATTGATTAATCAATTGATATCTCCCATTATCCATCCAACATCAATTAGTTCTTATAAAGGGATATTTACTGAGAAGGTGAGGCAAGGACAGAAGTACAAAAATCCCTACAAAACTGGGGTATACTCTCCCCTTGGCACACACTCGGCCCTGCAGAAAGTAGGCTCGAGCTTTAAGTGGTGAGTACAAAATATTCCCACACTGATGTAGGGTACGCATCCTCTCTCCTTTACACAAGGTCCCTGGGGAGAGTGGACTCAGTCTTAAAGCACAAAGGTACTAAAATGCAAATGTGAGGCCTACATGTGGCTGCGGGTTGCCCCCCTGGCCCTGGAAGCTCTTCCCTTCCTTCTTGGAGTCCATCTCCCACAATTCTAGGTTTGGCATAGTCAATGAATGAGTCTCTCCTTTGCTAAGAGGCTCTGTGTTGGCTTGAAACCAGTCAGGGGATATTACACCTCCTCTAAGAACTAGGCCCTCATTTTTCTAGTCTCTGAAAAATTCTTGTTTTAGTCAGGATTTTTCTCTTCTTGAGTAGCTGGAAAAATCTAGCCTTCACTTCATAACTTTTTCCCTCCTCTGCCAGCGTTGTTGGGTCAGGGGGTGTGTTAGACTCTTTTCCTTTTGGTTTTCTCAGTTGGTTTTTTTCTTTTAGAGCATTCTTTCTAAAATGTGTTTTTTGCTCCCTAAGGTGTTTCTCCTATCTCTCTTCCCCTCTTGGACTGACTTTAGCGTCAGTCCCTTGAGTACCCAAGACCCACAGCAATTGGAGGTTCATGTAGTGTTTCTTTTCAGCCATATGAGCAGCTGAGTCCTGTTCCCTAGGTAAATGTAGTTGATGTTGTTTCTTTGGCTTTGTCAATGCATTTATATAGTCCTTTATAAACTTCAGAGTGCTATATAAATGTGAATTATTATTATTCTGCCTCAGAATTTGACAGCCCTTTTTAGTGGGTTCTCTCTTTCCTGGAGTTCCTACATACAAAAATCTTGGGGAAAGAGAAAAAAGCCACAACTATACCGTCTGAAATCTGCAAAATGAGTCATAATGATTAGACTGACCAAATCCCACCTGAACCCAAACCAATACAGTTTGCATTAGACATTTTCTTGTGCTGATCATATGCAGAAAGGAATCTTCTGCTTATCTTATTACTAGTCTTCAGTTCACAACCAGTGCCCCCAAAGCAGCACTGTCTAAGCACTCATTCAAATGATAGCTTATTACAGTTCCAAAGGAAGGCTGGACTTTACTTTCCAAACACTAACTGGTTCTCTTTCTATCTGCCAGATGACCTAAGATTAAGATCCACAGATGTCATGTTTTTTTTTTCCTTTGGATGGGTGGCATTCTGCAAGGTGGAAACCTCTCCTGCTATATACCATTCCATAGTGAGAATCATACACTCATGGATTTATATCATCATAATTTATTTACCTTTCAATATACTGTCTCTTCACAAATGGCAGTCTGATTCCAGGATAATGAGGTGTAATCTGTTAACATACTACATAAAAGCCATCATGTGATGGCGATTTGCTAGTGAGAACACAGAAGTCATCTTACCTTTGAAAAGGCAGTGGAAAATGTGAGCCTGCTAAAATGCCAACTGTATTAAATGTAATCAACATTCAGTTAATGAAGGCCTAATTAACTCTTCTGAGATGGATCCCAAAGCTAAGGACACAGGGCATTGGGGATGGCAAGTCTGTTTAATTTAGTGCTGACTTTTTGGGAACCGTGCTTAGAATATCTTTGACATTTCGCCCATCCGCCATGCAGTCCTTTATCTTCAAAATAAGACTTCATTTAGTTTTGGTTGTTCTCTTTGGCTATTTATTCTACCTATTTATTCTACCCTATCTATTCTATCTATTCTATTTTGGTAACAAATAAAACACTGGGTGTGCTGGTGATCATAGAAGTTACAGGATCTTATGGATACATGCCAAAGTATCAATAATCTTGTGTTTGAAATATTTGCCTGCCTTTGACAGCCCTATTGAAAATTTGGATCAATAGTCTTTCTACCCCAAAAGAGAAAAGCTAATGATCAGGCATTATTTCTCATGGGGATAAACATGTTATATCGAAATATATATCAGGGTAGACAAAATTGATCTTAAATTTGATTTATGGTCCGAGGTTTTATTTTGTTAGATACTACATTTATGTATCAGACATATAGGAATTTATAGTGCATAGCTTCCTCTTGTCCAGTGAAAATGAGCTGAGGAATAGGAATAAATTTTTGGTTCAATAAAGCCTTTGCTTGTATCCCAGCTTCAATTTCCCTCTGATATTTCTTTCAGAAACATTCCTTAAAAGTGACCTTGCTTCTGGGGCAGAATTAGACAAGATGCTGTACAATAAAATGTCTTATATTGATATGGCAGTTTTCAATTTGCAAGTTTCAAGGCAATGCTTCACCAAACATTATTTTAGATCTGTACCAAGGAACTTAATGTTATGATCTCTGATTTTAGGGAGAAGCGAGGTGTGATGAAGAGATGGCAAAAAAAGCCTATTCACTTCAGTTTCTGGCTGGCCAATTTTCTTTCCAGTTATATTTCTTTGTCAAGACATATCCTAGGAGACCGTTTTTTTCCCCACCCCAAATGTTTTAGCTTCCATGCCACTTTTGGCTGCACCTGGAAGCATGAAAATTAAATTGCCTCTTTGCTCTGTTATAGTTAAATGGACAACTCGGAAAGATATAGTGAAGAACAAATGATGTTGGGAATAATCCTGCTTCAGAGCTGTGCTCTCCCTGATGTGAACATTCCCTCCACTGAGACAGATTCCAACTCAGCCACATCTTTTCATCTTGTGCAACTCTTGCGCATAGTTTCTCCTAAGTCATTCATCAGGGCTCTATTCACCAATGCTCGAGGCCTTCCTCAAGGGCTTTTAATGTTTTGTGTGTTCCATGATTCATAACCATAATCTTAGTGTTGAAAAGTAGTTGTTTGGGGCGGCTAGGTGGTATAGTGAATAGAGTACCGGCCTTAGAGTCAGGAGGACCTGAGTTCAAATCCAGCCTCAGACACTTAACACAAAAACTAGGTGTGTGACCTTGGGCAAGTCACTTAACCCCACTTGCCCTACCTTCCCTTCTCCCCCCCCCCCCAAAAAAAAAGAAAGAAAAGAAAAGTAGTTGGGTTTTTTTTGGCTAGGGAATAGCTTGGGATAATTAACAGTGCGGCACAATATCCCCAAAACAATTCAGACTTTTTTTTTTTTGGAGGGGTAATTGGGGTTAAATGATGTGCCCAAGGTTGCATGGCTAGTAAGTGTTAAGTGTCTGAGGCTGGATTTGAACTCAGGTCCTCCTGACTCCCGGGCCAGTGATCTATTCACTGCACCACCTAGCTGTCCCTCAGCCTTCTTTCTTGCTCCTATTTCATTTTGGGCCCAACTCATTAATATTGGATCAATGTAAATATTGTTTTTTCCAATGTGAATTGTCAGGTTGATACTTGTCGAGTGGTTGTGGATTACACTAAGAAAATCTGGAAATGTTCTAGGGCTTGATGCAATCAGCACAATGTTGGCTATAGACAGGAGCCTCTCAAGACCCTTGCTGTCTGAAGAGTATCTGTTCAGCACACCCTACATGTGCTGAGGCACATACCATTGGTGAATATGCATCTCATTGATATGTGTTTGACTTGGTATTTATAACCAAAGGATCACTAATACTACCAGCAATCATAGCTAGCACTTTGAGATCTGGAAAGTTTACACATATTATTTTGTTTGACCCTCATAACGATCCTGGGAGGTAGGTACTATTATTATCCCCATTTTACAGATGAAGGAATTGAGGCAAACAGAGATTATCACTTTCTCAAAGTCACCTAGCTAGGAAGTGTCTGGAACTCAGGTCTTCCTGACTCCAAGTTCAGCACTCTATTTTACCGCCTACCAATACAGTGATTTTTATGGTTGTATACCAAGGATACAATCATGGAAATACATTGGAAAGTTTCCCTCTTCCCTAGCCATAACCTGTCAACCTATTGAAATCCTATCTATTTTTGAAGGCCCAGGTCACATACCAACTCCTCCAGGAAGCTCTCCCTGATTGCCCTTAGATGGAAGTGAGTATTCCCACAACTTGGGCACCAGTCTGGGATACTTTTTCCTCTAGTATTAAACTTGTTGACTTCAGTAGATGATGTAATTTTGAGCACATAGACCTTGAGGGTGGTAATTCTAAGTCCAAATTGTCTTAGATTTTGGCTTTTAAAATATATTCATACTGTTTCTATTTGATGTTGATGTAAATGATGCCTCTTAAATCTGTAATAACCAGAATATCTCTTGCAAGTCAAGTCACCAAGCATTTAGCAAACACCAGGCATTGTGCTAACGGCTGAGTGTGTGTAGGGGAGAGTCACTATTTTCAAAACTGGTGTAGGTCTTTTTGTTGGCTTGGAAGTGCAAATGGTGCCAATCCTATACCTAAAATAAAGTTGAAGGACCTAAAGTAACTCTTATTTTCAGTATCTGCGGATGGAGGGAATTTGAAAAAGCTATGATGATATCTCTGATTCATCATGTCCATACTAAGCTCATCATCATGGTGTAGAATCAGAGGATATAGGTTCAAATATCCACCTAGCTTTGTTGTCTTAGGCAAGTCCCTTCCACTCCCTGGGCCTCAGTTTCCTCCTCTGTAAACTGAGAGGAAGTTGAAGATCTCTGAGGTCCTTTCTCACTCCAGCTCTGGTGATCCTCTGACCATGTCCCTCTCCATTGACATGGGACTAATCTTCAGAGACTGTAGGGTTCTATGACTCACAGTCATACAGCAACACTGATAAAATGTGGTAGAAAAAAGATGGGCCCTCATTTCAGAATAAGCCTCATGAAGAAAGATCAAGGAGTCAAATCAGTTCTCTTGCCTAGATTATGACATGCAGTTCTATGGACAATGTATAGAGTTTGCTCATCAGTATAGCTCTCCAGGAGAGACAGTACAGATGGACATTAATTTAGGCCCAGAATTGACGAAGAGGAGGAGGAGGAGAAGGAGGAGGAGGAGGAAGAAGAGAAGGAAGGGCATTCACACCTTTGGCAAAGTTGTAGATCAAAAGGTAAAGGTGTTCAGAGGCCATTGGCACACTCTGCCTAGTCCAACTCCCCATGGTATTTGCATATTGTTTCCTCTATTAGAATGTTAGCTCCTTGAGGACAGGGACTACTTTTGCCTTTCTTCATATCCCCAGTGCTTAGCACAGTGCCCAGCATATAGTAAGCACTTAGCAAATTCTTGTTAACTGACTGCCTGACAGCTCTATCTCTTCTCTCCCTCATTTCTTCGTATGCTTCCTTGCCCCAAGTCAGGTCACCACCATCTAATGAAGTCAGAAGAGATAGTAGCCCAAGGGGAATAAGAGGATGATTTATGAGCAATCATGACCAAGAATTCAGAAACACTCACATTCGGTATACTGCCTTGGTCATTTGGTTGTTCCCAAAGCCTCCATGAACATAATCACAGCCATTGTTAGTTTCCAAACAGCAAAGAACCTCAAAGAGAATTCAGCCTTAAATACCCAGGAAATAGAAAAATGGAATTGGTGAGTTAATGAAAGCCCTAATGAAGAAACTACATATAGACTAGAGAATGAATCAGGGGAAGCTCCAGGATACCATTGCCCTTTCAGAGAGAACCCAGGGAAGGCCAGTTGGCCTGTCCAGATCCTTGTCTCTTGGCATAGGAAAACTGAAAAGAATTGCAAAAGACTTCTCAAAAATGAATGAGGACCCAGAGAAGCTCTAGCAGTAATCCCCTCTGGTGATCCAGGCTTACCAGCTCTGCTGGAGAAATATAATCCAGCCACTCTGGTTCCTGTGCAGAAATGACCAATTACAAAAATGATTTCCCACCATTTCCTGGCCAACCACTGAACTAAGCTTTGAGGTCAAAGAGCTGAATTTTGATCACAAATTGAAAGAATTCTATGACAAATGCCTTTAGGAAGTTGTAGAAGCATTCCCTAAGAAGGCAGACTTAGGCAAGATCTCTCCATGCCAGCAAGACAGCCAAGAAACCCTACCTCCTTCTATGTAGCACCTCTTACAAAGGAGGCAGGGGGGAGCAACTGCACAGTGGGACTCAAAAATTCTTCCTTTATGCTTCAGGCCTTTTTTCTGCCCTCAAGTTAGACTAGCTTCTTTCTCTGCCTCCTGATGTAGCTCTGAAACCCTGCAAGCCCTAATGCCTGAAGCATCTTCAGTACTCAAGTGTTAAGGTTTACTCTAACTTTTGGTGACTGAATCTTCACTGAATGGTTTATGCTAGCATCCAGGTCTAGTTTTTGGAGAAGCCATGTGGCTCTGCCTTCCCCAGAGACCATCTGCATTACATCAGCTCCCCTGATTCCAATGGCCCCAAGACATGTTTGTTTTCCCCTTTGAAATCTGTGCCCAGGCACTGGCCCACATACGAAGAAAGTGTTGTTTTGGGGTTTTTTTCCTATCTGAGGGCTGTGTCCAGCTCTTGACTAGATGGTTCCTCTGATGAATCAGTGCCAGAATGGTTTTTCAGGATCCTTTTCCTACAGCTATATAGCAACAAATTTATTTTCAACAAGCAGTACCAGTTTGTGACAATTTCCATTAAAAGTTAAAAAAAGAGAATTCTTTCAGAAAGGGTACTGAAGAGAGTAAAATGATGCAAGATGCCATAGGGAGCAAAGGGCTTGTGGGAAAAGAAGGTTCAAGAAACTAGGATTATTCAGATTAAAGAGGGGAAGACCAAAGGGTGATTTAATGACTGTCTCCAAGTATCCAAAGGGCTTTTCAAGAGATACTGGTAGATGGCTGGCCTTTATGATTTGCAAAAAAACGAAACTAAGCTTCTTTATGGGAGCCTGGGATCAACATATATAGGAATTTTCTGACATAGGAATTAAATTTTGATTCCTTGCCTCCTATCCAGAGGTATTTTTAAAAAGAAGATGGATTCAGACCTGTCTGGGTGAGATATAACGGGCCACTGCCTAGAGGGCCAGGTACCATTTCCCTGATCTTTGCAACCTGCTTGAGAAACTATAGTTGAGAGTCTCCTTAAGGACAAAGTTACAGAGAATGAAGGCATGGCCATGAGAAGCAGATCCAAAATCAGTGATTGCACTTTGTTCACTGTATTAATAAGAATGTTAAGTAGTGTCTGGGATCAGCATTTGTCACATGTATCAGCTGCAGAAGCATTTATAAAACTATTCTTTACCTAAAATTGAAGGTAGTGTCCAACTTGCATTTTCAGCGCAGCAAAATCCTCACAGTTAATGAAGGTGTGGGGCTCTCTTAAGACACATCAAGTCTTCACTGTGCAATTATCCTATAGAATTTGGTGTATTAATTTTTTAAATTATATTTTTACTCATTTCTTTTTGCCCAAACGAGGATCTCTTGATTTGGATTGTGAATAAGGTGTTGTATAGCTTCTAGGGCAGGAATGGGCAACCTGCAGCCTTAAGGCCATATGCGGCCTATTCTGGGCTGTGTCTCACAGTTGGCCCTCCTAGGTCAGCTAAACTTAGTCAGCTCAACCTTCATATCTTGGAGGAGTGAACATTGGATTAGGGCTTAGAAGAAACTTTAGAGATCAGAAGAGGAAACTGAGCCCATGGCAGAGAAGGGGCATCCCTAAGGTCACACAGATTGAGATCTCAACCCCCTACTCCTAAATCCACTGCTCTTTCTGCTAGTCACACTCCTCTTCCTGTCCCAGTATCCTTGGCTCTGCTCTAGGCAAATACATGTGCTGGCTTTGAACTGAACAAGAATTTCTTGTCCCTGCTTCTGTGTATTTGAACATAGCACTTCTTCCAGCTCCAATGTCCTTCTTTGTTCCTCTCCCATTCGTGATAATTTTCCCTATAAGGATGTAGTTTCTCTGGGGGAACTCTTTAAAAAATAAGGCCATCTGCACATTCCTTATTCCACTATTCTCTTGCCCACCTGTATGCACCTATATACATTCCTTTGCTTTGGGGACCAGAATGGTGATTGTTTTGCTAAAGAAAACTTCCTTTACCAGTACATGTGAACACCTGCTCTGAACCTCAGAGTCTTAGGGAGTTGCCAGAAGGATTTGCCCAGGATCATCCAATATGTGTCAGAAGGGGGACTTGTTACCGGGACTCCTTGACTCCAAAGCAAATCTTTCCCTATCTACTACTCTCCACTGATTCTCAGATTTGAACTCTGTTGATTGACACTTATTTGTAGGGCACCTAGGTAGCGCCTTAGTGCACAGAGTACAGGACCTGAAATCTGAAAGTCTCATCTTTCTCAGTTCCAATTTGGCGTCAGACACTTACTAGCTATGTGACCTTGGGTAAGTCACTTAACCACTTTTTGCTTCCATTTCTTCAACTTTAAAAGGAGGATCATAGCAGCACCTACTTCCCAGGGTTGTAGTAAGGAGCAAGTAAGATAATTGTGAATTGCTCAGCACAGTGCCTGGCCATAGTAGGTGCTATGTCCGTACTATTGTATTATTATTCTATGTATGGAGTATATATTTCCAGCTAGCTTCAAAGCCACTTCAGGGTGTGAATGGTCTCCTTTCTTTAGTTCTTAGCGTACTCTATAGTTCGTCTCACACTTTAACTTCAGAGAAGCATTCAGTATACTGTTGGGTATGTAGTTGACCAGCTAACAAACACGATAGGGATAAAAATTTTGGCTTCTATTTTGTGGGAAAAAACAAAAATATATTTAATACTGTAATTGGCAGTATGTTTTTTAAAGAAAAAAATCTATACTTTGATTTTTCTTGAGACATACATTTTTTAAGTTGTTGATGTTCCTTGTTTCTTACTAATCACCTCCCCTAAAACAGTATTCACAGGATTATCAAATCACTTAACATCCCAAAATGCCATCAGCTTGGCTGCTTCCTCTCCCTCTCCCCTTCTTAAGCAAATGACTATACATACCCAGAGACTCACAAAACATAGACACTAGGGTCCTGAAGAAAATGTAGATGTTTCACTGCACTGAGCTCTTTCCTAAAGGCAGATGGTATTGTAAACGTTCTATGTCCTTGCTATGTCGTTCCCAAAAAGTGCTTGAGGTATCTCCAAAAAAGAAGGAAGGAGGAGGAGAGAACAGTCTGTGTCCATAGGGAGTAAGAGATATAATTTCCATCGTTTGAGCTAAAAATCCATTTCCAGAAGTGAATTCTTCTAGATTTCATCGTTGTTTATCAAACGTGAGAACTGGAAACAGCATTTATTTGGGGATATCTTTACGTGTCCTATTAAATTTTAAAAAGTTATTTCAAAAGAAAAGAGATATCAGTAATTTGGGGGCAGCTAGGTGGTACAGTGAATAGAGCACTGGCCCTGGAATCAGGAAGACCTCAGTTCAAATTCAGCCTCAGACACTTGACACATTTACTTGCTGTGTGACTTTGGGCAAGTCACGAAATCCCAACTGCCTTGCCTTCCTCCCTCAAAATAAAAAAAAAAAAAGCTATTTCTTATTCAATCATAAAAAGATATTCCTGGGTCACCTGGAAATCTGATAGAAAGTAGTGTGCTGTGGTTGAGAGGCAGCATGACACAGTGAATGAGTCAGGAAACCTGAGTTCAAATTCATCCCCAGAGTTTAATAGCTGTGTGACTCAACAGAGATCACTTAACCATTCTGTTCCTCAGTTTCCTCATATGTAAAATAAAGGTGGGGCTTGATGGAAGGAAAGGGAATTCTTTTCCATGTGCCCATTCCCCACATCTGGCCACTATTTTTTCCTATTGACCCTGAAGAAGGCCAACTAGTTCAGTTTTTCAAAAAGCAGAAGAATGAGAAGAGGAAAAAGAAACCTTAGTTATTCTGAAAAATCATTTTCTTTAGGCATTATCAATATTTGAGGCAGTGGATGCAGGAGGCGGGGGAAAGGAGAAGAGAAATCTTTCAAAGCTGGGCAAGGTGAATGTAGAAGTTCAATAGATAAGACAAAGTCTCTTTCTCCCCTTCTAGCAGTTTCAAAAACAAAGCAACAAAAACAAGTCATCCTTTTGTTCTTTTCCCCCTACCTTTGATGATCTGAGAGTTTATTCTGTTTTTCACTACATGACTATTCAGCTGAGAAGATAATTCTTCTGCACAGCTATGAGAACAAGCAGTAGAAGGAGAGTTTGTTTGCTGGCACCAAATAGCACTCACTGTGTCAGAGAATTACTTGTACTTGGTGGTAGGACTAACTAACTAGAGGCGGCACAATCCATGTTGCCACTCCAGCCAGTTGTGATGTATGGTGAAGTAAGCTATATGCCAAGTGCCCAGATAGAACTTTCAGGAAAACACATTTTTCCTTAGTTCATTTTTTTTGGTCAGGATATTACATTTGAATTCACACTCAATGAAAAGAAAATCTTTGTGCAGAATACAGAACTTTCTGAATTTGAAAAATTGTCTTTTCTTTTACTCTTTTTAGGAATAAAGTGTTTTGCAAACACAACCTAGGGAGAATGAGAGAGTCCTGAATATGTATAATTCAGAGGCAAGAGGACTAAGTTTAGAAATGCATATTAAACTAAAATGGAAGGCTAGAATGTTCTTCAACATGACTGGTGAGAGAACTAAAAAGAATTTTCTAGTTAAGTATCTGATGCCATAGGCCTGAAAGACTTGGTAAACCCATGTGGTTTTTATTTATTCATATATGTGTATATATATACATATATGAATATACATATATGTGTATGTATATATAAATAAATATACATATATGTGTATGTATATATTTATGTATATATATGTGGGTGGGTGTGTATGTATATATATGTGTGTGTATATATATATATATATATATATGTATATATGTATATATGTATATATGTATATATAGGGGGAAGGCAGGGTGATTGGGGTTAAGTGACTTGCCCCAGGTCACACGGCTAGTTTTTGTGTTAAGTGTCTAAGGCCAGATTTGAACACAGGTCCTTCGGACTCCAGGGCCAGTGCTCTATTCACTGTGCCACCTAGCTATTCCCCTTACCCATGTGGTTTCTAAACGACACTAAAGAGAAATGAAAATACTGCATATTTCTTGCGAAAACTTTTAGCCAATTTTTTGTGACTCATTCTTTGGAATTTGAAGCACATTTGTTTCAGTATAGTGGAAAGAGAAATAAATTGATTGTTAAAAGACCTGGGTTGTGTGCCCTCTGGCTGTGTGACCTTAGGAAAATCACTTCTCTTCTGAACCTCAGTTTTTTTCACCTTTAAAATGAGAGGGTTGGACTATATAATCTCTAAGACTCCTTCCATTGGTAATAATCCCATGAGTGATGAAATGGTTAATACCAGGGCCTCCCCCATCAGTATTACAAAATGTTGTCTCACTCAATACAGTATTGGTTATTGAGTGCCTATGTATGTGCCCAGCCCTGTGCTCAGAAGAAATAATTTTGTCACTTTTGTAATCCAAAAATACATGAGTATAGGAACAGGTATGCTCATAACTGGCCTGGTTAATACAGGATCACTGAATGAGTAGTTGGCACCTTTCTAGCCAGGAAAAAAAAATGTAATTTCTTGGAGAAGACATATGGGTAGGAAGTGAGACACTGAAGGCAAGGGAATGTCATATGCAGATATCTGCCCACAAGAAAACAGAATCACTTGCCCAGGAAATTTGGAAAGTTGTCACATCTGACAGTTCTTAACATGGCAAATTAACCTCCTATGAATATTTGCCTGTAATTTGAACTCAGAAAATCAAAACAATGGAACTTTCCTCCAATCCTAAAAGGTGAAATATCCCTTAAAAACAGATGCTCCAAAAATTGTACTCTTCCTAGTATGGTTCTTTTGGGAGGCTGGGATGCTCTTGCCGGATAATGTCTTTGCGACATATGTTTACAAGTTCTGAGTGGTTGTCAGAAAGGAAATTTTGAAGCTTACTCACTTTCCTTTTGCTCTTCAAGAATGCTTGGCATTTGCATTGAGCTCCAAAAGCTCAACGTGACTGGGAAGCCATTTACTGGTGTTGACAATCCCAAGCTCCAGACAAATGTGGTGGAATCAAGAAACAGAACAGTGCCTAAAACTTCTGCTTCCAAAGAAAATCCGTAAGCTTTTGTGAAACACCTATTATGTGTCAGATACTATGTTAGGTACCAAGGATATAAAGACAAAAATGAAGTGGTCCCTCTTCCTAACTCTGAATTTCTGTGGGGGGTACTACTATTCATCTAAGCCTCCACATTTGCAATCATCCTCAATTCTTCATTTGCACTCACTTCCCATATCAGTTGCTAAATCATACCAGTTCTGTCACTTCAGCTTTCACAACCATCCTCTTCTCTTTCTATACAAAATGACTACTATAATTCAGGTGTTCATCACCTCTTCTGTGAACTGGTACAGAAACCTCCTGATTTGTTTCCCCTGTATCCATCTTTATCCTTTCTAATCTGTCCACTACACGGGTTCCAGTTTGATGATGAAATACAGACTAGATTATATCCCATTACTTCTGAGATAAAATACAAATTCTTTCCTTGATTTGGTCTTTAAATCATTGTATTTCCAGGCTGATTATGTATTTCTCCCTCTTGTGCACTCTATGCTCTAGTCAAATTGGCCTATTCCATCTCCCTCATCCCCATACCTTTGTATAGGTTATACCTTGAATGCACTTCCTCCTCACCTGTCTCTCTAGGAATTCTTAGTTCCCTTCAGGGATCCATTCACACGCCACCTCTTGCAAGAGGCCTTTCCTGATTCCCGTAGTTGTAAGTGTCCTCACCCTAAATCACTATGTATACATTGGTACGTAGCCTATATTTATCTCTGAGCCTGTGCTTGCCATTACATGCTACAGAAATGACCTCTGACTAAGATGAAGACTGAGAATCCTCCAGTAGATTTAGTAATAAAGAGATCATCAATGGCCTTGGAGTGAGCAGTTGTTTTCATGTGGTAGTGATGAAAGCTAGATCACAAGAGGTTAAAGTGAGAAAGTAAAGGCAATGAATCCAGAAAACCTTTCTGAAGAATTTGGCTATGAAGAGAGAAGAAATATAGGAGATGAAGAGATGGTAGGATCAGGGGAATTTTTGTAGAGTGGGGTATATCTGAACATGCTTATAGACAGCAGGGGAGGAACTAGTGGATAAGAAGTTGAAAAGTAAGGAGATGGGGAAATTAAGGGACAAGTTCCTCAAGAAATAAGAAGGGATGGGATCAAGGGAACAAGCAAAGTGGTCAGCATTGGTCAGAATAAAGGCCCCTCCTTGTCAGAGATTGGAGGAAAGACTGGGAGATGACAATGAGGTGACACAAATTTGGGAAAGGAGGAAAGGATGTTCTATTCCAATGGCTTCATTTTGTTTAGTAAATTGACAGGTGAGTGTCTCTGATCACAGAATGTGGAAGTGTGAGTATAGTAGAGTTCAGTAAGGGATAGAAGACTTGGAACAGCCACTCTGTGGAGTAGAGGAGAGAGTTGATCAAGAGGAATTAAAGAATTGACATGAAACTGTGATGGACACAAAGGAACTGGGAGAGGAGGGGCAGGGAAGAGAGCTTCAGCAGAGGTGGCACCCAAGTCTAGATCACAAGGATTCTAGATGGAGAGATATTGCAGTAGATGGTCCATGTCCTTTCCAGTAGCAATAAGAATATTCAGTTGATTCCTATGACCCAAGGAAGAGGTTGAGGAAGTGTTCAGGTGTACCCTGGCATCTTGATTAGGTGATAGAGGCAAGATGACTAGATAGAATGAGGCTCACTCTCTAGGGCCTGGCTGGTTAGAGTAGGTGGAATGCAAAGCAGCTCTGCCTCAGGGCCAGGCCAGGCCCTAAAAAGATGAAACTCTATGAAGTTGTGGTAGCAGGAGAGTGTTCAGAGGATCACTGTTCCTGGTGGTCAGGAGTGAGTGGTGGAAGAGGAGGCGGGGAAATGCCCAGGTATAGGTCATGGGGGAGAGGCAGGATAGCTACATGGGAAACAAAAAATAATTTTATAAAATATATTGCTTGATGACTTATTTGGTGTCTAATACGACCATCACATAGTCATTAGTTTGGACAAATAGGTCAGAAGAGCGTCTGAATTTGTGGAAAACCTAAATTGTGGAACTTTTTTTCTTTAAAGTATATATAACAAAATCTTTCAATTATATATAACAAAATCTAGACAACAGAATGATATCATGATGTGCATCTTCCCAGACTGACTTTACTGAATACTCATGGAATAGCAGTATGGTGGCAATAGTGCTGAACTTGAAGGAAGAAGAAACCTGGATTCCAATCCTAGACCCAACATTTACAGCTGTGGAACTGTAGGCAAATCACTTAACCTCTCTCATCCAAAATATCATCATCTCTCTACTTCAAGTCAAGTAATGTATTTGTGTAACATGCTTAACACACGGCTTAGCATGTAGTAGACACTTTAATAAATGCTTCCTTCCTTCTCACCTTCCTTCATTCCCTTCTTTCCTTCATTCCTACCTACATATTTGAGCTGAAAAAGTGTTTTATGAATCCAAAGTCACTATATAAATTCAAACTCTTATTAAAATGATTGATAATTAGCACCTTAAAGTCAGCGTTGGAGTGGAGAGGGCTCTGGCCTGAACACCAAGAGATCTGAATTCTTCTTCCTTCCCACTGTGTAGTGAAGGAGACTTGAAGTATCCTTGGATAAGTGACTTCACTTTTCTGTACCTTAGTTTCCCCCACTCTGCAATGAGAAGCTAAGGCAGATGATCTGTAAGGGCCCTTCCAACCCTCACAGTCTGATTCTAAAATCCCCAATTCACAAGTGTTACAGCATAGTCCTATACTCTTAGGGAGACTAAAGTCTCCTCTTATTTGTGTTTCCATCACTAGTTGACTGAAGAAGTCCTTTCTTTAGAGTTCAGAGACCAAGTTAAGCTGAACCTGTCTCTCAATGATCACAAATTCTGAATGGATGAGATTGGAATAAATGAGGTTTTATCGAAGGAAGTTACACGTAGAAGTTTTTGAATGCCACAGCATCCTCTTGGCTGTGGATCTCTTGGCTGTTCTAACAGGATTGGCCACTGGAATTAGAAATCGGGCTGAAAGAAGGAAATCACATCAGGAAAAGCCATTCGGGAAGTACCAGTGCCTGGTATCGATTTTTCAGACACATCATCCCACTAACACCTCTAGCAGGGAGAGGGGAGGATGCAAATGCATGAGCGGGTAAAGCTATATAAACCTATCCCTAAGGTTGAATTAGAGCCTGAATCACCTTTCTGACATATCTAGTACCAATTAACCAGCCCACTGCCCCGAGAAAATCAGGTGCCGCTCTGATTTTCTGTTCTACATCCTCAATAGGATTGCAGAGGGCAAAAAAAAAGGTACCTTTATCTTTCTCATCTGCTTATGTGCTTTTCTTTCCCAATGAAGTGGGAAGTGTGAACATAAAATGAGCAGATAATTTTGTCTTTTAGAAGAACACTGTTTATGACTTAGACAAAATGTCGAGTAATGTGTCCTCTAAAAATATCCAATTGTCAATATAGTCACATCTACCAACCTCCTCCCTCACTTTGGTAGGGATCAAGTAAAGGTGTTAGTGTTAGGGAAAATAGAGAGAGTTATCAGCTCTGCTGCACTGCCTGCCTCACTGCCATTGCCTTTCTGGCTTGGGACCAATCCAGCTTGTTAATATCTGAAAGCTATGCCCAGTGGTAGCCCAGCCCACTCTTCCTGATCTCTGAGGCTCCATTCTAACTTAGTGGATTTGTGGTCCAAAGGACCCCCTTAGTTTGGCAGAGGTTGGTTGTGAAAAAGATGTGGGCTTCCCATAGGAGGAAGAATGTTGGGGAAAATGAGGAGTAAATAGCACAGGTATGCTTTGTTGCCCCAACTCTGCCACTGCCTTGGAACTAAGACACACAGGTACAAATACTCATGGGCATATACTGCCTCCCCAGAGTTCAGAAAATGGCCCAGTCCAGTTTCAAGGATGTATTTGAACCCATTGCCTGTGTGCTTGGATCATTTCCTAATATGTTAATTGATTCCCATTCCCCAGGAATAAGAAACCTGGGGTTATTTCTGATTTGCTTAATAATTGCATAATTCAACCACAAGAACAACAGGTTAACTAACCACCATTTTTCCTTTCCTATTATCTCTGCCATTCACCCTGATCTCTCTCTGTCCTGAACTCTGAGTTATTGCCACTTCTTTAATATTGGCTCCGTGTTCTGCCTTAGCTTCTGTTTGTATGACAGTATATGGGGATGGCTTGAGAAGAGACCAAGCAGGGAGAGGCTGGATTTTTTCTAAAGCATATCACACCTTTTCAGAGGATTGCCTTTAAATTTGAAGCCAAGAAACTGATAATTAGTCTGATTTTTAATGAGCTAATTGAAGTAAAATGATTGTAGATGTTAAAGTATATAGAATTGTTGTTGTTGTGTTTGATTCATTTCAGTCCCATCTGACTCTTTGTGACACCATTTGGGGTTTTCTTGGCAAAGATGCTGGAGTGATTAACAAGTTCCTTCTTCAACCCATATTACAGACGAGGAAGCTGAGGCAGAGAGGATTAAAGGGTTTCTCCATGGTCACACAACTAGCAAGTGTCTAAGGTCACATTTGAACTCAGGTCTTCCTGTCTCCAGGTCTGACTCTATCCACTGTACCACCTTGTGAGTACTATTAGCTTATAAGAGAAGGGGTAGTAGAGAGAAGAGCATTCTCTCTCCATGAGACTTGAACAGAAATCAAACCATGCCTTTGATGGTTTGCGTGTTAGGTATGTTTTTGTTAGGCATCTACAGGGATAGTCCCCTCAACAATTCTGAGTATCTCTCAAAGAGGCACTGTGATATCTCCCAGCTCATGACTGTACTTGGGCCACTGGCTTTGAGATGGCCTAGGTTTGGCCCCCAGGAAGTTCTTCCTTTCATGCTCAAGGAACCATAACCCCTCCTCCTTATTTTAAACACTACTGTTTTTTTTAAGTTTCCTTGTCTTCACAGTGCCTGAAAATGTAGAAACCTCTTTATATACATAGTATACTTTACATACTCCATGTTGCAGCTTGTCTGTGCTATTAGCTGTTGTCATATCTCCCACTTCTGGGCATTTGTCAAGACTGTGCCCAATGCCAAGAATGTACTGTCTTGCCCCATGTCTTTAAGAATTCTTAGCTTCCTTTAAATTCATTTCAGGTGCTACTTACATATAGTCTTTTCTGGTCTCTCCACCCCTTCTCCCAACCCTTGCCTAAGGGAGAGTGGATCTATAATAAGGAATGACGATGATTCCTCCTTAAATTTTCGTAGAGCGCTTATTTAGGGTCTCTTCTATACCTCAATCACTTTCTATCATATATTCTCATCCCTCTCAATGTCAAATCTCATATCACCCCAACTCTATGCCTCCAAAGAATGTAAGTTCCCTGAGGGTAGGGACTCAGTGCCTAACTTAACACCTTACATATACTTGTTAAATTGAATGGAAGACCTATGATCAAGCAGACTATTACTTTAAACTGAATAAAGTAAGCACAAGCTGTGAGTAAAAGGACATAACTCCTAGAAATAGGAGAAAAACAAATATAATACGTAGGTCTCTTTTTACTAAATCATATGAAGAATGGTCCCAAAGATACTTGAAGCAGAACTCATTCTAAAGGTTGAAAAAAGTTTCTTTATTGTCTTCACAGTGTCTGAAAATGCAGTGAACTTCTTTATATTGATGTGGGAGACCAGGATGAATTCCTGCCTATGGGGCCTACCATTTTCATGGCAGCTATTGGGTGGGAAGCGGACAGACGTGATGATTTGAAGGTTGTGATTTCACGTTGTATCACAGTGAACTCTGAGAGAACACAATCCTGTTATAGACACACTCTTGAGCAATCTAAGAATAGGGCCTAGAGACGGTCAGTCATTTCATTTCCATAACTGAAGAAAAAACATTCATTTAGTTCTAGTCATACAAACTCTACTAAACGTTTCCTTTGTGGTACTTAAGAAAGAATCGGAAAGGTTAATGTTGAGTCCTGTATGATTTCAACTAGATTTCTCAATGTTTGTATAGTTTTGGATTTGCCAAAACTGGTGTAGTGGGTAGAATGCTGGCCTTAGAGTTGGGAAGGCCTAGGTTCACATCTAATCTTTGACAGTAATCTTTATGACTCTGGGAAAATCACTTCTTCCTCTGTGTAAAGATGTGATTGGACAAAGTGGCCTCCAAGGGCTCTTCCAGAACGATGAACTTGTGTCTAAGCTTGATCAAGTCCCTCACTCCTGGTCTCTCAGCCCTGTGCTCCATCTCTGTAAAGTGAAGGGATATCACTAGTTGACATTTGTGTCTCTTGCCAGTTTTAAACCAAGGTTCCTATTTTGTACACAGTTTTTCCTTCTGGAAAGAAGCAGCTGGTAGCACAGTGGATAAAGTACTGAGCCTGGAGTCAGGAAAGCCTGAGTTCAAATCCAACCTTAGATACTCACTGTGGGCCCCTGGGCCAGTCACTTAATCTCGTTTTCCTTAGTTTCTTCAACTATAAAATGTAGATAATAGCAGCTACCTCTCAGAGTTATTTTGAGGATGAAATGCTATAATAATTTTTGTAAAAAGCACTTAGCACAGTGCCTGCCACATAGTAGGCCCTATATAAATGCTTAGTATCTTTCCATTCCCTTTCCTCCCTGGAGAGTACATTTCAGTGGCTGTGTAGATATCATTGTTCAATGCAAGGAATGCCAAAGACCCATTGTTGGTACAGAAACATTCGAAATTACACTGGCTCTATTTGAATGTAAGACTTTTTTTCTCCCCCTAAAGTCTGACTTGCTCCATTGATTTGCTTTCATCAGAACTTACTAATGGAATATTTCCTAACAGAAAGGAATATTTCAAAACTGGACATATTTTGAAATGGAAGTGGAATATGTTTGACTTAAGGGTCCACAAATGTCGCCACCAATCACCTCCTTCCCAATCCCAATTTAAAGCTGTCTGCATAACAAGAAACATTACAGCTCTTGGTGATATATAAAGAAAAAAGTTAGTAAATGCCCCAAAAGCTGTAGATTTTTTTCCTCTTCTTCATGTTATTGCTCAGTTATTAAGGATTGCTTAAGAGGAGGAGGAGGAGGAGGAGATGGCAGAACTTTAAAGTAGAAGCTTCCATTAATTCCATATATCACAAGTTCAGAGACATGAAACTTGGGAAGCAGAGTCTAAATTACCCTCATAACCTACAAAAGCATAACTCTCCCAGTCATTGGTTGAATGTAGACTGGTAGAATTCGTGGGGATTTTTTAATATTACATCAAAGTAAAATTACTATGATTTTTTTCTAATAATAATGGTGAAAGAAATGGATCACAGTTGGTCTGCTTCTATCTTGCTTATGAATGAATGTGGCATGTAGCTAATAACACTTTATCTCAGCATGGTAGGCAGATGGTGTCATGATGGACTTCTGTCCATTTTGGTTTTCTGCAGTCACATTTCTTTTTCGAGAGTTATGTCTTTTTCAAGGGTCATTGTCAAAGAAGCCTGCCATTTAAACCTGAATGGAATACCATTCCATTTAGGAAGCATTGCATTCCTGTTTCATTGCCCAGAAGCACAAGGAAACACAATGCATCATGGTCACTTAGCATGTAAGTATTGCCCCTGCACTCTGAGAACCTTGCCTGGCCAGGAATTGAAGGTAACCCAACTCCATCATCCAGGCTAGTTTTCAGTAAACCTCCTAGTCCTAGAATTGGATTTGTTCTCTTGTCCTGAACTCACACCTGCTTGTAGGTTCTCCTCCTCCTTCACCTCTTCTCTTGGCCCTAGATGCCTGGCAGATCTTGAAAACTGGCAGGGATTAGGAAGTTGAGCAATGAAAGGAAGTGATGAAGCATTACCTCTTTCCACTCCAGTTCTACTTCCTGTCACTTCATCTGCTGTTTAACGTTTTGCAGGAATGCAGAATGCAGGGTCTTTCCTTAATTGTTTTCTAGGCAAGACCAAAGTTAAGGCCACCATTCCATTCAGTGCAGGACAGTACGGAACATTAGAAGGTAGCAGTAGCTGGCTTCAAACATCAACTCCACCATTTATCCATCAACCAGGTGACCTTGCTAACCCTTAACAAAATCATCAATTTTGTACTTGAAGGCTTACAAAGTACTTTTTTCATAATAAACTTGTGAGGCAGGTATAGAAATATCATCCCTATTTTATTGATAAGGTAAATGAGGCACCCACACATAAATGAAGTGACTTGCCTAGGGCCACATAGCTAGGAGAAAGTCTCGGGCTTGATATTGAAGCCGGCTTTCCACACTGCAAATGCTGACCTATTGGTGCTGCTGCTCTTGTTCACTCCCCCAGGTCCCCACACTGCTTCCCTCTCTTTGGGGTTCACTTTCCTCCTCTTTATGCAAGAGGGTTGGGTTAGGTCATCTTTAAGGTATCCTCTGGCATTCTAGAGTTCCTGGGTTCTGTTCTCTTTCCAGCCATCCAGGGAAGGATATGGAAATGTGTCCTCCCCGGTTTTCACTCTAACAATCTCTCCCTGCACCTGTAACTCTAGCCCATGTCAACATGAAACATGGGATCTTCAGCACTATCCATGCAGATCTGCCATCTGGGCAATCCTGTCCTATGTTTATGGTCATATATCAGCTAACCGCCCTGTGGAGAGTTCCCAAGCCAGGCACTGTGTGGTTCCATCCACATCACATAGGCTTGTGGGGGTGGGGGGGGGGGGCCTTCGTTGCCTTAGGCCATGGGGAAGGAATTGATTAATTTGTCTAGATTCTTGTTCAGATCAGAGTTGGACTACAAGTCCTCTCAGGTCCCTTCCAGCTTGGAGCTTTTGGGATTCCTTGACTCTAAGTTCCCTTTTCCTCCTCTTTGTAAATCTTCAAAGTAATTTCCTCTAAAGATTGAAATAAATCACCTGGTTCTGAAAATTGGCCTCATCGTAACATTCTAAATAGAAGTCTGGGAGGTTTTTTAAATTTTATTTTAATATTAGATGTTTCCTCCAGTACTTAACTGAATATGAGGGTTAAGAAGCATAGACCTTCTGTTCCCTCCATCTTTTCTACTCTTATATTTTTCATTTCCTTGTTCACTTTAATTGGTTTCCCACTGACTAGATTTTTTATAATATATATATTTTTTGATCCATTGTAATTTTCATTATCCACTTAGTTTCTAAATGTCCCTGGTTTAAATCATGCAAATGTATGCCTTTAGAAAAGAAAAATAATATTCCTCTTTGTAAGGGCTTGATTGCCTTATGGTATCATGGATTGTGTTTCCCTTCCTTTTAAGTATATAAAAAAGACCCCTTAAAGTATGTGCTGATATATCCACTACCCTCCCTGAATACCTCAAGGGCATTTTGCCATGAGTTCAGCCCATTTTTTTCTCCTTTTGAAAACTCCTCTTCTAACAGTCACAAGAGATGGGAATCCTGATTCCATATATACTATCATTTGATTCCATCTCCACCTTGATTTCTTGGTCCACACCTCCAAGAAGAGAAAACTCCAGGGCAAGGAAGCAGAGCTAAACAATTCTGAGGAGTTAAGGGGTCTCTTTCTCTGGCTGTTTCTGTTGAAAACAGTCTGATTGCTTAGCAGAGGTTTAAAACAGATCTTCAGGCAGGGTTAAAGGGTCGCTGTTCTTAGAATGGAGATGCTATTGTGGGATTCCTATTGAAAGACAAAGCCACCCGTGGTTCTAGGGCATGCCCATCTTTGCCAACAGGGAATACACCCTCAGGAAGTGGGTCTTTGGGCATAAACCAAGTTATTCTAGGGAACAGAAATGGGTCAGGGGGAAGGAGTCTTTTCTGCCTTCCAGTCCTGAAAGGCAACTTTGGTGGCACCCCCAGAGCTGACCTAGAGGCCACCAAATCCAGAGAATTTAATTTGAGTGCTACTTGGCTAATCCAAGCTCTCATTAAAGAGCTGAGCTGAGAAGAAAAGCAAAGCCATATGCTCGTATGAAATATTTCACTACAGGCAAGGAAGGCAGAGATAGAGGAACAGGACGTATGCATCTTGGGACACATGACTTGAGGCATAGCTTCACCTGCTTCATGGAGACCTAAGCTTAGGAGAAATGCACAGGGCTTCAGAAGCAACATAGAACTTTGATTTAGTGCAAGTCATCAGATGGAAAGAGGCCCTCTGAGCTGAACACACACAGTTCCCAACCCCAAAAGAAGAGAAAAACAATATTCTTGCTGCAAAAACAGACAAGGCAAGTAAATGGGAGATTGTTCACTTCAGAAAGATCCTTGTCCTTCAAAACCACAGTCACTCTCTCACAGGGCTGTTTGCCTCATAGCCTCCTCTAGATGTAATTGCAAGCATTCAGTTCATGTAGTAAGTAAAAACTTTCAAAGCCCAAATTTTCGATTTCTAAGGGAATACAACATAGCTAGCCCATTGATTCCTGTCTAATTATACTGCTGTCCCCTCTAATCAAATGCAAAGCTTAACAGAAATTAAGACTATTCAGTCTTTTCAAATTTGATATTTTATTTCTGTCTACATGGATTTTATCAAAGGTTTTTATCTCCTAAAAGTTATCCAGCCTATCGCCAAGTACTAATTTACACTTATTATAAAGCTGATGGTAAAATCCTGTACATGAAGCAATCAATATTTGATTCAGTTAACATTTCATGAAGATGAAAACTCACCTTCAGGAGGGAGATCTTACAGAGTTGGAAATTTAGCTTCAGCAAATAATTTTCTTGGTTCTTTTCATTGTTTGTAGTTTGCTTTATAGTTATCTTCATTGACAGCTTGAACCCTCCCTTCCCCTAGCTGTATATTTTAAGGCAAAGCATATAACCCATGTTTCAATTAAAAACAAAAACAAAAACAAAAAAGCCCTGATTCTGAAGTCAGAGAGTGTAGGTTCAAAAACTGCCTCTTATGCTTAATATCTGTGTGACCGTGGGCAAGTCATGTTACCTCCTTGGGTCTCAGTTTACAAATCTGTAAAATGAGGGGGTTGGACCATTTGACCTCTGAGGTTCATTCCAGCTCACCCTTTGTGTAAATGAAGGCTTTTTTCAAATGGGAGGAATGAGTGTTAATAACAATTACCACACACCAAAAAACAAAATGTGTTTTTGTCCTTTGTTGGCCAGCTTGGTTTTGCTTTTGGCCCAGCCTTCATTCTCTGAGTTTTATTTCTTCATGCTTTCAGGTTGAGAGCACCTAGAAGTTTTTAAGAAAGAGAGAATCCCAAGTAATTTTTGAAGTGGTTTATCAGTTAGACCTCCATGGGGTCATAACCCAAAATTTAAGAAGCACTTGAAGTGTAGGGGCAGCTAGGTTGCACAGTGAATAGAGCACTGGCCCTGAAGTCAGAAAGACCTGAGTTAAAATCTGGCTTCAGACACTTAACCCCAAACTAGCGATGTGACCTTGGGCAAGTCACTTAACTCCAATTACCCTACCTTCCCCCCTCTAAAAAAAAAAAAAGTACTGAAGGGGTCTTGAGAAGGAAAAGTTTAAGAAGCCCTGATAGACCATGACTCATCAAGGAAGACATTTAAGGCCCCAATATACTTGAGTATTTTAATTCTGAGACTTTCAGTCTTTTTGTGGCCTTCTTAAAATAAATGGAGGAAAATAATCTCCAAAGAGAATCCCATAAATCCAGTGTTCAGGCCTTCCTAAGTCCAAAGCTGTTTAGCCTAATGAATAAAACAGTGATAGACCTATAGAGTATTGGTTGGCTTTCTGTAGTCAAGAATGGAAATGACAAAGCCCTGGAATCTGTCCGTGGGTCAGGCTGCAAAAACTGAGAAGCTCCTTGTGATGGAAGGGATATGGAAACAATGGGTGCTAGTTCCCACACTCACCCCTTTTCTTTTCTTCATCTCAAAGTCTTTTCCCTCTTTCCTAGAGCCCCTAGCACCTCACCTTTCCTCAGGCTCCTTCTGCCTCGGCCCTTTAAAAAAAGTGACATTTACCTAATGCTTACTGTGTCCCAGGTCCTGTGCTAAGTGCTTTACAATTATTGTCTTATTTGATCCTCACAATTCTGGTAGGTAGGAGCTATATTAATCCCTGTTTAACAGATGGAGATACTAAGGCAGAGGCTAAGTGACTTGCCCAGGGTCACACATGTAGTAAGTGTCTGAGGTAGGATTTAAACTCATGGGTTCCTGACTCCAGTTCTGCTATGCCATCCTGCTATTGTTATTCTTTAGTCATTTCAGTTGTGTCTGTCACTTTGTGACCGCATTTGAGGTTTCCTTGGCAGCAATACTAGAGAGAATGGTTTGCCATTTTCTTCTCCACCTCATTTGACAGATGAGAAAACTAAGGCAAACAGGGTTAAGTGACTTTCCCAGGTTCACACAGCTAGTTAGTGTGTGAGGCCAGATTTGAGCTCAGGAGATGAGTCTGTCTGACTCTAGGCCCAGAGCTCTGTTCATAAAAACAGTATTCAATACAGCTATATTTAAAACTGTATTTAATCCTGCTATGAATTCCCATTTCTGTGCTGCCTCGCACTATTTCACCCTGATCCAAACCACTTAATTCAGTGCCCTTTGGATTTCCTTCACTGTTCAGTACAACCTAGCTCTTTCCTACTCCCCTCCACACACTCCACAATCCAGCCATAGTGGCCTAATTGATATTTGTCACCCACGGCACTCCACCTCCTGCCTCCATGCCTTTGAATTGACTGTCCGTCCCCCTGCCCTCCCTGCTCTTCTTCATCAACTCTGCCTCCTAAAGGCCTGGTTTCCTTTAAGACTCAACTCAAATGCTACCTTTTGTATTGTAGGAGGTCTTTCTGAGTGCCCCACTTGAGAGAGCCTCCCCTTCTGCCTCTAAGGATATCTACTTTGTACATATCTTGTATGATTCTCATTAGAATAGAAACACTTTAAAGATCATACAGGGTGTCCTCAAAGGCTCGATGTGGCCTTAACCTGTTAAAACTGCAATGGCTTAAAGCTGCACTAAGACTTTGGGGACCTGCTCTATGTTTGCCTTTATATGCCCAGTGCATACATAGCACAGGGGCTGGCACAGAGAAGTTGCTTCAGAAATCATGTTGATTGGTTGCTTGATAATAGTTGTGAAATCTCTTTAAAAAATTCTAAAGCCTTGGTAAAACATTTTTTTAAAAGATAATGAGACCATAAATTTTGAACTGGAAGAGCCCTTAACAAACTTCTAGTCTAATCTCCCTATGTTGGATCTGATGGGACTTGCCCTGCACCCTACACAGAGGCAAGGTTAAAGCCACGATCTTCGAAATCCAGTGAAAGACGCCATTTCTCAGCTTCTTCGCTATAGGCACTGCAGAGCCAGTTAAATGTTATTTGATAGTTACAGCTGAGGGACTATGGTAATTATCTTGAAATGAAGTTCTGTTATATGGGCAGATCATTTAAATTACATAAATTATTTTGACCTGACCTGGCTTCCCTCCTCCTTGCCAATGAAACAACACCAACCAAGAAGTAAGTGAAGGAAAATCCATTAAAGTAATTGCTTCCAATTGTTCTTTGTACACAAAGTCCCCAATCTGTAGTTTACTCCTAAATTGATATCCTAGTAATTTGTGGTGTTTGGTGCTATTCCCTCTGCTATCGTTACTTGTCTACACACTTAGACAAGCATGGGCTTTGAACTTGGTCACCATACTAGCAGATTCCTCAGATTCAAACATTCAAGGTGACTAAGTGCCAGAAACCAAATTCTGTTTTCCATTTAAACTATCAGCCCACCTTAGCACAATGAGCAGCAGTCAAATTTCCCGAGCCCAAATAATAACATCCACAGAGGTCTTGCTGCCTTCCAGTCTAGCTGTCTTTTCACTCTACATCACAGCCTCTCGAGGCAAATCGAGACCTTGCCTTTTCTACCTGACTTTGCTACTGAGTCAATGAATGAATGAGAAGGCATTTCTTAAGCACTTACTCCGTGCTAAGTACTAGATATACAAATACAATACAAGTAAGCAAGCTAGCCCCCTGTCCTCAAGGAGCTTACTAGCTGGTACAGTGCCTCATTTGAAGTCAGGAAGACTTGGATTCTAACCCAGACTCAAGAGACTTGCCAGTTTGATGTCGCTGATTCATTCACTTCACTTCTGTAAACATCACTTTCTTCATCTGAAAAATGGGCCTGCTAATAGCAGCTACCTCCCAGGGTTGTTGTGAGGATGGAATGAGATATGTAAAGTAGTTTGAAAAATTTAAAGAGTTATATAAATGCCTTTTATTATTATTAATGACAGTAATAAGGAAAGACAACTTGTCTGAGGGAATGGTGCCCTGGGAGGACTGTTGTAGTATTCTTGGTTTGATCAGATTATTGTTTTTTGAGCATGTGGAGGACTTACTTAAATCTGCTAAAAAGAGAAAATATCAGAATCATAAAATCTGAGTCGAAGGGACTTTGGCAGCCATCAAGTTTGGTCTGTGTCTGACTAAGAATCCCTGTAACTACATCCCTCAACAAGCAGCCATCACTTTGCTTGAAGACTTCTAGTAAGGGGCAACCCAGGACCCTTAAGAGTAGCCCATTCCACTTTTCAAATCATCTAATGGAGAGGAAAATTTGCCTGACTTCAAGTTTAATTCGCCTCTTTGCAATTTCTACCTCTTGCTCTTAAAACTATTATCTGGAGCCAATAGAAGAAGTCTAATCCACCACATTCTTCCAGGATGCTGTTATAGCATCTTGTACCTAAATTTAAATGGTTCTCTGTTTTTCACACTTGCTGATTCTGTGCATTTCATCACTGATCCTAAATCCTGACCTAGGAACTCCAATTTCTTCTTTAGAAGAAATGTTCTTATAGGGCAGGATCATTTTGATTAGGTAACATGTGGAATCAGAGATTCGACTGTATCCTCTATTGTCTAAAGTGGAACTCCAGGGTGTTCGTGAAGAGCTGGTTAATATCAGCACAGTACACAAACCGTCTTAAGGGCTGGAGAAAAGAAATCTGAGGTCCCCTAAATTTTCAGAGAGCACATTTCAAAGTATTCAGGAAAAGAAGATAGGTAGGATGCCACGGAATAAAGTTGTTAAGAGTGAGTCAAACTAGCAGAAATGGGAACCACTCAAAACCGAATTCTTAAAGACAAAGAAACATTCTAACAAAGACGAAAAAGAGATAGTTTTCCAAAGAGGCCGCATTTGATGTGCAGGGAGCTCGCTGATCACATTTGATTTGAAAATACTTGGGCAGAAGAAAGAAGCAAGGTAAGGCAATGTTTTCTCTGCCCAGAAGGGACTAGAAGGGACAGAACATAATGGCTAATGCTCATTAACCACCTGCTATATTTGATACCTTCAAGTTACCATGCTCAAATGAACAATATTCTTGGGTCCTGCATGATTACCAAGCCACTATTAATGTTTTTTAAAATATCATTGAGAATGGGAGAAGTACCACAGTACTGGAGAAGAACAAATGGCTCGATTTCATAAAAGGGGAGAGAATAAAGTATACAAATTATAGACAAGTAAACTTGACTTTGATTTTAGTAAAATTCTAGGGCATAGCATTAAAGGGATGGTTAGTAAATATCTAGAAAAGAAGAAGGCAATCACAGAGACCTAGCTTGGTTTTATAACGTGCAGGTCATAGCAGACGAACCTTATTTTCCTTTTTTGACAGTTACTACCCTAGGGTTTAGCAACGCATTTCCTAAAGATGCCCATGCTATACTTGTGGAAATGCTGGAAGGATATGAAATATAATAGCCTACCTACTTAGATACCTAACTTCTAAGAAGAAAATAACGGAAACAAGTATTTATTAAGTACCCACTGTGTGCCAGGCCCGGAACTAAGTGTTTCCTGGATATTATCTCATTGGATCTCGTCCTCACAACAACCCTGGGAGGTAAGTGTTATTTCCTTCATTTTACAGTTGAAGAAACTAAGGCATGTAGAGGTTAATTAACTTCCCCATAATCACATAGCTAGTAAGTATCTGAGGCTAGATTTGAACTCTGGTTTAACTATAATTCCTAATATAGTTACTAGTTGGCTGCTGGAGCTAAGCGTATTCCTCAACGATTGAATAGCAGCTTGCTGAGAGGTCTTCAGTGGAATGTTTCAGGACTCTGTGGCTGATATTGTGCTGTGATGACTCAGATAGGCATAGATTGAACATTTATTGAACTCACAGGTGACCCAAAGATGGTAGATATAAACAGCGGGTTCTAAATCTTGATAGTACATAAGGCTGAATCTAACAAGATAGAGCATTTCTGAGCACTTACCATGTTCCAGTTGCTGTGCCAAGTGCTAGGGATCCAAATTTAATCAAGCAAGGCAGCTCCCTCAGGGAGCTTATAGTCTGATGGGAGAAAGCAGCATATGAAGAAGAGCAAGAAAGAGAAGGGGAACTAAGTATGTGGTAACAAGGTGTAGAGATGGCTGGAAAATGAAGTAGAGGCCTGGATCTGGGCAAGACAAAACCCTGAGGAGTTCTGGTGGAGGAGAAGGTGAGGATGATGGCTGAAATAGCAATTCTGTGGTATGGAGATGTCTGGAAAGGGATGTGGAGGCCCAGATCAAGGCAAGATAAGACAGAAACTCATTTCTCAGAGCCTGGAGTTAAATTTAATCTTTAGAAGAGTACATTTAGTAGAGGTGTATATGTAAAGCCTTACTCTTGGTTTCCAAAACAACAAAAGCAAACTCACAAGTAGATGACAGAGAGTCATAGTTAGACAGCACTCCATCTAGAAAAGATATTTAGTTCGTGCACTTTAAGGCATTTAGATGGTGCAGTGGATAGAGTGCTGGGTCTGGAGTCAGGAAGACCTGCATTTGAATCTGGCCTCATTCACCTCCTAGCTGTGTGACCCTGGGCAAGTCACTTCACCCTGTTTGCCTCAGTTTCCTCATCTGTAAAGTGAGCTAGAGAAGGAAATGATGAACCACTCCAGTATGTTTGCCAAGAAAACCCCCACATGAGGTCATGAAGAGTCAGAGATGACTGAAATGACTGAACAGCAACAAAAGCCCACTACGTCAATGGTGTGATCCACACAGTAGTTTGATAGAGCAACCACAAATACATTATTGGGGCATATGCAGAGACTCAACGTCAGGATCAGACCACTTAGAAACGTTCAATTTTGGACACTTCATTTAATATGGACGTTTTGTAAGGCAGAGATAGTGAAGAGCCTCAAGTTCATAGCAGTTAAGCATTGCCTGGAGAAAACCAAGGAACAACCTTCATGTATCTTAACTTATTTGTTGTCATGTGGGAGAGTTATAGTACAAAGATTGGATGGGCCTGGTTTCACATTCTTCTTCTGATGCTTATTAATTTGAGTAAGTTTGCTACCCTCCTCATTTGTTACAGCTCTAGAACTGTGGTACTATAAGCTGATTAAATATCAAATTGTATTATATATGGCCTGGGGGGGCAGAGTCAGGAGCAATGAGGCGAAGTTGCAAGAAGACACATTTATGCTTTATGCCACGGGGGAGCAGTGACTTCCTTTTCACTGGAGGTCTTCAGGCAGGTGCTGCATAACTGCTTGTCTGGTAGGTTGTAGAGGACATTTCTGGTCAACTATGGGTGATATCAGATGGCCTCTGAGATCCCTTCAAACTCAAAAGATTCTCTTTGTCTGGAAGCCTTATTACTCCCATAAACTTGAAGTTGCTTGGACCTTGGGAAAACGCCAGTAGGTTCCTCACACTTCAAAAGTGAATGCAGAGGGATTTTCCGAAGAGGCTTCCTCAGTCTCTCTGAGTCACAACAGTACTTGGTAATCATATTACGGGAGCTCTGCATTTGGAACGGACTCTGTCATTTTGCCCTGATTCTCCATGCATATGGTGATGTGGTGATTTATTTCCTTATCTCCAGCTTCTCATCTATTTCTTAGGGTTAAAGAATACCTATTTCCAAAGTCAGGAAGGAGGTGGGTAGTGGAGTGAGGGGCACTGATTGAGGGTCTTCTTCCCGATTGCTCTTTCCCATCCTCTGCCTTGTGCAGTTGCCCAAATTTCTGCTTTTCTTATGAAGTAAGATGATTGACCTGGTTTTCCACAGTGAATGATTTTCTGGGGAATTACCCTTTTCACTCTGCTCTTTTGAAAACCTTTGAGGATTCTCCCACACTCAACTGTTCCCTTCCCTCTACCATTCAATCTAGTTTTCCATTGCAATGCCAAATAAGGTAGATACTACAATATTGGGTTAAATTTCCCCCCCCGCCAAAAAAAACCACAACCCATTTCTTATCGAATCATTAGTGAGTGTCCAGTGCTTTCTATTTTTTGTGACTGCCAATGGAATGCTGATTGGGTGCAGATACCTTGACCTGGGCATCTTAGATCCGTTGGTAATTCAAAAATAACCAATTCTAAATGCATTCTTAAGATTTTTTTTCCACAGGTCAGTAGAACATGTCACTCATATGCTTTTTGAGCTCCAATTAATTTTTTTTTCACTTTTAAAAGGAAGAATGAATTTCTTCCTTTCTAAAAGTTTGTTTATACAACTTCTTGCAGAGGTCCTGTTTGATTTCTCAGAGTTCCTGGTTGGTCTGACTTATTTTTTTATTTCAATGCGGTTGTCATTTTGCATTAATCCACTTTTGGAGTGAAAAGACTGTAAGAACCTTTCACCATTTAAAAGGGAATTTTCCAGGTACAAATGCTTCTCTCTACCCATTCTCCTTAGACAGATATTTTCCTGTCATTTAGATCATAGGTAAGGATCATCGATTCCGAGCTGGCTGGGGCATTGGAGCTTATCTAATCTGACCGCTCATTTTACAGATGAGAGAAATGAGCCTCAGAGAGGGTAAATTATTTCCTCGAGATCATACTGGTCTTGTCTGAGCCGGGCTTTGTTCAGTCTAAGTGTATTTTTTAGCTCTTTTGTTGAGTCACTTCAGGGGTATCCTAGTGAAGAAGACTTCTAGAAAGAGCACACATTCCTTCTCATCATTTCCTTTCCATTTTCACCAATACAGTAAAGCAAAGTTCTAACATGCTGGTGACATGTTCTAATAACCCATGGAAAAAAATCACATCCTAAGGAGTTTAGAATTGATTGTTTCTGAATTACAAACAGCCTTAAGATATCCTGGTCAAGGTATCTGCATTCTAACTTTTCTGTATTCAGTTAAAGTGATAATAGCTTTTTAGCGAGCCTTCCTGACTCAAGTCTCTTCCAACTCCACTCATTTTCATTGCCAGGTTGTTCTTTTAAAAGTTAAGTTTTGATCTCTTTCCTGATCTCCAGTTTTCAGTGGCTCCTCATTGCCTGTAGATTAAAGCCCAAATTCTTTAGCCTTGCTTCTCCATGGACTCTTTTCCCATCTCCCTCCCATTTACTTTCCCAGCCTTCTTTCACACTGCCTCCATTTATGTCCTCTATTCTTTAGGCCAACCAGATGAGTCTCAGCATGTTCCTTGTTTTTGCTCACATCCACCCCACCCCCTGTCAGTAAACATTTATTAAATTCTAACTATGTGTCAGGCACAGTGCTAAGCTCTGGAAATACAGAGAAAGACAAAAGACAGTCTCTGCTCTCAAGGAGCTCACAGTCTAAAGGGGGAGACAGCACGCAGACAACTATGTACAAGCAAGCTCTAAACACAAGGATGAATTGGAGATGAGGAATAGAGGGAATACACTAAAATTAAGGAAATTAGGAATGGTTTCCTATAGAAGGTGAGATTTTAGCTGGAACTTGAAGGAGGCCAGGGGGGTCAGGAGGCAGAGATGAGGAGGAAGAAAGTTCCAGGCATGGGAGACAGCCACTTCAAATGCCTGGCCTTGGGAGATGACATGTCTTGTTCACCACACTTCCTAGTTGATATTTTACCCATCCTCCAAGGCCTAACATAGATGCTGCCTTCCCCAAGAAACTTTTATTGATGCCACCATCCGTCTCTTAATGCTGTAGCTTTCTGGATACTCTAATGACATACACATTCTATTTTGCATAATTTTTTTGTGTGTATATGTCTTATTCCCCAACCAACTGATAGCCTCCTTTTATTCATCTTTATACTTTTCTTGGAACCCAGCACAGTGCCTGTCATTATAGTAGATGTTCAAAGGACATTGAATGGATGAATGAATCAATCAGTGGATAATTCCAACTTACCTACTATAAAAATAAGCCTGAATTAAAATATAGTTAAAGCTCCATTATTCATCATTTTACTAATCAGCTTTAATAATAAAGAGAAATCACATTTATAAAGTACTTTAAGGTTTAAAAATGTTCTTGGAAGTTCTGATATCCCAATACAAATTTGTAATCCTGTATTTTTTATTGGGAGGAATGAGATCTTAAAATTCCTTATTTATATACCTTAGAAGAGAGATCAAGGAAAGAAATATAAAGGAACATGTATTGAGGCAAGAAAAATAAGATCCCTTAAAATGATTTTTATCTATACCCTCTGTCTATTCATTACAATCAGTTCTGGGAATCTTTACTCCTCCTCCCCACAAAATTGAGCCCTTCCTTGTAACAAAGGGAGACAATTGAACCAATAAGGTAATTGTATCTGACAGTGTGTTCAACTCTCTGTCCTCATAGTCTCTGTCTCTCTGCCATGAGAATAGGCCTATATTTGTTCACTATTTTTTCATTTCCACTATGTTCCCTGTCCTTTACTACCTCAAGGAATTCTGTTTTGAATATTTTGGCATTTTTCAGATTTTTGTTCTTAGCTTGTATCAAATGATAAGGACAGTTTAGTCACTTACCTTGCATAATCTCAGATGGCAACTTCACCAGCAGTGCATTGGGCAGGAGGTGGGTGATGAGGGAACAGGGGGCCATTCTACCTGTTGTGGCAGCCCCTTCCCCTTTGGGAAAGCTCTCATGCTGAGGAAGTTGTTCCTGACCTGCAGCATAAACTTCCTTCCGTATAACATCTACTTTTTGCTCCTGGTTCTGCCCTCTGGATCCAAACAGAACAAGTCTAATCCCTTCTTCACATTACAGGACTTCAGATACTTGAACACGACTCCCTTAGTCTTCTTTTATCCAGGCCAAAATGCCCCAAGTCCTCAAGGCCCTTCGCTATCACTTCCCTTCTCTGGGTACTCACCAGTTGATCAATGTCCTTCTTAAACCAGGATGTCCAGAAGAGACCACAATACTCCAGATGAAGTCATATGAGCTCAAAGTCTGAAGCAACAATCACATTTTAATTCTTGGAAGCTATGGCCCTCTTAATACAGCCTAATTGCTCATTAGCATTGTTGGCTTCTGCATCGTGCTGCTGACTCCTGTTAAGCTTGTCCACTAGAATCTTTGGGCTCCTTTCTTAACAACTGTTGCCTAACCATAGTTCCCTCTTTTATGTGAATACCCTCATTTTATAGATGCACAAAGTGAGACTTAGAGAAGTGGCCTGACCAAGGTCACATCAGTAGTTAATGAAAGAGTTCTTCAGACTTCTTAACTCCAATGCTTTCCCCATGATATCACATAGTTTCGCTAGACTGCTACTCCACATGGAACCATCATGGAGGGTAGGTATTTTCATGTTCAAAGAAAAACCCGTTACCCAGATGCCACATGAAGAACAATGAGAGCTTAAAGACAAAGTTATTTGGCTCCTTGTTTTGTTGAGTTGGGCCTCAGGTACCAAGTCATACTTGGGTGACTTAACATGATACAGATGGAACATTGGGTCCTCAAAGGCTAGGGCTAGTAGAGTGCTAGGTCTGGAAGCTTCAACTGAGTGAGAAAGATCCCATGACATGATGTCTGTTTGATATGCCACCCAGCTGAGTACAAAAGTGCCAGTCCTCACTGCGTGGTAAACAATGAAAAATAAAAATACCAAATGCCCTCGGGCCTACAGAGCCCTATTTTACATCTAAAAGGACAGGGCCAGAGTGATGGAAAAAGGTACAGAAGGTTCTAGGATTTTTGCATAGCAGACTTAGACCTAGAAGGGACTTCAGTGGTCAGTGAGTCCAAAGTGTTCATTTTTACAGAAAAGGAAATTGAGGTCCTAAGTGGGAAAGTGATTTACATAGTGTCACAAAATCACTAAGTATTGGAGGCAGGATTCAAAACCATGTCTTCCTAAGTCCAAATCCATTGTTCTATCCACTATACCCTACTGCTCCTCAAATCACCAAGGTTTTAGTCTGTCTATGCACCTTTATTTAACTGTTGGACTTTGAAATGGGAAATCCTTGTCCAGTGACCGACTGAGTAAATACATGAATGTCAACCTGGGAAATGAACCACATTAATGCTAATTGTCTTGTTCTGTGTGGAACTAAAAGATGAAAGGAGGTTTTACCTAAATGAAAGAATGGCTCACAAAAAATCATCCATGGAGAGGAAAATTTTCAAAAGCTAGCAGGATTGGTTTTAGCCTATACCCAAAGGCAATGGCAGATATTCCTGATGACTCTTGGTCATCTCACATGGCAGTGCCCATGACAAGCATAAGCAAAAAGATAGTGGTAATCAGAAGATATGCATTGTGGTTTGTTGCAGAGAAAAAGTGGATGAGAAAAATCTGTGAGGGACTTCTCAAGATCCCCCCAAGTCAACATATACATTAATACTCAATGATTTCAGTGTGTCTATAGAGTCAGGTGAGGATACTGAAAGACGTGGGAGAACATAGTTTCAGGATAAGAAATGAAGCTCTTTAGAATTTCACCATGTCTTTTCTTGAGTGAAAACTCTGTCTTAACTTAAACACATGTCCCTTAAGTTTTGCAACAGAAAAAAAAATTATTAAAGCGATGGAACTAACTCTGACTAAGAGATTGTATGATATTATAGAAAGAATAGTGGTCTAGAAATCAGTACTTGCCTGGATTAGTGAAGCAGTACTACTATCAGGTATGTTTTCATGCACTCAGTGAACTTTGTGACCCGGGGAAGTCACTTCACTTTTCTAGGATTCAGTTTGCTCATCTGTCAAATGACAGGGTGAAATAGATGGTCTTTGATGCCTCTTCCAACTCTAGATATGTATTTTATGATTAGGAAATTAGTAAAGTTTCTTCTAGTTTTTAGTTATCATTAACCATGATACCACTATCCTTTGTGTACTATTTCTAATATAAAATTCATATGAATATATCTAGTCTCTTTTTTGGCACTATTCAATAAGAACAGCCTTTTCACATAGAATGAATCTAAAATATATCCTTTCCTGGGAGAGATGGAAAAATCAGGAAAGAAATACTTAGGCTATGATAGCCCTGTGACTTTTTATAGAGCCTCTATCTCCTTATCTCCAAATGGGCAGAAATCTCACTCTGCTTTTCCTAGTGTTTAGATTTCTTGGAGTCAAGATTTTCTGCTGAATGGGCTAGTACTGTTAAACATCAGTGCCTGACCAGAGAATTTTAGAAGTGAAGGTAAAAAAGACTGATTTGGCTCTCTAATCCATTCCACCATTAATGTATATTCTTCCACACAAATCACATACTTCAACAGCACAAATTTGCCATTTGGGTCTGCTGGTCTCTGCAGAAGGGATAAAGGGATGCCAGAAGGGGATTTTTCTTCCTTTAGAATGTTCTCTCCTATATCTGGTTCATTTTAACCAATCAAGCTGTAGGAGTGAGGAGATAAGTTGAAAAGAAGGATAAAATCCCAGGGAACTTTTCTTTTTCTGGATAAATTCTCTAAATGCCTATCATCTTAAATAATTCATTCAGAAAATTATAAAGCATCTTCTCTTCTTCTTATATGAATATATTATAAAGAAAGGGCTTGAAAATTCCCTAGTATACCATGCTTTCTCAAACATATTGGCATCAAACCCAACCAGTCATGGAGGAAATAGACAAATGGGAAGTAATGATTGGCCATGGGTTCTAGAGACAGAAATGACATACAGTTCAAGCCAAAACAGGCAAAAGCAGTTAGTTATCTCAAGATTATCTCATCCCCATACAATTTGTACACTATGCAGCCTTATCTGAAACCACTGCAGTTCAGCTTAGTGCAAAGTATCCAACTGTGATTAAAGGAACAGACCCCAAGGAGAACTGCAAAAACCTAGTATAATTTTAGACTGTATTTTGAAGGACTTAATAGATCTGCCATGCTCTGCCTTTTGTCAGCTCATTTCTCTAGTATCATATTCATTTATGAGTGCTGTGGTTTAGGAGAGACATTAATAAGTTGAAGAGTTATCATCAGTAGGCAACCGGCTTGGTGAAGAGCCTTGACTTCGTGTCATGTGATTATTATTTAAAGAAAGTAGGAATGGTTAGTCTTGAGAAGAGAAGACTTGGGGGGGGGGGGG
>CM053582.1:48368630-48385161 GCA_028627135.1 Pseudochirops cupreus | reverse complement strand
CGAGCTGACTTTAGTGGGAAGTATCTTTGTGTGCGTTTTGGAGTTCCAGGATTGGTTTAGAGTCCTATTTCATGGGTATTTTGGGGTGGCTATGTGAGAGCTGCGATGTGTTGCTGCTGCTACGCCGCCATCTTAGCTCCACCCCCCTAGAGTAGATTCTTTATAAGCTGTTGACTGATTCATCTTTTTTTTTTTTAAGCCAGGGTACTTTGTGGGAGTGTAGGAAATGGAGCTGGGGTAGGGGAAGGGTAGATGAAGGATCCTTTAGGCTGTCTATTTAGAGTAGGAGTTCTTTACCTCATATTTGTGAACTTTTTTAATGTTTTGATAACTGAAATTTAATATAATTTTTAATATGATTGATTTTCTTTGTAATATTATCTTTTATTTTATGCCTTTAAAAACATGACTCTGTGAAGTGGTCCATCCATAGCCTTCATTAGATTGCCAGAGGGATCCATGAAAGAAAAAACATAAAGAACTTTAGATTTAGAGATTTAAAATAAAAATTAGCTCCTTTCATCCAAGTACATGAGTGTCTTTGGCTTGTTTAGGTTGAGGCCATATGCACCAGGCTCTGACCGAGGGTGCCTTGTTCTTTCCTGGGGGAGCATACGTCTCTTTGATCAAGTTGCTCTCTTACTCACAAACATTTAATGGCTCCCTGTTGCCCATATCCATCCCTTAGTTTGGCATTCAAGGTTTTTCATGAACACTAGACCATTTGCCTTTGCAGTCTTATTCTCACTATTCCCCTACACATGCATTATCTTCCTACTAAACTGAGCTATGGGCTATTTCTGTGACCATATCCCATACTTTCCTACCTCCATCTTTTGCTCATGTTATTCCCCCTACTTTATTTTTTTTTAATCTTTCGATTAACTTTTGTTTATTTTTAGTTTACATCATTCATTTCCACAAGATTTTGAGTTACAAATTTTCTCCCCATCTTTCCCCTACCCACCACCCCAAAACAGCAATCCCACTGTACACCCCCTCCCCCAATCTGCTCTCTCCTATATCCTCCCCCATCACCCCACTGACTTTCCGGTAGGGTGAGATTATTCCTCCTACTTTGAATATCACTTTCTGCTCCTATCTCCACCTATTGAAATCCTAACCATTTTCCAAAGCCAACTACAAGTGCTGATACTATCTGTGATTCCCACCAACCAGATGTGATATGTTTCTCTCTCTCTTCTCTTCTCTCCTCTTCTCTCCTCTTCTCTCCTCTTCTCTCCTCTCCTCTCCTCTCCTTTCCTCTCCTCTCTTCTCCTCTCCTCTCCTCTCCTCTCCTTTTCTTTCCTCTCCTCTCCTCTCCTTTCCTCTCCTCTCCTCTTCTTTCCTCTTCTCTCCTCTCCTCTCCTCTCCTCTCCTCTCCTCTCCTCTCCTCTCCTCTCCTTTCCTCTCTCTCCCCCCCCTGACTTCAGACTTCTAAAGTGACCTTAGAAATCATTGAGTCCATCCCACTTATTGTACAGATGAGGACAATGCAGTCACATCAGTGAAATGACACCTACTTTCTCCTCTGTTCTCTTTTGTATTTTATGGTGCTTTGGGTCTTGTCATTTGTCCACTTCCTTATTCCAACTTATTAGGGGCATGTTAGTGAATGAATACTAAAAATTCCATTTAATTAGATTTCGGAAACATGCATTAAGTGCCTCCTGTGTGCCACGCTCTGTGTGAGATCCTATGGCTCCAGACCCTAAGAAGGAATTGCCTTCCAGAGGCTGGTGCTACTGTGGGCCAGGGCCATGACTTATTGAAATGTGTATCTTCCCTAGTGCACAGAACAACTTCTGGGGCCTGGCAGACTCTCATAACATTAGGAGTATGTATTCTGGGCCCTGCCTCCAGCCCTATTCCAAATGGAGGTTTAGGGAACGTCCAGTTCTGAAATCTTTGCCCTGCCCCCATATCTAACACAAGCAATGTTATTCTCAGAAAAATTGCTGAAATCAATGAAGTGATGCAGATGAAGTGCGTTGAGCTTCCCATGTGAATGGTGCTAGATACATCCTAGGAATTTTTTTTCTAATCCCAGGCAATATTAAGTCCTACAGTGATTCGTTCATGTGTAACAAAAGCCTTGTGGAAAATTAGTTAATGCTATTTTGAGAAGCCTTTACTGAGGAAATTAGTTTCATGATCTGGTGACACATGATATAGGTTATGAGCCAATATTTAAACAGTCTGGCCCATTTACTGGACACGGGGGTGCCATTGATCTCAGGACTCCACTTAGGAAGTGCAGTATCTCCAGAGGTCCCAGCCATTATTTTCAAGTGTTCATAAAATTTCATCTGGCCAACATTCAAGTAAAAGAGGATGAGCTTAAATATGCTAGGTCACAGGGTCTTAACAAGTACTTTCTAATTTTGCCTTCCAATCCTTGCCTTTTAATTAAATCTCTCGTTTAAACTTAATCAATTGATTTAGCAAATGAAAATCAAGCACGAAGAGGCAGCTGCTGTTATGGGCCAACAAAAAATGTTCAGAGGAACGTGGAGGGGACCATATTTTGTTTGTCTCTCATGTACTGCCCAGTTAAGCCACTTATTGAAAACATCTTGGCACAGAAAGGAAGTTAAAGACCTAGAGATGAAGCATCATCATTGTGTAGTGGAAAGAGTTCTGGCTTTGCTTCCTGGCTCTGCTGCTTCCTGCCTGCGAGGCCGCAAGTAAGTTACTTGACCTCTCTGGGCTTCATCTGCAAAATTAAGACATTGGACTATTTGCTTTCTAAGGTCCTTTCAACTCTGAAGTCTATGATCCTTTGGACCATTTTATACTTTCACCTTTCTGTCTCTCATAAACAGCCTCATTTACAAGCAAAAGAACACATGACAGGTATGGTACAAAACAATTACAAGATCATTTTTTTGAGTGTGACAGGGGCACTAACAACTGGCGAGATCAGAAAAGGCTTCATGTGGAGGGTGGTGTTTGAGTTGGACTGCAAGAAAACTAGGGATTCTGAGAGGCAGGAGAAAGAAGGAAGTGTCTTCCAGACACAGATGTGGCCTGTGAATAGGGAGGAAGGTGATTGTTTTCTATGAGGGACAGCAAAAAAGTCACATTTGTCTGGACCAATGCACACACAAGGGGGACTATAAGGAATAATTGATCAAGATGCCTACCTCTTTATAAGAAGTATTTGATTCCTTATGACTTTTCTCTCACTCATCTTGTCTTATGAACTTGGTGCCTTGAATAGAATCTACCAAAATACAAAAAGTCCCTAGCATCAAGATTGTACATATTGTTGTTAAACCCATAATGTTTTATAAAAGGCCTTGGGTAATAAGTGGGCTAGGCTGAATTATCATTCAGAGATGGCCACCAATTTTTTCTACAAATAAGAACATGTTGGAAGAGGAGTGAAATGGGGCATGAGGCCAAATGCTGATGGCACGTCAGACTTTGGGGGTGGCCACAATACGCCAATGCTATCCTGTGGCGTTCCTTACTACTGAGCAATTTGAAGGAATTCACAATGGGACCTTGAATTGTTGTCAGCACCGCATTTTTTGCTTAAAATTACTTTATTTCCATAGTGAAACTTTGGAATCTTTTGGAAAGAACTTTATTCACATGGAAAAATGTCCTTGATACTAAGAAGGACTTTTAACTTGTACATTTGCCAAGAGTGCTGCAGAAACTCATCTGACAAAATGAAAGCCTTACCCTTGGCCCTTTAAAAAACTGCTTTTCATATGATCGTAAGATTATGTAGATCTAGAAGTGAAAGTGCCCATGGAGCCTGTCCAGTCCAACTCCTGCATTTTCCAAATGAGGAACAGAAAGCTTCTGAAGGGTCAGGGACCTGTCTGAGGTTACCCAGGTAGGAAGCATCAGAGAGGAGATCGGACTCCAGGGTCAGTGCTAGAAGTTTCCTATGCTCAAATGAATTCATTTGTTTCATATAAAGGTCTATATTCAAATATGTACAAGTTAAAAAAGAAGCACACAGTGGATCTTCCTTTTGATTTCTGAGAAAGATGGCCATTTTTTTTAGTCCTTTAAATGTTAGCTTGTGGTCTACCATGGAGAAATGGTCTTTCTGGAAGGATAATTTTCCTATTCTTCTTTTCCTTAAGTGTTATCATTTTAAGCATCCTTGGTAGCCTTTCAGTGGATAAGCTGGCTTCCAGGCGGAATGGGAATCAGATTGGGGAACCATAAGACACTTGTAGTAGCTCTAGCTCTGCCATTTAGTGATGGGGGGGGGGTTGCTTTTCTTACCTTTCCAAGCCTTTACTTTCTCATCTAGAAAATGAAGCAGTTCAACACGGTGATATGAATTCTCTGCCAGTGCTATTATTCTGTGGCCCTCTGCCTGTGAAAGATTTTGTTTTATTCCAACATCTCTTTGCACATGGAGTGTTGTGACTGGTGCACAGAGAAAGGGTATGATAGCCAAATCCCTGACTTTGAGAGCCTTATGCAACTAGTGCCCTGTTTCCTATCAAGCAGACAGGAGCTAGGCAATGTTGCTCTGATCGAGAGACTTTGGTTGATTGGTCTGTGTGGGCTGATTGCACTGATTGAACTCATCACCTTGGCCTCATTAGGACCATACTTTAACCACCTGAGGGAACCAGTGACATTGACAAGACTATGGCAGACTTGATGTAATACAAAACAATCTGTCAATCAAGGGACTAAAATCAACCCAAATGCTTGTTTGGCTCATTGGTGACAGCAACTGGCTGATTACCTGAATTGTTTTCTTTAAAAACATGTGCATGGTTGTCATATGTGGCTATAACCACAGGCAATGTAATAATAAACATTTCAAGATTAAGGAATGGTCACTTATCCCATGAGACAGTCCAGGATACCTTTCAGATAGGGAGCTCTTTGACTCTGGGGAGGAAGGTAAAGGGAAGCCAATATGGATGTGCCAATGACCTTAATCATTATCAAAGTGCTTTGCTCCCAGCAACCCTGTGAAGTAAGATATGGAAGTATCATTATGTTCATTGTAATGATGGGGAAACTGAGGCTTAGAGAGGTTAAGTGAGTTGTTCAGGGTTATGGTCAAAAAGGGGAAGAACTAGGACTCTGACTCAAGCCTTCTCCCTCCCTACCAAGTGCTCCTTGGAGATCCTACTGTCTCCCCAGAGCATTGGCTGCAAAGTCAAGAATGAATCACAGCATCTCAGTCAAGTGGGAGGGAAACATTTGGGGGTAATAAGCAACATGCTTCTCTTCTACTTGGATCCACGTTCCCTTTTCTTCCCCAGATTGGTTGAGGAAGGGAAGGGAAGAAGCATTTATCAAACAGCTACTATGTGCCAGGAACTGTGCTAAGATCTTTATAATTACCATCTCATTCAATCTACACAAATAGCCTGGAAGATGGATGCTTTTATCAGCCCTATGTTACAGATGAAGAAAGTGAGGCAAATAGAGGTCAAGTCACTTGCCCAGGGGCATAGAGCTATTAAGTGTCTGAGGCTGAGTTTGAACAGTGTTCCTGATCCCAGGCAGGCTTGGCCCTGTTCCACCTGGCTGCATTCAGTTAGGAGAGGAAGAAAGTAGAGACTTAGCTGGTATTCACAGAGTTAGGCTCTGTGATCAGAGATGAACAAAGTCACACTGATCATGGTTCTGGAAGCACAATGATGAACCCCAATGGAGTCAGGAAGACCCATGTTTAGGCCCTACTGCTGGTATAAATTAGCTGTATGACTCTTGGCAAATCACTTGATTTCTTGTTGCTGTCCTTTATCTGAGTAGGCAGAATGAATTCTGAGGTTCACTATGACAGTGAAATCACAGATGAGCATCTGCCTCCTCCTTCTTCCCCACATTTGTGTTTGTATACAGGTGTATGAAACATTGGACACAGGACCTATGTAGTGCTCTTCCAGTCTGGGCTCTGAGACAGAGGGCAGGGTGTTTTATACAAGGCATAGAGCATGCCAATGTAAAGGATCTCTGAAAAGAGGGACTTACAGCTGATAGTCTTTGTGACCAGGGCATCTTGGGATCTGGAGGAGTCTGGAGTTGAGTGCTAGTCAAGGTTTACTGAGTTTGGACACCAACCAGGTCACTGGACATCAACTCTGCTGATACTCGGATCTAGAAATAAAAGGACTTGCCTTTGGAATTCCATAGAGCCCTTCCAACTCTTAATCTACCTTCCTGCCTCCATTTTAGAGATGAGAAAATTGAGGCACAGAAAGGTAAAGAGATTCCCCTAAGATCACATACATGTAAAAAGAAGGAAAGGCAGAATTTGAAGCCAGGTCCTCTGACTCCTTCCTTCTACTACCATGCATATTGCCCCCGACTACCCATACCTTTATGTGAGTTTTCCAATTTGCCTCTCTATCTTCCCACATACGTCAGTGTCCCAGTGGCTATGGCATGTCATAGATGTGGGCATTCCCTGCCTTGGCTCAGAACCCAGCTCATCCACATCTCTTCATCTTGACCACACCATGAGAATACATGGGAAGGTTTGGAGGTTGGGTGGGAAGGGAAAGGCCCAATGAGAACTTGGGGCCATCAGCTTTCGGGGTGACAGTTTCCTCAGAGTATAAAAGTCTAGCAAGGATTTTTGGCCAGCATTCTACAAATATTGGGGAAGTCGTCAAATACAGAAGAGCCTGAATTGGGTTGGATTTATCTTTTTATCTCTCTAAGGTCCTAGTACTGTGTTTTACATAGAGTAGGTGCTAACAGATTCCACACTAAATACATGAAACTTTTGAAATTAGTCATTTCTTCACCAGTTTAAGAGCTAGAGGTAGCTAAATTCCCTTGAACAGCCTCTCTATAACTTCTCCCCTCCACCACCCCCTGCTTCCCATTATATAAGTCTGGGTTTTTCCAGATGTCTAATTAGGGGGTGGAAGTTATGGTAGGTCAGTGGAGAACTCAAGGAGCCAGCTGCAGGATTAGATGTAAGCATGTTCCCAGGCTCTGTTCCCTAGGACCCCACTGTTCCAAAAAGCATTTGGGGGCATTCCAAAGAATGTGTGGCCATGAAAGACATATTTAATTGATGTCAGCTCCATTGTCCATGGCTCCTACTGTGTCACATACAAAAAAATAACCCCAAAGAGTTCTATAAATTTGAAGAAATTGAGAGCCAAAAGTACTTAATATACCCAGGGCCTAACCTCTTGGCAAAATTTAAACAAAGGGGATGTTTAAAAACAGATTAGTTGGTCCTGGAATGGTTTACCTACCTGAGGTCTGGATAATGGCTTAGACATCCTCTCAAGGTCGTTTCTAGCCTCATGCTAACTTTATCTTGCTCTGAAATGATATAAAGTGGGATAATTAGTGATCACAAATCAAGACTCAGTGATTCCCAGTGAACCTGGGAATTTTGACTAATTTAAAAACCTCAGTCATAACAATACAAAAGAGTTTTGCTCTGATGACAGAATGTGAAACTGGAAAATTGTGAAATAGCAGAAATGTGCCTTGTGCTGTCTTCCATCTCCCTTCCGGTCCTTGTTCTCCTTTGTAAATGCTGTCATACAGTCCCAGCTTGCTGGTGTCTTTATGCTGCCCCTTGTTTCTACAGAGCCCCAGCACCACAGTGCCCCATTGGGCTGGGCTTCCTGGCAGGACATTGTTTATTTCTACCTTCTCCCATCCCAGTGAGACCCATTCCATTGGTCTTACCCCATCAGGAACATGTGGGGAAGCTGGCTAGTTCCATATGTACATATATATATATATATATATATATATATATATATATATATATATGTACATACGTATATGTACATATGGAACTATATGTATATATATATATATACATATTTGTATATATATATGTATGTGTATATATATATATATATATATATATATATATATATATATACACACACATATGTATATGTATATATATGTGCCCCATCACTATCATCCTCATCACACAGGCCCAAACTTCACCATCATCCCTGCCTCATCACTGTCAGTAGTCAATCATTCTACAATTACCTCATATCCATGCTGTTGCTAAATCTTATAGTTTCAACCTTCATAGCATTTCTTGTATATTTTCTCTTCTCTTTACTCATGCAGTTAGGTCTTCTTCACTTTTTGCCTGGACTATTCCAAGCCTTCTTATGTTTCTGTCTTCCCCAAGTTTCTACCTACTCCAATCCATCCTCAGCTCAGCTCCCAAAGCAATTTTCCTAAAGGAAAATTTTCAGGTCTGACCACATCAGTACCCCAATCAGGCAATAAACTCCACTGCTTCCCTGGAACCTTCTGTTTGCTTTGACTGAATGAAATCAGCCCACATTTATTAAAGACCTACTAAGTGCTAAGTATGGTGCTAACTGCTGGGGATATAAAGAAAAGCAAAAGACAGCCCTTAAAGTCCCATTTTTTTGCCTTAAAAGTCCTTCATAGTCTGTCCCCTACCTCCCTTTACAGTCTTCTCACACTTTAATCCTCCCTCCCCCTACAGTCTGTGATCCATCTACACTGGCTTAGTTACAGTTCCTGGAACCCCTTCTCTAAACTCCATGCCTTTATACTGGATGTCCCCCATGTTTGAAATATTGTCTTACTCATCTTCACCTCCTTTCTTCCCTGGCTTACATCAGAACTCAGCTGACATCCCACCTTCTCCCTTTTCCCATTACTCGATGTACGTTTTTTTTTTAATTCCCTTTTAATTCATCCTTATTCCATCTAATAAAAATTGAGAAGCTCTCGTGGACAATCTGAGTGGCTACTCCTATCAAATGTGTTTTCATTTCTTCAGAGCAGATCTTTCTTTCTCTTTCTAAAACGTGCACCTTAAGGGGCAGCTAGGTGGCACTGGAGTTAGGAGGACCTGAGTTCAAATTTGGCCTCAGACGCTTAACACTTACTAGCCATGTGACCTTGGGCAAGTCACTTAACCCCAATTGCCCTGTCTTCTCCCTCCTCCAAAACACTACAAGCAAAAAAACAAAAAACACATACCTTAGTGAAGTTTCCAGTGTGATGTCAAGAGGGAAAAAACTTGATGTTCATAGTAGAAAGTTTTTGTTTAATTAAAAAGTTTTCTTTTCTCTGGGAAAAAAGGAAAGAAAAGTAAGTCCATCTTTGGCCTTCCTCATCTGGCCTAAAAATCCCATTTTGACCTAGATCTCACTTTAATAAACTTCTTTGTAACTTATCACACTCTGTTTTCTGCATCAAATACCCTGATGAATAAATAGTAGGGCTGAAATGCCTTTCACAGCTAGGCTGTAGAACAGCTGAATATTTAAAAATTGTAAATCCTAATTTGAAGCTAGAGAGTGAATGAATCCTCAAGGAAACATTTTCTTTGCACATTATTGCTGTACAAAACAAGATCTGAACTTTGGAGAAGATGTTCAGTTGGCAATGGTTTGCATCAGTTGACAGAGTTTTAGTTTGTTTTGTTTTTTTTAACAAGAGAATAAAATTAGGGATTCAGCCAAATTAATTTTGCTTTATAGCTAGGTCATCCCTGACAGCAAGTGTTCAAAGAAAGAGGATACTGGGTAGAAAACATGTCAATTAGAGGGCAGGAAAAGGAAATCTATAACAGCTTTTTCCCCTAAAGGGAAGGAAGGGAGTTTTTAATGTATGTACTCTCATTAAAGTTATTTTGTTGTTTTGATAAAAATAATATAGCTTTTGGAGAAATGCCTGAGAGACCTATCTCCTGGTCCTATCACTGTACTTGGAATAGACCTAGATCTGTAGAACAAATACTTTGCAAAGACAAAAGAAAAATGCAATCTTTTATCTTCACCTGTTGGGCAACGTTAATTTTCACTTCTTTCCTCATTAAGGACAGTTTTCCTCAGGCCCTATGGGATAGTGGTTAGAGTGATTCTTAGGTAGACCTGAATTTGAATCTCACATGTGACCCTGGCTAAGTCACTATACCCATCCAAGCCCCTATTTTATCACCTATAAAATGAGCATAAAGACCGTATAAGATTTCCTATATAAGGCTGTTGGAAGGCTCAAAGGAGCTGGCACAAGCAGGTTGCAGCCTCTGTAATGCTATACAAATGGCACTGAATATTATCTTTTTCATTTTCCACTTGTGAAAGCTGAAGAAATGGCTTTTTTGGCTAGATGGTAAATCACTTAACCAGAGAAAGCGTTAGTGATGGACTTGGTTCCTTTCTCATAGCTTGAAACTGAAAACTGGAAACAGACAAAAAGAATGCTGTGAGTGGACCCATGCTCCATTTCCTGGAATCATTGCTTTGGGTGAGACTTCCATTGTCATCTAGCTTAACCTTCTCAGCCACATATGAGGAAACCAAGGAACTGCAGCAGAAGGAAGAGAAAAGAAAAAGAGAAGAGACAGTGGCTTATGACTATCAGGCAATATCTTAGACCAGTTGCAGAGCACCCTGATTTCCATTGGTAGAGGACATTCCTCTCTGACTAGAAGCTCCCTTACACCAATGAAGGTGCAATTCCAATTGTAAATATGTGTGTAGACATAGACACCAGCATATGTATGTACACATACATATGTGTGAATGTATACATGCATGTATTCACATGTGCTTAGCAGTCCAGTGCTTAGCACAGTGTCTGACACATATGTCCTTAATTGATGTTGATTGATTGAAGTAACTACAGTCAAAAAAGGAGATAAAGAACAACAGTTACTACTACTACTGCTATTGCTGCTGCTACTACTCCTACTACTCTTACTACTATTACTGTCCTCAATCCAGCAGGCATCTGCTATGATCCAGGTACTGTGCAAGGTGCTGGATATACACAGATAAGAAATAAACAGTATCTGAATACAAATCTTGTCTATAACATACTTGGCAAAATGCCCCCCAGTTTTGGTTTAAAGACCTCTAGTGAGGGTAAACCAACTAAACTCCTTCCTAAGGCAACTCATTACATTTTTTGGCAACTTGTGTTAGCAGAGAGGTGGTTCCCCCCCTAAATCTGTTTCTTTGCAATTCATGCATTGCTCCTAATTCTGCCCTCTGGGATCAAAGAGAACAAATGTTATTCCCTTACCATGAGACAGCAATCATATCAGTCAGCAAGCAAGTATTAGACACCTTCTGTGTGCCAATTGCTGAACTCATCCCTTGAAACACAAAGCCAAGTAGAATCTCTGCCTCTATATGGAGAGAAACTACATGTACACAGGTCATTTAGGAGCTGAGAGGAATTAAGAATGGCCTCATGCTGAATGTATGGTTTGGCTGAGCTTTGAAAGAATCTTTGGGGTAAAAGTGAAGAGGGGGGTTCATTCTAGGCATCAAGGACAGCCCTGTACAACTTCTCTTCTCCAGGTTGTATATCCCCAATTTATTCAGTGAATTCTCCTCTGGAAGGAATTTGAGGCTCCTAATCATCTAGGTCCCACTCCAGTGGATGCTTTTTATTCAGCTTCTTATGATTTAGACCAATTTTTGAGTCTGGCCAGATATTCTGGAATTCTGATTCCATTAGCTATTGTGTTACCCATACCTCCTGGCTTGTGTCTTCCACAAATGTTACAGGTGTGCACTGCGTGTCTTTTCCAGATTCATTGCTAACAATGTTAAAGCCCTAGGAGTTGAGCAGAGATCCCTGGTGCACTCCATTGAAGACCTACTTTTAAATGAATGCTTTTGGGTCCGCCCATTTTTTCAGTTCAAATCCAACTAAGTGTACTACTCATCCACGTTTTTTCTCACAAGAATAGCAAGAAAAACTGTTAAATGCTTTACTAAAATCTCAGCGTACTCTGTTCCATTCTCATAATCTATTAACTTAGCAACAGGATTAACAAAGGAAATAAGAGTAATTGGGCATGACCTCTTTAGCAGCAAGCTAAGATAGCTCTGTATGCACACTTTCTTTTCAAGATGTTCTCTAGCCATCCCTTTAATAATGTGTTTGAGAGGCGCTGCCAGCTGAGCACAGTCCCCTGTGAGCCACAGTTCTAGCCCCAGGGCAGCCCAGACCAGCCAGAGCAGACTTCAGGAGAGTGAATCACTAGCAGCTGTGGAAGTTTCCAGACTTCTCAACCCATAAACACCAAAGATAAAGTAAAAGGTCAGTGTGGAACTCTGTTGGAACAGGGGGACAGAAAAGCTAGGTGCAGCCCCTGCCCCTGGGGCAAGAAACAGTAGAGGCAAGGCAGCTACAGCTGCTGCCTTGTGGCTGCTTCCTGAGCTCCTGGACTGCAGATTGTAGGGGGACCCAGCGATCATTCAGAGAGTAATTGCTCTTGCTTTAACCTGCTTGGATCTGGATCATGGTCTTGGGTGGTGGTCCTGGGATGTGGGGGCTGTAGAAAGGGTGCCCTCATAATAGCTCCACCAGCTGTGAAAACCGCAATGATTTGGGACAACGCTCTCTCCATTCTGGAAGCAGAGTTCTACCATGGCAAAGAGGTCAAAAGTCAAGTAATTGGCAGGCAATATGACCAAGGACAGAAAGCACAAACAGACCATAGCATCTTTTTTGCGGACAAAAAGGATCAAAGCATGGAACAAGAGGAAGACAACAAAGCCAGAACTCCCGCATCAAAAGCTTCCAAGAAAAATATGAATTGGTTACAGGCCATGGAGGAGCTCAAGAAGGATTTTGAAAATCAAGTAAGAGAAGTGGAGGAAAAATTGGCAAGAGAAATTAAAATGATGCAAAAAAATCATGAAAAGTGAGTCAACAGCCTGCTAAAGGAGACCAAAAAACAAATAACCAAAGAAAATAACACCTTAAAAAGTAGACTAACCCAAACGGCAAAAAGAGGCCCAAACAGCCAATGGGGAGAAGAATGCCTTAAAAAGCCTAATTTGCAAGATGGAAAAGGAATTTGAAAAACTCACTGAAAAGAATAATTCCTTCAAAATTAGATTGGAGCAATTGGAAGCTAATGACTTTATGAGAAATCAAGATACTATAAAACAGATCCAAAAAATGAAAAAATAGAAGGCAATGTGAAATATCTCATTGGAAAAACCATTAACCTGGAAAATAGATTCAGAAGAAATGATTTTAAAATTATTGGACTACCTGAAAACCATGATCAAAGAAAGAGCCTAGACACCATCTTTCAAGAAATTATCAAACAAAATTTCCCTGATTGATATTCTAGAACCAGAGGGTAAAAGAGAAATGGAAAGAATTCACCAATTGCCTCTTGAAAAAGACCCCAAAAAGAAAACTCCTAGAATATTATAGCCAAATTCCAGAGTTCCCAGGTCAAGGAGAAAATACTACAAGGAGTCAGAAAGAAACAATTTGACTATTGTGGAAACACAATCAGGATAACACAAGACCTAGCAGCTTCTACATTAAGTGATCAAAGGGCTTGGAATATGATATTCCAGAGGTCAAAGGAGCTAGGACTAAAACCAAGAATCACCTACCCAGCAAAACTGAGTATAATGCTTCAGTGGAAAATATGGTCATTCAATGAAATAGAGGATTTTCAAGCATTCTTGATGAAAAATCCAGAGCTGAACAGAAAATTTGACTTTTATCTACAAGAAGCAAGAGAAGTATGAAGAGGTTAATACGGAAAAGAAATCATAAGGAATGTATTAAAGTTGACCTATTTATATTCCTACATGGAAAAATAATAATTGTGACTCATGAGACATTTCTCAGTATGAGGATAGTTGAAGGGAATATATATGTATATATGGGAGGGTATATGTGTATATAAATACATATGTGAGTGTGTGTATGTATGTGTACACGTATATATAGACAGAGGGCACAGGATGAGCTGAATATGAAGGGATGATATCTAAAAAATAAAATTAAGAGATGAGAGAAGAATTTATTGAGAGAAGAAGAAAGGGAGCAATAGATTAGTGTAAGTTATCTCCTATAAAAGAGGCAAGAGAAAACTGTTACAATGGAGGGGAAGAGCAGGAAGGTGAAAGAGAATGGGTCAACATTACACTTATTGAATTTGGCTTAAGGAGGGAATTACATACACATTCAATTGGGTATCTTACCCTACAGGAAAGTAGGGGGAAGGGGATAAAAGGAAAGATGATAGAAGGGAGGGCAGTTTGGGGGAGAGGGTAGTTAGAAGCACACACTTTTGAAAAGGGATAGGGTCAAAGGAGAAAATAGAATAATTGGGTGGTGAGATAGGATGGAGGGAAATATAGTTAGTCTTTTACAATATAACTATTATGGAAATGTTTTCCATAACTACACATGTACAACCTATATTGAATGGCTTATCTTCCCAGTATGGGTGGGTGAGGAGGGAAGGAGGGAAAAAAATCTGGAACTCAAGGTTTAAAAACAAATGTTTAAAAAATGTTTTTTACAGGCAATTGGGAAATAAGATATATAGATACTGGAGTATAGAAATCCATCTTGCCCTACTAGAAAGTTAGGGAGTAGTGGGGGAGGCTATAGGGGAGAACAGATTTGGGGAAGGGGTGTTCAGTAGGCTCGCTATTTTGGTGTGGGGCATGGGAAAGATGGGGAGAAAAATTTGTAACTCAAAATCTGGTGGAAATGAATGTTGAAAACTAAAAATAAATAAATAGTAATAGTAATAATAATAATCATAATAATAATAGTAACAATATGTTTGAGAATTTGGCCTGAAATAGAAATGAAATCTATTGTTTGCAGACTTCCTTCCCTTCTCTCTTTTTTTTCTTTGAAAATATGGATATATTCCTTCATTTCTAATCCCGCCATACTCCTTTTGTTCCCCGTAATACTTAGAGATCCCTGACAGCAGCTCAGCAATACCATCTGTTGGTTTTTTCAGGACTCTTGGATGTGCTCTGTCTGGGCTATGTAGCTAGGTGATCTTTGACAGTCTCCCTACTTATATTAGGTATCAATTATCTAGTAGATATTTTGACTCCATCCCTTCTAGTTCAAAGATAATCCTCATTAACAGAGAAAACAGTAGCAGAACAGCACCTTCAGCAGCCCTACCTTGTTTTCATAATGATCCTTTATTATCTACCTCTCCCTCCTTAACAACCATTCTATTCATTCTTCAGTTCTTCTTTGACTTCATTTCTTAGCCTAGTTGGTCCCAGCATCACAGTTTGGAAAATGAAAGCCCTTTGCTTTGCATTGTTTCATGTTGGTTTTTACTCCCAAAATGCAGTGGGAGTTTGCTGAAGGCCTGATTTATAGCTGAGGTGAAATTGCAAGGCCTTTTCCTGGGATATCAGCCTCAAGAGTTATGTTTCTTGTCCATGATGGTCCCTAGACTGTGCACCCCATCCCTTTGCCTGTGGTCTCACATTGTTCTAGAGTCCTGAGCCAAGTGCTGGGACAAGTAGTATGAAACAAAGTAAAGGAGGCTGGAGGAGGAGAAAAAAGGAAGGAAGTCATCTGTTTTGTTTACAGGTTACCTTCTTTTCAGCTGCCACCACTGCACCCCCCCCCCTTCCCAATTCCTAGTTAAATGTCTGTTGAGGAGTATGGCAGCACAACCTAATGACCAGTGGCCCTGGAAGAGTTTCCTTGTGCAGATCAGGAAGTGGAAGTGGCAAAAGGGAGCTATGAAAGAATCGAATCTTAATGTAGTGAAAAAATAAAAATGAATTTATGAGCCTGAACAAGGGGATTTACTGGTTGGAGCAAAATGAGTGGAAGATTACTTTGGTGAAGGATTATGTTAACTGCTTCTCAGTCATCCTATAAGACATGTTAGATGGATGAAATAGGGTATACCATCACATTCAGATAGTAAGGGGGAAACAATGCCCATAGACAGAAGTAGCTCACTTGGAATATGGCCTGGACAGCAGCATTATTATCTCTGCTATTACATGAAATACTGTCTGGGATTTAATGCCTCCACATAGTAGGGGCTAGATGAGCTTTGCAGCTCGTCTGAAAGATAGTCAGTATCTCATTGCAGGATGGATCCAGTGTAAAAAGTGGCTCCATAGACTTTGAGTTCCCCCTTAGTCTTCAGTCACAGCCCCACCTTTTCATACTGAGCCATTTTTTTCTTTATATTGTTTTTTATTTATTTTTTATTTTTATTTTTTTAACTTTTATTTACTTTAGTTTACATTATTCATTTCCACGAGATTTTGAGTTACAAATTTTCTCCCCATCTTTCCCCTACCCACCACCCCAAAACAGCCGTCCAATTGTATAACCCCTCCCCCAATCTATTCTCTCCTATGTCCTCCCCCCTGCCCCTCTGACTTTGCGGTAGGGCAGGATGGATCTCCCTACCACAGTGCCTGTGTATCTTAAGTCCCAGCTGGATGTAGTTAATAATATTATTAATAATAATTGTGTATATATATATATATATATATATATATGTATGTATATATACATATATTTTTAATATTTGATTATAGAACTTTAAATTGTAGATTCTTTCTCTTCCTCCCTCTTCACCTACCCCTACTGGAAGGACAAGCAATTAAATACAGGCTGTACATGTGTAATTACGCAGAACCTCTCCACAGTGGGCATATTGTGAGAGACTGATTATATGTCCCTCCTTCCTATCCTGCCCCCCCATTCTATTCTCTACCCTGTCCCTGTCCCTTTACAGACATGTGTACTTTCATCAACCCTCTCCCCC
>CM053582.1:48334100-48368130 GCA_028627135.1 Pseudochirops cupreus | reverse complement strand
AACCTGGCTATAATATTTCTAGGAGTTTTCTTTTGGGGATCTTTTTCAAGTGGTGATTGTTGGATTCTTTCAAGTTCTATTTTACCCTCTGGTTCTAAAATATCAGGGCAATTTTCCTTCAGAATTTCTTGAAGGATGCTTTCTAAGTTCTTGTTGATTGAGTAGAGGAGTGATATGCTTAGACATGTGTTTAAGGAAAATCACTTTGGCAACTACATAGAAAAGGGATCAGAGTGACAGAAGATTGGAGGGAAGATGGTCGGTTCAGAGTAGGTTGAATTTTAGAGATGGCAAAATTTGGCGACTGATCAGATATGTGGCAGAGAGAAAAGTGAGGAGTAGAAGATAAGATTGAATGTGGGAGCCTGGAAGAAGGGTGGTGCCCCTTACAGAAATAGGGAAATTTGGAATGGAATGAATTTGGGAGAAAATTAATGAATTCTGTTTTGGTCATGTTGAATCTAAGATGCCTTTGGAACATCTATGAAATGTCCAAAAGGCACTTGGTGATGCAGGACTAAGGCTCAAGACAGAGACTGACACTGGATATATAGATCTGGGAGTAATTTACATAGACATGGTAATTAAACCCATGGAATCTTATAAGGTCATCAATATAGTATAGAAAGTAAAGAGGTCTCAGGATATCATCTCAAGCTGTACTGAGAGTTAGCAGACTGGATGCCTACAGTGAACTAGAAAAAGAGACTGAGAAGTATTCAGACAGTTTGAAGGAGAATTAGGAGAATGCAGTGTTATGAAAACCCAGAGTGGAGAGGGTGAGTAATAGCGTAAAATCCAACAAAGAGGTCAAGAAAGATGAGGACTGAGAAAGGCCCTGAGATTTGGCAATTAAGAAATTGTTCGCAACTTTGGAGGGAGCACTTACAATTAAATGGTGAGATCAGAAGCCAATTGCAAAAGGCTGAGAAATGAGAGATGAGGAAGGTTAGAAAATGCATGTGGATTCACTTTTTCTCTTAGTTTGAGAATGAGAGGAGATATTAACTAAAGGGAAGACCAAGGTCTAAACAGTTTTAAGGATGGAGGAGACTTTTGTATCTTCAAAGGTAGTGAGGGAAAATTAGTAGATGGGGCAAGATTGAAGACTGGGGATAGAAGGTCGTTGAGGAGGTAGTCCAATGGAGAAGATGGGAGTGAATGAACTTTAGGACACTTTGGGAGGTTAACCTTGGCACAGAGAAGGGATACTTAATTATCAGAGACTGGAAGAAAGGAGAACATAATAGGGAAGGGAGGGAGTTGATGATATAATTTTGAGGAAAGAAGAGTTAGAGATTTTTGCTCCACAATGTTAAACTTAGAAGATTACTTAGGAAAATATCTAGGTCTGTTTTCAAGGGTTGCACATTAAGTTGTGATACATAACCAAAGTCTTTCCTGGAATTAGGCAAGTTATGAAGCTAAATTTCCTGAGGTATCTGAGATATACTAGTTCAGCTGCTAATGCCAAGGTGACAAATGAGATTCAATGGAATATTTATGATGACTTGCTACTTTGTGCAAGACACTAGTAGAAAATGTTTCTAAAATGAGATGAGAATTATGGAGGATATTTGTATGCACATACCACAAAACAAGGTTTAATCAGATCCCATGATGTCAAGGTTAGTACTCAACTTGCATTCTAATGACCTAACCAGATGATATGAACAAATTGATCAAGGAGTCCTGATTGAATAGATGGGTCTTGCATTTAAATATGAGGGCCAAAATACCTGGATGTTATTCAACACTGAGAAACAAACAAACAAAAAAATCAAATGTTCCATAGAAAACATAGTGTATAATTGGAGATGGATGAAGGCTCAGAAGCCTTGGGGTCAAAAGGAATCCCCAGTACAATGTTCCAGACAGGCAGTCATCCAGCATCTGCTTGAGGACCTCTATCACTGGTGAACATAGCCCTTTTTCTTCTAGGACTATTTTAAAGGGTAAAATCTGTTTCCATACATTTGCCACTTTGGACCTTCTACCCATTTCTCCTAGTTTGGCCTTCTGGGACCAAATAGAACAACTCTGTTACCTCTTCCACACGACAGTCTTTTAAGTGCTTTAAGATAACCATCATGGGCCCCTCTGAGCCTTCTCTTCTTCAGACCTAATATCCCTAGTTGCTTCAACTCCTCATAGTATAACGTAGCTCCCAGTCCCTTCAGCACTCTGCTTGCTCTCTTCTGGAAACTCTTCAGCTTATCCAAGTATTTTCTAAGCCATAGTGTGCAGAACTGAACACAGATCTACTGGGCTGGCCTCATGTGGGCAGAGCACAGTGAAATGATCTCTTCCTTGTTCCCAGATGCTATGCTTTTAATAATACAGCCCACATTCCAGTTAGTCTTTTGACTGCCACATCCCATTTAAGCTTGGAATCTACTAAAACTTTCAAATCCTTTGCAGGTTCACTTCTGTCCAAGTATGCCTCCTTAATCTTTAACGCCTGCTGAATTTTTTTAACACAAGTGCAAATTAGTACATTCATCCCTAATCCACTTTGTCTTATTAGATTCAGCCTAGTGATATAGTCCATTATGGTCTTTTTTGGATCTCAAATGGCTATCATCCAGTGTATTCTCTATCTTTCCTAGTTTTGTGGCATTTTTCATAAAGATGCTGTGTATTCGTCCTTCTGACTTATTATTAAAACTACGAATACTTGCCTCCTATCCTTTTTGAAATTCTACATCAGTTATATAAAATAAATGCTAGAATACGCTGTAAAATTAGTAACAAACAAAATTCTCTTTTCCTGTTATGACCCTTAGAATTGTGTGGGAAGGAAAGTCGTCTACTAGGTTGCACCTGTCATGGGAATCAAAGAATAGAGGGAAGAAGAGTTTGCTGATCAAAGGTCGCTTCAAAATTCTCTTTTTGTGTTGTTGTTCAGTTGTCTTTTAGTTATATCCAACCCTTTGTGGCTGCATTTGGGGTTTTCTTGGCAAAAATACTGGAATGTTTTGTCATTTCCTTCTCCAGCTCGTTTTATGTAGATGGTGAAACTGAGGCAAACAGGGTGAAGTGACTTGCCCAGGGTCACACAGTTAGTAAGTGAGACCAGACTTGAAACTCAGGTCTTCCTGACTCCAGGTCTGGAACTCTATCCACTGCACCACCTAGCTACCCCTCCAGATGCTCTTACCTTACATAAGCATATAAAGTTTTCCTGTGGGGAAAGTTATGTCAGCCTCAGATCACAGCTCTGATCAGGATGAAAATATTGTCCTTTGCACTATCTCCCTTGCCTGGAATGTTCTCCCTCCTCTCTTGCATCCTATAAACCCTGGTCTCTTTCAAGACAACTGAAGTTCTACTTCTACAGGAGACCTTTCCTGGTCCCCTAGCTGTGAATGCTTCCCTAACTTGTTTTCTTTTACATATGATTTATTTTTGATCCCACCACAAGAACTCTAAAGGAATGGGGCAGGGGCTCTTCATTTTTGTGTCTCCAATGCTTGACATCCAGTAAATTTTTCATAAATGCTATTGATTGGTGGCCCTTGTGATTAAAAATAAGGATAAATATTTTGTTCATTAAGTCAGTCAAACATGGTCACTACCCTTAAGGAGTTAACATTCTAATGGAGGAAATGACATGTCAACAGCTATATACATACAAGATATTATGACATAAATGGAAGGTAATCCTAGAATGATAACACTTAGAATGGATAGAACTAGAACAAACATTTTGCAGAGGATGGTATTTGAGCTAAGATTTGAAAGAAGCCAGGGAATCTGATAGGCAATGGGGAGGAGGGAATACATCCCAGGAATAGGGAATAGTCAAGGCAAAGTCATGAAGTCAGGAGGTAAAATGTTTTTTGCAAAATGGTCAAAGGATATGAACAGGCCATTTTCAGATGAAGAAATTAAAACATCTATAGTCATATGAAAAATGTTCTGAATCATGATTGATTAGAGAAATGAAAAATAAAATATCTCTGAGGTAGCACCTCACACCTATCAGATAGGCTAATGTGATAGAAAAGGAAATTAATAAATGTTGGAGAAGATGTGGGAAAATAGGAACACTAATGCATTGTTAGTGGAATTGCAAACTGATCTCACCATTTTGGAGAGTAACTTGGAACTATGCCCAAAGGGCAATCAAACTGTGCATACCATTCAATCTAGCAATTCTACTACTATGTTTCTGTTTCTAAGATATCATACAAAAGGGAAAGAACCTACACGTACAAAAATATTTATAGCAGCTCTTTATGTGGTGGCAAAAAAATGGAAATTGAGGGGATGCCCATCAGTTGGAGAATGGCTGAAAAAGTTGTGGCATACAAATATTATAGGATACTATTGTACTATAAGAAATCATGAATGGGCATATTTCAGAAAAAACTTTGAAACACTTACACTAACTGATGCTGAATGAAGTCAGCCGAACCAAGAAAACATTGTACATAGAAACAGCAGCAGTGTACAATGATCACCTACAATTGACTTAGCTCTTCTCAACAATAGTGTGATCCAAGACAGTTCCAAAAGGCTCATGATGGAAAATACTATCCATATTCAGAGAAAGAACTATGAAGTCTGAATGCAGATCTAAGTACGGTATTTTCACTTTTCTTGTTTGTTTCTTTCATGGCCTTTCTCTTTTGTTCTACTTCTTCTTTCACAGCATGACTAATGCAGAAATATATTTAACATCATTGCATATGTATAACCTATATCAGATTTCTTGCCCTTGGGAAGGGAGTACAGGAAGGAGGGAGAGAAAAAAAACTGGAACTCAAAATTTTATTTCAAAAATGAATGTTGAAAACTATCTTTACATTTAATTGCAAAAAAATGAAGTGCTATTTACAAACACACACACACACACACAGAACAGCAAGGAGGCTAGTAGTGTTACTGGATTGTATAGTATGTGGAAAGGAAGAAAGTGTGGGAAGATCTGGAAAAGGAAGGGGCCAAGTTGCAAAGGATTTTAGAAGCCAAACAGAAATACTTTCCTTCCTAGAGAGAAATATTGGAAGTGGTAAATTTCATGTTCGGTGACAGCTTTTTTTTTTATATGTGGAGATTTACTTAATGCTTCCTTTATTTACAATAAGTAATATTTCTTAATTAGGTAGAACTTCAAAAGCCACCTAGTTCAATCTCTCTCTGTTCCTTGGTTTTCCTGACCTTATTATAAAAGTCTGCTAATCTTTTATATTCTGTTTCTACTACCCTTACCTATATTTGCTTCTGCTTCCATATTGTGAATTAACTTCTAAAAATTTATTTAATCACTGATTTCCTGTAGTGAGACCAGATTTATTTTGTGCTACTTTTTCTTTGACAACTCATTTAAATCATTTCTGTTTGGGTTGTTCACCAGTCATGCTTGATAGTTACCTATCACTCTTGGCCAAGCTACTAATATAGAATATTAGGTCAATGAATCCTCTATGTCTTTTCTGATTTTTTTTAAAGTCTGTTGTCTCAAATTTGACTTTATCTGGCTTTCCTCTCATTCTTTGTTATTAAACCCATGATGGAAGTCTCTTGCCCCTAAGGATCCAGTCATTTTTGCTTTGACAATGAGTTCTTTCTTACTGGTCAAAATCAAGTCCGGGATGACATTTTCCTTTGTGTCTTCCTCTGCTTTATTCAGGTTGAAATTATTATTAAATCAAGTATTCCATCTTAACTTCTCTGCCTAGAACAGAGGGAGTCCCAGTAGGTAATTGAAGCCCCTATCACTACAATATCGTGACCTTGATTTATTCACACCAGGCTTCCTACCTTTTCTCAAAGAGAGCAACCCTCTTTGATCAGATGCCTATAATTAGCACATGTAAGTCACAGATAGTACAATTGAGAAGCCATACCAGAAACAGAAATCCAGTTATCTAATTAAATGTATTTACCTACTTTGCTCCTCCTTAATGTGAAAACCTAAGTATCTCCTTTTACTTTATTGGTCCTTTGTTTCTCTGAATAGAATTATTAATTCACCTCAGTTAACATTTTGGTACTTCTTTGTCATTTGTTGTTCTTTGTCATTTGCAACATTCAGTATATGGTTTTTTTCTCATGGTTATTGTTGTAGCCTTGTGTGTATCATTTCCAGGTTCTGCTTAATTCACACCAAAACAATTGACTAAGTCCTTCCAATTTTCTCTGTATTCATCACATTTGTTGTTTCTTACAGCAAAGTAATAGCCCATTGTATTCATGTGTACTGCAATTTGTTTAGCTATTCCCTAAGCAAAAAGCTTTTCAATTAAATAAAATCAAATTTGTCGGTTATATTTTTATAGTTGCCTCTTTCTCTGGTTAGAGTAAAAATTCATTTTGTTCCAAAAGTTATGAAAGTCCTATGATCTGATTCTCTCCTAATTTTTTACAGCATAATCTTTATTATTCTGGTCACATATTAATCTTGAATTTATTCTGGAAAATGGCATAAAACTTTTGTCTAAGCCTCATTTTTTATAAACTGCTCATTCTACTCTAATAATTGATAGGAAGTTTTCACTCAAATTGAGCCAATATCTGTCCCTGTAAGTTTCTACAATTGTCCCTTCTTTGGTCTTTTTTCTCTTCTACTTAACAGACTTAAAACATTTGAAGGCAATTTTAGTACAACCTAGCCCATCTACTTCAACCAATACTTATGTACAATATTTTGGGTCACCTTACCTCATTCTCCTTTGACAGTACTTCTTATCAATAGCCTTCCTAAATTTAGTTCCCTTAATTGAATAGAATACTCCAGGGTTGGTCGTACAGTTACCTGACTTATCCCAGATACTATGCATCTACCAATAAAGCTTATAATTGCATTACTGTTTTTTACTTCCATGTCAGTGTTGACTCATGCTGTATACTCTACTAAAACCCCATGGTCCCTTTCTTTACCATGATCCACTCTTGCTGTGCATTTTCTTCTTGTGCATTCATTTTTTTTTAAATCCTAGTGTGGGACTTTACCTGCTTCTAAATTAAGATTCATCATGACAGGCAGTGAGTTATATAATTCAATGAACAAGTATTTACTGAATTCTTACTGTGTGCCTGGCACTGTGATAGATGCTAAGAATTCAGGTGTTGGGTTTTTAAAAAATATCTGCTTGAACGTTTCCAGAGATGAGAGCTCACTAAGGCAGTTCATTCCATTTTGCGACAAAAAACGTTGAGCATAGTGGTGCATGTTGCTTCCTCTCTCTTCTGAAGCAAAACTGTTGGCAAGGCAAGGCAAGGCAAGAATTTATCTAATTGTCAACTTTTAACAGAATGAGACATTAAGCATCACAAAATAGGGATCTTTACACACACATACATATATATATATATATATACATATATATATAATCACATATGTATATATACATACACACGTGTGTATATACACATACATATATGTGAGTATATTCAAAATGGGACAGAGTATGCCCATAATTAATCTGCCTTCCGCAGATCCAGGGCTAAGGATGCTGAATGAATGAATAGTCCTTCATCTTGACCTATACTCCAGAGGAGTCTACATGGCTCCTTGAAAGGCTCATGAGTTAGTTACTAGTGGCATCACCATTCGATTTTCTTGAATCTTGGTATAGTGCCATTTTTGCTACACTCACTATTTATTAAGTACAAAGATATATTTATTTAAGAAGCAATTATAATGGAATCAGGAGGGGCAGGAGGGAGACAGAATCTGAGATACTCTTTGTTTTAAATACAATGGCAAAGATGTAGAAAAGCTTCTTTCTTTAGAATGCTTATTAAACCTATATCAAATTTCTTACTGTGTCAGGGAGGAAGAAGGTGAGGGAGGGAGAGAGAAAATCTGGAACTCAATTTTTTAAATGAGTGTTAAAATTGTCTTCACACAAAATTGGGAAAAAAATAAAATATTATTAAGCATGCTTATTAGCCTTTCTTAAAATCTAACCCAGTTCCCAGTCAGGTCCTTGTGAGAGGCAGATAAAGGTTTCTAGGTGTTATTGAATTCTGGAAGCCTTCAGTCCATAACCCAAGTCTTTGAAGTTTATAGGTGAATTTTTCTTTGGAGAGGAGGTGATCCAGAGGAGGCACTTTCGTGAATTTTACAGATTGGTCTATTGAATTGGTGCTCCACTCAATTCATCTTGTATGTAGATGAAAGGGCCCTCAGTAACTATATGCGAAGTGAAATTGGCCTGTATAGATTTTCATTCTAACCAAATTTGACCTATATACATAGAGATGATGTCCTTATCTATGGGTAAAAAGTGGCCTACTTTCACAAGAACCTTGCTTGACAATTACACTAAATGGAATTCCCTAGATATAAGAAAGATGTGCAAAAACAAATGTCAGAGTTTCTTGTATGGTGTAGGTTTAAATCATGTGTAGGGGATGTTAATAAGCACTGACTTTTTTCCTATTGATGTATTTTGTCAAAATATGTTCTACGTGATCACAAATTGCCCTGATGTAAGAAGATATGAACTCAAAAGATATAACTTGTATCCAAGACACTAAAAAGCTCTATTTTAGGTTGACTGATATTTCACTAACTTCTTTCTACAATTCTAAATGCCTTTCTTTCACAACCCATCATTTTCTTTCATATGACCAGTCTTCATAATGGTTAAGATTATTATCACTATAGCTCCTAAAGCCTGATCCACACTGCCATTGCCCAGAGGCAGCTAATACAATGGCAGCTAGCTGGCAAAGCTGTGTCAGATGAATGGTTTAGCAAACTGCTCTACATTTAATGGTCAGGCTTATGGTAGTGATTAAAATGACCTTTATCAGAAAGAATCATATTAGAATCTGGAGGTAGACCTTATAGAAGAGTTTTTCCTTACCTGGTTACTTGTTACACATTCTGTACTTAGATTGATAACTATGTTATACTTTAATTGAGTAGTGCCTAGGCTTCCAAGTTGCATCTTGCTGATATAAGGTATCTGTTTTAAAGCTGAAAGTCATACTTGACAGTAGCTTCTTTACATGGCTGCCTTTAAAGTGCACCACCTATCCCACAAGGTTATTGTGAAGAAAACATTTTATGAACCTCTATGATAATTTGAGGTGTTATCATCATCTTCATGACTTCTGTACTTTGACAAAGCTCCATTTTGATGTGATGTCACACATAGCATAATGGTAACCCAGGATTATCAAAGGCCACAGCAGTAGAGGTGAGGCTCTACCAACCCTCACCCCAGCAGGTCAGCCAGAAGGGAGTAGTCTAGCTAAAGTGAACACATCCTATCAGCCAAAGTTGGTACCTAGATATACCAGGAATGTTGGCCACTCTAATCTATATAGACCGCAAGGCTTAGCAGGGCTATAGTCTTTACCAGTAGAAAGAATATACATGTGGACAGACAGATACTCTGATCTTTTGAGGTAGTACTCCACATGAGAGTACAGGGAGGGGTTACAGTACCCGTGGGTGCTAGAGGACCCACACAGATGAAATCATGGACCCATCAGCATCAAGATATTAAAAAAAGGATATTTTTAAAAATTCCAATAAAAGCCCATGCTTGCATTTTTCTTTTTTCATTTCTTCCAGTTTTTATTATTTTCACTGAGCAAGTACACACGTAGCTGAAATTGGATCTTCAGAGCTCTTTCTCCTGACTATGGCAGTTTTTAGGTAGGGATCAGCTACCATTTCACAAAGAAAAAGAAAGTCATTGGTTTCTACCTGAGCCCATAAGCTGCCCAAATTTTGCCCTATGGAGCCACATGGAGCCAGCTTCCTCTGTGAAATGTTTAGGGACCTTACTTTGAAAGACCTGCTTTCTCTTAATTACCTTAATGGAAAACGATGGCATATCGTGCCACATGAATGTTGATTTGCTCTGTAAACCCTATCCTTTCTGAAGCAGGGAATAAGACAATCAAAATATTTTTTTTAGCTAGAATTATGCTTAGTCAGAAAAGTCTAATTTTAACTCTGCCAGATAAGGGAGCAAAGATTTGAATATCAATGAGGGCAAAAATACAATGTTCTTGAAGGAGATAACTTAAGAAAACAGGCCCTATTTCACATTAAGTGGCATTAATTAATACTGCAACTGTCTGCTAACATGCAAGCACTCAAAATCTGTCACATTGCATATTCAGAGTCTTGGCCATTGTTAATATATAGATGCAGACATATGCTACACTGAAGAGTATAGAAGACTCCCCTACTTTGTAAGCATGTTCTTCCCAAAGTAGAATTTGAATTCTAAGACGAAGGATTAGGTAAGAACAATTATTGGAATTGTAGTGGTTGGGAGCACAGGACTCGGTGCAAAGGCCCCATCCAATCTTTGATCTCATGTGACATGTGACAAAGATGCAAATGAAGAAAAAGATTCAGATATTGTTGATGGAGCATGATAGAAGCTCTGTCCTTAACAAAAGGCAAACACCTTCTGTACACCAGTGCATCCTTAAGCTATTTATTGCATGGCCCCATTTCTAAGAAGACTTGTCTCTACTTACAGGCTCCACTTTTTCACTATCCACACACTTGTTTCTCAATATCTTATAAGCTAGCTACTTTCCTCATTCATTGCTCCACTGAGGAAGCTCTTTCTTGGGTCACTAATAACCTACCAGCAAGCTTGTGTCCAAGATTCATAGCACAAAGAACTAAGGTTCCTTTTTTTTCTACTCCTTGTTTCTCTTTCTCCCTATCACTTTCCCTTTCCATCTCCTCCTCTCTTTCTTGATTTTCCTTCTCCCTTTCTCTCTTCCCTCCTTCCTCTCTCCCAATTTTTACTGTGGTATAGTCTGCCACTTTCTCAGGTGAAACTGGAGAGTTTTATAGGCTTCCCTTATCCTTCAATGCCAAAGAGGAGAAAAGAAAATCCCATTTCCATCTTTTCCTCCTGTTGCCCTCATGCCTCATCATCAACACCCTTCTCTTCTCCCTTCTCTATCTTCTTTCTTTATTAGCCTTAGTGCTAAACAGGTCTTTTTGACTAGCGATGTGCAAGAAAAATAATGGCTTCTGTAATTACCTTCCTTTTAAATTCAGTGGCCATTTTTACCTCCATTCTACTTGACTTCCCTGTAGTATCTGGCATAGTTAATAACTTCTTCCTTAGTTTCCATGGAGAAGTTTACATGGATTTCTTCTGCGGCCATACCTTCTTCTCTGTCGATTCCTCATCTTCTTCCTGCCCCTGAAACACAAATATCCCTCACAGTTCTGCTCTCTTTTTGTTCCCTCCAGTTTTTATTATTTTCACTGAGCAAGTACACATGTATCTGAGATCGGATCTTCAGAGCTCTTTCTCCTGACTATTGCCATTTTTAGGGAGGGATCAGCTACCATTTCACAAAGAAAAAGAAAGTCATTGGTTTCTACCTGAGCCCATAATCTGCCTAAATTTTGCCCATATTCTTTTTCCATTAACTTCCATTTTCATGGCTGCATTTATAATCTTTATGCAAGTTACTCTCAAATCTGTATCTCTGCCCTTCCTTTTCATCCTGTATTTTCAATTGCCTACTGAATATCTACACCTTGATGTCTCACTGGTACTTCAAAGTCAACATATCCAAAACTGAACTCACCTTCCTTGCCAAACCTGTCCTTCCCTTATTTTATTTATTTCCTTTCATTAACTTCACAGTCATCCTTGAACTTTCCCTCTCCCTCATCACTCTCCACCCCACATTACCATATCCAGTTAGTTTCCAGGTGCCATTGTTCCCACTTCCTCCATATATCTTGCATTCATTCTTTCTTTGCCATGCTAGCCTAGTTTTGACCTTTATTTTTCTTGCTTCGTTATTTAATAGAATACAGATTAGTCAACTGCCTCTGCCCCAGTAAACCTCAGAATTTACCACTCCGATCATGTCAGTGCTCTACTCAAAAGTCTTCAGTGGTTCTCCATTGGCTACCAAAGAAATTATATAAAACTTTATCTTGACATTCACAGCTCTGCAAAATCTATTTTCAACCTACCTTTCCAAAATGATCCTATGCTAATCCTTCTTGCAAATTTTACATTCCATACAAACATGCCTACTTTGTGTATGTAATTCTCATCCCACTCTTGCCCATATCTATAATTACACTAATATTATTATCCATCCCTACCTTATCCAAATGTTGAAGTCCCTTCCTTCCAAATTCAACTCCAGCTCAAGTGCTGACTACTTTATGAAATTGTCCCTGATTCTCTCAGTCAGAAGTATTCTCTCCCTTTCTTTCCATGTAATACTCTGCCTTTGTTCTTATTACCTTTACCTTGTATCATAGTTATATGTATATGGGCCACCTTCCCACCCATATTCCAGGAGAAGAAGAGGTTGAAGGTCTTGGAGATAATTGCTGGCTTTGGGTATTTGAAGTGCTTTTTTGTGAAAAAAAGAGATTGAACTTATTCTTCTTGGCCTAAGAGGGCAGAACTAAGAGGAATGGATAAAACTTGCAAGGAGGCACACTTAGGAAGCAAAGCTTCCCAAATGAAATGGGCGGCCTCGAAAGGATGTTGGCTTACCTTTCAGGAAGTCTTGATGCAAAGGCTAGCTGACCACTTTTCCTGCATGTTTCTTGTAAAGGGGAGTCTTGTACAATTATAATTAGACTATATGGCCTCTGAGACTTTGTGATTCTCTAATACAGCCAGGAATTGGAAGATGGATATTTAAAATCCCCAGATCCCCAAAGAAGCCAGGTGCTGCTGGAATGGATGTGACCTGCCTGCATCCAGAAAGCAAAGGTCATAAACAACAAAGATGACATTTTACTTCTAAAGAGTCTATTAAAAAATCTACTTATTTTTCAGTGTCATACTTTCACTATGATCCATGGGGCCAGACTGGTGTTTATAAGCATCTGCTCCTAAACGGAAAGAAATTTCATGGGAATGACATAATGAAAGACATCTAAAATTAATTCTGGAGATCTGGCGGGATTTAATTGTAGGAATCTTATCCATTGCTCTGCTAATAAGAACGGAGAATAGGAAGAGGACCAGACTATAAGAATATCTGATGGCAGGAACTAGAAGTAGGGAAGAGGAAGCAAATAACCCCAATGCACAGGAGTCTGTGAGTGCCTAATAGATTGGTCCCATTCTTTTCTTCTTTCCATTCTACTCCCTCTCATTTGAGTTGTGATATCTTTCATTGTTTTCCTTTGTAGCATCGTGCTCATTAAATAGTTTTCTTTGTTCTGGTTATTTTACTCTGCATTAGCTCCTGTAAGTTTTCCTAGGTTTTGGGGTAGCTAGGTGGTGCAGTGAATACAGCACAGGCCCTGGAGTCAGGAGGACCTGAGTTCAAATCCAGCTTCAGACACTTAACACTTACTAGCCGTGTGACCTTGGGCAAGTCACTTAACCCTAATTGCCCTGCCTTCCACTCTCAAAAAAAAAAAAAACCAAGAAGTTTTCCTAGGTTTCTCTGAATGTTTCATAACTACCATTTGTTATAGTGCAGTAACTGTCCTTTATCATTCACTGGTGCCAGACTCCCTGCCTGCAAACTGCCAGCTGCCCAGTGCAAGAACCAGTTGTTGTCCTTGTTCCGTAGTTCAGACATTTATCCTTTTATTAAGGAGATTTGTTCTGGGAAGTTTGGATTTGGTCAAAGGGCCACACTTGAGGACCTAGAGGGCCTCATGTGGCCTTGAGGCCCCAAGTTCCCTGCCCCTGGACTAGAAGCTACAGAGAAAGTATCAACTTGCACTGATAGAATTTCCTTACCCAGGAATTCCTACATCAATGAACTCATAGATGCAGCCCTTTCCCCTATATTCATGTTGCATTTTGTTATTTCCCAATCAGTGGGTAACTGCTTTGTTTCTAAATTCTTCTTGCCACAAACAGTACCGTGATAAACATTTTTGGTACATATGACATCTTACCCTCTGCCTTTGATTTCTTGGGGGCAAATTCCCAGTCACAAACTTTTCCATTATCATTACAAATTGTTTTTCCAGAGTCGTTGGTCCAATTCATAATTCACCAATGATCTTTTAGTATGGCTATCTTCCCAGAGCTTCTCTAACACTATTTCTTTTATCATTTTTCCCTAGTTTGATGGGTGTGAAATTAAATCTCCTAATTGTTTTAATGAACACTTCCCTTATTGTTAGGAATTGGGAAGACTTTTTCATATGGTTGTTTATAATTTGCATTTCATCTTCTAAAAACTATTCATACTTTGTGGTCACTTATCTCTTGGATGATCGCTCAGATTGTCTTATGTAATTGTACCAATCACCTATATATCTGATATTGAGACTCCATCAAAGACATTTGATACATTGATATTTTTCCCCAAGTCATTTGTTTCCCTTATTATTCTGGTTACTTTCATTTTGTTCATGCAAAAAAGCTTTTTGTTTCATATAATCAAAGTTGGCTCCTTTGTCTTTCGCGATCTCTTCTTTCTCTTGTTTGACTTAGAATCTTCCCACAGAACCACATATATGAAAGGTCTCTCATTCCATTCTCTAGTCTTTGTTGTTTTATGATTTGTTTTTTATGTTATAGGCATTGTTAGGGTCTTGTGTGACTCTGTACCTAATATTCTTCTGAGACCTAGGACCAAGAGTTCTTCCTCCTCTGTATAAGCAGTAGGACTCAATGTCCTTCACCTACCAGGGTGTGTGTGTGTGTGTGTGTGTGTGTGTGTGTGTGTGTGTGTGTGTCCCTCCCTCTCACCCATCCCCTACCCCCCCCATATCTTCTTAGAGCTAAAAAGGATGTAATTCAGGTCAAGCATACCTTGGACCACCCAGGAAATTTCATGATTCACACAACATGGTCCAATAAAACAAACCATAGATTTATAGTCCAAGGAGCTGTATTTGAAGCCTAGATCTGCCATTTACTCTCTGTGTCACCTTAGGTAAGCATTTCCCCTTTCTAGGTTTCAGTTTCCTTATCTGTAAAATGAAGAAGTTAGAATAGATGTACTTCAAGTTCTCACTCTACAGTCATGATCTTATGATCTTGTGATGCTAGCCTTGAAGGGGGAAGTGGTTTCTCAAGGAGTCCAAGCTTTGTGGTGTAGAACTTTGAAGCCTGGATCTGCTCAGCCAGACTATTGATTCTTCAGTATCAAGGATCATAGCTTGAGTTCTCTTTTCTCCCCCTCATCACTTAGCCCAGTATTGGGCTATTGAACATGTTATCAGAACTCAGTCTAGCCCTATGGACTGATGGGGCTTTCTTGTGGCCTATTCCATTGTGTACAACCTATACACACTTTAAATCAGTCAACAAGCATTTAATGAATGCCTATTATATGCCAATCACTAAAATCCAGTGAAACTTAAAATCTTCATGGCTTGAATAAAATGGTACATTTTGTATCTCTTTTAGTGACTGACAGAAGCTGAGTTTGAAGTCTTACCATAAAGACTTTGCCCTCCTTGTGCCATCCCCTGAGAGTTGAATAAAGATTAACTTGGCTCCCAAATGCTGCAGCATGGTCCTCAGTGGAGAAGTTTGCAAGATCTCCTAGTACAGTTATAAAGCTAATAGCAGTGTGTCTTGTTGCGTGCTGTACTATGGACACCATTGATAATCAGTAGACAAGGTATACTGTCTCTCTGGCATGAAAGTGGCCCTAAATTGGCCGATTACAAGGCTAAAGCATAGATGGAGAATAACTTGTTCCTGGCCTGAAGTTGGTCCTGAGCAGCATTGACAGAGAGATGTATGCATCCCTTTAAATCATGCCACTTGAACTGTACTGGTTTGTAAGTCAGTTTGCTCTTCCCACATCTCCATTTCCTTCCATTCCATGTGCATCCTGTGCTGGATGGGATCAATTATATCATTCTAAAGAGAAACACTGAATTTCAAAATCGAGATGATGGGGAACTTGGTAATGTTAAGGCCAGAACTGACCTCTGTGTTTTGTTTCATTCATTTCATGTTGTTGATTAGTGTAGAGAATCTCATTTGTGAATCTGCTGTGAGCTGAGGTGTGGGAATATGCTCTAAAAAATGACCCCTTAGTACTTAAATGCCATGTTAGCTAGGCCATGTATGTTCAGTGGCAAATTAACATTTTGTAAAGGAACAAGCCTGTGTCTGTGGGGATGGGCAGCAGTGTTTTAATAAGTAAAATAGATCCATCCTACAGGAGAGATAGTTCATGAAAATGAAATTCCTGGAAACTGCACAATCCTTACAATGTCCCCAGGGGCCTTCCTGCCCCCACAGCCCTTTTTTGTAGCCCTGATATTCTCCCAGTGATGCTGTATAGTTGCATGCTGTAAAGCAGCATCCACCTCAGAAAAATCCCCAATTCAGAGTCACAAAATTGAAAGAGGTCTCAGACCATCTAGTTGAAGCTGACCAAGAATCCCTTCTGCATTCTTGTTGCCAAGTAATTATACAATCTTGCCTAGAAAATATTCACTGAGGGAAACTGTGATTTGGGGATATAGCCATTCCATATTGGGCTACTTTTGTTAATAAAAATGTCTTTCCTGATGTTGAGTTGATCAATGTCTGTCCTAAAATGTCACTCCCCAATCTTGGCATGCTAATCCAATTGCGATTGGACTAGAGTAGAGTATAGCAAGACTGTCATCTACCTCTCTAGTTCTAGATGCTGTCTTTTTTCAATGTAATCTAGGTTATAATAAGTTTTGGTTTTGGTTTTTGTCTACCTTGCATTCTACTAACAGCACAGTTCAGGTGCTAATTCTTATGAGGCCTTTCTGAGGTTTTCCATTTCTTCAGTTATTAGCACCTTGAAATGCTTTATATTAAAGGTAGTTAAGTAGTACATTAGAGTACCAGATTTGGAGTGAGGAAGATCTGAGTTAGAATCTTGCCCTAAACATTTACTAGCTATGTGACCCTGGACAAGTCACTTAATTTCTGTAGGCCTGTTTTCCTATCTGTAAAGTGGAGTTAACAATAGTAACTGTCTCATGGAATGGTTGTGAGGGTCCAGTGAAATAATATATGTAAAGTACTTTGCAAAACTCAAAGTGCCATCTGAATATTAGCTGTTATTGTCATTATTTATGTATGTAAATGTTATTCCCCCCACCCATTAGAATGTAAGTTCATTGAGGACAAGGACTGTTTTGTTTTTATCTTTGCACATAATGGACATCTAATAAACAGGGAACTGAATTGGACTCTTGATTTAGTTACTATCACAATTTTCCAAAGACTAGAAGTCCCTAGGGTCCCTAGAAAAAATCCCAAAGGTCTCCTATGGTGTTGATCTGAATAATACATATCTTGCGCATTTGTCTCAGACTTTTAGTTTTTCCAAGCATCTTCTTATCCATTGTTCATTGAAGCTCAGCCTCTAATGCTCGTGGCCCATCTTGCTCCAATTTTGGACAACTGAACAGCCAGTGGGAAGCACTGCCTTCTAGTTTTTGTTAACCATATTCTCTGTATTGTTACAGAACATATATATGTCCTGGGGAAATGGGAGAGGGAGAGACGTAATACCTTCTCGAATTGAAGTGGGAATCAGGTTCGACATGAATTTAGTCTACATTGGATGCTAGTGTCCGGGGAAAGCTTTCTATGGACCACCTCTTCTCCCACAGCTCCAAGTGTAGGATTTTATTACAAAGACAAAAACAGGGCTTCTGGCCAGTTTAGAATCCTGTGAAAGAAACTTATTTCATATCTAACTTACGTGCTCAAGGATCCTATTTGTGTATCATTCAGAACTTGCTTTATCTATTTTTATAATTGCAATGGCCACATTTACTTACATGTTTTCAATGTCTCTGGCAGACAGGCCAGCATAATTCCTACTTATGTTAGAAATGAGCTATGGGTATAAAGGGGAGGAAGGAGTCAACCCAGCTTCTTTGCAGAGGTCAGATTTACCTTCTTACAGGGTCCTGGCTTCCCAGGGCCCTGGCTCTGATTTTCTGCCTGTTCCCCACTTACCCTGAGCACTCCAATGCCAAGGCAGTGCTGACTGCTCCAGGCTCCTGGGAGCTGACTTGATCTTTCTCACTTCAATGTTCTTCCTCCGGGGCTTGGGGCCCTTGTCAAAGGGAGAAGTACATGTGACTTTTGGACAAGGGGCATAGCTGGGCATTGCATTGGGAATTGCTTTCTACCACTGCTTACAAGGGGTCTGAACTTCTCTTGCTAAAGCCATGGGAGATGTGGACAGTTCTCTTCCCTCGACTTCATTTCTAAATTGTGTCGCTTGACATTAAATTGTATTATAAATTCAAAGCAACTTTTAAAATCCTGGCACCAAATGAAAGTTCTTGCTTTGTCAGTTAATGTTGAATAATAGAAAGTAATTAACTTTAAATTAAGTGGTACATTTTATTATGTGACAGTATTAGTTTTATTAGTTATAATGCAACTTTCAAAAGACATTCAAGTGTAGGAATAAATCAATTATACACAAAGAGTCAAACATACCTACTGGTTTTTTTTTAAAGCAATATATTCCTTCTGCTTTGAAACTTTGTTCCCATATAGATCTCACCCAGCCCTGGATTGCATGGATTTGATTTTTATAATGCATTTATTTATGACACAATTTTTACTAAGTTTTCCAAATAAACACAGCTGATTTGGGTGTTTCTCTGTATCTCTCTGGTTCCCCCAACCCCAGTCAGGACAAAAAACAGAACTTGCTTTAAAAAAAACCCTGAGAAAATGTGTAGATTTTATGGGATTTCCAGGACTGCATAGCACACATTACTGGCAGTCTCCTGGGAAGGCTTCTCAGAGCTGAAATGTCCTGCCCAATTTCCAATACAAAAGAAATCGGAATTGTACCCAGTTAAGCACTTGGACAGCTGTGTACTATACTGATTTGAGCCGATGGGTTCCTTTTATTTTATTTTTTGGTTTTTCAACCCAGATAGATACTAACAGTCCAGGGGAAAGTGCCCAGAACTTGAAGTCACCAGAATGGGGTTTGGAACCTGGCTCTCTGGTCCTTTGGCCAAGTCACATCTCTCTGAACTTCACATTCCACTTTTTCATGATGAGATGATTAGACTAGAGATCCTCTGAGATCTCTTCTGGCTCTAGATATAGGATCCTAATGTTCATTTGTAATAACCACAAGTCTCTCTCTTGAGACATCAGTGGAGCTTTTCCAAATCTACAGTGGGAAGCTTTCGCAGGATGACAAGTCTAGATCTTTTTCCACAAGAATCTTTTCTTTCCTCAGCCTCTTCAAAATACCACTACACATGTTAAGCTTGTAATAGATCCTTTTGTGACCTATTCTATAGCTGAAATAACGATATTTTCATATAGGCTCCTACTTTTTTTGTTCATGTTCTATAGAACTTTAACTAGGGCAGGACAGTTGGGCCTTAGACCAAGGGTACCACACTTAGAAGGTATTGAAAATACTTCCAGTTCTTCAACAGAGTAGAGACAGAGTTTATCACATAGTTAGCAAGTAGAATTAGTTAAAAGAGGAAGCCACCAGATGGCCTGCTGCTCACCATGGCAGCCAAATATATCTTGTATTAAACCCCTCCCCAGCCTGATCCTTCACTTCTTCCCCCTCATTGGACTCTCCAGCAACAGTGGTGTCTTGGTTCTCTGGTCCTGAGAACCTAGTGTTCTGACTTCAAAAGTTGATTTGAATTCATTTTGTACCAATTGACCCGGTCCCAATTTGTGTTACCCCAGGTATAAACATTGCTAATTTTAGCTTTGCTGTTCTTTGATATTCAAGAAATAGTACTAGCCTGACTCTCACCATATGGTGCTAGCTCTGATAGGGTAAATCCCATCCCAAACTGGATAGTTAATTGGTCAAGGGGAATGTTTCCACTTTTCTTCTTTATTACTACATAGCATAGTAGAAAGTGTGCTGTAGTTGAAACCAATAGAAACCTGGATTCAAATCCTGGCCCTTCCCAGCTATGTGACTGTAGACAGGGGAAGGAATTGTTATTACTCAGCTACTGCATTTGGGGAACTCTTCTGAAGGTTCTTTAAATCTCCTGCCTTCTTAGAGGCCACTATGCATTTACCCATTATTCTTCTTGCTGCTCTGAACTTTCTCGGTTTGGGGTGAGGGATGGAGGATTCCTGGAGGTCTGTAGAAGTTGTAAACAGGGGATTTTACCGATCATGACTGATGCATGTGATAACCTGTTTTTACTGAGGAGTTCATCAGCCGGATGACTTGAAAATGATATTTTCACTTCTTATCTTACCCATCCATTAGAGCTTAGTCTGGCCCAAAATGTTTCCTCTTTGGCTCAAATTTATTATATTAGTGAAACTATGATCTTTTGTGAGCCTATTTTTGTTTTCAGAGGTTTGACCTATTGTTACCTTGGCTTCTTTGATCTAGGATCTCCCATGTTGATTTCTGATTTCATCTTTCAGTCCTTCAATTCAATCCAATTAAGAAAGCATCTATTAACTATCTACTCTGAGCAAAGTACTACATGAAGTACTGAGGATATGAAGATATAATGAAAATTGGTTGCCATTCTCAAGAAGCCTACATTTTTCTAAGAGGAAACAATGTATATGCTGATAAGTAAATGTAAAATATGTATGTGTGTCTGTATATATATATATATATATATATATATAATATCACATATTATATATATATATAATATCACATATATATATATATACACACATATATCAAGTAAATATAAAGCAATTTGGGAAATGAATGGGTTCTCATTAGGGAGATCAGGAAAGGATTGCTATAGGAAGGAGAAGAGGCTTGAAAGACATTAGTTATTGTAAGAGAAGTGAGGAGTGAGAGCATTCCAGGTCCATGAGGAGGAGATAGATTGTCACATCCCAGGAATTGCTGTGTTTCTTAACTGGTTGATCGTAGCTTTATACCCTCTACAAAATAAAAGACATAAAATAAAGAATAAAATATGCTTCTGGTAAGTCTATGCCATTGACAATATCTGTTCTAGTCCATATTTGGTGGCTGGCAAGCCCATTTGCAGATGGATGACAGGAAGGAGCTCTCAGATCCCTTCTGCTTCTTGGCTCAGATTAGTTGTACAGGAAACACCTGCTCATGTGACATTTTGCTCTGCCTTTTCGAACTGAGAAAAAACGGATTAATGAAGTCCCCAAAGTAGCACTGAATGGGCATCATTATTTAGTTCTTTGTTCAGGTCCTTTTTGTTTGGAAGTTTAGGCAACTTCTTATTCCCATTCCTCCATGTGTCTCTTTCCAAGAGTTTTGACATTTCCATTCATTCACCTTTCAGGGAGAAGAGAACAAACACAGCCAGCCTTGGAGAAGGCTGTGAAGACAAATGAAAGGACCTGTCCTCCTTTCATTTACTCAGAAGCATGGCTTAGGTGTTGTCTCTGCACCTGGGAAAAATGGTCCTGAGATATAGATGAGTCCACTTGGAAAGAAAGCCGGAACTTTTCTAAGACCTTGGGGTCACATTCAAAACCCTACAGAACAAAGCAGTGGTTAAAACAAATTTGTTTTGTTTTGTTCTTGAGAAAAGAAGAGCAAGCACACAGTTCTGATGTGTTATTCAATGATGATACACATTTATGTTTCCTTCTCATCTTCTTCTTACTCCATAGTGACCACTTGGACGTGAAAAATTCAGTACTGTGCCACATACCAACAATTGCCAATTGGACCCTGGGGTCTTTCAGGATGAAAAGTTTTCTAAATAAATGTTGAGATTAGAAATGATTCTTCCCTAAAAACACTTACCTGTTCCTGAGTACTTTGAAATGCCAACTAAAGTTTTCTAACCTGTTAAACAAAAAGGTGAGTATTTTATAATCACATTTGCATGTTATTTCCTGGGCAATAATTCAGGAGCTAGAAATTACAGAGCCAGACCCTCAATGCCAACAGTTCCCTGAACAGGTATATGAATAAAAAAGCATTTAATGAATGGAGGATAAAAAGTTTGGTATACAACAATCTAGCAACTTTGTTCACTTTGCTAAAGAGATCATTTGAAAGGTCAAATGTGCCTTAGTTTCTCCTGTCCCTTCCTTGGCTGCTTCTAGAACTTTGGCTTTTCATTTCTATTTTGACACATAGTGGAATTCACATCACATGGGAAGGAATCCATTCTGTTTGTCCAATATCTGAGTCATGACTACCATTTTGATATGTTGGGTAAGGTTTCAGAATGAAAGTTTATGTTTGTGTTTATAAGTGTACACTTGTAGCCTGTCCATCTCAAAGTTGGAGGGAACTTCAAATCCAACAAGAATCTTCTCTAGAGCATTTCTCATAGCTGATCATCTAGATTGGGCTTGAAGAAGTCGAAGGACAAGAAAGGCTGAATCCCCAGAGGCAGCCCATTCCCCTGTGGATAGCTCTAATGGGTAGGATTATTTTTTGTACTTCAAATTAAAGCCTACCTCTTTGCGCTTTCCTCCATTTTTGTTCTATCTTCTGGGTCAAGCCTTCTTTCATGATTTCAGACTCTTGAAGACAATTATCATGCCTCATTTGACCCCATTCCCAAAACTTTTCTGGAAATTAAAAAACCCCAGGTAATCCTATGATGTGATCCCAAGGGTCCTTACAGTCACGGTCATTTTTCTCTGCATGGTCTCCATCTTATCAATATCTCATTCCTATTTGCATATGTGTATGTATAAGAGAGAGAGTGTGTGTGTTGAACACTTCAAAGTAGGAAAAATTTTTGCTTGCATTTAATTCTCACTACTAAGAATCCTTATTAGCAACACAGGCCTTTTATAAAGGCCATTATTCTGATTTGTTTACAATTGGTTAAATAGTTGCATGGCAGGTATAATAAAATGCACTAAATGAAAATGCTGAAGAGTGAATCAAGTGCCAATTTTGTTTTTTCTCAAATTATGCTTACCAGCTCTAGCACTAGAAGGGGCCTCAGGTGCCAGCTCTTCCAATAACTCATTTATAGAGGGTGAAACTGAGGCCTGGGAAAGGGATTTGCCTGAGATCTCAGATGTTTTAAGGGCAGGAGAAGGAATTATTCCTGCAGTGTGAATTTTCAAAGAATAGGAAACCCATTGCTGCTTGTGTGTAGGAGTGGCAGGTGTTAAAAGGCTTTTGTGCTCTGTCACCCTAGTATGATTCCTGCTGGAATTTTAAAGAGCCCCATTCAATTGTTTTGGGGCCAGGCCTTGGTAGCATTTCCTTTCACCTTGATCCCTTATTAAACTCTTGCCCCTACCCCTGCCGTGTTCCATGAGTTCCCCAAGCTGGACAGAAACAGTTTCACACATAAACAAAGAACATAAGGCTCTGAAGAGCTCAGGGGGCAATGTCTTTCTTAATTGAGTTTTAAGTGTTTGGCATAAGCTTTAGTATGGCGGTAATGTATGGACATTTTATCCTCTAAGCACAGAATAGGATACTTGAGAGGCCAATTTCCTCTGATGCAGGTGATTGTCTTACAACTTTTATGGGCCTCCTTGGCAGGGTTTTAGGAGTATGTTCTATTAATTAGTGACAGAAAGGTTTTGGGAAAAGGCCACTGGTTGCTCATGTCCAATGATCACATTTTTCAGTCAGTCAGTCCACAAGTATTTTTCAGCACCTGCTATGTGCTAGGCATTGTACTAGATCCTGCACATACAGGCATAAAGGGTGAAATGATCCCTACTTGCATTGGGCTTACATTCTTATGGGGAAGATAAATTCAGAGGAAAATAAATGTGGCATAAATAGAAAATGGATATAAGCATATGGAAAGTAATGAAGGGAGGACGCTAGTATTTGTGGGAGATCAGGAAAGGTTTCATATAGGGTGCTATATATATAAATCTTTCATAAAGGTTTCACAATAGGGTGCTAGAGCTGTGTCTTAAAAGAAGAGAAGGTTTCTATGAAGCATAGATCAATTGGGATGGGTGGCAGAGTAGGAAGGCTGGAAAGATAGATTGGGGCCAGGTTGGAAAGGAATTTAAAAGCTAAATAGAGGGATTTATTATTTGATCCTAGAGGCAATAGGGATCACAGGAGTTGCCTGAGTTAGAAAAGGGACGTGGTCAGATATGAACTTAGGTAAACCCCATTTGGTAGCTGTGTAGTAGAGTGGAGTAGAGAGACTTGTTGGGAGGTCACTGTAATTATCTAAATGAGAGGTGATGAGGTTATGAGGGTCTGAATTAAGGTAGACCTGTGTGAATGAAAAGAAGGGGTATGATGTGAGAAACAGCAAGATTTGACAACTGATTGGAAATGTAGGGATGAGGGAGAGTGTGGAGTAGAGAGTGATTCCATGGAGAATGGAAAGGTGGTGGTGTCTTCAGTGCAAATACAGAAGTTGAGAAGAAGGGTGGTTTGGTTTGAGGGAAAAGATAATGAGTTCTATTTTGAATGTGTTGGATTTAAGATGTCCCCAGATATCCAGATTCAGATGTATAATAGGTAATTTTTGGTATGAGCTCGAAGCCCAGAATAATTAGTGAGGATGCATATATAGATCTGGGAGTCATCTACATAGAGGTAATAGTTAAACATATGGGAGCTGATCAGGTCACCAACAGATCATAGAGGGAGAAGAGAAAAGAGTCCCAAATAGACACACTCATGGCTAGGCAGTGTTTTGTGGGTCTTGAGTCAGGAAAGGAAACTGAGAAGGAGTAGTAAGACATGTAAGAGGCAAACAGTGACAGAGCAGTGACACAGAAACCCAGAGAAGAAAGAGTATCTGAGAGAAGAGAGGTGTTCAACGGTGTTGACTGCAGCATAAAATCTGAAAAGGAGTAGGACTGAAAAGAGAGCCTCAGATTTGGCAATTAAGTGATACAATCATCGGTAACTTTGGAACAAGCAATTTAAATCAAGCGAAGTGGTGAGAAACCAGATTGCCAAGATTGGGGAGTTAGTGAAAGGAGAGGAAGAAGAAGCTGGGAGTATAGATCACTTTTTCAAGATTAGTTGAGAAAGGAAGGCATGACAGGAGTGGTGTAATTGAGGAAGTAAGAGAAGATTTCAAATAGCTTCTGTGAGATAGGAGGAATCAATTAGAGAGGAATAAAAGGACTTCCTTGCTGCAATGAGGGCCCATCTGAGAGTGGACGAGATGAATATGTGTTGTTCCATATGACCAAATCTAGATACATCACCTATTACTCAGTAAATAGAATCTGAGCTCCTTTCTTTGGCCTTTTAGTAAATATATTAGTCCTTTGATGGGTTGAAGGAACTGAGGATGTTTAGCCTGGGGTGTTTTTCAGGGAAACACGAGAGCTGTCTTCATATATTTGAAGGTCTGCTGTGTGGAAAAGAGAAAAGCCTTGTTCTATTTGGTCTCAGAGGGCAGAACCAAGAGCAAAGAATGGAAGCTAGAGAGCACAGATTTGGGCAGGATAAACTGCCTAACAATGAGTAGTGTTACCTCCTGAAATAGTGAGAAACTGAAGAAATAAAACAAGTTTATAGAAAATTTGTCTTGAGACCCAATTCAGCTCAATCACCCCTGGAGTATTTGAGGGTAAAAACTAAAAAGAAGGCAACACAAACATATGAAATATGTCCAAGATCTATCAGGAGTTCAGAGACTCATAGGATCACAGATTGAGAGTTGTGAAGAATCTTAAAGGACACTGAGTCCAACTCCTGTATTTTACTAAGGAGGCATGACAGAGGAGCTCAGTGTATTACCTCGGGTCATATACCTAGTAAGTATCTGAGGCCCGACTTCAAGTCCAACATGCTACCCACTGCTCCACATCAGTGCCACCACAGTAGGTTCCACATCAGTGAACACCACGTTTGCCCTGTGACATCATAGTCCCCAAAGGTCTTGCACGAGGAGGTAGTACTGGTGCTGAAGAACAAGAAGTTGGAGCTGACACAGTATGCCCAAAGAAGGTCTCTGCCAGAGCTGATGCCTTTTGGAGGACACCAAGAGGTACAGAGAGGAACTGAGTTAGAGGTATTGTTACTACTGAAAAAGAAGGTATCACTGACCACCAACCCATACTTTCTCATCTCCACAAAACCTCTGTAAGAATCATCAGTGCTCACATTGAGGGTATCTTTGATGAAAATGTGAGGAGCGAGCAGGTAGGTTTTGTAACTCTACAGCAGACCACATTTCTATAGACAGATGGGCAAAAGAGTAGATTGCTATGAAGAAAGCTTTACTTCGTTGAACTGATTTTGTGTCCTGGGGTCCTTTGGCACTTGGGCAAAACTCATGGACCCCTTCAGAGAATGTTTTTAAATAGATTGGGTAGTACAAAATACCATCATGAAGGCCCCCTTCCAACAAGGTATTGCTCCTGCTTAGTTAGCAGTGAGCTGCGGGGAAAAGGCATTGGCTCTGAAGCCAGAGAAACTAATTCCAAATCATTCTTTTGACCCAACTTTTATGATCTTGGGCATGTCAGTTGACCCAAAGCACTCAAAAGCACCATTTGGAATTAGTTCCTCTGTTTCCTCATTTCTAAAATAAAGGGAATAAACTCCATGGTCTTGGAGTTCCCTTTCAGCTCTAGATCTATTACCTTTATGTGTTAAATCATACAAGATGCCTCAAAAGATATAACAAATGTGATCTCCTAGATTCATCCTCCAATATTCCTTTCAAACCAGGCCTAAAAAGAGGAGATATAGACTCTAAAAATCTTTGCTGCTGTCACAGAGGATGCCTTGGAATCAGCTTGGAAGAGGGGTTTCTTGTAGCTCAGGGGTTCTTAACCTGAGGTACCTGAACATGAGCGGAAAAAAGTTACATATGAAGTTACATTTCATTTAGCTCTAACTAAAATATTGTATTTCCTTCTTTTTAAAAAGCTTAGTTCTGAGAACAGGCCCATAGGCTTTATCACACTGTCAAAGAAGTCCAGGACACAAAAATAGTTAATAACCCCTGCTCCAGGCATCTAGGCCCTCCAGAGACTTCTTGTTGGTGGGTGTCGTTGTGCTAATAACATCAAGCCCCAGAATACTGCAGAATCTCACAAATGAGGTCCACAGACCCAAAAGGGTTTGACCTAACCAGTCACTCAGCATTCACCAAGATGCCCACCTAATAAAGAGCTCATGCTTGACTGTGGCATTTATGACCCTCTACATTCTGCGCCCAACTTACTTTTCCCAACTTATACTATTCTATTTCCTACCCTCTACATTTCAGCCATATTGATGATCTACCCCCAATTTTCACACCCCTCCCCTTCCATTATGAGAGGTAATATGATGTAGATATGGCACTGGGCTTGGCATCGACAGACCTGGATTCAAATCCCGCTTCACCAGCTGGTGTGCAGCTTCTCTGAGTTTTAGTTTCTTCATCTGTAAAAAGAGGGAAATGAACATAAATAATGTTTAAGGTCCCTTCCAGCTCTCTAGCTTTCATCCCGTGACCCTGACCTCTTCTCTATCTGGACTTTGGATCTGATCATTTCCAATGCTTAGAATGGATTCTCCTATTTCGCATCTGTTGAAGTTCCCTCTAGGGCCTAACTCATATGTCTCTTCCACAAAATGTCTTATAGTATTTGCCTTGGCTCCTGTCACATCCTCCCTTGTATCATAATTCTTTCTGTACATTTCATTTTCTCTCTCAATCCCATTACTGTGTAACTTTACTGAACTACAGGCATCTCTTTGTAGTCTCAGTGGCTAGTACAGTGCCTTGCATGAAAATAGATGCTTGAGAAATGCTCATGGAATCATTTGTTGAATTGACTCTTGCCCCAGTTTCATAAAGCAGTGACATACAGACTGGGCACCCCAACAGCTATGAAGCACCTTCATTCACTGTGATGCACAAAGGCATTTTGTGCTTTAACTCGGTTTTTTTATATCTGAAATTTTTGAGAAAAAATAAAATGCTTGTGTATAGTCAGAACCAACTACTTGGGCGTGGGATGTATGGATATGTGTGCATGTGCATTGTATGTCTATACCAATCATGTCTGTTTCAGTACAGAAATGCTTTGAGGGCATGTATTATGTCTCTTTAAACCTTTACAACAACACCTGACAGAGTTCCATTTGCATAAGTGTGCTTAATGAAGATTATTTGGTGATGAAATGAGTCCTTTCAGATTTTCAAAGGGAAGTTCCTTTAATTATCTTCCCCTCTACCATCAAAATTGTCCCTGGTATATAGCATTATTCATGTTCCCTGACGTGATCTTCTTCCCCCTCATTCCAGTTTAACTAGGGAAGCCAAGGTTAAGGTATGACCAAGGGTCACCAAGAATTAAAGGGCAGTGGAGGATGTGGGTTGGAACAGACTCAAAATCTATGCTCATATGTCAAAACAAATCTGCTTAATTTCCCGACTCTCAGCTCCCTGGAATGAATGAAGGCTGATTGCTGTCTCCTTCCTAGTTGGAAGAATTAAGGCCCTGTGACTCGTATGTGGCCAAAAGACTTGCCTAGAGTTAGCTGCCCTAGGCAAATTTCCATGTGCAATGTTTAAGTTAATAAAGTTGCAGTTTAACAATCTTTTCCACTAAGAAATCTCTGGAGTCATTAATGCTTCAGGGGCCTTGGCATTAGCATAGTTCCAGTTTTTCCAAAGGGTTATGCATTTCCCAAATCTTGAGGTTTATCTATAAAGAAAGGAAATACAATTAGGAGGTGGGCTGGATGGGTGTGAATTCTCGCCTTGCTATTCTTTCTCATCAGGCCATATTAGAGGGTTCCCTTGCCTGGCCTTGAATTCAATGACTTGATTATGTGGACATGAACTCCTAGGAAGTTTCTATATTTTCAACTGCTTTCCTGAAGAAAGTCAAGCCTCTTTCCTCCCTGCTCCCCACCACCACACTGCAGCACGGTAGATAGATTTCAGTCATAGGGCTCCATCTGTCCTCATTCATCTGGATTTCTCTCTATTTTAGTTCCTTTATGTCCAAATGAGAGATATAGGTTCACAGTGGATATGCAGTCTGAACTAGAATAGTCATGGCTCTTGACTGAAGTCACCCTGTTTCTTTTCTCTTTGAAAAAAATAGCCCAAAACATGAAGAAGATGAGAAGCCATAACTAGTGGAGTGACAGGGTCTTTTTCCAGGGCACCAAAACTGAGGGGACTCTGGCAGCAGGTCGTCCCTCTTTGAGAGCAGAGAAACAACAGTTGAGCATCTCGTGAGCAAGAATAATTATTTAAAATTGCAGAGGGTGAGTTTCTGTTCCCTGGCAGCTGCATCCTGGCTTGGTTCTTCTCTTCCCTCCCCACCTTGGCTTCTTCAGTAATGGTCATGCAATGTCTTAGGTCCTCTGGTACTTTAACCCCAACAGGACAGTGTCCTAGGATATTGATGATTTCAGGATCTTATAGCCTGGAGTCTTTACTCACCCTGCAAAAGAAAATGCTTTTGCTTTCAAAAGTTGATTTGAAGGTGCTTTTCATGTTGCTTGCTCCAAGGAGCATTTTGTGAACATTACTCTGGTCTTTAAAATTGCTAGTTGTGATTCTGGTGGGGAGTACCCAGGTTTGTGAAATCCCAAGCTAATTAGTAGATGTGATCATTGGAGTTCTTTGCTTAACAAAAGGCCATAGGCAGGTTGAATGCCATGGCTACTAACCCCCTAAACTAAGGCATGACCAAATGCTTGCTCATTGATGGATTGGCCAATCAGGGTAATATTAAAGATGGACCATGTAGATTCTAATTTAGGAGAAACAGCTCTCAGGGAGCAAGCGATGGCTCTACTAGTTGAGGCTGCAGGTTCATGTACCCAGACTTAGCTTTTCAACCTCACTTCACACTGCTATGCAGGCCTACAGGCTGTACCATGTGACTCCTTCCTTTCCCTCCCCTCCTCTTCCCATCTCTCTTCTCCCTTCTTCCCTCTTCCCTTCTCCCTCTTCCCTTCCAAGCTGCCCTGAATATTTACTTCACAATCCTTTAGAGTTACAACATGCCCATTACACTGAAATGAGTTGTTTGAGAACAGGGCCTCCTTTTCCCTCATATACTTTAGGTAAATTAGATCTTTTGCTACTAGAAAAGGGAAACGGAGAAGAGAAGAAGCATTTCTGCCTCCTATGTGTTAGGCACTGTGCTAGGCATTTTTACAAATATTGTTACATTTAATCTTCACAACAACCCTGGGAGGTAGGTCTTGCTTTTATCCCCATTTTATAGTTGGGAGAGCTTAGGCAAAGAAAAGTTAAGTGACTTGCCCAGGGTCACACAGTTAGTAAGTGTCTAAGGCTGGATTTGAACACAGTTCTTCCTGATTCCAGGCCTAGCCCTCTGTACACTGTACTGCCAGCTGCCTCACATTACACAGGTAATGTGTAAGAAGTGGTAAAGTCAGGCTTCTGCTTCATCTAGGAGCATCATCTCCTCCCCTTTGCTGTGCTAGTGAGGCTTTGGTTAGCCAGGGTCCTCTGCAGGATTGAGCCTCTGACCCTTGACATGCCTTTGAACTTGATAAGAACACTTGAAGAAGTAGAATCTGAAGTTAGGCCTTTATTCAACAAATATTGATTCTTCCTCTACTGGTATGAGGTTGAGAATGCAGCAAGTGTATGTGGGTTCCTCAGGGTAGGAGATTCCTTGGACCAACATGTCTGTGACTTGATAAAGAAGTAAGAAGAAACTTCCTGAAGCACTCAGATGGTGAATGACTTGGCTAAGGTAACAAAGCTAGTAAGTGTCAGAGGCAATATTTTAAGCCTAACTCCTAGCCCAACACACTGGTTTTTGTACCATACTGTGTGTGTCCCTCCATGATATGAATACATACACACACACCCACACACACACCAAACAGAGATCTAGGGTTTAACTAAAGTCATTCATGTAACACTAATGTCTCCAAAGAGCTAAAGATTCACCCAGAAAGCACTGGAGAAGCACATAGTCAGACTGTACCACATTACAGACACTGTATTATGTAGGACAAGTAATGTCAAGAATGATTTCAAAGATACGTACAAATTTTAAAAAATGATCTGATCATGGGGCATCATGAAGAACAATTGACAGACAGCTTTCTTTGTTATATTGGTCCCCCCACCATGTTAGAAAACTGTAAGGAAAGCCCCCAATACCATTCATAGACCTCTGTGAAGAATTGAGACAACATGGACCAAAGTCCCACAGGAGGACATGTATGGACAGACAGTAATCAGAACTTTAGGAGAAAGTACCCAGCTCAAGGTCACACGGATGCATTGGAGTCCCACCTTTAATGTTCCTCTTACCAAGCCCTCAGGAGTTTATTTAATATCAGTATCACTGACAGAGAGAATTATAAAAAAAACCTTATCATAAATTATTAACCTTTATTATAAATTATTTTTTAAAAACATGCCATAAAATTGGAGAAGTTTGGAGGAGGATACATTAGGAACAAATATGAATTCTTTCTTTCTTAATATACTGCATAGTTGTCTTCCTTAGCTAATGTAATTACTATTGAATTAGTGGAAATTGGCTTCCAATATTTTTCAGATAAGATTTCGAAGGCCTATTGCCTGGATGACATCAGCCAGCCTGCAGTTCAGGCCCATCAGACTTCTCAGCTGGAGTTCTGACTGGTTGGGCAATGGGCATTTTGTCCTTCCATGGAAAAAAGGATCAGGGTTTGTTTTTGTGTTTTGTTTTGTTTTGTTTTGCTTTAAAATCTTCTGGAAAGTACCTTTGTAGCCTGCACAGCAAAGATGAATATAGTAAACAAACTCAAACCACAACAGGGCCTTAAACACAGTCACTAGCTTTCTGCCGGGTTAAAGAAGTGAGCCTAAGACTGATCCTTAGAAATGAGCACATGAAATGAGCGTCTTATTAGACACCAGCTTATTCTCTACTTCCTTTATCAGCAGGCTTAACCCAGAAAATATATGCAAATTATTCCCTTTCAGCCTTTAGATCAGAATGTGAGAAACATCTTCAAGTATCATAGGAGACTAACAAATTACAGTGGTGCTCACTTAAATGAATACCTGTGAAAGCCTGAAGACAGTTTTAAGGCTTACTTTATTTCTGTGAGCCAAGCCAAAACATACATGAAAAATACAAGTAGGTACTTTCAAATGAATACGTAAAAAGCAGTGATTTAAAAAAAAATCAGTGAAATCCACCAACAAAAAAACAAACAACCCTCCCCCCACCCAAAAAGAAAAACAGAAACACAACTTCCCAGTCACCTAGTATAAGAGAAACAGAGTCTTGTGAAATAATTTTAATAACTGTGTGAGCTTAGAAAAGTCACTTAACTTCTTCTAGGCCTAGGAGACCCTTCATTTTGTAGATGAGGGAAGGGAAACTATACTAGGTTAAGTAACTTGCCCAGGGTCACACACCTGATACGGGCTAGAGGTGGACTTCAAACCCAGATTTTTTTTCACTTGAAATTTGGCATTCATTTCACAACAGCAGAAACATCCATATCGTAGATCAGTAGCTTGATTCATGGCTACATATAGAGGGATGAAAAAAGAAAAGGAAAAAGAGGCAATTGTTGATCTAGTCAAGGTCAAATAGAAAATCGGTGGCAGAGCGAGATTCCAAGTTCTTTAATCATTAACCAAGCCATTACCCCTTCCTCACAGTCTATAGTCTGTGGACCTCCACAAAGGACATTTTGTTAGAGTTTTTTCGTAAAGAAGAGAGATTTTTTTAATAAAGTAAGCAGATGTGACAACATGGTTATTGTTGCTACAACATTTATGGAAAAAAAGTGATGTCCATTCATTAAACCAAACAAACCAGAACTCTGCGTGTTGTAGATACAGATTTCAAAATAAATTCAGTGTCTACTCTGTAGAAACAAGGAACTGAAGAAATGAAAGGACCAGCTCAACAATGATAAATAAATGAAGCTTTCCTTCTGGCTAGCCCTTAGTTTTTTATTATATATTACTATTAGAGAAAAAAAATGTAAATTCTCCACCCATTGTTGGTATGGCAATTTCTTAAGGTAAATAATGACAAATGGATCATTTCAATACTCTAATTTAGTCTCAAAGTCAGAACTAACAGAATTTCTCAAAGTGGAACTTGGAGACCCCAAGTAAGGTTCAAAGGTGTTTAAAGGGGATCACATAGACCAGAGTTTCAGGACCTCTCCAACCCCTTGGCCCACCCTTTCCCTGTACTGCCTAGCTTCTTACTTCAAAAGACCCCTTGGCCTATGAAGATGTATATATGCCATCAATCTATGTCCTAGTTAATGATTTTCATGAGATCTTGTGGTTAAAAACATCTTCTGTCGCCCACCTTGTGGCGATAAGCCTCTCCAACCTGAGATAGGTCAGCTGCCCACTCTCAAGAAGTGATGACCATACTGACAAGATGACTAGAACTGGGTCCTTTCAAGAGGCTCTTTGCTCCAGATAACAACTGCAAAGTGAAAAAAGATGCTTTCCTCAGTAGGAATATGGTCTGCAAAAGGGCAGGGAATGGAAAGGCTTGAGAATGATCATGGTGTCAGCACCCAAAACAGTTACATGCCAATATCTCAAAGAGTTTCATTTGAGGCACCTTTATTTTTATTGTTGCTACAATAGTAATTGCAGTTCCATTGGGAATACAAAACACTCATCATCATGTCTCAGTTTCACAAGCCTCCAGTTGGCATAAAAGGTCTGCCTCCACCTAGGTAGTGTCTCTATTTCCAGTAGGTCACTCAGGCTCATCAGCAGCATTTCCCAGAAGCATCCAGATATTTCTTATCTGGAGCAGCATGATGCAGTGGAAAGAGCCCTGGGGTCTCTTCAGAACCTGGGAATCATATCTTAGCTCTACTATTTACTATCTGTGTGACAGTAGACAGGTCACGTCACCTCTCTGGGCCTCAGTTTCCTTATAAAATGAGAGGATTAGCCACAATGGCCTCTTTGGCCCTTCTGGCATTAAATATGTTACATTGTGCAATTTTGTGTGTTTTCCAAAAAGTTCATTAAGTTCCTAGATTTAGAATTTTATTTGTATGAAAACTACTTCCATTGGTGCATGTTTTTTTTTAAATTTATTTTATTAAATTTTTTTCGAGTTACATATTTTTGCCCCGTCTTTCTCCCGCCCACCACCCCAAAACAGCCATCCCAGTGTTTCCCCCCTCCCCCAGTCTATTCTCTCCTATGTCACTTTTTGGTAGGGCAGAAAGGATCTCCGAACTGCAGTGCCTGTGTATCTCAAGTTCCAGTTGGATGTAGTCAATAATA